>JALIGW010000086.1:797500-1535828 GCA_023053685.1 Diadophis punctatus similis
AAAATAATTAGGCCAACAGATTACCACCCCTTTTCACTACTACATGTAGGGACGAATGACACAAAAAAGGACTTGAAAACAATATTGAGTGATTACGAGCAGCTAGGCAAGAAAGTTAAGGAGTTAGGTGCACAAGTAATTTTTTCATGCCAACGAAAGGTGAACATCAGGTAAAAGAACATAGGATTTTAGAATTGAGCTACTGGCTAAACAAGGGTTGGTGTTGCCAAAAAAACCTTTGGATTCCTGGACCATGGTCTGCACTACCTCCATGATGGGCTTTTGCCAAGGGATGGGATGCATCTCACAAAGACTAGGAAGAATGTTTTCGTAAAAGGGCTGGCTCAACTTATCAGGAGGGCTTTAAACTAAAATTGAGGAGGGGAGGGTGACCAATCTCCAGGAGCTAATTCCAAGCAAAAACCACTAGAAAACAAGTCAAATAATGAGGTAAGGAGAGATGGCAAGGAAGACAAACTTAAATACCAAATGGGAAACATATGAAGCATACCTAGAGTCAAATATAAAGACGTCAAGTGCCTATATAAAAATACACAAAGTTTGGGGAACAAACAGGGTGAACTTGAACTATTAATACATGAAGATAGAAATGATATAGTTGGAATTACAGAAACTTAGTGGGACGAAACCCATGACTGGAACATACTGATAGAAGGATACAAACTGGTTCAAAAAAACCAGACCCAATAAAAGAGGTGGAGTTGCACTGTATGTAAAGGACCACTACATTGCTACATAAATGCATGGAACCAAAAACGAAAACCTCCTAGAATGCATATGGGTCAATATAAAAGAAAAAAGAATGACATTGCCATAGTGCAGTGATGGCGAACCTATGGCACGCGTGCCACAGGTGGCACGCGGAGCCATATCTGCCGGCACGCGAGCCGTTGCCCTAGCTCAGCTCCAGCGTGCATGTGCACGCCGGCCAGCTGATTTTCGGCTCACATGGAGGCTCTGGGAGGGTGTTTTTGGCTTCTGGAGGGCCTCTGGGAGGGGCAGGGGGGGTGTTTTCACCCTCCCCAGGCTCCAGGGAAGCCTCTGGAGCCTGGGGAGGGTGAAAAACCGGCCTACCAGGCCCACCAGAAGTTGGGAAATGGGCCATTTCCAGCCTCCAGAGGGGCTCCACGGGGGCAGGGGAGGCTGTTTTCGCCTTCCCCAGGGATTAAATTATGGGTGTGGGCACTCGCGCATGCGCGATAGCACACGTTTATGCACTTTTGGCACCCGAGGAAAAAAAGGTTCGCCATCACTGCCATAGTGTATACTACAGGCCACCCAACCAAGCAGAAAAAACAGATGTACTTTTTGCCAACCAACTAACAAATATATGTAGGAAACACACTACAATAGTAATTGGGGACTTCAGTTACTCTGACATCAATTGGAAGACTAATCGAATAGGTTCCTGACCAACCTAGCTGACAACTTTGTTGTCCAAAAGGTAGAGGGGGAACTAGATGGACAGCCATATTGGACTTAATTCTTACAACCAGAGAAGAAATGATAGAGGAAGTTGAAACTGCAGGAACCCTGGGTGAGAGTGACCATGTCATACTAGAATTCAACATAATGCAAACACAAGCAATAGAACACAATGATACCAGAGTCCTAGGTTTTAAAAGAGCTAATTTTAACAAACTCAGAGAGAACTTGAGAAAGATTCCTTGCATAATCCTTAAGAGGAAAACAACTCCAGAAGTTTGGGAAACTGAAAAATATGATCATAAAGGCCCAGTCCAGCACAATACCACTGAAAAAGAAAAACAAGAAATCCAAGAAGAAACCAGCATGGCTGCACAAAGATCTCTCTGACAAATTGAAAGACAAAAAGGACAAGTACAAAAATGGAAAGAAGGACACATAACTAAGGCAGAATATCAGCAGATAGCCAGAATCTGCAAATATGAAGTCAGGAAAGCAAAAGCTCAGAATGAACAAAGACTTCCAACAAAAGTCAAAGATAATTTAAAAAGTTTATTCCAACATACTGTATAAATAACAAGAAAAAAATCAAGGAAACAGTCGGTCTACTGAAGAGAGAAGGCGGCAAAGAAGTAACAGGCAGCAGAGAGAAAGCAGAGCTGCTTAACTCATTTTTTGCGGTCTTCATGCAAAAAGAAACAATAGTCCAACCTAACAAAAATAGAACTGTAAAAGACAGACTAGAAAGAAAAGTTAAAATAAGCAAAAAAAAATGGTAAGAGCACATCTGTCTAATCTTGATGAATATAAATCACCAGGACCTGATGGATTACATCCCAGAGTTCTAAAGGAGCTGGTAGATGTCATCTCAGAACCACTGTACCACATCTTTCAAAAATCCTGGAGCACCGGGGAACTACCAGAGGACTGGAAAAAAGCTGATGTGATTCCCATCTTCAAAAAAAGGGGTGGGGGGAAGAGACCCAGGAAACTACAGATCAGCCAGCCTAATATCAATACCTGGGAAGATGCTGGAAAAGTTAATTTAAAAAACCAGATCTGCCAACATCTAGAAATGAGTAAAGTAATAACTAGAAGTCAGCACGGGTTTGTTAAAAACAGATCATGCCAAACCAATCATTTCATTTTTCAACATAGTGACTGAATTAATAGACCAGGGAAATACTGTGGACATAATGTACTTAGATTTCAGCAAGGCATTTGACAAAGTAGATCACAACCTACTTCTTCGTAAAGAAAGAAGTGGGATAGATAGTTTCACCACCAGATGGATTCACAACTGGTTGGCAAACTGTACTCACCGAGTAGTCCTTAATGGGTCTAAGTCTACATGGAGAGAAGTAAGCAGTGGGGTACCACAAGGTTCCGTCTTAGGCCCAGTACTCTTCAATATCTTCATAAACGACTTAGATGAGGGAATAGAAGGAGAACATACCAAATTTTCGGATGATACTAAGCTGGCAGGAACAGCTAACACCCTAGATGATAGGCTCAAGATCCAGATGGATCTTGACAGACTTGAACACTGGGCCCTATCTAACAAAATGAAATTCAATGTAGAGAAAAGTAAACTCTTACACTTAGGCAAGAAAAACCAGAAGTACACTTATAGACTGGGTGAAACCAGGCTTAATATCAGTAACTATGAGAGGGATCTTGGAGTCTTAGTGGACAACCAATTAAATATGACCAACAGTGTGTGGTGGCAGCCAAAAAAGCCAATGCAATCCTAAATTGCATTAACAGAGGGATACAATCAAGATCAAGTGAGGTACTAATATCACTCTATAAAGCCTTAGTAAGACCACACCTAGAATACTGCATACAGTTTTGGTCACCACACTATAAAAAAGATGTTGAGACTCTAAAAAGAGTGTAGATAAGTGCAACCAATATGATTAGGGGACTGCAAGCTCATATGATGAATGGTTGTAGGAACTGGACATGGATAGTCTAGTGAAGAGAAGAGAAGGACATGGGAAGACATGATAGCAGTGTTCCAATATTTGAGGGGCTGCCACAGAGAGGAGGGGTCAAGCTATTTTCCAAAGCACATGAAGGCCAGACAAGGAATAATGGATGGAAACTGAACAAGGAGAGATTCAACCTGGAAATAAGGAGAAATTTTCTGACAGTGAGAGCAATCAACCAATGGAACAGCTTGACTTCGGAAGTTGTGGGACCTTCATCAGTGGAAGCTTTCAAGAAGAGACTGGACTGCCATCTGTCAGAAATGGTATGGGGTCTGCTTAGGTGGCGGGTTGGACTAGATGACCTACAAGGTCCCTTCCAATTCTGTTAATCTGTAATCCTTTGTTTTCCTTCCATTTTTCTCAGCATTACATTTACAAAGAGGGCTGTCTTCACATGATGTGTCCAAAGTATCATAGCTTGAGTCTGGTCATTTGTGCCTCAAGTTAGAATCATGGATTGATTGTTCTAAAATGTATGAGATATACAAGGCACATACTTCTTCATAGAAACCTGAAGTAAAAATAGCAGGAAAGCCAAGCATATTGCCAGTATATTAATCTCTGTCTATAGCATAGACTGGCAGGAATCCATAAAATGACCAAAGTCCCTAATCTATGTATTTCTGGATAAATTACTATATATCAAAAAGAATACATGTGATTCTACTGAACAGCAATTTTCCCCTGGGATATCAAACTTTCACGTAAAAAAACATTTTTTCTTATATAAAATAGCAGTAGAAACTCTGTTGTACTATTTCAGATGATGTTTTACTGTTCTGCAACTATGGAAATTCAGTCTAAGTGTTTCCTCCTGGACAATTCTCATTGTGTTATTGATAAAAAAAATAGTACATAGTTATCAAAGCACATTCTTGAATTAACAGCTTTCTGGATAACATTTTTACAATTCATTTACTCTAATGTCTGCCTATTCAATATTGTTTTGGGAACAATTGCTTGCACAGTTGATAATACACACAGGTATTATCAAGCAAGGAATGCTAATACTTCTCAGATGAATTAGGTAATACAACTTCATTTGTGATCCTCCACATTCTATAAAAGCATCACAAAACTATTAAATACATCTACTGTAATATTAAAATCACAGTTAATCAATTTAGATTAACATAAAGCACCCAATAAAATCCTCAATTAAATAATAGTTATAGATTTTCCTTGCAGCATTTGAAAGCTACATGTAGTAATTATTTGTAAATAACTTTCACATAGCACTAAACACATCTATATATCATGAAGAGATCATTATAAAGCAATACTGTAAAGGATAGTCTAGGACAGAGGTGGGTACACTGCTTTCACAAGTTGTAGTAGTTCTTGGTGGTTTCTAGAGACTTTTCTAATTATGCCTAAATATTTGCCTCCCAAATATTTTGATAAAGGAAACACAGTGTATGTTTTATGTCCTAAACCAATTTAAAAACAAAGTAGGCCCCAAAGTCCTATGCCAGAAAATTCTGATGTCAACCCTTTTTATGTTTGTGATGCAGCCTTTTCCACTTTGCATAATTGCCCAACTTTCTTCAACCCTCAGAAGACCCCAAAAGTTAAATGTGGCCCCAACAAGCAAAAAATTGTTTACTTCTCTCATATTAGATATAAAGTTTTAAAACAGGACACAATGTCAGTTAAATGTATCCCTAGCAAAATGTCTTAACTTTCCCTAGTTTTTAATAAAGTTTCTTTATAGAATTTTCTTTCCACTGTTTAATAAATGCCAAAGAAGTTGCAATTCCAGCATTGAAGCAATAGATATCGTATGCACTAATTAACTTTCATAGCCTGAATCCTTTCTAGACAGTTATGAACCAGAAATCTATGGGTATCCTATTGATCTTTGATGGATTGGTTGTTTCAGACCTCCAGCACTATGAAAATATTCTCAATATAACACATAAAATGAATTATTTATCATAGAAAATGCATATGGGCTCTAGTCATTTTAGAACAATTGTTTCATTTTTCTTAAATACTTAAGTTTGACTTCTTAGTTAGTTACATCTCATTATATTTTAATGAGACAGGGAAATGATAATATATACTTTTATAATTCTTACCATGCTCTGCTGGATTAGAGTCATTAAGTCTGCCTACTGTATCATTGTCCCTTTGGTTACTGCATCCAATAGAAAAATAGTCCACTGCAGTGACAGACTGCGATTTAATGAGGTGTTCTGAATTGTGCTGATCAGATTCCTTATTTGAAGCAATTAAAAAAAGACAAAAGTAGGATCATAATTCAGCCATAAGTTATTGAATATATTCTGACTAGAACCAATGGGATTTTCTATGAAGAATGGCTTTAAAAATATTCTTATGAGTTTTTAAAACACATAAAGCAAATGCAACCCCAAAACCAGCAAAACTACCTGTGTCATACCAAATCATGTTATTGGAATTGGATTAATATAGTATTTTCTTAGGGACATCTTCGAAGAAAATGAGAATTTTTATAGGAGGAAGCAGAGTTTTGGGAAAACTAAATTAGTATAATTAACAAATAAATACTATTTAGCCACATATGGTAGCTTCCATTTGTGCAGCAAATACCTTATTTTTCGGAGTATAAGACGCACCAGAGTATAAGACACACCTTAGTTTTGGGGGAGGAAAACAAGGGGGAAAAATTCTGCCTCTGCCTCCCAGCAATTTGCCTCCCAGCAAACAGTACAGATGATATACACTGTTTGCTGTGTATTTCTGTGCATGTGTGCCTGACCCATAGAAATAGCAAAGAATTGGAGAAATGTACACTATGGCAGTATATTAATGCCAGAAAGTTTTCTTAAATGTAGTCACACTAACTCCTCCCAATTATTTAAATAGATCTATTCCAAACATGACAAAGTCAGGGTTTAACTCAGCTGCCTTATCTTAATACTAAAACAGGACATTTCAGACTATACTTGTACAGATACTGTTAAAATTGATGTGGCTTTCTGGAAGTATACATTATTCTCTGCTATTTAAAAGAAGAAACAAAAGCACTGGGCCTCTTCAGAGCAAGCATTTATTTTAAAAAGCTTCTTCATTTTGTTAAGTTGTCTAGAACAATAATAAAGCAGTCTTTAAAAAATAAGTCTAATAATTTGAACATTCTACAGACATTTATAGTTATTGACTTACCTCCTTGCATCCAATTTCAGCAGTCTGATTAGCACAACAAAATAAAATTCTGCCTCTGCCTCTACCTCTACCTCCCAGCAATTTGCCTTCTTTCAACTAGTTTTTTAGCAGGAGGCCTGCGGGCTTGCTGCCTCACTCAGCTGAGAGTCGGGAAGCGAATAATCAGTTGCTTGGTTTAACAGGCTCTGTTCTGTTTGCTGCAAGGAGGTAAATTGCTGGGAGGCAGAGGCCAAAGGATGGGGGTGGTTGGGTGGGGCTACATTCGGTGTATAAGGCGCACCCAAGTTTTCACCCTCTTTTTTGGGGTAAAAAGGTGCGTCTTATACTCCGAAAAATACGGTAAATTATAAAGTGATCCCAAAATAATTTAGAATAAATATTGGCTTTGTTATATTCATTAAATTGAGATATAATATGCATAAGCATAATTCATTTTCTGTTACAGTTTGAAATTAATTTGTTTTAACTACTTTCACAAATGAATTTAAAGTACCATATTTTTCGGAGTATAAGATGCACCTTTTTACCCCCCAAAAGAGGGTGAAAACTTGGGTGCGTCTTTTACACCGAATGTAGCCCTACCCACCCAGCCACCCCCACCCTTTGGCCTCTGTCTTCCAGCAATTTACCTGCTTGCAGCAAACAGGAAAGAGCCTGTTAAGCCAAGCAAGTCATTAGCAGCTTGCTGACCCTCAGCTGATTTGCCACATGCTAAAATGAAACTGAAACTAGCTGCAAAGAGGCAAATAGCTGGGAGAGACACGCAGATTTTTATTTTCTGCTGAACTGGATGCAAGGGGGTAAGTGAATAACTATAAATGTCTGTAGAATGTTCAAATTATTAGACTTATTTTTTAAAGACTGCTTTATTATTGTTCTAGACAACTTAACAAAATGAAGAAGCTTTTTAAAATAAATGCTTGTTCTGAAGAGGCCCAGTGCTATTGTATCTTCTTTTAAATAATAGAGAATAATGTATACTTCCAGAAATTTTAATTAATTTTAACAGCTCTGTACAAGTATAGTCTAAAATGTAACAGTGTCCTGTTTAGTATTAAGATAAAGCAGCTGAGTTAAATCCTGACTTACCTTGGAGTAGATCTATTTAAATAATTGGGAGGAGTTAGTGTGACTACATTTAAGAAAACTTTCTGGCATAATGTACATTTCTCCAATTCTTTGCTATTTCTATGGGTCAGGCACACATGCACAGAAATACACAGCAAACAGTGTATATCATCTGTGCTGTTTGCTGTTTGCTGTTTGGCAAATTGCTGGGAGGCAGAGGCCTTCTTTCCTTGTTTTCCTCCCCCAAAACTAAGGTGCGTCTTATATTCCAGTGTGTCTTATACTCCGAAAAATACGGTATATAGTGATTTTATAAACTTAGGACTAAGGAGTACTATAATTTATATTCTTAAATATTTTTTGAAAACTTATACAAGATTAATTACTACTTTCTCTACTATATTAACTATCTACACTATGAACAAGACAGAGAGATAAAATACCATAGAAATTCATTGTAAATTTTTAGAAAAGTGAAAAGGGTAGAATGAGTTCTTACATGAAGTACATCTATATTCACTTGGTGAAAATTACGGGATCTAAGTTCTTGCATTCTTTTAAGATTTTCTTGATATTTTTCTTCAGCCAACTGCCTGAAAGGAGAATACTGATATCAATTGCAAATTGTAGCATTTCAAATGATTTTTAACAAACATTTATTGTGTAAGAATGGAATGTAAATTGGCATGAGAAAGAAATACATGTTAATTCTGAATTCTGAAATCCAGCGGAATGACCTTGCCATTTCAAGGGAATATTACATCTCCATTATTAAATTGCTACATAGTCTTAAATGTCAGAGTTATTTTAAGACACTTTCTTAAGAATAACAAACTAAATAAGCTACAAAACAATAAAATGATACAAAACTGAATGCTTAAACCTGAAATGCTTCTTCCCTTATATAGTTCTTCAAAGCTGAAGTAAGGATTCTAACCTTTGGAAACCTAAGGGTTAGAAGAAGCTGCTGCTGAATGTAAAAGACCAAAAGGTAAAAAGCTGCTAAAGAATTAAAAACAATCATGTGCTTCTATAAGAAACATTTGGAGGGCACAGGGAAGAACACACTGGAATCTTTGGATGTGAGTTTAAAGAGAAGAAGAGAGAGAGGAGAGGGAAAGAGAGGGAAGAAGGGCAGCAAAAAACAAAACAAAACAAATCTACTGTAGATTCAGGCATTCCAACATCTTGCATTATTATCCAACATCTATTTTAGCATTGCTATGACAAAGTGCATGTCAATCAATTACCGTATATCCATTTTTTGTTCTAATATATTAATGAGACTCCTCTTTTTTAAACTTATCTAAATTGCCAACTGCAACTGTGCATTTACTAGTTTCAATTGCACATGCCCTCGTCTCGTACTAACTATATTTTGGGTCACGTTAAGGGCAATTTGGTATCAATTTACAATTTGGTCTAAATTAAATATTGCATTATTCAAATTCAATGTAATCATGACATATCTATAAAACATATACGGTATATATGTTTTGCTTTCTAATTCTGAAAAAGGAACCTAACAGAGAAGTTACAAATATTATTTATTATTCCAGTCCTTTGTGTGCTTTAGATACTGATATAATTAGTGGAATAAATATTTGCTTGCTTTCAAAACACTTTTACAACTTGTTTGGACAGTTATTATGACTGTACAATATCATGCAGTTTTCTGTCTATTTGGGAGTACAGCTATTTCAAAACTCTAAAAATGGGAGATATACCATAGGGAAGTGATGGCGAACCTTTTTTTGCTCAGGTGTCAAAAGGGTGCGCGCGCTAGAGATGTGAAGGCCCGGAAAAAAACCAGAAAAAAATGAAAAAAAAAACCCGGGTTTTTTCCTGAAGGCTTTTTTGTTTTTTTCCAAAAAATTGAAAAAAATGAAAAAAGAAAAAAAACATTGTGGAATATTTTATTTTAACATGATGAATAAAATATTTTAAGACAGGGTGTTCAAATATTTTCCAAATCATTTCTAAAAAAAAAGTATGGTATCAGATTATTCTAATTTCTGTGCACTGAGTGAGGACAAGCAAGTCCTAGGTAACAAACTCAACCCTCCAATGCAAGAACAGTATACATTTCTTCCTTTAGGAGGTGCTGCTATTGTAACAAGAAAAAGGTTTCAGTTTTGCTTTTGCATGTTAGTGGGTGTGTTTGGTTTGGTTTGTTCTGTCCTCTTCACTAGGCCTCAAACGCATTGGAAGAAAATACAGAGCAACAAAAAGGACCTGAAAGTATATACTTAATTTAAAAAGGTAAGAGTTTATATTTATCTGAATCCAGAAAACTGAATCATTTTAGCTACATTAGTTTATCTTTATAAACTTTTGTGTAAATAATAATTTAATTACCAGCAATCTGGTCCTTCCCCCAGTGACCCCCCCACACACAAAAAAGTAGTCATTTTTTCTTGTTTTTATTTCCTACTCCCCTCAGAAAAATGGTGAGACCAACATCTAGCATATGGAGGCATTTTCACATTACAAGTTCTTCTGAAAAGAAAAATGTGATTTGCAAATATTGTCAGATGAAATATGCATTTCCAAATGCTACCAGGTTGACAAAACACATTCTTGTATGTAACAAGTGTCCTGTAGATATTTAAAAAATCCTTCATGGATCGAAGTGAAGAGGACAACAATGATAATGCACATTGTTTTTCTCAACGTTCTCATTCAAGAAGTCCTCTTTCTACTCCATCTATAATGTCAGCAGCAACACAAAGTGTTGTCCCATCAGCAGCATCTTCAAGTAAATAGATACTGAATACAGCTGCATCCAAAAATTATTCACTAACTTCATTTATAGACAAGATGACACCTGAAGATCAGGAAAAATTTGATCAAGCTCTTGCAAGAGCAATATATTCTTCTGGAACGCCGTTTTCAATAACTGAAAATACATACTGGCAGGAAGCTTTGAAATTATTAGGACCATCATACCAATTGCCCAGCAGACATTCTTTGAGCAAGCCTCTTTTGGAGTCAGAATATGAATGTGTAATGGAATCAGTGCAAGGAAAAATTAATGAAGCACTGTGTCTTGCACTACTTACAGATGGATGGACAAATGTGAGAGAAGGAATTATAAATTTTGTTATAACAACACCTCAGTCAGTTTTTTACAAAAGCATTGAAACAGGAGAGAACAGACATACTGCAGAGTATATCAGCTGTAAAATCTGTGATGTCCTATAGAAAATTGGGAGTGGTAAAGTATTTGCTTTGCTTACTGACAATGCCAGCAATATGAAAGCAGCATGGGAAATCATAACGGAGAAGTATCCACATATTACTGCAATAGGATGTGCAGCCCATGGGCTAAACTTGCTTTTTAATGATATTATGAAGTTGGACACCCTTCAAACGGTCTATAGACAAGCAAAATAAGTTATTAAACATGTAAAAGGTACTCATATTGTAGCTGCAGTTTTCAAGAAGCAAGTCAAATAAAATGCAAAGAATAGCATAGTTACGCTGAAGCTCTGTAGTAAAACTCGGTGGGCTGGAGTGGTGATCTCCTTTGAAAGTTTACTAAAAGACAAAGAAGCTCTTCAAGAAACAGTAATAGTTGAAGATCTTTTTTTATTTCAAAAAGTTTTATTAGTACAAAGTACAAACATTTTTCTCTTTTCCTCCCCCCCTTCCCCCCAACCCCCCCTTCCCCCCATCCTCCCCCCCTCACCCACCCATCCCGACTTCCCAGAAAAAACACAGGGTATAATATTCAATAAAAATAAGATTAAAGTATACTAACAAATTATTAATTTCAAAATATCTCTAAATCTTTAACTCCTTGCTGCTCAGAACCCTTTAAGCATAGTCTAAAAATCAGGCATATTATTAATCAATTAACATTTCAGTATATCAGACTGTTAATTTATTCCACTATGTATCTTTCATTTATATAGTCTTTAAGATATAATAATAAAAAGAAGAGAAAGAAGAAATCTTTCTTTCACCATTTCAATCAGATACACAACCATCAACGTCATTTCCTCAATGCTGAATAAATCTTCCTTCTTCCGACGCTATACCTCCTTGATAAACATAAAAATTAAAATATACTAACAAATTATTAATTCCAATATTTCTCTAATTCTTTAACCCCTTATTACTCAAAACCTTTTAAGCATAATCTAAAAATCAAACACATTATTAATAACCTAACATTCCAATATATCAAATTATTAATTTCACAATTATTCTAAATCTTTAGTTCCATATAACTCAAAACCTTTTAAAAGTAGTCAAAAAGAAAATTTTTTTGTTTTAAACCAATCCTCTATGTGTCTTTCATTTATATAATCTTTAAAATATAGTAATAAAAAGAAGAGAATAAAAAGACAAAAGAAGACACAACCATCAGCGTCATTTCCTCAATAATAAATGGATCTTCTTACTGCAAAATACCAATTTTTATTCTCTCCATCTGGCCTATAACTTCCCATGCTAAGACCAAGTTCTAATCATTCCTTCTTCTCCCTCGAACTTTAGATCTGATTCTTGCAGCCACATGTGGCTTGGTAATTTTTTGAGTTGACAGCTTAGGTTGTTGTTGTCTTGATACTTCGATACATGTAGCCACTGCTCTAGTCTGACTCTGATCTTCTGTCTCTTCTTCCACATTATGAACATCTCTCTGGTTCTGTAAATCACCTTGACTCGTCAAAGCTCCTCCCATTTGAACAACTGTCGATGACTCTCCTCTCTCATCTTCCATTGCTTCCTTCATTCTTCTTCTGGAATTTTGGATATGTCAGCCTTTAATACTTTTACATAAAAATCCGTTGCTTTCAATATCGTATTGAGTCGATATCTCTTTTCCAGATGTCTCACCGCTATCCCAGTTGGAGCCTCCCATCTATAATGTATTTACTGTTTTTTCAGTTCTTCCACCAGAAAGGAATAATCCTTTCTGGCTCTCAACATTTTGGGAGGGATTTCTTTCAATGTCATTACTTCCTGTCCATCTACCTGAAGCTTGTTCTTAAAAGTCGCCTGTAAAATTTCATTACGTAATGCCCTTGTAGTAAAATATATTACAATATCTCTTGGCAGATGTTTCTGTTTAGCAATCCCAGAATTGACACAATATATTTTATCAATTTGCATACCCAATGCCTCTTTTGTCATTCCCCAGCGGCCCCTGGGGGAAGAACCAGATTCGATCACTGGAGCCCTTAGCTTTCTAGCCGACTTCTCGAGGTGGCTGGCAATTTGAAAACTCTAACTGACCTCCTTAAATTAAAAAGCAGCTGACCGGGGACCGGGAATTTTCAGCTCCGGTCGAGACCACGACTGCTGCTCACGGAGGGGCCAGCCATTACTTTTCTCCTGGGAGTGGCCTCTCCCTTTGCTGATGCAATCAGCCTTCGCCGATGATGAAATCAGCCTGGTTGGAGAAAGGCTCCCTCGTATGCCGGACAGTTTTTAATCAGTTTCCTCATCTACGCTCACTAATGTGCCGATCTACAGTGACCAACGCAGATGCCATCGCAGTTTTGGGACGACCCCTTTGGCTGTTTTTCTGTCTACTCCTTCGTATAACTTTGCCCCCCCCCCGATTGCAGCCCCACTCACATGCGATAATTACCACCATTGCTGTGACTTGGGTGGCGACGTGGCCTTTTTTGATCGGTGTGGCCAGGGCTGCCTCTTTGGGCTCCGGGGGGAGTTTTCGAGTAGCAAAAGTAAGACCTTGGACTCCAGGGAGAACATTGCAGAATGGTACTTTGGTTTTGAGCCTCACTGATGCTAGTATCAGGCAGAGAGCAGAGGTATATCGCAGAAAAATCCGGACGCTGTTTAACGACCACGGTAGACCTGAATACAGGATCCAAAGACTGGGAGCTAACATCGGGAGGTGCATCCTCCGCCTACTTATTGGCTCCATTATTATGACTTTATTATACTATTTATTGCAAACTGTACCCTGGAAGTGATGAATGCTGTATGATTGAGAATGTTATGTCTGTGATATGAATGAGTAGAATGAAACGTTTGAAATTTTAGAAGACAATTTGAGGGAACTGGGAACCAAGGCTTGGCCCCCCTTTGCTGAGTGTATAAACAGAAGCGGAGGGGGTCCGGGCTCTTTTACCCAGCCCAGTATGGATGGTATGGATGGCCTGCAGGATGAGAGGGGGACCAGAGGGGGAGGTGAGGGGGTCTCTGGTAGGGACGAGAGCCGGAACATCTCGGTCATAATGGGAAGAGGCAGGTATGGTGGGAGCAGAGGGGTGGGCTGCTCTCGGGGAATGAGACCTCGCTGTGTACAAGCGATCCCTTGTTCCGGCCCCTCCGATGTGGTTCCATCTTGCTCATCCCGAGTACCTGGTAACCAGGGTGTTCAGGGCCCTGGGCTCAGGATGCTGCTGCTTAACGCCAGGTCAATTACCAACAAAGCCCCCCTGATACGTGATTTAATCACAGAAGAGGGGGCGGACCTGGTTTGTGTAACTGAGACCTGGCTGGGCCAGGAGGGGGGAGTAGCTCTCTCCGAGAAATGCCCAGACGGATTCTCAGTGCAGCATCATTCTCGACCCCAGGGAAGGGGGCGAGGAGTGGCAATGATAACGCGCCGAAGTCTGCATCCTCGTAGGATCCCTGCCCCGGAGATTGTTGGGTGTGAGACGCTCCTTCTGAAGTTGGACTTAGGGGTACAGGTGGGCCTTTTCTTAACGTACCTGCCTCCCAGCTGCGTAAGTAAGGCCCTGCCTGAGCTGCTCGAGGCAGTAGCCGGCTTGGCAGTTGAGTTCCCCAGGCTTATGGTGCTGGGGGACTTCAACTTGCCATCTGCTGGCGAAACCTCTGGGATAGCTCAGTTCATGGATTCCATGACAACCATGGACCTGACCCAAGTAATCCAGGGTCCGACTCATGAGGGTGGTCACACGCTCGACCTAGTGTTTCTCTCGGGGCAGTGGAGAGATGATCTGAAGATAAGGGACATAGACATCACCCCTCTGTCATGGTCAGATCATTTCCTACTGAGGTTGGATTTCGCAGCTCCATTCCTCCCCCGCAGGGAGGCGGGACTGACTAGGTGGTTCCACCCCAGGCGCCTAATGGAGCCGGAAGTATTCCAGAGGGAACTTGGGGAAATACCTGAAACCCTGGTACACAACTCAGCTGACTCCCTGGTGGATGCCTGGAACACCGCAGCATCAGGGGCTTTAGACCGAATTGCGCCTTTGCGACCTCTCCGTGGCAGTGGATCCCGAAAAGCTCCCTGGTTTACCGAGGAGCTCCGGGAGATGAAACGCCAGAAGAGACGTCTGGAGCGCCGCTGGAGGTCCAGCAAGACCGAATCCGATCGAACACTATTAAGAATTTACATCAGATCTTATTTAGTGGTGATAAGGGCGGCAAAACGATCTCATTTTTCCGCTCTTATTGCGTCTGCAGATTCTCGCCCAGCCGCCTTGTTTAGGGTGACTCGCTCCCTCCTTGCTAAAGGGGGGAGCGAGGAACACTTGCAAGGTAGAGCTGAGGAATTCGCAGAGTTTCTGTCGGATAAAGTTGCTCGGATCCGGTCGAACCTGGACTCTGGCTGGGCAGAGTCCATGGAGTTGACAGGGGCAAGTCTTAGTCCACCGTTGTGGGAGGAGTTTGGGCCTGTTTCTCCTGAGGATGTGGACAGAGCCGTGGGGGCGATGGGGGCCTCCACCTGTTTATTGGACCCGTGCCCCTCCTGGTTGGTCTCGGCCAGCAGGGAGGTGACACGCGGCTGGATCCGGGCAGTGGTCATCGCTTCTTTGGAGGAGGGATCCGTACTGCAGTCGTTAAAAACTGCGGTGGTGAGACCCCTCCTGAAGAAGCCTTCCCTGGATCCAGCTGACTTGAAGAACTATCGTCCAGTCTCCAACTTACCTTTTTTAGGGAAAGTTGTGGAGAAGGTGGTGGCTACTCAACTTCTGCGACTTCTGGATGAAACAGAACATCTAGATGCCTATCAGTCGGGTTTCAGGTGCGGGTACAGTACAGAAACTGCCTTGGTCACTCTGATAGATGATCTCTGGCGGGCCCGGGATGGGGGAAATTCCTCTATCCTGGTGCTACTTGACCTCTCAGCGGCTTTCGATACCATCGACCATGGTATCCTTCCGCATCGTCTCGGCGAGTTGGGAGTGGGAGGCACCGTTTTACGGTGGTTCTCCTCTTATCTCGCCGATAGGATGCAGTCGGTGTTAACAGGAGGGCAGAGATCCTCCCCTAGGCCCCTGTTATGCAGGGTGCCTCAGGGGTCGGTTCTCTCGCCCATCCTGTTTAACATTTACATGAAACCGCTGGGTGAGATCATCCACAGACATGGGGTGCGTTTCCACCAGTACGCTGATGACACCCAGCTGTACATCACTACCCCGCCTGACTTCAGTGCGGCAGTTGATGTAATGTGCCGGTGCCTGGACGACGTTAGGATCTGGATGGGGAGGAACAGACTCAGACTCAACCCCGACAAGACTGAGTGGCTTTGGATATTGCCTCCTAAGGACTACGACAACTGTCCCTCCTTGGTTCTCGAGGGAGCGAAACTGACTCCCTTGGACCAGGTCCGCAACTTGGGGGTCCTCCTAGATCCACAGCTAAAATTGGAGCATCATCTTACTGCTGTGGCTAGGGGGGCCTTTGCACAGGTTCGCCTTGTGCACCAGTTGTGGCCATACTTGGAGAAGGAGGCTCTACTCACGGTCACTCACGCCCTTGTCACCTCCCGTTTGGACTACTGCAACACGCTCTACATGGGGCTACCCTTGAAGAGTATCCGGAGACTCCAACTGGTACAAAATGCGGCTGCGCGGGCTGTGGTGGGTGTACCAAGGTACACCCACGTGACACCTATACTCCGCCAGCTGCATTGGTTGCCCATCGGTCTCCGGGTCCAATTCAAGGTGTTGATCATCATCTTTAAAGCCCTTCATGGCTTAGGACCAGGTTATCTCCGGGACCGCATTCTGCCTCATACTTCCCTTCGACCAGTTAAGGCCCACAGAGTTGGCCTCCTCCAGCTCCCGTCAACCAAGCAATGCCGGCTGGCGGGCCCTAGGGGGAGGGCCTTCTCTGTGGCTGGGCCCTGCGCTCTGGAACCAACTTCCTCCAGAGACCCGAACTATCCCCACCCTGCTGGCCTTCCGAAAAGCCATTAAGACGTGGCTTTTCCTGCAGGCAGGGGGCAGAGCTTAATTCCAGCTGAACTCTCCCCCGGGTATGTCTGGTTGTTGAATGGTTGTTTTTTATACTGTAATTTTTAATTTTTATATTATGTTTTTAATTGTTTATTGGTTATTTCTTGTATTTTTCTTGTGTTGTACGCCGCCCTGAGTCCCTCGGGAGTTGGGCGGCATATAAGAAAAGCCAAATAAATAAATAAATAAATAAATTCCTAACGTATGTACAAATGCCTCCACCATCCTTTCTTTTAGATCTTCTTGTTTTTTCTCTTTTACACCTCTTAGTCTTAAAGCAAACTCCATACTTCTATATTGAATCATTAACACCTCAGCTTCAAAATTTTCAATATTATTCTGGGTCTTATCTATATCTTCACCCAAAGTTATCACAGACTGTTTAATCTCTTCCACGTCCACCTCCAAAATTTCCATATTTCCTACCAGTCCTTTAAATGCAAATATCATATCAATCCTTAATTGCTGGTGTCGAGTAGCCATCTCCTCTAAAACAGCCTGTATTTTTTCATTAATTTCATTAATTTTTAAGTTAAATTCCATAACAAGTTCATTCTTCATAACTTTTAAAGCTTCAGATAACTTTTCAAGTGTTAAAGTCTGTGGGGGTGTTGAATAAGGAGTGGGTTGCATTCTTGAAGTATAAACAGGAGGGTGCTCAAATCCTTTGTTAAAAACCATCTTTCCAGGTTTAAAAGCCATTTAAGATTTAAAGTTAAACTTTTTGTTTTAATCCAAAATCAGAGAGAGAAGAGAGAGCTCATCAAAGTCAGGCATTTTCAGACATTTTCAAACAAAAAGCCAAATCCTTTATTAAAAACAGTCTTTCCAGGTTTTGAAGCCATTTAGGTTTTAAAATTAGATTTGTTATTTAATTCCAAAGTCAAAGAGAAAGAAAAAAAAATTCCTCAGAGTCAGGCGTGTTCATACAAAGGGCTGCTAATGAAACAAAACTTTCTAGTTTTCACTTTCCATACCCTTTGAATCTTCAATCGCCATTTTGTTGCTTGTTAGCTCAGTTAATTTGTAACTTCAGAAGTGAAAGTCAGCATTGGAGTTAAAGTTAAGGTACTTGCCATTCGAGTCTCCTGCTTTTTTCTGTCTACTGTCTGCAGTAAATCAAAGTATTATAAATCCCAATTTGAAAGCAGAGCTGGTCGCGGCATCTTGCTCCGCAAAAGCGGAGGCGTCCGAAGTCCCGGAGCAAATGGCAGGCTGCCTGGAGAGCCCTCACCCTTCACGCCCCAGATTGTCTCCTGGGGCACTAGGGGGGCTCTACCCTCACCTGTCAGCTCTCATCTCTCCCCTAAGCCCGGGGAGAAGATTTTCAAGCCGCCAGACAGCTGTTCTGGCGGTTTTACGGGACCTCGGAACAGGCGCTCAACAGGGAGCATCCTTGATGCCTGCAGAGCCAGGCGGAAGTCCATAGTTGAAGATCTTAAAGTACCCAGGAGTGTAAGAAACACTGCTCTTGATCAGGATGTCTTCTGGGTTCAGCTGCAAAATTCCCTGAATATTCTAAAGCCAATTGCTGCAGCAATCACTGCATCTGAATCACAAAACAAGCATCACATTTAGGACTTGATGTTGGGAAGGTACTTTCAAATGTTGCAGAATATAGAACATCTTCAAGGATTTGGTCCAGGAATGCAATCTGGGATTCTGCCAAACATATTCCTCCTGCAACATGGTGGCAAGGTCTTTGCACAACACAGCCTCTGACTCCTATTGCTTCTCGCCTTCTCCAGATACCTCCATCTTCTGCAGCATGTGAAAGAATCTGGTCTATGTTTGGAAACACTCACACTAAGTCAAGAAATAAACTGACATGTGAAAGGGTAGAGAAGCTTGTTTCGATCTGGGCAAACCCTCAGTTTTTAGAAGTTCCTAATTGTGATGATGGACAAAAAAGAGTAGCTGCAGAAGCAGAGACGGAAACTGACAATTTCAGCTCAGAAAATGATTCTGATTAAATGTCCATTGAAACTTAGTCCCAATCTCTTCTTAACACTTCCCCCATCTTCAATTCTTTTTATGAAAATGGGGTTTTTATTTTTATTTAATACTGTGGAGAGGAAATATGAAAAATTGTTACTTTTGGTTTTGCAAATTGTTTTGTGGAGGCTTTTTGGCTGTTCCACATAAACTAGTAAGCAGTTCAGGAGATTGTTGCTCCCTTTGTTACAAATAAATATTATAAAAAAGTAAATTCTGTTTGTGATAATTGTTTGGCTACACTATATTTTTAATATGCTAGTTGTGATAATTTTATGCCAAGTCAAATTGTCCATAGTCATATTTTATGTTCCTAAAGTAACAGAATTACTTTCAACCTTAAAAAGACAAAAAAGTGCTAATGTAGCATTTTTTTCAATTTTTCCGAAAATTTCTGTTTCCCCCCTGAAAAAAACGGAAAAAAACCCGGTTTTTTTTCCGAGCTTCAAAATTTCTGGAAATTTTACATCACTAGATAGCGCACACACATGCGTGCCCATGGCCATAATGCAATGCCCTCCCCCCATGCATGCGTGCACAACCCCCTGTACTGCCTCCCCGTGCATGCATGCAGGCCTCACTGAAGCCTCCGGACTTCGGGTAGGACCACTGGGCTGTTTTTCAGCCTCCCCAGGCTTCAGGAAAGCCTCCGGAGCCTGTGGGTGGCGAAAAATGGGCCCAATGGGCATATCGGAAGTTCGGAAACGAACTTCCGATAGGCCCGTTGGGCTGTTTTTCGGCCTCTCTAGGCTTCAGGAAAGTCTCCTGAAGCCTTGGGAGGGCGAAAAATGGCCCAACAGGCCTACAGGAAGTTTGGACTTCCAGTAGGCCCATTGGGTCTGTTTTCTCCATCCACAGGCTCCGGAGGCCTCTGGAAGTCCGAAAATCAGCTGGCATACAGCAACGCCTCACGTGCCCTCAGATATGGCTCCATGTGCCACCTGTGGCACGCGTGCTATAGGTTCACCATCACGGCCATAGGGCAAAAATAACAACATATAACAACAGCAACTTTATTACTTTATTAGTCTCTTCCAACTCTGTTATTCTGTCTGTCTGACAAATCTGTAGTTCTAATAAAGTTGGCTAATCATAAATAGACACAAATTCTATCCATTTTAGTATTTTGCAAGTTGTTATTTTTGCCCTATGGTATATCTCCCATTATAGAGTTTTGAAATATCTATACTACCAAATAGACAGAAAACTGCATGATATTGTATAGTCATAACAACTGTTCAAACAAATGGTAACAATGATTAAAAGTGTTCTGAAAGCAAGCAAATAGTTATTTATTTATTTATTTATTTATTTATTTATTTGTGACATTTATATACCGCCTCACAGTGCAAGCACTCTCTAAGCGGTTTACACCAGTAAGCAATGTATATTTACATTGCCCCCAACAATCTGGGTCCTCATTTTACCTACCTCGGAAGGATGGAAGGCTGAGTCAACCTTGAGCCGGTGAGATTTGAACCGCTGACCTGCGGATCACAGTCAGCTAAAGTGGCCTGCAGTACCCCACTCTAACCGCTGCGCCACCTCGGCTCTTAAATTATTTCACTAATTATATCAGTATCTGAGGCACACAAAGAAGTAGAATAATAAACAACATTTGTAACTTCTCTATTAAGTTCCTTTTCAGAATTAGAAAGCAAAAATATACTATATATTTTACAAGAGGGAAATATAATGATTGAGTATATCAAATCATCACTTTCTGATTATAAATGCTTTTGATAAAATTATAAATACTGATGACTAACACAACTGTTTGCTTACTTCAGCTTCTGTGCTTTTTGATCAGCTAAATTTAATTTCCGCAATCGCATTCGTTCACGTGGTGTCATTTTCTGCACTTCAGATATGGCCCTCAGAGTTTGGAGATGTACCTTTTTCTGTCTAAAATTGAGAAGAAATAATAAAATTGAAATAAAAATTGGAGGAAAGAAGGCAGTTAGTGATATCAAGCTGGGTAGAGAAGTTTATTTCATGTGTTAAAAGAAATTCACAGATTCACAAAAATATCCCGTATGTCATGTGTTGAAGGAAATTCACACACACACATGCGCATTAGCACGCACGCACACACACACACACCTACCTTTTACCCCATCCCCAAGGAAGATTTTCCAGAATTTTTCCATCTAACACAAATTGTTATATAAAATGTGAGTTTAATACAAGTCCATAACAAAAGCTCAGTCCTCTGCTCTATCAAAAGAAAAAGTAAAGGTATGCATTGTATTATAATGTATTGTACTGTGTTGTATTGTATCATAAGCCTCACTCCAGTATAAGTGTGTGAGATTGCACCTCCATGATCTCCAAAAGGTTTTAGAATCCTATTAGAATTAATAAATTTTATCTCTCTGAATGCTATACATGTTTTTGGATTAAAGTGCTTACTGGTAAAATTCAACAAATCCTTACTCCATTGTCACAATTTTTTGAATAAACCACAAATAATTTATCTTACCATCTCTCTCTCCCCCCTCCCACTTCTCTTTCACACACACACACACACACACATATTTAGTATTCTTTCCTCCTATCTTCCCCACAACAACCCTGTGAGATGGAACTGGCTCTCTTCAGTTTGTTGTTATAGTTGGAGCCAGACTGAATGACTTGACATCAAAGGAGCAAGTTAGTAATGGTTTGAATTAGTCTCATTAATGTGAGAATCAACAACTTTAAAATGAACTGAATTTATTGTCACAAAATTAAAGCATAAAGCGACCAATTTTAAAAAATAAAATAAAATTAAAAAAAATTAAAATGCCAAACCATCATTTTATTCATAGAGTTTTGTTTACTGTACTTAAATATATTTGTTTATAATAGTTTGCAAATTATCAACAGATTAGTAAAACTGCCAACAAATGAAAAGATGCAATTAAGATGCAAGGTACATTAACAAAAGGAAGATTCTAATTGTATTAATTTTTAATACCTTACTTCATTTATAATTAAATTATGTAAATCAAGAACTTTGAACTCATTTCATTTGACACGACTGATATTAATTTTTTAAAAAACAAAAAGAACAAAGGGATACCCTTGAAGCTTTAATAATAATGTAAGAAATGAAAAACCATACTGATGACATTATCTTTTTTGACCTCATTATCCAATGTACCATAAAGATTCCAGCTTTGCAGTTCAAACAGAAGAGTATTGACTATGAAGTGTACATTGGACCATTTTATTAATTGCTTTAAGCTATATAGTAAAGATGTTAGGAGATACTAAGAATCAAGATTTGGAGTAGGGGGCCCAGATACCTTTGACCCAAAATCAGGACAGTTTAAAAAAAAAATAGCACTTCTCAAGGTAACATTTATTACTCCAACAAAGCCAATAAAACATATTCACACGTATTTACTATTAGATTATACCTTATTCAGCAAATTTTCGTCGCCCAAAATCTTTTTATACATTTCGCCACACGATGAAGAAGAATGATTTATTTTAATTTGAAGCAAGCATTTCACGGTTTTAACATCCAATTGATTTTGATCGTCTGTCCACTGCTTCTTGCACAGGGAAAATACTCTTTCCACAGCCACATTTGACGTAGGAATTGAAAAAATTATGCTAACTAGAATTTTCAGATCAAAGAATTTGTTGCTTCGAAACAAAGTGGACCATTTTTTATCAATTGGCAAATTATTAAATTCGTCTGAAGAGGCTTCTAGCAACGAGTTCAACTCGCTAGTTTCAATGAAAGATTCAAACAATGAATCTTTCATGGCAATATCTGGCAATAAATATTCAGCTGACTTTTGAACTTCATCATATTTAATACTAGCTTTTAACATCAGCCAATCAGTTGAGCAAGGATAATTGTCCAAGCTGAACCACTTATCAATATAATTAATAGCTGTTGTATAAAAGCCAATGAATTCGCCTTTAAGTTGATTGGCCAAATCCGGATTGTCTAAACCTAGTAGCTTAGATGCTGTAATGGCACCAAAAAAGTTTTGCTGAAGTCATTTTTGCATCTTTTGTTGAAAAGTAGTCATGGCATCTATCATTTCTGGTAGAAGTAGATCTTTTGTTTTCCAGAGTCAATATAGTCTGCTGGAATAATTGTAAGACGCTTTGAAGAAACAAGAAATAAATTTCACTTGAATCGTTGCTAAATAAATTTTCCAAAACTTTTGGAACATCGGCAGAGGATAAGGCAAGAGATTTTAATGCTGCCCATAGTTGCAAAATGCGTTCAGTAAGTGGTAGCATGCTCAGCCACCTAGTATGTGAATGTGTTGGGAAAGTCGCATATTCAATTTCAACGAATTCACAAAATTCCTTGAACTTCTCATGCCGCAGAGTAGACCCATTGAAATAGCTCAAAATTTTGAACAACAGCATTTCTACATCCAGTGATACATTCCCCCCTCCCCCAAGCTGGCTTTGCAGGCTTCTCAAGTGCCTCAGGGGCGAAAGGAAATAAAATAAAACCACAATTTTATTACACAGCCGCTCACTTTAAACTAAGAAAACATTTACAGTATTTTAAATAATTTATCACAACCCTGAAAGAAAGCATTAAAATATTACACACTAAAAATGCACACGAAATCTTCCGTAACAATACATAAGAGAATCTGCCTGAAAATGAAGCGATTGAACTAAAACACAAGTAGTGCAAACGTACTTTCATTTAACGTTCATCTTGATTATCCTAAAATTTTACAAAAGTTCAGGACAAATCAGGACAGGAAATCGAATTTCAGGACAAAATCATGACATTTTCAGAATCAGGACAAGCTTCTAAAAATCAGGACAATCCTGATAAAATCAGGACATCTGGGCACCCTAGATTTGAGATGCCAGATAATCTTTATGTTGAAAAGCCAGTCCTTTGTGTTGTGTTGCTTATTGTGCCCTAAAAAGAATAACACTGCCATACATCAAAGACATATCAGAAACCAACAACAACTAATAAAACCACATGGAATCAGCATAGTGCACAAGCCAGCCAAAGCTCTTCAAAACATCCTACGCAAACGAAAAGATCCAGCAGCTCCAGAAGAAAAAACAAGAATCATCTACAACAGGGGTGTCAAACTCAAGGCCCGGGAGCCAGATCTGGCCCGTGGGATGCTTAGATCTGGCCCGTGGGCCCACCCTGGAAACTGTGAAGGATTGGCCCACAGTGCCTCTGCCAGCGAAAACGGAACTTGGGAGGGCTGTGTGCGGCTCTCCCGAGCTCTGTTTTCACTGGCAGAGGGTTGCAGAATGCCATCACAGCTGAAAACAGAGCTCACATGGGCCGTTGGCGGCACTCCCAGGCTCCATTTTCGCTGGCAGAGGGTTGCAGGAGGCTGTTGCAGCTGAAACAGAGTTTGGAAGCCCATTTTTGCTAGAAGAGTGCTTGGGCCACCACATGAGTGACATCGAACTGGCCATGCCCACCCTGGCTCCCCAAGGTCAAACACAACCCTGATGCAGCCCTCAATGAAATTGAGTGACACTCCTGATCTACAACATATAGTGTAATGACTGCAACAACCACTAAGTAGGACATACAGGCAGAAAACTGGCAGAACGCATTCATGAACATCAACTAGCAGTTAAAAGACATGATGAAAACTCTTTAATTTTGCAACATATGGACAAACTTAACTATAGTGTCAATTGGTAAACTGTGACCATCCTAGACCAAGCCAAGTCCAAAAAAACTAGGAAATTTCTAGTAGCACTCTGACAAATTAGTCATCAATGGACACATAAACAATATCTATAGACTATGCAAAAGAACCAATGAACAAGTCAAAAAGGAGAACAAAAAGTCTTAATCACTTCCCCAACTGCAATCAGAGCCCAGATGAGCATATATTAACTTCAAGAATAACATCAGACCAACAATCAAGTAAACAATACCCTAATCAAGAAACTGCCAAACAAACAGTAAACAGCCCAATCAAAGAGCCTCCAAGACTACGCCCACCAACACCGATAGGGCAAGCCGCTAGAACAGTGGTTCTCAACCTTCCTAATGTCGAGACCCTTTAATACAGTTCCTCATGTTGTGGTGACCCCCAACCATAAAATAATAAAATTATTAGGAAACTCAGGGGTGGGTTCTAACTTACGTCGCTGCTGGTTCGCTTCCTCCTGCGTTGTGTGGCCGCGCCTCGTGGGTGCGCGTGTGCTTTGCATATACACGCATGCGCAGTGCCGAAAATATATTTTTAAAATTGCAAAAAAAAGAAGCCAAAAACAAGATGGCGACCCATGCGCAGTGCCGGAAATTCGGCTTCTGCGCATGCTCAGAAGTTCCCATGGTACAGATTTTTTTTTGCAGTAGTCTATTTGCATGTGGGTGGACCCGCCTGGAGACGGATAGAGGAGCGGTGTCTCGGTTCCTAAGACCATCGGAAATATGTGTTTTCCAATGGTCTTAGGCAACCCCTGTGAAAGGGTCATTCGACACCCAAAGGGGTCACGACAGTGGTGATATGCTGCCAGTTCAGGCGGGCCAGTCGGTCGTTGCAGAGCTGATGGAGCTGGTGGCGGTCGCGGCGCGGGGCTTCTCCCGCCCGCTTCCCCCGCCCGCCTGGATGCCACCATTTGGGTTATTTTGCCCTCTGCGCATGCGCAAAGCGTTCTGTGCATGCACAGAGGGTAAAAGAACTCAAATGGTGGCATCCAGGTGGGTGGGGGAAGCGGGCTGGAGAAGCCCCGCGCTGCGATCGCCGCCAGCTCCATCGGCTCTGCAACGACTGACAGGCCCACCCGAACTGGCAGCATTTCACCCCTGGGTCACGACCCACAGGTTGAGAACCTCTGCACTAGAATATAAACTGAGAGCAAACCCATTCCTTACTAGCATTGATGTCACCTACTTTGGGTAATGAAATGTCTGCAAGAAAATAGCCAAGCTCAGAGAGCACCAAAGACTCCTCATTTTAACCTTGACTTACAAATATTATCCTTTCTAAAGTGAGAATGCAGCCAAAGTTCTTGATAGACCCTAAACCTACATCTGTGTTGAGGACTGTTAAAATGTGAAATGAAATTAGAGAGATTATGGCCCTGTGCTTAAGACATCTGCTTAGAATATCTTTTCAATAAGAAAAATTGAAGAATATCTCTTCAATAAGAAAAAAGAAAGGTTTTCTTCCTTTGTGTTTGCTTTTGTCATTTTGTGAGGCAAAGGAGATATGATAGAAAAGGAAATGCATATTTGCACTGAGAGAACAGATTCATTCAGCTATAATAAATCCTTTCTTCCCCGCTCCCTTTTTTACTTATGAAATCCAAAGAATTTGGGTTGAGGACAATGCCAGTCCTGTTGAACTGCAATTTGTCCTAGGATTCTGTAAACAAAACATGCTCTTTTAATAGATAAGAGGTTAGCTGATATTAGTAGGCAGGCCTAGCAGGATGTGACTAGGTTCACCTACTATCATCTGTGTTTGAGTTGGGTGGTCGTATATATTTGCTTAATAAATTAATTAATAAATCTGTTATTCCATACAGCAGAGTTGGAAACCCATTGCAACAACTAATAAGTTACAACAACTAAGAGCCGAGGTGGCGCAGCGGTTAGAGGCAGTACTGCAGGCCACTTTAGCTGACTGTGATCCGCAGGTCAGCGGTTCAAATCTCACCGGCTCAAGGTTGACTCAGCCTTCCACCCTTCCGAGGTAGGTAAAATAAGGACCCAGATTGTTGGGGGCAATATAAATATACATTGCTTACTGGTGTAAACCGCTTAGAGAGTGCTTGCACTGTGAGGTGGTATATAAATCTCACAAATAAATAAATAATAAATAAATAATAAAATTATCATCTACATTTTCTGACTCCCTGTCATGGATTTTACTCATTAAAGATATACACTTTGATCTGGATAATCAGGAGACAATGAAGATCCTGTTAATGAATCACCCATCTTGATGCATAGTAGAGTCCTTGACTGAACCGACATGGCTAGATTTCAGACATTCTGATGACTTTTGTTATTTGGGGATTATAACATTCATTCTTGAGAGTGGCAGTTCATGACCCAAAATTGATACACCTATAGTATGAACTGATATTTCCACAAAGTTGCAATTGATGTACAATTTTGATTGGGCAGAGATAGTTCCTGGCCATCCTGAAATCTAGTCATGCAACAGTGATATGGAATACTTGGAAGTGGTCAAGGATGCTTCAAGTCCAAGATCAGCAGTCTTGATCTGTTGATTGTCCCTTAAAAAAGCCACTTTTGTTCATATAGTGGCCATACAGGCCCAGGAAAATACCTGTTTAAAGATGTCTTAAAGAAGCAGTAACTTCTGGTTGCTTCCTGTTCCTATATCCTTAATGCTTATGTATCCAGCAGAAAATTGGAATAAATAGGGAATATCTGCTAGTTCTGTAATGCCATAATTATTTGATGCAAATTGCATTTTCAAAATAGGAAAAAAATAAGTTATAGCTCTAGTCAACAGCAATTCTTGTAGTAGCCAAATATTTATGATAATGTTATTGGATTTCACAATTTAGAATTGCTAAAACAGTACCTAAATTCTGATCAGATTAAATGTTGTTGCATTTAAAACATCAGGGTTGGAAAGAGAGAGGGATTCTATACTGCAATGTTTGTCAAACCTGGAAACGATAAGTTCATGAACTTCAGGTCTCAGAATTCCCCAGGCAGTCATATTAGAAATTCTAGGAGTTGAAGCTCACACATCTTAAAGTTGCCAAAACTGATAAACAAAGAGATAGATAGCGTGTCTCCCCAAAAATATGACCTACCCCGAAAACAAGCCCTAGCCCGATTTTCATGCCTGTGCTTAATATAAGCCCTACCCCTCAAAATAAGCCCTAGTTAAGGCCAGCCCACCATCTGGTTGTACAAGGTGGGGAGAGGCGCAGGCATAAAACTCAAGCTAGGGTGGAGGTGGGGGTGGAGCTGCCCCACACGCCCTGCACCCACTTACCTTAGGACCGCTGCAGCTGGGCCTCCCACGCACTGACACCTGTTGCGCAACTGCACGATTTCTTCTGCAGCTGCTTGCGCCAACTTGCACCGGTTCCACCATTCGCAGCAGAATGCTGCAAGTCTTGTCACACCAGTGCTGCAGCTCGCATAATGCCACAAGGCTCGTTGTACCGGTATTGCTGCTCGTGCACGCACTGGCACAATACACCACGCAGCCTCCTGCTGTGACCGGCAGCACTGGCGCAACAAGCCACGCAGCGTCTGGCCACGAGCAGCTGCAGAAGTCAGGCAGTGGTGTGACAGGTGTTGGGGTGTGGGAGATGTAGCTGCAGTGGTCCTAAGGTAAGCGGGTAAGACATCCCCAAAATTAAGACCTGGTGCTTATTTTGGGGGCGAAAAGACTTATTTTTGGGAAAACATCGTGTAATTTGGCAGCAAACAATAGAAAATAGGATTAGGGTTAATGTTAATGTTAGAGATGAAAGCAAGCAAAAGATTAGAACAGAAATGCACTATAAAAGTCAGCTAACTTGCCACTAGTGAAACTTTTGTTTGTTTGCTACTTATTAGCAAATCAAATAATACTAGGATCAGATTCTTACTGATATTCAACTAACTTGAAAGAAAAGTGTAGCATATTAACACTGAAGACAATTAATGTTGCTTCCAAAAGGCAAGGAAGCTAAAAAAGAAATGATTGCCACAGCAGAATGAAGCAGTAATGGATAATTAATGGAATGAAATGGCTGTAAACTGTTAACTAGGATTACAAGAAAACACAATTCCAGATGCAAGTAAAACTCAAAGGGATATGAGTTTAATTACCCATTATTAATTATTATACCATTCTATTTTGATATTTTAATAGTATTTAAATTAGTTTAGTTCATGAATAATGGAAATAGAACATTATTTATATTAATACAGAAAAATGTCACAATTATTTCTGAAATATATGACAGTTATTGTAAATTAATTGATGGCCTTGTTAAGGCCTGAAATTTCTGTAAAGAATTTTCTTAAGGGAAGAGAAAACAGATATGTACAAATTATGAACCATTTATGGAAATGAATTTCTCTTTTGTTTGGTTTTGGTGATTTGCCCACTTTTGGTTTGATTTGCTTTTGTAAATTTCAATGATCACATACTTACACAGCACTTATTATATGGTCAGCTTCTTCCTGGGAATTAAACATCCAATCCTTTTTAATTTGTGTGCTTATATTGGTGTGCTTATATTTCATAATCTGTCAAAAAACGGGAATTGTAACAATTTACTTTTTTTTAATACTGAAGTATTTCATGACTTCTGGGTATTTTACAAAGCAAATTCCTTTTATGTTTCACATAAATTGCTTATAGTCTAGCAGATTCTGCACTTAGCAAAGGGACGAAGTAAGTGACTTACAAAGAATATCCCTGCTGAGATAGGCTAAACTTAAGGCCTGACTAGCCGAAACTTCTCTTTCCTTAATGGTCATTAGTAGCTCCATAGACTTTCCTCTGATATTATGTACACCCTGCTGACACATGGTATTGAGTGGCATGCTGCCTCTGACACTGGATATTTTATATGTAATGTTCAGAAGGGTTCAGTGCTTTCTCTGCTCTTAATTAATATCTGGAGCCAGTGGGTGAGATCATCCATCATCAGGGGGTGATATCATCCATATGCTAATGATATCCAGCTTTATAATCTACCCATGATGAATTAAGTAATGATGTTGATGTCCTGCCTTAGTATCTGGAGACTGAGGAAGGAGGGGGGGGGGGCGCTGAATGGAAAATAATAGGCTTCAACTTAGCCCTGGAAGATTGAATAGGTTTGGGTTTGGCACCGTTCTGATTCAATGAATTACCATCTCTTATTCTAGAAGAGTAGAATAAGTAGCACTATTCTAAAAATACAAAGTGAAAAATCTGAGGTCCTCAGACACTTGTGACTCTAGCTCAAAGAGTAAGTGGCAGCCTACAGCCTTTGCAGAGATTCATATACATGTCTTAGAAAAGAAAAACAAATACTAATAAGTTTGGCTTTTTTCCTATTTTTTCATTGGCTATCATTTCTTTCTCTAAAAGGGACAAAGGCACTTAATTGAAATACAAAAGAAAGGGGCATTGGTCTTACCTGATACACCTCTTCTCCGAGATGTGGATATAGCATCCAGGAATGAGTTAAATCCGTCTGCTCTCTGATTGGACTGAATCTGTCAAAGCTGGTTAGGTACTGCCCTTGTTGCTACGCTTGGCAGCTTGAAATGAAGAAGCGAAGCGACAGACTCCATTGTGCAACAGTCAAATAAAATCATTCCTCAAGCCGGATCGAATTAACTGACGACATTGTCCAACATTGTCCATGCAGGGTAGGGCTGGATGCTATATCCACATCTTGGAGAAGAGGCGTATCAGGTAAGACCAATGTCCCTTCTCCCTCATAGTGGATATAGCATCCAGGAATGGGACATACCAAAGCTGGCTGTGAACTCGGGTGGGTGACAATGGAGGCGATTCTGTTTCTGGGTTGTTATTCACGAATGACCTGTTGTAACACCCTGCTGCCAAATGAAGCTTCTGCCGATGCAAAAACATCTATTTTATAGTGCCTCACAAAGGGAGATGGTGTTGACCAAGTCGCTGCCCGGCACACTTCCTCAAGAGACTCCTGAGTCGCCCACACCATGGAAGTAGCGGTGCTCCTGGTAGAATGGGCGGTGATGCGAGCAGGCGCCTGGCTCGCCTGAAGCAGGTATGCTTTAGCTATTGTAGCTCATATCAAACGTCCAACTATGGATGGCGTCACTTTGTGATCTAATGAAGCTGGCTGAAAGGAGAGAAACAATGACTCTGACTTGCGAAACCCCGCCATCCTTTTGATATAAATATGTGGAGCTTGCTGCACATCCAGTATATGCCAGCGGTGTTCCGAAGCATGAGCCCGATTAGGACAAAAGCTGGGGAGAATGATCTCCTGTGCCTGATGGAACCACGTGTTCACTTTTGGCAGAAAGGCCGAATCTAGTCTAAGGACCAGCGTATCCGCATGGAAGATACATAAATCAGACCTGACTGACAATGCCGACAATTCGGACACTCTCCTAGCCAACGTAATGGCCACCAAAAATTCCACCTTACATGTAAGGTGACACAAACTGGCCTCTCGAAGCAGCTCATAGGGCGCACTCATCAGGGACTGCAATACTTTTGAGAGGTCCCAAGTAGGATAGCGGTGGATGACCGGAGGAGCAATGTGTTATGACCTGCCAACAGCCCTTGCAGCTGATAGTGGATCCCATTCGAGAGGAGACCGACTTGGTGATGCGCCAGCAGCCTGTGCAGCTGGCACCTGAGTCGGACAGAGGATGCTGGCGAGGACTTGGTGCCAGAGGCAGAGGTTCAGCCAGGGCCTTCGGAACCTCCAGCACCTCATAGCAGTGATGAGGAAGAAGAGGCTCCTCCTCTTCTTAATGCACGGGCACACAGAGCTGCTAAAAGGCAGGAATGGTTACTCCAGATGAGGTCTCCTCGGGAGTAAGACTTAGGGCTAATTGGCCACTCCCCTAGTCTACTTAAGGAAAGCAGAGGCAGCTGAATCTCTGCAGGAAACAACGTTTGAAATTTGTTTGTTCGTCATGTTCGTGTCTGGAAAATCTCTGCTCTGCTTATCTGCTTCGGCTTGTTTATTGAGGACAACTTCTAGGCATGTTGCCAAGCTTCGTGAGCTATCAAAGACTAATTGCTATTATATGATTTAAGACTTTCTGAACTTATGCCAGCTGTTAATGACGACTAATTAACAGTTGGGCTTTTGCAAGAAAAGACTGCTTTTAGGTTTGTGTGTGTGTGACTTCTACTAAGACAGTTATTAGTAATCGGTTATTGATTAAAATAAGCTCGAACAAACTGTGTGTTTGCTACGTTCTTAGCTGGGGCAGAACATGATGTTAGTGGCCCCCCGCAAGAAATGTCGGATATGCAGATGAAGTGTCAAGGAATCGGTGTGACCGCAAGACAAAACGGACGCCAGGGCCGTGACTTGTCTATGTAAGGTGTTTGGGCTAAGCCCTCTATCTCGACCGTCTTGGAGAAAGACAAGTATGTTGGTAACCGAAGCCTTGGAGGGAACGATGGATGACTTTGCACACCACCCACAGAAGGTTCGCCAGGTCGCATCATAGATGCGGGTAGTGGAAGGTCTACGAGAGGCTTGCATCGTATTGATGACCCTGGAGGGAATGTTGTCCTTGCTCAGAGCGCCCCGCTCAAGCACCAGGTGGTCAGTCTGAACCACTGAGGGTCCGGATGGATCAGTGACCCCTGGCTGAGAGAGTCCGGTCTCTGAGACACCGGGGTGGAGATACAGAAAGAGTCAGCAGATCCACAAACCACGGTCTGCGAAGCCAGTACGGCACTACGAAGATGACTTCCTCCCTCTCTAGTAGAATCTTCCGTAGAGCGCGAGGTATGAGCGGGAGTGGCAGAAACGCATAGAGAAGGCCTCTGGGCAGGACCAATGTTCCCTCTAATTTTTTTTTGGGTGTGTGCGGAAAAGTATAGTCTCTGAGCGGCACAATTTCATGCCTGAGCACCTGAATTTTTTTCACAGATGTCACCCAAGACAACAACGAAATGTTATTTGAAACTCAAAGTTATGTTTATTTAATGTACCCGCTTAATTAAAAGTGTTATATATCAGTATCACTTATAATACTGCAAGTCCGCAATATTAAAATACTTGTATAGTGTTTATATCCAAGTGCTCAGTTTGCAGCTGATTGCGAGCTTTGGCCTTGATGGCATTCATCAGGCTGAAACCTCGCTCGCAATCGCCGCTTGATGCTTGGAATGTTGCGCAAATATCCAGCAGAGGTGACAGCAATCCAAACTGTTGCTCTCTTAGTACAAACTGAACTACATCGTCAAATGAGTGCATTAATCCAGATTTGAATTTCTCCGACATCAGAAATCTGAAGTCACGATATTGTGATTGTACAGCCGATGTGATGCTGACTTCATCCAAATCATCAAAGAAATGCTGGTATTTTCCAACCAGAGTTGCAATCTCAGTTTCCCCAAAATTAAAAGAGATCACATTTTTAATCTTAAGTATTACTTGCTAGTTTTGCCAATGTTCATACCAATGAAAACAAGCCCTGCTAACCAAGTGAAATAAATCATACATAAAGCAGACAAATGGGCTACTATTCATGATAATCTTTCTCTAGAAAGAGTTTAGGTGTCAGAAATCAGAATCTCATATACTTGACATATATGTTACTTATATGTTACTTGCACATATGTTACTTATATGTTACATGCACAGGCAAGCCATACATGCTTGCCCTCTCTCATATGCATGTAAATGCTCCTTGTGATCATATAATAACTATCTAGAGAGGGTAATCTGTTTAAAGTGTACAGTCAAGAAAGAGCCAAGGTCAATAATTGTTCCTGCTAAGTAGGACATGTTTGTTTGCAACACAGTCTGTATTGTGCTTTTCAATTATACATGGTTTATAACTGCATGCAGCTTCCTAGCCAGCATGCTGTCTCCACAACAGGAAAATAAGGCATGTGAAGCAATGTTACACTTTTAGTTTTTCTCAAGGATACAAATAATTTTTTAAAATCCTTCTTGGATTTTTTAGTGGATCAACAAGAGTGGAACTATTTTTTTGTATGACTCTCTCTTGAAAGCACAAAACAATTTCTCGGCCTTAAACTTGATAAAAGGAGCTGGGTGTTTGACATAAAGGCAGGCTGCAGCAATTCCATTATCGAAAGGATAGTAATCACAATGATGCAAGCAAAAAGGACATTACTCATTAAAAAACTTTCTGCTCTCCACAAAGTTAAAACTATTAGTTTTAATCCCACAAGATACTGTACTGATGGGTGAATCATCCATCTGAGCTCCCCTTTATCTTACAATTCAATAGCCCTAACCCAAAACTACAGCCTGCCAAGAGCCATTATATTATCAAAAGTTGCAACCAGAATACCTTTGAAATCTGCCGTGAACTTTTTTTTAAAGGTATCATAGGAAATAATCTTCCCCATACTCTAAGTCTAACTGCAGAGCAACTTCTCCGTAAGAGGAGGAGTGCGGAAACGATACAATGAATTGCAACTAGATCTTCTTTCTACACACAGATGCATAGCTTAATCAGCACAGTAATTTATATTCCAGGAAGCAACAGCAGGTTTTAGCAACCAATTAGAGCTGCCTGTGTCCGTTCCTCCTTAATAGGGTGACTCTGTTTATTTGCATAGAGAAATACTTCCTCTTCCCTCTCTACCCTCTCCCCTCCCGTAGAGCTAGAGACAAAAAACTAGAAGCTGCCGAGAAAGAGAGTGTGCTGAGTGTGAAAAGAAGGAGGGGAGGAGGGGGTGGATTTGACTGCGCCGCAGTTGAAAACTGCTGTGCTGAAGTTTGTTGTTAGGTGCGCTGCCGCGCAGCAGCGCACCTTAAAGGGAACAGTGGCCAGGACCCAAAGAGCGTTGGTCCCCATTGCCCCTTGAATTATAAATCGGGTGAAGTATTTGTCGAGCTGGGCATTGCTCGGAGAAGGAAAGAGGTCTATCTCTGGTACTCCGAATACCTCCGTCAGCTCCCTGAAGAGAGCTGGAAGTAGCCACCATTCGTTGTGGTCTATCGATGTCCAGCTGAGTCAATTGACCTTCACATTGGCAACACCTGAAATGTGGTCCGCCCAAAGGGACAGCAGGTGTTTCTCCCCTCAAAGGGCCAGTTGACGTGCTTCCGCCATCAGGGCCTGGGACCAAGTGCCCCACTGGCAATTGACGTGCGCCTTGGCCGCAATGTTGTCGGTCATGATTAGCACATGATGACCCATCACCAACAAGCTGAAATGGCGAAGGGCCAACCGAATTGCCCGGAGTTCCAGCCAATTTATCGGGCGTTTGCATTCTTGCTTGGTCCACTGACCTGGGACCATGTGAGCAGTCATGTGGGCACCCCAGCCCGTCAGGCTCGCATCTGTAGTCAGGACCACCCAATCTGGTTCCCAAAACAGGCTTCCGCTGGACAGAGCTGTGGACCTCCACCACCTGAGGGACGCGATGACCTCCGAGGGTAGGTGCACACTGGCTGGAGAAGTGCTCCTGCCAGACCTCTGAAACAGCAAGAGAAGCCATTGGAGGTCTCAGGAGTGAACACGGCCCAGGGAACAATGGCAAAAGTGGACACCATTTTGCCTAATAATTTGGTCAATACCAAAATCTGCGCTGACCGGTCTCTCTGAATGGAAGACACTAGTATCTGAATACTAGTCTGCCGGTCGGGTGAGAGGTATACCCTATCCTGTACCGAGTCAATTATGGCTCCTAGATGGAGCAATCTGGTAGTAGGTGTCAAGGTGTTAATGGATAAGCCGTGGTGTCTCAAGACCTGGATGGTTGTCCGAATATCCTCTCGAGCCTGAGAGGAAGAAGATGATTGAATGAGAATGTCATCCAGGTAGCACTGGACACGCACGGGAACAGCCCTCAATACTGCGGCAAGAGCTGCCAATAACTTTGTGAATACTCTAGGCGCCGAGGAAAGCCCAAACAGCATTGCCCTATATTGATAATGATTTCCAGTGAACTGGAATCTCAAAAATTGTTGATGCTGAGGTACGATAGGCACTTGCAAATATGCCTGTGTCAGGTCAATGGAGGAGAGGAAGTCACCCTCCCTAACGCCCTCTAAGATAGTGGAAAGTGAATTCATCTTGAACCATTTATAGATGACATAACGGTTAAATCGTTTGAGATTGAGAACTTCTCTCCATCCCCCTGAGGACTTTGGAACTACAAACAAGATCGAATAGAATCCCTGTCCACGTTGATCCTCTGGGATGGCCTCGATGGCATGGATATCCAGCAAGTGCTGAATAGCTGTCTTGATGAGGATCCTCTTATCTGGGGATCTAGAAACCGGACATCGGATACAGAACCTCGGGGGAATGGAGCGGAGCTCAAGAGAGAGACCAGATTGAACTGTCTCTCAAACCCAAGCGTCCGAAGTGGACTCCTCCCATTGGTCCGCAAAATAGGCCAACCAGCCTCCAATGGGGTGCTCGGGGATGCACACACTGAGGGCGCCAGAAAGAATGACATCCTCCTCGAAAGGTCCATTTGGATTTAAAGGGGTGTCCACGTTCAGTATGATCCTGGCGCTGCCTAGGTCTCTGCCCATAACCCCCTTGTGGCCTCTGAGGAAAGGCACCTGTTCGATAATTAGATCGCCTAAAGTAGGGTGACGGCCAGAAATTGCGGCGTCTAGTCACTGACGGCAAAATCTTTCTGCGGTTCTTTGTTTCCGTTAGTAACGGATCTAAACAAGTGGCGAATAGATGGTCCCCTGCAAAGGAGGCTGTGGCCAACCGCCACTTATGGCGAGCATCCGCCTGCCAATTCTTGAGCTATAAGAGCCTCTGAGTCGCTAGTGATGTGCCTATGGACTTAGACGCAAAACGAGTCGCGTTGAGGGTGGCATCAATTGTCAATTGGGCTGCTGCTATCAGTTTGTTGATGTCCTGTTGGAGGTGGGCATCAGCCATAGGCATTTTCTCTCCTGCAGCTGGCGAAGCCAGATGAGTGATGTCTGAGAAAAGAATGATGCCATGGTAGATGCTCAGATCACCCATATAGCCGCTTGGTGGGCTCACTGTAGAGACTGTTCAGATCTGCGGCCTTCAGGTCAGAACCTGCTGGATCCCCGGCAGATTGGACGATGTATGCAATGCTGCAACCGGCGCATCTACAGCAGGAACCTGCAGGGTCTTCGCCAGGTCAGGCGCCATATTATATAGTCTTTTTTCAACTGATGAAGGGTTGGGTCCTGTTCCTGGGGATGACCACTGTCTGGAAATAAGATCCACAAATGGTTTGGGAGAGGGAACTACATCCGCTTCAGAAGTGCGCTCTAAGAACAACGGGTCCATTGGATCTGGTTCTGACGGTTGTTCCGTGTCAGAGATTGTTGGTGCGAGACTAGCTGCTATCTTGGCCTTGTGTAATAAAGGCCTAAACAGGTGAATAGGAAAAAGGTTGGTGAACGAAGGTTGTTCCAATGGGACATCTTCATCCTCAGACAATTCCAACTCTGAGTTCCCATCTCCTGCCGACGCTGGTGACTGATCATCTCTGTCAGAGTGGTCGGAACCCTGGTCCAGATAAAGATTCTCATCGTCTGCAGGTGCATACTCCGGATAATCTCTGTGCTGACAAGACCGTCTCGCGTCCGGTTGCCTCGGCTGTCTAGACTGTTGTAGATCTTCCGCAATGCCCTGCTGGACTGCCTCCACTACAATCACTTTCATACACTCTGGCACAATTGGCCTGGAGTCATTCTGGGGCCTGAGGCCAGCGGCAGTAGGTGTAGCGGGGCAGATTCAGTGAGGGGAAGGAAACTTGACCCTGGGCCCCGAAGTTGACTATTGGAGCTGGGAACAATAGAGTCCAGAATTGAGGTCCCGCTGCCTGAAGGGCCTGCTACTGGCACCAGTGAGCTCTCCTCTACTGCAGGAGATATGTTTGTGGAAGCGGGACCCCTGACCGTAGCTTTGTCATAGATCTTATCTAACACCCTATGACGTTGTTGTTCATGAGCGTTGATAGATTTGGAAGATCTGGAAGATGAAGTGGGTGTTTCTGAACCCTTGGAAGATCTCTCTGGCTGCTCAGCCCTGCGCCAGCCTTTATAACCTTTCAAAGAGTCAGAAGCGGCCGATGATGAAGCCCTGGAAGCCATAACGATTGTGATACCAACAGGCTGTTGCCAATGGTAACAAGGGCAATGACACGTGCAGAGGGGCAAATTAGATTATTGTCCAGGACAATGTGAGATGACCCGGTATCCGGAGCCCCCCGACGCTGGAGATGAGCCCTAGTGGGGTGTGGTAGCACGTGAAGAAGAGCTTCAATTGCCTGGGTGTGCCCTGGTGGGGCATGGCCTTGTCTGACCATGTTCTGGTGGGCGTGGCCTGTCTAGCCATGCCCTGGTGGGGCATGGCCGAGCCGTTCAAGTGCCGTGTCCTTGTGGGGCGTGGCCCTGTCTAGCCGTGCCCTTATGGGGCATGGCCTGTCTAGCCGTGCCCTTGTGGGGCATGGCCTGTCTAGCCGTGCCCTTGTGGGGCGTGGCCTAGCCATTCTATGAGCCATGCCCTGGTGGGGCGTGGCAAGCTGTCAACCTGGGGGAGCAAATGCTCCACTAGGCAGTGGGCTGCCGCATAGAATTTAGTCTGACACTAAGTGAGGAATGGCAATCGCACCTCCAATGGCTACAGAGTATGCGTCCTTTGAGGCAGCAGCAAGCTGGCAGAATGTTACCCGTCGCACTTGTTATATCTGTGCACATGAAATGGCCTCCGCTGTCATAAAATGGCCACCACTGTCATAAAATGGCCACCACTGTCAGAAAATGGCCGCTGCAACTGCTGGCAATGTGTCCAACAGCAATCCAGGGCAAATGAAATGCGGTGGAGTGATTCACGGTGGGACTACTGTCGCTACCCTTACAGTCCCTTTCGTGAGCCTTGCAGCAGTAGTTAAAGTCCTGACTGGCTCTTTTTCATTGGTCGGATAGCCACTTCCCCGCCAAAAAATGGCAGCCGCAACCACCGACAAACAGCTGGGATCAAAGGGGCCGCTGGAGGGTCGGCAGTCCATCCAGATCGGAGCCTCGATTCCAGGTGCTGCTAAAGTCTCGCCCTGCAAGCCGCGATTTAAAGCAAAAAAAATCCCCCCCGACAATTAAGCTGTCTGAGGCAGCTCGAGCCACAGCTCTGCTGCAACGGAAATCCGACATTACCAACTGTCTCTGTTGTAACTAAGACACGCTGATACAAGAAGATTAATAATAATAATAAAAAATGGAAAACCTCACAGTGAATAGAGCAACCAATTTTCACCAAATTTAGGAGGAATGGAGTGGCACAACTGTCCTCGCTGAGCGACTGAGTGAAAAAGCTGCCAAGCATAGCAACAAGGGCGGTACCTGAACAGCTTTGACAGACTCAGTCCAATCAGAGAGCAGACAGATTTAACCCATTCCTGGATGCTATATCCACTATGAGGGAGAATGCCATTATTTCTAGTCAATTAAAATCTGTTCTGCAAATGTCACTTTGTTTTCTTTGTTACAGCATTTCCATATTATTTTAAAGGAGTTTTTAACATGTATGGTGTATAATTGACATGATATTCTGTTTCCCAGAATTTTAATTGATCTAAAGTGGACCTTTCCACCACTTATCAGCTTGATACTAATCTGAACTTTAAACAAAAGCATGGTAGTATGATTATGGAGATGTTCCAAATATTCAAATGAAGCTCCAGGAATCAAAATCCAAAGTATTTTCCTCTCCAGGGAGGAAAATGATCAACAAGTGAGTTGTTCCTGTATTTTAAAATTGTTCTTTTTCTTTTTATAATTTAAGGATGGGGCTCTCTCCTCTGTCTGTCTGTCTGTCTCTGTGTAGGAGTGTGTGAGAGACATCTACCCGATTTTCTGAAAATTTAAAGTATTAATAGCAGGTGACCCCTATTTCACTTCTACCAAATTCTGAACATCTAAAATGAAGTTTTAATTTTTTGGAGGTAGAATTTTCAAAATATGAATGCAGACTGCTAAAATCCATTTGATCTCATAACAAAATAGCACTTCTGTCAATCTTGTAATAATACAGATCCTTCTGCATTAAATATCCAATCAAATGTCTTACAGATCAATGACTTTAGATATAATTCTCTAGAATTTGATTGGTATTTATTGTAACTTTATTTACAACTGTATTTTATAATTTTCACTTTTTTTAGAATACATCAACTTTTTAATCTATGTTTTTAAGCATGTCTAAGAAAGCATTCCAAATACCTGGAATGGGTATTTACGTTATATTTACGTGGATGTAATGGGTCGCTGCCTGGACGATGTTAGGGTCTGGATGGGGATGAACCGGCTAAAACTTAACCCTGACAAGACTGAGTGGCTGTGGATATTGCCTCCTAAGGACTCGACAAATTGTCCCTCCTTGGTTCTTGGGGGGGAGAAATTAGCTCCCTCAGAACGGGTCCGCAATTTGGGTGTCCTCCTAGACGCACAGCTAAAATTGGAGCAACATCTTTCAGCTGTGACTAGGGGGACCTTTGCACAGGTACATCTTGTGCACCAATTGTGACCCTACTTGGAGAAGGAGGCACTTCTCACAGTCACTCACGCCCTTATCACCTCACGGCTGGATTACTGCAATGCGCTCTACATGGGGCTACCCTTGAAGAGTGTCCGGCGACTGCAATTGGTGCAAAATGCAGCTGCGTGAGCTGTGGTGGGTGTACCTAGATACACCCACGTAACATCGATTCTCCGCCAGCTGCATTGGCTGCCCATTAGTCTCCGGATCCAATTTAAGGGTTTTAACCTTTAAAGCCCTACATGGCTCAGGGCCAGGTTACCTTTGGGACCGCATCCTGCCGCATACCTCCCTACGACCGGTCAGGGCCCACAGAGTCGGCCTCCTCCAGGTCCCATCGACCAAACAATGTCGGTTGGCGGGGCCAAGGGGGAGGGCCTTCTCTGTGGGAGCTCCCTCCCTGTGGAACCAGCTTCCCCCGGAGATCAGGACCATCCCCACCCTGCTGGCCTTCCGGAAAGCAATAAAAACTTGGCTCTTCCGGCAGGCGGGGTGAAAGTGAGACCAACTAGATTACATATGGGTCTCCCCCCTTGACTGTGAATGTGAGATACTCTTTTTAACTTTTGTATTTTTTAATTACTGTATTTTATATTATGTAATGGATTCTAATATGTTGTGAGCCACCCAGAGTCCCCTGGGAGTTGGGCGGCATAGAAATCCAAATAAATAAATAAATAAATAAATAAATAAATAAATAAATAAATAAATAAGTAAGTAAGTAAGTAAGTAAGTAAGTAAGTAAGTAAGTAAGTAAGTAAGTAAGTAAGTAAATAAATAAATAAATAAATAAATAAATAAATAAATAAATAAATAAATAAATAAATAAATAAATAATACCTGCAACTGATCATCAATGTATGAAGTTCTTAAAATCTCTGCAGCTGATGGCCTCAGTGAAGGGTTCTTATTCAGCATTCTAAAATATTAACAATATGAAATGAATCAATATTCACATTAACAAAAGATACAATGGAAAAAATAAAATCCAAACAAACATACCCACCTATGCAAGATAGCATCAAGTTCTCTTGGAAAATTGTCTGGAAGAGAAGGTGTTTTGCCCTCTACAATTTTCAGAACAATGGACAAAAAACTATGACCAGTAAACGTGTGATTCAAACAACACATCTCATACAAAATGCATCCAAGTGACCTAGAATGCAAGATAAAAATGATTCAAGGACAAGCAGTGATTCTAAATTCATGCCCAGTGACTGCTTATACTTATCTTGTAGTCCTGGTGAAAAGAAATGATAAGTTCCCTACAGACAAAAATAAAATATACTTTCTCCAAACTATAAAATCATACCTAATATAAATTTAGATACCGTATTTTTTGGAGTATAAGACGCACCTTTTTACCCTCAAAAAGAGGGTGAAAATTTGGGTGCGTCTTATACACCGAATGTAGCCCCACCCAGCCACCCCCACCCTTTGGCCTCTGCCTGCCAGCAATGTATATCATCTGTGCTGTTTGCTGTTTGCTGTTTGGCAAATTGCTGGGAGGCAGAGGCCTTTTTTCCTTGTTTTCCTCCCCCAAAACCAAGGTGCGTCTTATACTTCTGTGCGTCTTATACTCCGAAAAATATGGTATATGAGTAATAAAATAGTTTTTTTGTGATCAACCTAAGTATATAGCAAGATAAAAATACACATCACAGGTAAAATTGTAAAAAATACAGATAATCCTCGAGTTATGGTGATTAGCCCAGAATTATGGTCATACATCATTGCAGTCATAAGGCATCACATGATTCAAAGTTATTATCATTTTTATGGTAGCTGTTAGGTGAACATAGTGGTCAATAAGCAAACACTGCAGACTTCCGGTTTTGGAGCGCTTCATCGCAGACATCCCTCGTTGGATGCCTTTCCGATCTTTGTTAAAAGCCGCCAGAACAGCTGTCTGGCGGCTTTAAAATCTCTTCCCCGGGCAAAGGGGAGAGATGAGAGCCTGACAGGAGGGGTAGAGCCCCCCCAGCGCCTTAGGAGCCATCTGGCAGGGCGCGAAGGGAGAGCTCCCCATGCAGCCTGTCTCCAGCTCCGAAGATCCGGAAACCTCTGCCTTTTGCAGAGCTAGATGGAGTGACCAGCCGCTGCTTCAAAAATGGGATTTATAACTACATTTAAACTATAGAAGCAGACAGAGAGAAACAGGCGTGAGATGGGCAAGTACTGAAACCTCTTTTTTTCCTTTTTTTTTCAACTCCTGGGTAAGCTTTCACTTCGGCAAGGGAACAAAGGAAACAGAGTAACAATATGGCGATTGAGAAGTGAAAGTGACTTTCGTTTCCCCAGAGGCTTTTTTTTTTTTTCTTTCTCTCTCTCTTATGGAAACTTTTAACTTGGAAAAATGGTTTTTTCTTTCTCTGTCTCCTAACTCTGGATTAAAGTTATAATAGAAATATTTTCAATAATAAAAGACTATCTGATTTTTAAACTGGAAAGAACTTTAATCAGGCAACTGGCTTTCTTTCTTTTTTGTACTCTTTTGAAACACCAATGGCTTCAAAGTTTGGAAAGACTGTTTTGACTAAAAGAAATGACTATTCATCTGGATATATTTCTAAAATGCAACTTAACACTGAGCTAACACCTCCACAGCTTTTGACACCTGAAAATTTATTAAATAATTTAAAGATTATGAAACATGAACTTACTTTGGAATTTAACCAGAAAATAAGTGAGATAGACCATAAGATGCAGGCTGCTTTGAAGAATATGAATCAACAACTAAGATTTGATGTGTTAGAGGTTTGCAAAGGCTTAGCAACAAATATTGAAGTTTTGGCAGAACGTATTGAAACAAATAAACAAGCTTTGGCAACTTCGGTGAATTACATAGATAAAATCCAAAATGACATTGCAAATTTTGAAAAAGAGGTCTTAATGACTCAGTTCAGATCTATGGAAGTTGCTATAAGGATTAGAGGTTTGAAAGAAGGATTATATGAAAATTTAAAAGGCAGGATGGTTGACATATTGGATCAGGTGTCTGGAATTTCTAAAGCGGAATTGGCTACACAAATCGACAAAACATACAGAATCAACTCGTGGTACGCCAAACAAAAGCATCTACCAAGGGATATTGTCATATATTTTACCACAAGAGCTCTACGGAACAGAATTATACAAGCAACGTTTAACAATAATCTTATGGTGAATGGTCAGGAACTAAAGATTTGGAAAGAAATCCCCTCTAAAATGCTTAAAGCCAGGAAAAGCTATACTTTTTTGATTGATGAATTTAAGAGATTAAATTTACAATATAAATGGGAAGCACCAGTTGGAGTAACAGTGAAATTTTCTGGAAAAAGATACCGGCTCAACACGATAAAAAAAGCTACTGAATTTTATGTCAATGTTCTAAAGGCTGATATATCCAAGATTCCAGAAGAAGGGTGTATGAAAATAAAAGAGGAGGAGGAGGGGAAGCCACCTTCGATGGATCAAAAAGAAATAGACTCAAAAATCCAAAAGGAGTGCCTGAATCAGATAGCTGGGGAAGAGGAGATGGAGGTTTGGGAGCAGACGGGAGACGACTTGACAAATTTGAATTTATTGAACTATTAAAAGATGAACTATCAAGATACAAAACAATGTGATGTTGAAATATATTGAATGGTTAGAGACTAATATGATTGTATTTTATCTTTTCCCTATCTAATGATTACTTATGCAATATTTAGTTAAGTTTTATATAATTTTGAGGTTATTTTTAATGTTGATAATATTAGATATATATAGTTTGTTGAAGATTTGTTTATTGTCTATTCTTCTTTTATTTTCTTTTTTTGTTTATTGAAGTTAGCGAATTAATTTAGAATAATATTATCTTATTAATATCATGATGAAATTTAATATTTGATGATTACTTATGTAACATTTAGTTAAGTTTTATCTTAGAGGTTATTTCTAATGTCAATAATATTAGTTTAAGATTTGTGTATTTTATATTTAGTTATTACTTATGTAACACTTACCTTGTATAAGATAGAGGACTGAAGGGAGGAGGTAGGAGGTTTGTTTGTTTGTAGTGTTAAAGAGTTTTCTCTTTCTTTCTTTCTTTTTTTTATTCTCTTTCTTTTTTTTCTCTCTCTTTTTTGTATCTTTACTATTGTATACAAATGCGATATATTAGTACTGTATAGCTTGGAGTTGAAGTTTTTTTAAAAATAGTGTTCTTTTTTTTCCTTTTTCCTTTTTCTCTTTATTAACAATTTAAACTTATTATTATGCCCTGTATTATCTCTGGGAAGTCCGGGGGGGGGGAGGTGGGGAGGGAAGGGGGTGGGTCTGGGGGGGGGAAATAAAAATGTTTGTACTTTGGATTTAATATTTTGTTACCACTTATGTAAGTTTGTACTAATAAAACTTTTTTGAGAAAAAAAAAATAAGCAAACACTGCACTTGTTAAGCAAATCTATTTTCCCCAATGGCTGTTCTTTGCCAGAAATTGGAAATACACATTGGAAACCAACAAAAAAAGTCACAAATCACAGCCATGTGACAAAGGGATGATGCAAATGATTGTAAAATTGAATTATTTGCCAACTGCCCAAAATGCAGTCATGCAATTGCTGTGTGTGTGTGTGCCATCATAACTCCCAAACCAGTCGTAAATAGTTCTTGTGGTCCATTGTAACTTTGAATGCTCATGGATTACTTGTGAATTAGCAATAGTTTGATGCTATTCAATTGCTTCAGTTCTACTGCAGCTATGTTTTGAAATAGCACCTCCACAAACTTTGAATAGGTCCCATGTGCTGATCTACAAGCAATTTTCGAAAACTTGACATTTCCCCCAAGCCTTGCTTAGGATATTTGGGTAACGGTCGTAACAGGGAGAGGTAGATATCGTGGGAGCCGAGGGGTAGGCCACTCTCGGGGAACAAGAACTCACTGTCTCCAAGTGATTACTTGTTCCGGCCCTCTGATAATTGTTCATCTAGCTCAACTCGAGGTCCTGGTGACTTGAGATGTCAGGACCCTGGGCTCAGGCTGCTGTTGCTCAATGCCAGGTCAGTTGTAAACAAAGCTCTTCTCGTTCAGGATTTAATCCTTGAAGAGAGAGTCAACCTGGCATGTATAACCGAGACATGGCTGGGCCCAGAGGGGGGTGTTTCCCTCTCCGAGATGTGCCCAGACGGGTTTCAGGTAGTACATCAGCGGTGACCTCGGGGAAGGGGTGGAGGAGTGGCAATTAAAACACACCAGAGTCTTCTTCCTCGTAGGATCCCTGTTCCAGAGATTGTTGGGTGTGAGTCCCTCCTTTTGAAGTTGGACTCAGGGGTTCAGTTGGGCTTGTTGTTGGTGTACCTGCCTCCCAGCTGTGTTACAACAGCCCTGCCTGTCCTGCTGGAGGCAGTGGCCGGGCTGGCGATGGAGTTCCCCAGGCTTATGGTCCTGGGGGACTTTAACCTGCCATCGCTTGGCGATTCCTCTGATGCAACTCAGGAGTCCATGGCTTCCATGACAACCATGGACCTGACCCAAGTAGTTCAGGGTCCAACTCATAGGGGGGGGGGTCACACGCTCGACTTAGTGTTTCTCTCTGAGCAGTGGAGTAATGATCTGAAATTAAGGGGTATAGTCGTTTCTCCCTTGTCATGGTCTGATCATTTCCTATTGAGGTTAGACTTCTCAGCACCTCTCTTCCATTGCAGGGAGGCGGAATCTATTAAATGGTTCTGCCCCAGACTCCTAATGGACCCGGAAGGGTTTCAGAAGGAGCTTGGGGAGATACCTGAATCCCTCATCCACAGTCCATCCGAGTCCCTAGTAGCTGCCTGGAATCGGGAGGCATCTGGGGCATTGGATCGGATTGTGACCTCTCCGTGGCAGTGGATCCAGGAAAGCTCCTTGGTTCACTGAGGAGCTCCGGGAGATGAAACGCCACAAGAGACGTCTAGAGCGACGCTGGAGATCCAGTAAGTCCGAATCCAACTGAACACTTCTAAGAGCCTTTATTAGGACTTATTTAGTGGCGATACGGGCGGCAAAATGTTCGCATTTTTCCGCACATTGCATCAGCAGATTCACGCCCAGCCACCCTCTTTAGGGTGACCCATTCCGTCCTCAAGGTAGGGGGATCGGAGGAACCGTTGCAGGGCAGAACTGAGGAATTTGTTCAGTTTCTGTCGGATAAAGTTGCTCAGATTCGGAAGGACCTGGACTCTGATTGGGCAGTTATGACTGAGATGACAGGGGCAGGTCTTAGTCTAATTGTATGGGATGAGTTTGAATCTGTGACTCCTGAGGACATGGACAAGGCAATAGGAGCGATAAGTTCCTCCACTTGTTTATTGGACCCGTTCCCCTCCTGGTTGGTTTCGGCCACCAGGGAGGTGTCACGAGGCTGGCTCCAGGCATTAGTCAATGCATCCTTGAGTGAGGGGTCCTTCCCGCAACCTTTGAAGGAGGCGGTGGTTCGACTCCTCCTCAAGAAGCCGTCTTTGGACCCAGTTGAATTAAAAAACTTCCGTCCAGTCTTCAACCTACCTTTTATAGGGAAGGTTGTTGAGAAAGTGTTGGCGCTCCAACTCCTACGGTTATTGGATGAAACCGATTATCTAGACCCTTTTCAATCTGGCTTCAGACCTGGCTACAGCACGGAAACTGCTTTGGTCACACTGATGGATGACCTCTGGCGAGCCCGAGACCAGGGATATTCCTCGATCTTGGTGCTTCTTGACCTCTCAGTGGCTTTCGATACCATTGACCATGGTATCCTTCTGGGATGACTGGGAGAGTTGGGAGTGGGAGGCACTGTATTACGGTGGTTCTCCTCCTATCTCTCCGGTCGGTCCCAGTCGGTGTTAGTAGGAGGACAGAGATCAACCCCTAGGCCCCTAGTTTGTGGGGTGTCTCAGGGCTCGGTCCTCTTTCCCCTCCTTTTCAATATCTACATGAAACCACTGGGTGAGGTTATCTGTCGATTCGGGGTGAGGTATCAACAATATGCAGATGATACCCAGTTATACATCTCCACCCCACGTCAATTCAGTGAAGCAGTGGACGTGATGGACCGGTGTCTAGAAGCTGTGAGGGTCTGGATGGGAATCAACAGACTCAGACTTAACCCAGACAAGACCGAATGGCTGTGGGTACTGCCTCCCAAGGACGATGTCAACTGTCCATCCTTGACTCTTGGGGAGGAGAAATTGTCCCCCTCAGAATGGGTTCGTAATTTGGGCATCCTCCTAGACCCGCAGCTGAAATTGGAGCAACATTTAACAGCTGTGGCTAGGGAACCTTTGCACAAGTCCGTCTAGTGCACCAATTACGGCCCTATCTGGATCGGGATGCGCTCCTCACAGTCAATCATGCCCTTGTCACCTCATGGTTAGATTACTGCAATGCGCTCTACATGGGGCTACCCTTGAAGAGTATTTGGAGACTACAGTTAGTCCAGAATGCAGCCACGCGAGCTATTAAGGGTGTACCTAGATACACCCACACTACACCAATTCTCCGCGAGCTGCACTGACTTCCCATTGGTCTCCGAACACAATTCAAGGTGTTGGTCATCACCTTTAAAGCCCTACATGGCTTAGGACCAGGCTATCTTCGAGACTGCCTTCTACCACATACCTCCCTTCGACCAGTGAGAACCCACAGAGTCGGTCTTCTCCAGATCCCATCAACCAGACAATGTTGGCTGGCGGGCCCGCAGGGGAGAGCCTTCTCTGTGGCTGCTCCAGCCCTCTGGAACCAGCTCCCCTCGGAGATCCGGATTGCCCCCACCCTACTGACCTTCCGTAAGGAAGTTAAGACCTGGCTCTTCCGTCAGGCTTGGGACCGTTGATCTTGGGAACATAATGGATAAGATCCGGCCCATGAGAGAGGTATGTATGAGTTTTTAATATGGGTTTTATCGTTTTACCGTTTTTATATTGTATTTTTGGATATGTTGTTAAGCCGCCCTGAGTCTCCAGGGAGTTGGGCGGCCTATAAATCAAATAAATCAATCAATCAAATCAATCAAATCAATCAAATCAATCAAATCAATCAAATCAATCAATCAATCAATCAATCAATAAACAAACAAATAAATAAACCCTTTCCAGTTGGAGCATGATATGGACAGACTGTATGTTCTTTTGTCAGATTGTCAATTTTTATTTGCTGCTGTTCTTTTAAATAAATAAATAGTCCTTGACTTTTGACTGTAATGGAGCTTGCCCATTAGTGTTGCATGTCATGATAGCTATTAAGCAAGGAAGTGTTGGTTAATGACTCATCCCCTGCTCTACCTGATGTTAAATGAACATCTAGGTCCGTGGTGGCGAACCTATGGCACGCGTGCCACAGGTGGCACGCGGAGCCATAGCGGCCGGCACGCGAGGGTTGCCCACCGGCAAACCGTAAGTGCGGAAAAACGCACTTCTGGTTTGCCGGTGAGCTGTTTTTTGCACTCCGGAGGGTTCAGGGAAGCTCCCTGAAGCTCGGGAATGCAAAAAACTACAAAACGGACAAACCGGAAGTGCATTTTTCCGCACTTCCGGTTTGTCCGTTTTGTAGTTTTTTGCATTCCGGAGCATCAGGGAGCTTCCCTGAACCCTCTGGAGTGCAAAAAACAGCTCACCGGCCAACCGGAAGTGCGTTTTTCCGCACTTCCGGTTTGCCCGTTTCGTCGTCCCAGGCTCCGGTAAGGCCTTTGCGCGGGTGTGTGTGTGTGTGCGCATGCGCAGGGGGCAGCATGGGGGGGTGTTGTGCGCATGCGTGGGGGGGAGGGAATGGGTGTGGTCACACGAGCGCGCGCAAGCATGCCCCCTCCCCTTTTTGGCACGCGAGCCTAAAAAGGTTCGCCACCACTGATCTAGGTTGTTACGTGAAACACAAGGTACCTCATGGGTGAGGGAAGGCCCTGAAAGGCCTTGCACAGGTCAAGGCCCAATTGTTCCAGGTCTCCTTAAGACATCTCCCATCCCTCGCTTTTTGCTCCTTGGGTCCCTGCAGGCTTCAGATCTGCTTCCCACCACATTAGGCCCCAACTCACTTACCTTCTGAGGAGTTCACAAACTTTCCACAGCACTGGAACAGGTTTGTGTTACCTAATATCAGAAGCTGCCATTATGTGCCCAGTATTCACAATGTGTCCACCGGGAACACAGGAGCTACTTCCATAATGCTGCCACATGGCCACAGAATGAACTGTTTTATTTTGCTTGCCTAACATAGTCTGCACAGCACTGCAGACAGCATCAGGGCTCAGGAGCCCTGCTTTCCTCCCCCCCCATCCCTGATCCTGCCTTTTGTCACCAACAGGCAGGTAGGCTGCTTTCCTCCCCCCCCCATCCCTGATCCTGCCTTCTGCCACCGAACAGGCAGGTAGGCTGCTTCCCCCCCCCCCATTCCTGATCCTACCTTTGGCCACCAAACAGGCAAGTAGGCTGCCGTGGCTGGGCCTGGATAGCTATCCTGTGCAGTTCCTATGGTTATGGAATTACCATCTTTGGATCAGTAGTGATTTAACCACCGTGAACCTACCCAGGCACTTACAATCAGTAATGATGAGAAGAAATCAACAAAATTCCACATTGGGTCGGTTGTCGCCCAGGTCAATAAGGACTGCGTCAGATGCTATGGCTCCTGGACATCTGTCAAAAAAGGGGCTACAGGGCTCAGTTGTTACTGCCAGGGAACCAGGGCATGCAACTACAAAGCGACTGGAACCAAAGTGCAAAACTTGGACAACCGAAGAAATCGAGAAATCATCAAATATTACTACCAGGCAGAACCAACAGCTAGGGGGTTTAAAAAAAAGAATGATGCAACTGTGGAAGGAAAAACACCCGGAAAGTGATGTAACTGAACAAAAGATTAATGGATCAAAGATGCTTCATCATCCACAATAAAATTTTCACAGATGTGGAAATGCAACATCTAGAAATATTGACTAAAAAGAAAACAACAAGTAATGATGAACAAGCTGAAGAAACTGCTCCAACACATGAATAAACTGACCAGCCAGTGGAAGAAACCAACATACAGAATGAAGATCCTCCTGTGCAACAACTTAGTGGAGCTAAGTGATCTAGCAAAAATGCTGAAAGAAAAGATTGAAAACCACATCAAAGAAAACATAGAAAGAAAAAGACTACCTACCATTCACGAAGTGCATAGCAAACAAGTGAAAGATCTGTTAACTGCTGTGAACAACATTTTAACTTCCATCCCATCCAACACACTATATGAAACCAACTAATGTATAGCACAACCGCCATTATAACTGCAGAACTGGGTTATAAAATGCCAAAAAAGAAACCCACTGGAACACCAAAGTGGAAAATTCAACTTGAAAATAAAATTTAAAAACTACGAGAGGATGTCAGCAATTTAAAGTACTTAAAAGAAGGAAAACTAAAGAACAAAAAGCTGAAAAATAGTTTGCACAAAAAATACAACCTGGAGGAAAAAACAATAACGGAAATCATGGAAGAAATAAAACAATGTGTAATAGCAATAGCAAAGAAAATTGAAAGATACAAAGGACGAATAAAACAATATCGTGAAAATGCCCAGTTCAGAAGAAACCAACACCTCTTCTACCAATTATGTGATGAAAATCGAGTTCAAACTAATGTTCACCCATGTAAAGAAAAAGCTTTGAACTTTTGGAAAGAACTGTGGGGAAACACAGTGGAATACAACAAAACTGCCTTCTGGATCAAAGATATTCAACAACAAACAGCATGAAACAAAATGGAAAATATAATAATAACAACTGACATGGTTGCAAAACAAGCAAAGAAGGTCAAGAACTGGAGTGCACCTGGCCTGGACGAATTGCATGGATACTGGCTAAAACACCTGACCAGCTTCCATCATTGCATGGCCACTCAATTTGATAAAATGCTTCAAAATGCAACAAGCGAAGAATGGTTAACAGCTGGCCAAACATACTTGATAATGAAAGATCCAGAAAAGGGCACAGAACCAAGCAACTATTGCCCAATTACTTGTCTGCCAACAACTTTCAAACTTTTTACAAGAATACTGGCAAATTCAGTATTGAATCATCTGATGGAAAACCGTTTGTATCCAGTAGAGCAAAAAGGAAATTATAAAAAATCAAGAGGAACAAAAGATCAGCTGCTCATTGACAAAATGATACTAAAAAATGCAAAACGAAGAAAAATGAATTTAAATATGGCGTGGATTGATTACAAGTAATAAAAAGTAATAAAAGAAAATCTGGATAAAATACTTTGAAATCAGGTAGGGGTTTTTTAGCCTATACCTACCTACCAAAGTTTGGAAGCGAGATTATCTATCTATCTATCTATCTATCTATCTATCTATCTATCTATCTATCTATCTATCTATCTATCTATCTATCTATCTATTATCCATCCATCCATCCATCTATCTATTCGAGTTGGAAGCCAGATTATACATAATACAGAATCTGAAATTTAGAAGTCTGGATTTCCCCCACCCCACTCATGTGCACGGGCGAAAATTTTCACTGAGAAAATGCTGCAGAGAAAGAACTTCAGGGAATGGATAATGCAACCAGAGGAAAGAGTATATCAAGTCCAGCATCAAGCTTGGCAGCCAAAAAAAAAATGTCAAGAGAATGTCTAACACAATTAGAGGGAGCTGCTCTGCTACATTAAACCCCTGTGATTTTGTCTTCTAAAAATTAACAAGAAACCTGTTTCCAATTCCTCCTTATAATTCCATACAGACAGCGTCCCTCACTTCAAGGCCAAGGGCTTAAACACCCACACACCCATCCATCCAAACATCAATGCAAAACCACAGCTCACCCTGTCCAAAAAGTACCCTCCAAAAAGAACAGACTTGTAGGCAGTGAACCAGACACAAATCCCAGGGAGGACCATCTACCTATAAAGCCAAAGGACAAAGGGGGAGGTGGAGGCGGTGGTGGGGAGCAGATCAACCCGCAATCCTGTAAATCACAAAGCTAGTGCCCCTTAAAAGAGAAGACCCCTAGAAAGCACATACACCCATACATATATGCAAGCAAGCAAACAAGTTCGCTACAATCAATCCTATAAGGGAGCATGCTTCGGAATCAGCCTGCGCACAAAATGCATCCGACTGCCCACACGATGGCCTGCCCTTTGCTGCTGCTGCTGCATAAATCACATCCATGCCTATCAGATCGGGCTCTGGAGCAAAAAAAACCCGGGATAGTGACCGTCCAGTTCCAATGCCACACTCTGCGGATACACACACACACCCCGTGCACGCGATGGCCTCGGCCTTTTGCATGGCCGACCACTCAAAATGGCACCAACACACCACAAAGCAACCCACACAGTAGGCGCAATTCCCTTCCCCCTCCCCCCAGCCAAGTCTCTGGAATCACCCATACCAGCAAGATCATCTCCCCTAGTGGGGACAAGAATGCATCTCCCTGCTAGGCCCCTCATGCAGCCCCCACGCAAACACCATGGAGCTTAGGATGTGGCTTCCTTTTCTCCTCGCTGCACACCGGCTCTTTTACCTGCTGATCTTCTGAGCAAAGGCGCAGCGCTCAGCCATGGCCTTGGAAAAGCATGCCCTCACAATCGCATGCCTGCAGCCAGAGCGGGGCTTGGAGATGCAGCAATGGTTCAGAGCTTGTTAAGGAGGACTGCTCCTCCGCTGCGTTTTCCAAACCCGGCTCTGACTGCAGACATGCAATTGTGAGGGCAGGCTTTTCAAAGAGGGAAACAGAGATGAGTGCGCCTTTCCTCCCTGCAGCTCTAAAACTTTTGGGGAGTTGCGCACATGGAGCGCTGGGGGAATCGGTGCCTGGAGAGATTCACCATCATGCTGGTGAGTACCTATGGACTGAGTATACTTTTTGCTTATCCCCTTTCCCATCCCGATCCAGCGCGGCGCAGACAGCCCAATGGAAATGGGGCGTTTCCATCGGCCCTTCTCTGGGCCTCAGGGACCACAGGGACAGCAGCGGGGAAGGCAGGCAAGTACGCGGGGGCCTGGGGGAGTGTGGGGAAGGCAGACAAGCACGCAGGGACTCGGGGACCGTGGGGAAGGCAGCGGGGAAGGCAGGCAAGAGCGCAGGGCCTCGGGGACCACGGGGTGACGTAGGAGGCAGCTAGGCTGGGATTCGGGCCTTGCTGCTAGCAGTCACTTACCTAGACAGATCAGGGCAGTCAGCTGGGCCACGCAGAGAGCACCGCGTGGGATGCAGCTGAAAGCAGGTACGCTGGCCGGCCCTCAGAGACCGTGTGGTCGAGGCAAGCCAGGGAGCCAGATGGAAAGCAGCAGCAGCTATGCCGGGCGAGCGGACGAGATGAAGAGTGACTGGGTGGGCGGGGTGGGGCGGGGCGTAGCCAGCCCGAATTTTTACCACTGGTTAGCCCGGACCAGACCGGCTGAATCCCACCACTGGACTAATTATGTCCTTGCTTGTGGTGAAATGAATTCAAACACAGCATTGTCTCCTCACCAAATGTCTGATTTTGTGTCATAACCCTGGTGTTGTAATGCCTCTGGGCTCATGTAGAAAGGTGTCCCAATAAAAGTAGTTGCTAAATCGCAGGATCCCATCAAGAGTCGAGAAACTCCAAAGTCCCCTTAAAAGGAAGATATGTAATAATCTGTTAGAAAAACAACCAATGAAGTAAAAAAAAACCTAAAACTAAGCAAAAGCTAGCTAACTATTTAAATTCAAATACACAATTGTAAAAAATTCTCAGAGGCTCCTAATAACACCCTTATAAACTGAGTACACATAGTGGCTAATATCATGAATAAAGCAATTGTCCATATTTTCCTTCCATTTACAGAATAAGTTTTTATTCCCAACAAACTTTTTTTTAAAAAAAGGGCTACCAGCCTAGTTTTAAAATATGTTATGCTATTGGGTATACAGATAGTCCTTGATTTACAACCATATTTGGGACCACAGTTTCTGTTGCTAAGCAAGTTGATTGTTAAGCGAGTCATAACCAATTTTGCAACATTTTTGTTATGGTTATTAAGTGAACCACTGCAGTTGTTAAGTAAATCATATGGTCATTAAATGAATCTGACTTCCCCCATTGACAGTAATGAGGATTGGTTATAAATCACTTTTTAAGCGCTGTTGTAACTTTGAACCATCACTAAATGAATGGTTATAAGTTACCTGCAGTTAAATGCACATTTATGCACATTCAGAACTTAATCACGCTTTTTTTGAAAAAGCAGAGAGATATATAAATAGAACATAATTATTTTAAATTATTTTAAAATCATAGCACAATTATAAAATAAGAATTTATTAATGGACTTGTTGAAAAAATATGATGGAAAAACTTTTTTTCATTTAACATGTCTGTAGAGATTTTCAGTCATCCAGGTCATAGTTGTCCCAAAGGTGCTTTTTCAGGAGGCAACTAGACTTTCTTGTTTTTTTTCTTTGAAGACGTTTCGCTTCTCATCCAAGAAGCTTCTTTAGGATAGTGGGGAATGGAAGGATTTATATTCCTTGCATACAGCTGGTCATTTGCATCCTTTTAGAGCAGTGGTTCCCAACCTTTCTAATGCCGCGACCCCTTAATATAGTTCCTCATGTTGTGGTGACCCCCAACCATAAAATTATTTTCATTGCCACTTCATAACTCTAATTTTGCTACTGTTATGAATCGTAATGTAAATATCTAATATGTGGGATGTATTTTCATTGTTACAAATTGAACATAATTAAAGCATAGTGATTAATCACAAAAACAATATGTAATTATATATTGTAAAATATTTATTTCTAATTACAAATAAATTTCCTTCCTTCCTTTCTTCCTTCCCATCCATCCATCCCTTTCCACTTACCCACCCACCCATCCTTCCTTCCCTTCCTATCCTTCCTTCCTTCTCTTTCCATGCTTCTCCTGCCTTCCTTCCTTTCCATCCATCCATCCATCCTTCCCTTTCCACTCACCCACCCACCCTTCCTTCCCTTCCTTCTCTTTCCATGCTTCTCCTTCCTTCCTTCTTTCTTTCCTTTCCATCCATACATCCATCCTTACCTCTCCACTCATCCACCCATCCTTCCTTCCCCTCCCTTCCCATCCTTCCTTCCTTCTCTTTCCATGCTTCTCCTTCCTTCCTTCCTTCCTTTCCATCCATCCATCCTTCCCTTTCCACTCACCCACCCACCCACCCACCCTTATTTATTTATTATTTTATTTATTTGTGAGATTTATATACCGCCTCACAGTGCAAGCACTCTCTAAGCGGTTTACACCAGTAAGCAATGTATATTTATATTGCCCCCAACAATCTGGGTCCTCATTTTACCTACCTCGGAAGGATGGAAGGCTGAGTCAACCTTGAGCCGGTGAGATTTGAACCGCTGACCTGCGGATCACAGTCAGCTAAAGTGGCCTGCAGTACTGCCTCTAACCACTGCGCCACCTCGGCTCATCCTTCCCATCCTTCCTTCACTTTCCATGCTTCTCCTTCCTTCTTTCCTTTCCATCCATCCATCCATCCTTCCCTTTCCACCCACCCATGCCTCCACCACACACACATGCCCCCCCCACAGCCGCCCCCCTTTCGGGCCCTTTCAAGAGCAGAGAAGAGAAAGAGGAGATCAGACTACCTGTACACTTTTTCTTCATTATCCCTAATCCAAGTTCTCTGATCCACAAATCCTAGGTTCCCTTCTCATCTCTCTTCATATAATAAACCCATTTCCTCTATTCAACATTTTATTACAACCATTTTTCTGCCCTTTGCCTTTTATCCTCTCTTTATTTCCTACTCCTCTCGAGCTTTATTTCCTCCCCCCTCAATAAAGACCCCCCTGGAAGCTTGTCAGTTCTCCCCCACCAGCATTCATCCTCCTACCGATTCAATCCACCTCCTTTCTTTTCTTCTCCTATCCTCGGGATTCCTTCATTTACCTGCTCCACACGAAGGAAATTTGGCTGGCTGCCTTTTAAAAGTGTCACCCCCGCAGGCGGCTAATTTTCTCTTGTCTCTCCCTCCGTGAGTCATACCTACGATCTCCGTAGGAGCTAGGTTCCCCCCCCCTCCTAAATTACTGTACTTCGGCAAGGCTCATTTCCACGGATGAAAGGCGTTTTAAAACCATCACCCTCGCAACCGCTAAGGATGCGCCAGGACCGCTATGTCCCTTGCAGCGAGGAAAACTCGATTGCTGCTGCCTCCTCAGAAAGAGCGCGGGGGAGAGGTAGTGCCGTCGTCCGCCTTCAGGAAAGGGAGGCCGGCTGGCCGGTTGCTTTGGCTCCGCACCCCCCTCTTTGGCCTTGCTGCTCCTCACTCTCACGCGAGGAGGAGGAGGAGGAGGCGGCAGTGGCGGCGGCTTCGTGTGTGCGAGCGCGGCCCCAGCTCCCTTTCTTGGTGCTCTCTGTGTCTCAGTAGGAGAAGAGGTTGCAGTAATAGCGCTGCTCCATTTCACTCAGCGTTAAACCCTCCATCTTACACTGGCCCTGCCCTGCCCTGGGGATCGATCCTACAACGGGGTGGAGTGAAGGAGGGAGCCGGGGCAACGCTCGCACATGCAAAGCTGCCTTCTCCTCCTCCTCCTCGCGCCAGTAGCGGCTGGGGAGGAGGGGGAAAGGAGGCCTTCTTCCCAAAAAATAAAGGAATGAGAGCGCCGCCTCGGCTGTCGCTTGTTGATTTCGAACCTGCCCACCCGACAAGAGTTGTGGAGGAAGGTTCCAATCCAGAGAAAGCCTGACAACAGGGGGAGGAGGGGGCGTGGCTGCACGTGCAAAGCAGAAAAATAAAAGCACCCAGCGCTGAGTCGGTCAAAGTCTCCTAATAAAGTTTCTGTACGTTTCTCTTCTGTGCCTTTGGCCACGCCCATTTCCCCTCCCTCAGGCACTTGGGGTAGGCCCGTGCAACTAAGGGGTGGACGGATTTAATTCTGCTCCCGGAAAAGGAGGAGGATTAAAAAAAGGGCTGTCCGAGCTCTCGTGCACAAGACCCTGATGCGAAACTGAGACAAGGTTTAGCTCTTCTCTCCGCTTTCTCATACGACAAAAGTGTTGGGGAAGGTTGGGGAGTGAGAAAGAAAGAGAGAGAGAGGGGCTAACACTGTCCTCTCATGGTCTGGAGGTCTACTACAGTGTTCGGTTCCTAACACTATGGGAAATTTCTCTTTTCCGATGGTGTTAGGCAACCCCTGGGAAACGGTCGTTCGACCCCAAAAGGGGTCGCGACCCACAGGTTGGGAACTGCTGTTTTAGAGGGTGGTTGAAGCCCTTGGAGGTTTATCTGTGATTTACCAGCTGTCTGCAAGGAATATAAATCCTTCCATTCCACACTATCCTGTCAGAGCTGAAGAAGCTTCTTGGATGAGAAGCGAAACGTCTTCAAAGGAAAAAAAACACAAGAAAGTCCACTTGCCTCCTGAAAAATTCATTTAACATGCTCTCATATACTCTCAGGTCTTTAACATAAGGAGAACAAAAACAACAGTAAATTGTATATATGTAAAAAAAGAAACACAAATTCTACAATACTATGGTATCCTTGAAAAATAACTGCAATGATTTTTTGATAAAAGTAAGCATATGCTGGATTTCATGAAAGACTTCCTTTTCATGTGCTTTGATCACTGAAGGATGTCGTCATGAATTAGCTAACTAAGGAACTCTAACAGTAATATTTTTATTGTGCCACATGTACATTGCTTTATGCAAACAAGCCATTGCAATGGCAGTCTGAGAGAGAATAGATAAAGAACAATTTTCCCATAACACACAACAGGCATGCTGCAATGTTTTGTTTTGTATTATATTTTGAGATATTCTTTAAAAAACACACATATTACAAAATATAATTATATGTTGGTAAGGTTCAGTTTTAAAATAAAAAGAGACAGTTTCACTCTTCTGAATATTTTAAAACTAAGATTTGACTCTAATCTAATGTTTCATTAAAAGGAAAATACTTGGGAATTTGTAAGGAAATAAACCTGGGCAGGAAGTGGTGTGTGTTTCTATCTCTTGGTCTAAGCATGGAATTAGCATTCAAACATTTGTTGGGATCTGTAACTAAAGCGTCTTTCTATTTCATCTAGCTTGCCATCTTGGTCTCTCTGCATGCTCCTGGAACAATAAATAGTAACTTTTTTTATATCTTACCAATTTTAACCAGATTATTTTTCAAAAAAATATTCTTAGCTTTCAAATCTCGATGAAGTATTCGCCTGAAAATAAAAAAGAAAACATTGTTCCAGTGATAAGATAAAAAAATAATTTGTTATTGTAACAAATGTATCTTGTTATGTTATAAAATTAAACGTGTCCCCTAACTGCATTAATATCATTGCTTTTGGACTGAAATCCTGAACACATTAATTAGCAGCTAAGTCAATTTTTTGATTTTGAATAATGTTAATATCAAAGTTTTTTCCAAATAAATGGAGAAAGGACAAGCAAAAACTAAATATATGAAGGGCTACAGGTCAAACTTTCTTCTTGATAGCATCCAGAAAGAAAATAATAAAGATTTTTAAAAGTATTTTAGCAATTCTGATTGAAAATGAATCAAAAAGTGCCTTATAAATATACCATAGTTTGTCTTTTGGACAAGGAAAGCTGGTTTTGGGGAAATTAGTGTATGAATAAAAATATCTTACAAAAAGAAGGAGTCCTTGGTTAGTGATGAATCATAATTTTTTTTATAAAAAGTTTTTTATTTATAATACAATTAAAAACAAACATAGAAAACAAAAAGACAAGTACATGACAGGTAGTCCAGTTTTCCTATTTGCATTAAATACTTCTATTCCTAAATATACATCTTTATCTCTATCTAGATATATCTTCCTTTTTTTGTACAATATAAATTCCATTATCCTTCTTTGGTGCATAAAAACTCTATATATCTCCAATTTTTATCCCTAGTTCATAATCCCAACAATCCTCTTTTCCCACCAGTAATATAATTTATTCCAGATTTCAAAATTTTCTGATTCATTTTTATCTTTTAGCTCCATTGTTAGTCTGTCCATTTCTGCACAAGACAATATTTTATACAATATCTCTTCTTCTGTGGGATTGTCTTTGTTTTTCCATTTTTGTGCGAAAGCCAATCTTGCGGCAGTCAAGATATGTAACATTAAATATATTGTTCCTTTGTCGTATTTATCTATAGTGATTCCCAATAAAAAGAGTTTGGGTTTTAGTTCTAATTTTACCATTAATATTTATTCTAGCCATTGTTTTATTTTGTTCAAGAATTCACGTGTTTTTTGGCATTCCCACCACATGTGGTAATATGTCCCCAGTATTGTTTTACATTTCCAGCACATCGGCGAAAGATTTGGGCACATTTTAGCTAACCTCGTCAATGGGAAATGCCATTTATAGAACATCTTATAGAGCTTCTCTTTGAATTTATTTTATTTATTCGAAGTTCTTCTATGCCGCCCCACTCCCTCAGGACTCAGGGCAGCGTACAACATTTTAGGGAACATCAAATAAATTGTTAAAAACAATTTAAAACAATTTAAAAAACATACACATCATACATACATGGGGGAGACATCAGATGGAAGGTCGTCTCAAAATCAGGAGGAATGATCAGGAAGAGCCATGTCTTAATGGCTTTCCGGAAGGCCAGCAAGGTGGGGATGATTGGCTGACGGGACCTGGAGGAGACCCACTCTGTGGGACCTCACCAGTCAAAGGGAAGTATGAGGTAGGATGCGGTCCCGGAGATAGCTTGGTCCTAAGCCATGTAGGGCTTTAAAGATGATGATCAACACCTTGAATTGTACCCGGAGACCAATGGGCAACCAATGCAGCTGGCGGAGTATAGGTGTTATGTGGGTGTATCTTGAAACACCCACCACAGCACGCGCAGCCACATTTTGCACTTGTTGGAGTCTCCGAATACTCTTCAAGGGTAGCCCCATGTAGAGCGCATTACAGTAGTCCAATTGCGAGGTGACAAGGGCATGAGTGACCGTGAGTAGAGCCTCCTTCTCCAGGTATGGTCGCAATTGGTGCACCAGGCGAACCTGTGCAAAAGCCCCCCTAGCCACAGCTGCAAGGTGTTGATCTAATTTTAGCTGTGGATCTAGGAGGACTCCCAATTGCGAACCCATTCCAAGGGAGTTAATTTTTCTCCCTCAAGAACCAAGGAGGGACAGTTGGTGTAGTCCTTTGGAGGCAATATCCAGAGCCACTCAGTCTTATCGGGGTTGAGTTTGAGGTGGCTAGTGTGAGTTTTTGATTTCTGTTCCATAGTTCTTGCCAAATATTTAGGTCTATATTATATCCAAAATCCCTACTCCATGTTATCATGGTCTCCTTGACTTGCTCTTCATATAGGGCTTGTTCTAGGAGGTAGTGATACATTTTTAAAAATCATTTTGTCTTCTGTTCCTAATAATATTTTGTCTAATTCTGTTGCTTCCATTTTTATACCTTTTTGTCTTTCCTGTATTTTGACTGTAATTGTAAATATGCCCACCATTCCAGATCTATGCCTTCTTCCTGTAACTCTTTCCTTGACTTCAAATCTCCTTTCTCATCTAATATTTGTTTATATGTTGTTACTTTTCCCAGATGTATGAATTTTGGGTGTATGTACATCTCTAGAGTTGAGATCCAATTTGGAATTTGTATGTAGTTTTGTTGTTTAATTTTGACCCACACTTCTATTAGTGCACGTCTAATATAGTGCCTCTGGAAGTACTGGTGGACTTTGTGCTTCTCTTTCCAAAGTATGGCGTGCCAACCAATTTGTAAGTCATGACCTTCCAATCTTAATAATCTTTCATTTTTTAGTTGTATCCAATCACTTATCCATATCAATGTTCTGGCCTGATAATATTTTTCTCAATCTGGGAGTCCAAATCCATCTCTTTCCTTCGTGTCTTGCAGTAGTTTTAATTTAATCCTTGCTTTTTTCCCTTCCATATAAATTTGAGTATAATTTTATTTATTTATTTATTTGATTAATGGTTCTTATAGGCCGCCCAACTCCCATGGGACTCAGGGCGGCGTACAGCATAATATAAGAACAATAATAAAACCATAAAATGATTGAAAATTACAAAAAGCTAAAAACACATCAACATTCATACATAGGGGATTGATCTCAACATCATCATGTTTTAATGGCTTTACGGAAGGCCAGCAGGTTGGGAATAATCTGGATCTCCAGGGGGAGTTGGTTCCAGAGAGCCGGAGCTCCCACAGAGAAGGCTCTCCCCCGTGGGCCCGCCAGCCGACATTGCTTGGCTGAAGGGACCCGGAGGAGACCAACTTTGTGGGACCTAACTGGTCGTAGGGAGATATGCGGTAGGATCCGGTTCCGCAGGTATCCTGGCCCAAAGCCATGTAGGGCTTTAAAGGTTAAAACCAATACATTAAATTGCATCCGGAGACTAATGGGCAACCAATGCAGCTGACGGAGAATAGGTGTTACGTGGGTGTACCTTGGGACACCCACTACAGCTCGCGCAGTTGCATTTTGCACCAGTTGCAGTCTCCGGATGCTCTTCAAGGGTAGCCCCATGTAGAGCGCATTACAGTAATCCAGACGTGAGGTGATGAGGGCATGAGTGACCGTGAGTAAGGCCTCTTTCTCCAAGTAAGGTCGCAATTGGTGCACCAGGCGAACCTGTTCAAAGGTCCTCCTGTAGCCGGGCCTGAAACCCAATTGAAAGGGATCTAGATAATCACTGTCCTCCAATAACCGCAGGAGCTGAAGTGCTACCACTTTCTCAACAACCTTCCCCACAAAAGGAAGGTTGGAAACCAGACGGAAGTTCTTTAAATCCGCTGGGTCCAGGGAAGGCTTCTTGAGGAGGGGCCGTACCACTGCAATTTTTAACGGCTGCGGCATAGATCCCTCCCTCAAAGATGCGTTCACAATCACCTGGAGCCAACTGCGTGAAACCTCCCTGCTTGCCGAAACCAGCCAGGAGGGACACGGGTCCAATAAACAAATGGAGGTGCTCATCGCTCCCACGGCCTTGTCCAAATCATCAGGAGTGGCAGGTTCAAATTCATCAAATTTGTTTAAATTTCAAAAAAAAATCTTTATCTAATTTAATTGGTATACATTGAAATAAGAATAATATTTTGGGTAACACATTCATTTTGATTACTGCAATTCTTCCCATGGAGGAGAGCTGTAAATTTGTCCATCTATCTGGCAGATCAATCGGGGATTGATTTAAGATGGCGACGGAGGCAGACGCCTAGTCCCATTGCTGAAGACGGAGAGTAGGAAAAAGACCCAAAAACCTACTGTTAGAGATAAGGCAGAAGCTATCAAAATAAGACAATAGACACAAATTAGCTCCAAATATTACATATATCAACATCTAAAGGCTGGGACCAGCCGAACCCATTAAAAAAAAAGCGAGAAGAAAACATCCAACCACATGGAGCCAGAAATAGCTGGAGGAACGAGGCTCGGCAAGGCTCAAAACTTCAGCAACTTATCTTCCTTGGTGAGCGAAGAAACAGGTATGCGTGACAGGGGGATCTGAATGAAAAGTAGATTGCGGACAAAAGCGAGTTGGTGTTAGAGAGAAGAGGGAGGAAAGAAAGAGTCTGGAAGACTCAAGGAGAAGGAGACTTTGTAAACACAGCTGAGAGGATTCCCATAGAAAGAACGGTGTGATCGGAGCAAAGGAGAGATCGGAGACAACACGAGGTGGATCGATAAAAGAATCCTTTACTTTGAAACGGTGGTGATACTGGATGGTGGAGGGAAATAAAGGACAGAAAGAACTTACAGTAACTAAGCAGTTTTGAATGAATGACATCTTGGAGGAAGGGAGAAAAGCAGCACTTCCGGAAAGAAGGACGGAGGAGAACAAAATTTAAAGGGACCCTGCAACAATAGCTGACTGTGGAGTGTAGAGGGGGGGGGAAGCCCCATTGACTCGTTGTCTTTAAAAAGGTGGAAAAACTGAGCTTAAAGGAAAGAAAAGAATGGTGAAATATAAAGAGGATTTGGAAGGGTGTCATCTAAACAGCAGAATGAAGCTGGGGTATATCTACATTGAAAGATTAATAATAATTACAATTTAAATTGAAGAGATATTGTTACTGATTTAATGAACATATTTACATTACATATTACAAACTATCTATATATCTATATCAGCTGAATTTTATATATTATAGGTATTATATGCATTAATTACTAATTAATTAACACAAACTAATTAGTGACCATGCCAGGCACAACCCAAAAAAACACCACCACCAAACACCCACAAATGAAAGACATCGAAAACAGCAGCAACCCAAACAACCCCAGCACACAAGGAACAGACTCTATTGTGACCTGCAGAGCATGCTCCATGTACACTCTTATGCCCACAGAACTCCAAAACTACATATGTACCAAATGCAAACTAATCAAATTACTAGAAGAAAAAGTAGAAGATCTAGAGAAAAACCTAAACACCCTGAAACTCAATCAACAAAATGAGAAACCCCAAACCTCACAAAAAGAACATGCACAAAAAGAATATAAAAATGACCAAGCAACTTCCACTATAGCTAACCCCCTGGAGGAAGAAAGCAGATGGACACATGTCACCCACAAAAAAAAAAAACACAAACCAAACACAAAACCACTGTCCAAACCAACCCACCCAGACCCAACCCCACTGACTCTAAGCAACCAATACCAGGGACTTCCAATAGAAGATAACGCACAGACACACAGAAAAGAAACACCAGAAAGAACCCTCAACAAAGCAGCACCACCAAACACCACTACAACACAGAAAGAAACTCCCCAAACAACCCCAAGCAAAAAGAAAAGGCGAGTACTGGTAATAGGAGATTCAATCCTCAGAGGAACCGAACCCGCCATCTGTAGACAAGATAACAAATCCAGAGAGGTATGCTGCCTTCCAGGAGCCAAAATCATAGACGTAGCAGAGAAAGTAACCAAAATAATAAAACCCACAGACTATTACCCCTACTATTACTCCATGTAGGAACAAATGACACAAAAAAGAACTTGAAAACAATACAGAATGACTATGAGCAACTAGGCAAGAATGTCAAAAACCTAGGTACGCAAGTAGTCTTCTCATCCATACTACCAACAAGAGGACAACACCCAGCAAGGGAACAAAGAATCCTACAAGTAAACCACTGGCTAAAGGGTTGGTGTCGGCAAAAAAACTTTGGATTCCTAGACCACGGACTGCACTACCTCCATGATGGACTTTTGGCAAGGGACGGGTTACATCTCACAAAGACTGGGAAGAATGTCCTCAGAAAAAGACTGGCCCAACTTGTCAGGAGGGCTTTAAACTAAAATCGTGAGGGGAGGGTGACCAATCTACAGGATCCCCGGGACCCAACTCCAAGCATGGACCCCAAGCAAACAAAACAAACAACGAACCAAAAAGGGATGGGGAAGAAAACAAACTCAAACGCCAAACAAGAGACAAAGAAAGAACACCCACAATCAGGCACAAAGAACTCAAATGCCTCTACACAAATGCACAAAGCCTAGGGAATAAACAAGGTGAACTTGAAATATTAATGCACGAAGGTACACATGACATAGTCGGAATAACAGAAACTTGGTGGGACGAATCACACGATTGGAACACACAGATAAAAGGATACAAACTCTTCAAAAAAAAACAGATCACACAGTGCATACACAGTGGTGTTGCACTGTATATAAAGGACCACTATGTAGCTACAGAGCTACAAGTAACCAAGGAAGAAAACCCATTAGAATGCATATGGGTCAACATAAAAGAAAAAAAGAACGACACAACAATAGGAGTATACTACAGACCACCAAACCAAACAGAAACAATGGACACCCTTTTTACCAACCAGCTAAAGAACATATGCAAGAAAAACAACATTGTAATAATGGGAGACTTCAACTACCCGGATATCAACTGGAAAACCAACTCAGCACCAAGTGAGAAATCTAACAGATTCCTAACCAGCCTAGCTGACGACTTCATTGTCCCAAAAGTGAAGGAGGGAACTAGAGGGGCAGCCATTCTGGATTTAATACTTACAAACAGAGAAGAAACAATAGAAGGAGTTGAAGCTGCAGGAACACTTGGCGAGAGTGACCACATAATACTAAAATTCACCATAAAGCAAACACAAATAACTGAACATAACGACACCTATATCCCAGACTTTAAAAAAGCCGACTTCAATAAACTCAGAGAAAACTTGGGGATGATCCCTTGGATGAAAGTACTAAAGGGTAAAACAACTCAAGAAGCCTGGGAGATCCTAAAAAACACAATCTTAAAAGCCCAGAACACCACAATACCGATGAGGAAGAAAAACAAGAAATCCAAAAGGAAACCAGCATGACTAAACAAAGACCTCACCGATAAACTGAATGAAAAAAAGGATAAATACAAAAAATGGAAAGATGGGCACATAACCAAGGCAGAGTACCAACAGACAGCCAGAATCTGTAAAGAAAAAATCAGGACAGCAAAGGCCCAGAATGAACAAAGACTCGCAACAAAAGTCAAAGACAACAAAAAAAGCTTCTTCCAACACATAAACAACAAGAAAAAAATCAAAGAAACAGTTGGTCCACTAAAAGAGAAGACGGCAAAGAAGTAACAGACAACACAGACAAAGCAGAGCTACTGAACACATTCTTCGCATCAGTCTTCACACAAAAGGAAACTGCAGCTCAACTACCCAGCAACACAAATATAAAAAACAGATTTGAAGCAAGACTCAATCTAAGCAAAAATACAGTAAGAGATCACCTATCTGAACTTAACGAATACAAAGCACCAGGACCTGATGGATTACACCCCAGAGTCCTAAAAGAACTAGCAGAAGTCATTTTGGAACCACTGCACCACATCTTCCACAAATCCTGGAACACAGGGGAACTCCCCGAGGACTGGAAAAGAGCTGATGTGGTCCCCATTTACAAAAAAGGTAAAAAAACAGACCCAGGAAACTACAGACCAATCAGCCTAACATCAATACCTGGGAAAATACTGGAAAAAATAATTAAAAACCAGATCTCATATCATCTAGAAACAAACCAAGTAATAACCAACAGCCAACACGGATTTGTTAAGAACAAGTCATGCCAAACCAACCTCATTTCATTCTTCAACACTGTGACCAAATTAGTAGACCAGCGAAATGCGGTAGACATAATATACCTGGATTTCAGCAAAGCATTTGACAAAGTAGACCACAACCTACTTCTTCATAAGCTAGAAAAAAGCGGGATAGCCATCTACACAACCAGATGGATTAACAATTGGCTGACCAACCGTACCCAGCGAGTAGTCCTCAATGGCTCTAAGTCCACATGGAGAGAAGTAAGCAGTGGGGTACCACAAGGTTCCGTCCTAGGCCCAGTACTCTTTAATATCTTCATAAATGACCTAGATGAGGGAATCAAATTTGCAGATGATACCATGCTGGCGGGAGTAGCAAACACCCCAGAGGACAGACTCAAAATCCAGAGGGACCTCGACAGACTCGAACACTGGGCCCAAACCAATAAAATGAAATTTAACACGGAGAAAAGTAAAATTCTTCACCTAGGTAAGAAGAATCAAAAATACATATACAAACTGGGTGAAACCACACTCAATAGCAGCAATTGCGAGAGGGATCTCGGAGTCTTGGTAGACAGCCAACTAAATATGAGCCAGCAGTGTGCAGCAGCAGCCAAAAAGGCCAATGCAGTCCTGAGCTGCATAAATAGAGGGATACAATCAAGGACCAGAGAGGTACTAGTACCACTCTATAAAGCCTTGGTCAGACCACACCTAGAGTACCGCATCCAGTTTTGGTCACCACACTACAAAAAAGACATTGAAACCCTAGAGAAAGTGCAGAAGAGAGCAACCAGGATGATAAAGGGTCTGGAAAATAAAACATAGAAAGAGCGGTTGCAGGAACTGAGCTTGGCCAGTCTGGCGAAGAGAAGGACCAGGGGTGACATGATAGCAGTGTTCCAATACTTGAGGGGATGCCACAGAGAGGAGGGGGGCAGGCTGTTCTCTATGGCACCAGAAAGCCAAACAAGGAATAATGGATGGAAGCTGACCAAGGAGAGATTCAACCTGGAAGTGAGGAGAAACTTTCTGACGGTGAGAGCGATCAACCAGTGGATCAGCTTGCCAGCGGAGGTTGTGAGAGCCCCAACACTTGCGACCTTCAAGGGGAGACTGGACTGCCATCTGTCTCAAATGGTGTAGGAACTCCTGCTTGAGCAGGGGGTTGGACTAGATGACCTACAAGGTCCTTTCCAACTCTAATAATACATCTAAATCTAAGTCGAGTTTTATTTGTTCAATCAATTTATTGTAGTTGTCTCTTTTAAGAGTGGCACACCTTGCTGTTATTTGTATCCCGAGATATATTATTATTTTTGTCGTCTGTATATTCAATTTATGTACTAATTCAATTTCCTGTATTTTGGTCATATTCTTAACAATCATTTTAGTTTTTTCTGTTTATTTTTAAACCTGCCACTTCACCATATTCCCCCAGTACGTCCATCAGCCTGATTCCTGATTGTAAGGATTCTTCAATTATGAAGACTAGGTTATCTGCGAAAGCCTGTGTTTTGAATATTTCTTTTTTAATCTCTAATCCTTTAATTTGGTCGTCTTTCCGAATTGTCCTGATTAATACTTCCAATGACAGTACGAACAGTAGTAGGGATAGAGGGCAACCTTGTCTTGTACCTTTTTTAATTTGAAAGCTTTCGGTTGTTTCTCCATTAATAATTACTTTAGCTCTTTGTTTAGAATATATTGCTTTAAACATTTTTATAAAGTTTTCTCCAAAATCCATGTGTACTAATTGATTGAGCATAAAATCCCATTTGACGTTATCGAACCCTTTTTGTGCATCAAGAAAAATTAACCCCAATTGTTTCTCGTTATGGACCTCATAGTATTCTAAAACATCTAGTATTATTCTAATATTATTTCTCATGTATCTCTTGGGCAGAAAACCATTTTGGTCTGTGTGTATGAATTCTACCATGAATCTTTTTAGTCTCTCGGCTATTATGGTCGCAAATATTTTATAATCTGAATTTAGAAGTGAGATGGGTCTATAGTTCTTAATATATGCCAAATCGGAATTTTCTTTAGGGACCAATGTTATTGTTGCTTCTTCCCATGATGGCGGAATTTTCACGTTAGTTAAAACTTCATTAAATACTTCTATTAACATTGGACCTAGGGATTCTTGTAAAGTTTTGTATAATTCTACTGGTAGACCATCAGGCCCTGGAGCTTTATTATTATTTTGCTTCTTAATTGCATTTGATAATTCTAGGGGCATTATTTCTATGTTCAGCATCATTTGAATCTCTTGTGTGACTGTCGGTAAATCTGCCTTCTGTAAGTATTGCAAAATATTATTTTTGTTATTACTTTATTTATCTTCATATAGTTTCTTGTAAAATTCATATGCCACATTCTTCTTCCCTTCTATAACGTATAATATTGCTCCTTTTTCATTATATAACTTGTTGATCCTTCTTTTCTCTCTCTGTTTCTTAATTCTATAAGCCAACCACCTCCCTGGTTTATTGGCATTTTCAAAGAAATTTTGTTTGACATATTTTATTTGTTGTGCCATCTCTGCCTTTTCAATATTATTCATTTTGTGTCTGATTAAATCCATTTGTTGTTTTACTTCATGTCTTTGTGGTTCGTTCTGCAATTTTATCTCAGCTCTACTAAGTTCTTCTTCTAATTTTTGTTGTTTTTTTATTTTATTTTCCCTAGCCATGTAAGCAATTGCGACTCCTCTCATATAGGCTTTGGCCGTGTCCCACATATTCTGACAATTTGTATCTTCTTTCTTATTTGTCTTAAAGAACAAATCCATTTGAGCTTCCATTTTCAGTCTAAATTCTTTATGATTTAAAATTGCTCTTTTTAATGTCCATCTAATTTTCTTTTGCCCTTTCAATCTAATTCTAATTGGATTGTGATCTGCCCAGGAATTTATATCAATTGTAATTTCTTCTATTTCCAAATTCAAATCTGTTGTCAACCATGCCATGTCTATTCTGGACCATGATGTATGTGGGCCCGAATAGTAAGTATATTGTTTTTTTCCCATGTTCTGATCTCTCCAGCTATCTTTGATATTCAATTCTTCTGCCATTTTAATAAATGTATTAGGTAAAAAATTTCTAATTCCTTTTCTAGATTTATTACTTTTATGGTCTAATTGTCTATCTATTATTGCGTTGAAATCTCCTATTATGCCAATATTTTCATATTCAAATCCACCAATAATATTGTGTAACTTTTTATAGAAGGGCTTCTGTCCCTCATTTGGAGCATATAATCCTATAAGGGCTATTATTTCCTTATTCAAAATTATTTCGATCATTAGTATCCTGCCCTCTTCATCTTCATAAATTTGTTTGGCTGGGATGTCTTTATTAACATATATTGCAGCTCCTCCTTTTTTCTGCTGTGATAATGATGCAAACATAGTTCCCAATTTAGGATAATTTAATAAGTGTTTATGTTGTTTTTTATGTGTATTTCCTGTATGATTGTTATATCCAGATTCATCTTGCCTAATTTATGTAGAATTTTTTTCCTTTTTGGTGGAGAGTTTAAACCATTAACATTTACAGACAAAATCTCTATTCCCTCTTTTTTCCCATTATCTATATTTAGATCGTGTAACTCTTGTTGATCTAGTCTCTTTATATTCTTTAAGTCTGTTTTCATCTTGTTTTTCATTATCTACCTCTCCTTTCTTAGTTTCCTTATCTTTGGTTTGGTGTTCCTCTTTTTCTATGGGCTGTGTTACTATTTCATCTTCTTCTCTTGATTCTCTTTCCGCTGTCTCATCCTCACTACCAAAATTTTGTCTGTAAAACTCTTCTGCCTGCTCTATTGTATCCAGTCGAAATCTTTTTTCTTGCCACATGATCCCCTCTGGCGTTATAAGGAGGTTATAAATTGGTAGGGTCTTCTCCGTTCTCTTACCCTTCTAGGAATCTGTTTAAGCACTATTAGTTGCCTGCCCCTATATTCTAACGTTCTAAATAGTAATATTCCAAATAATATTTCATCACGGATGGACTTCTTAACAAACCTTATATGGACCTCTCTGGGGAGATTGTGCCTTCTCGCATAATCTGTGTGTATTCTATAAATTTCGTCAATTTCATTTGCCATTTTGTCTTTGCCAATGCCTAGGGCTCTTGCCAGCAGGTCAGTCATCATCTCTGGTAGATCTTCACCTTTTTCTTCTCTTACATTTTGAAAGCACAGGAAAAAAGCTTCCTTCTCTAATTCCAGAGAAATTACTGTTGACTCTAATTCTCTGTTGGCTTGGGTCAGTCGTTCATTCATTTCATCTACCTTCTTTTATTCCTTTTCCATTTTTTCTTCCATTTCTAGTAACTTTTTTTCATTCTTTATGATCTGTTGTTGAAAACATTCAAATTTTCCATCCATCAATTTTATCTTTTCTTTGAGTTCTCCTGTATCATTTCTGACTTCCACAATTTCCCTTTTTAGATCATCATGATTTTTGCACATTGTTTCCTGCATAGATTGTAACATTAATTGTAAATCTCTAAAAGAACCCGCTTTATCTCTCTGTGTTACTTCTTCCAGTGATCTTTGTCTGGCTGGGCTTGGTTCCATGGTTATGGTTTGCGTTGTCTGTTTTCTTCCCGCCCCAATTCTTGTAAGGTTAGGAATACTAGTCATTTTTTTTAATTCCTCAAACCAGTCACTTCACCTATTTACAAAGTTTGTTTCTCTCCAGTATAACAGTATATATACAGTCTCAGTATTCAATTTATATATTACTTATAAAATTAATAACTTTTCTATTTACTTTATCAGATGTGGATATTAAAATTTGATAATATAATATAATATAATATAATATAATATAATATAATATAATATAATATAATATAATATAATATAATATTATAATATAATATAATATAATATAATATAATATAATATAATATAATATTATAATATAATATAATATAATATAATATAATATAATATAATATAATATAATATAATATAATATAATATAATATAATAATATTATACTATACTATAGTCTACTATTATACTATTATTAAGGTGACCAACTTTTTTACAATGAAAAGGAGGACAAATAAATTGAAAAAAACTATCGTAAATAAAAGAAACATTTTATTCATTGCAACAATAATACACTATAATATGATATATGCATAATAAAAACATTTGTAACATTTTATATTGTAATTATGCTTACATGCCTGTTAATTATTATTTAAATGAGTACTTTTCCATTGAATTAATATTTTTTGTCAATGTATCATCTTCTAACAATATATTGGAAATATCTGAACAAGAAATATCCTTCATATTGAATTTTACGGCAAGTGCTGCAGCTAGAGTATCAACATTCAATCTCGATTTCTCACTTGTCCAAAAATCATTGGCAATTGAAAAAACTCTTTCAACTGCTGCATTAGTTCCAGGGCAGCACAATGTAAATTGAACAAGTATAAATAAATTTTCACATGGAATATGTTCATTTTTGAAATGGCTGAAAATATCCACCCATCTTTTATCAATTTCAACGTGTTGATTTTCCCATTGTATTAATTTTTCAGAATTTAAATATACATTCAGTCTTCTAATTTCTTAAAAGAGACAATTGTCGTCTATTTTAATGTCTGGCATTTCTTTAGATAAAAACTCAACACAAGATTCAATATCTGTCCAATATACTTGCGATGAAGTCAAAAAACACCATTGAAATTTCCCGTGATGTTTGTTTCAGACCATTCTTCGATATATTGAAAACATGTTTGGTAAAAATTCTGCACTTCTTTGATAAACTTTTCCGTTATGCCCGGATTTGATTCCTCTAAGTCTGACAATTTTCTTTTTATAATTAAAGGAAGAAATTTTTCTTCAAATCGAGATTTATATTGAAGAATAAAGTCATTCAAAATAAGACTAATTTCTGTGGCTGAAATGTGTTCACCTTCAATCTTTTGAATCGTTTTGTGAAAAATAGATGCTTGATTATGTACAAAATACATTAATATCTCAGATATTTCATTATTGAAAAACGATTCCAGGATTTTAGGACATTTGTCTAAACTTAAAAAATATGAATGGAGAGGCTCAAATAATTGTAGAACACGCTCTACAGCAGGATTTAGAGCAAGCCATCTAACGTTTGAATATCCTAAAAGTTTTTTGTATTCAACATTCGCTTCTTCACAAAATTGTTTTAAAGTAGCCACGAACGGTAAAACAACTAAAATACAAATAAATTGTAGTTATTATTACTTCTACATCAATTGGCATGGCACATGACGCTGTGTTGATTGCATTTGACAAAATATGTGCATTACAACCTATTCCTAGTATTTTCTTTTGGAGTAAATCTTGTAATTTTACATACACATTATTCACCCCTTTGCGTCTTCGCCCACCAAAATTTGTGTTTGTATTATCAGCTGTTAGTGCAACAACTTTGGATTTCAAATTATTTTCATTTATTACTCTGTATAGATGGTTTGACAAAATTTCAGCAGTTTCACCCTCAATGGATTCTAAATTTAAAATTTTTACTTGAATCCCCTTGGTAATATTAAAATATCCTACTAGTATTGGATACAATTTGGTTTCGTTATGATCTGATGCATCAGATAAAACCGTTACAAATGCTGCAATTTTCAAGTCTGCTGTAAGTATTTATCACAGTAATTTTTAAATACTGATTTAATAATAGCCTCGCATTTTGTCCTGGCGCATGAAAATTTAGCATTGTGAAACTTTTTCAATAATTTAGTTGTACAATCCATACTACGAAAACTTTGATTGTGAATTATGGTATGAAATGCAAATGTTCTCTCCATTGCAGCTAACTGTTTTTCATCTTCAGAATAATTTGAAGTTTAAAAAAAACCTGTTACTTTACAACTGGAAGCTGATGCATCTAATGATTGCTTATGTTTGTTGGTGGACAAGTGTTTCGTTATAGCTGCTCTGCCCCCATCTGCAATACAAAATTCTCCTCTGCAAATATTGCAGAAAACAATGGCGTCTTTCTTTGATATGAGGAATGGAAATTCCTTTTTCAATTGATCGTTGAAATGGCATTTCCTCTTTTTTGATTTTTCCATCCCTTAAATGAAATTTAAAATTAAAATTAAAATATAAAGCTACACGAACGATGCAAGCACATTATGAATAAATAACATTAATTATTACAACTGAAACTTTAATGACATAAGCAAATAAACTTCACTAAAATTTAAATTTAAATTATTTTACACTTCTGTTGACAACAGGGTTGTATAAACTTGTAAATAAAATTATACATATTTGGAAATTATTAAATAGATAATGAATTAATAAAACGTGAATTGTACCGTATTTTTCGGAGTATAAGACGCACCTTTTTACCCTCAAAAAGAGGGTGAAACACCGAATGTAGCCCCACCCAGCCACCCCCACCCTTTGGCCTCTGCCTGCCAGCAATTTACCTCTTTGCAGCAAACAGGGCAAAGCACAAGAAGAGCACAAGAAGAGATGATCTGCTTCCCGACCTACAGCTGAGGCTTGCAAGCCACGTGGTAAAATGAAACTAACTACGGTGACTGTGATGAGACAAATTGCTAGGAGATAAACTGCTGGCAATATTAGACTGCTGAAATTGCAAGAAAGCAAGCTATAGCTGCTATGGCTCAGAGTTAGAGCTTTTGTCTCACAATCAGGAGGTTGTGAGTTCTATCCTAGGTAGAGGCAGATTCTGTTAATATGTTACTTTGTTAAATGTTTGTAGAGTGTTCAAATTATTAGACTTATTTTTTAAAGACTGCTTTATTATTGTTCTAGACAACTTAACAAAATGAAGAAGTTTTTAAAATAAATGCTTGCTCTGAAGAGGCCCAGTGCTATTGTATCTTCTTTTAAATAGCAGAGAATACTTCCAGAAAGCCACATCAAATTTAAAGATCTGTAAAAGTATAATCTGAAATGTCCTGTTTTAGTATTAAGTATTAGTATTAAGTATTAGTATTAAAAGAAGGCAGCTGAGAAACCCTGACTTAGTCATGTTTGGAGTAGATCTATTTAAATAATTGGGAGGAGTTAGTGTGATTACATTTAAGAAAACTTTCTGGGATTAATATACTGCCATAAATGTACATTTCTCCAATTCTTTGCCATTTCTATGGGTCAGGCACACATGCACAGAAATACACAGCAAACAGTGTATATCATCTGTACTGTTTGCTGTTTGGCAAATTGCTGGGAGGCAGAGGCCTTTTTTCCTTGTTTTCCTCCCCCAAAACTAAGGTGCGTCTTATACTGCAGTGCGTCTTATACTCCAAAAAATACGGTACTTACCTCTGTATAATTGAATATTAACTGAGAAAGAAATAATTACCGTGAGTCATTCAATTGCCGATGTGCCGTGAGTCTACCGTGTTTCCCCGAAAATAAGACAGGGGCTTATATTTTTTTGACCCCCCAAAATGCCTCTGGCCTTATTTTCAGGGGGTGGCTTATTATTTTTGGGGTGCAGGCGGGGCGGGGCATGAGACGCACCACTTACTGGAGTTTCGCAGCTCCGTGGTCTTGGCTAGTCTGTTTAGGGAAAAAACCTTGCAAACAGACAAGCCGAGAGACCATGGAGCTGCCAAACCTCCAGTAAGTGGTGCGTCTCTCTTGGCAGGGCGGGCGGACAGACACTTGTCCCGGTACTGCCATCGCATTCCTCGGTGTCTCCAGGGCAGCCCGTTCTAAAAGAGAAAGTCTCCCAGAAAGGGCGGTTCCCAGCCGCGACAGCGAGAGTGATAGCAAGCGAGAGGCGGGTGCACACACCCCCCGCAGGACTAGCTCGGCTCCTCTGGACAGGCAGAAGCCGTAGGGTGAAGACCGACCAGAATCCTCTCCCGCAACAGCCGAAGTTTGGGGGAAATAAAGAAGGACTTCTGCTGCTTCTGCTTTTGGCTGCACGGAAGGAAAGCAGCAGAAGTCCTTCTTTCTTTGCCCAAAACTCCGGCTCTTCATCAGTCCCGGGATCTCCATGTGCGGGGAGGGCTGCGGGTGGCCCTCCCTGCCTCTTTTCCGGGGGAGAAGCAGCTGGCCATCATGCTTCTTCTCCCCGGCTGGATCCTGCTCTGGGCTCTGCTGGGCACGGGAGAAGGGGCGGAGGAGCCCCCCCGCAGGTGAGAACAGCCGGGCCTTGCGCCCCCACCCCGGGAGGAAAGGGGATCCAAGGGGGCCAGATGGGAAAGCCAGAGCCGGGGTTGCCCCTATGTAAAAGCGCAGCGCTGCTCTCCCACCAACCCCGCCAGTACTCGTTGCGCGAGGCTCGAAGCGAGAAGAGTTTCTGTACTATGCAAAGTTTTTTTCCTAAACAGACAAGCCGGGAGACTACGGAGCTGCAAAACTCCAGTAAGTGATGCGTCTCATGGCGGGGCAGAGTTTGGGGGTTTTGGGCAGGGGATGGGGTGGGACAGGCCGTGAGACCCTTCCCCAAGGCTTTTAGGGGGAGAGGGGACGCCCTCAAAAGCCGAGGTGCCCCTGCGCGCAACGAGCACTGGCGAGGTTGGTGGGAGAGCAGCGCTGCGCTTTTACACAGGGGCAACCCCGGCTCTGGCTTTCCCACCTCCCGGGGTGGGGGCGCAAGGCCCGGCTGTTCTCACCTGCGGGGGGCTCCTCCGCCCCTTCTCCCGCGCCCAGCAGAGCCCAGAGCAGGATCCAGCCGGGGAGAAGAAGCATGATGGCCAGCCGCTTCTCCCCTGGAAAGAAGGCAGGGAGGGCCACCCGCAGCCCTCCCCGCGCGTGGAGATCCCAGGACTGATAAAGAGCCGGAGTTTTGGGCAAAGAAAGAAGGACTTCTGCTGCTTTCCTTCCGTGCAGCCAAAAACAGAAGCAGCAGAAGTCCTTCTTTATTTCCCCCAAACTTCGGCTGTTGTGGGAGAGGATTCTGGTCGGTCTTCACCCTACGGCTTCTGCCTGTCCAGAGGAGCCGAGCTAGACCCACGGTGTGTGTGCACACCCGCCTCTCGCTTGCTATCACTCTCGCTGTCGCGGCTGGGAGCCTCTCTTTCTGGGGCCGGTGAGCGAGGCGGCGGCGGCAGTGGGAGGCAGAGGATGGCGAGGGGGTGGCATTGGGAGGCAGAGTCGAAGGGGCTTGCTCTCGCTCTTCCGGTCGAGATCTGCTCTTTGTGTGGCGGGAGAGCAAGCGAGGGAGGCGAGGGGTGGCAGCGGCGGCAGCAGCAGCAGCGGGAGGCAGAGGGAAGTGGCATTGGGAGGCAGAGCGAAAGGGGCTTGTTCTTGCTCTCCCGGCCGGGAGCTGCTCTTTGTGCGGCGGGTGAGCGAGGGAGGCACTGGGCGGCAGTGGGAGGCAGAGGGAGGTGTCATTGGGAGACAGAGCCAAAGGGACTTGCTCTCGCTGTCGCGGCTGGGAGCTGCTCTTTGTGCGGCGGGTGAGTGAGCAAGGGAGGCATGGGGCGGCAGCGGCGGCAGCGGGAGGCAGCGGGAGGCGGCATTCGGAGGCAGAGCCGAAGGGACTTGCTCTCGCTCTCCCAGCCGGGAGTTGCTCTTTCTGCGGCGGGAACTATTTGGCCAGGAGAGAGAGAGAGAGAAAGTGAGAGGTGGCTATGTGCACTCCCTGCGGGACTGGCTCGGCTGTTCTGGGCTGTCTCCAGCAGCGTTTTGAAACTCGCTCCTGCCGGCAGCGACGCAGGGATGCGGAGCGCATGCGTCTCATAATCGCATCTTATACTGCACTGTACCGAGCCTTGACGAATCGTCATGTCAAATACAAATACGTCACATAACGTGCAACAGATTAGTCTTCAAATATCAAAAAGGAGGACATGTAGGAGGACACTTTTCGAGGGAGGACAGAACTTACAAAAGAAGGACTGTCCTCCCTAAAGGAGGACAGTTGGTCATCTTACTATTATATAACTAGTATATATTAGTCTAATGTAATATATCAATATAGGATTTAAAGCCAAAGATAGATAGAAAATTAGTTAACATATTAATCAGTTTTGTTAGTTTTACTCTAAATAGTTTCAATAGTTCCAACAGATATATATGGTTTCACCCTTACTGTAATCTCAGTTGCTTCATATGACTTCCATATAGTCCTTTTAGTTCTTTAATCCCAAGGATTTATTTTTATATCAAAGATATGTTCAAAATTAAATAGGCTTTAAGGTTTTGCACTTGTATTTAAGGTCACCTCCTGATACGCCTCTTCTCGTAGGCTGGAGCCAACATCCAATCCCGCCCAAAGTCAGTCTGATCTGTGTTCCGGGACATCAAATTGTGATCTTTTAATTCTTTTGAGTGGACTTTGGGAGAACACACACCAAGTCTGTCTCTCAGTCTTCGCCAAAGAGGGGGTAATGGAGGCAGAGGCAGAGATCTACAATATTATTGTAAAGCATGACATTACACGCCTTCTCCATCGTTGGTGGAGCCAACATCCAAGTATGGGACATACCAAAGCAGTCTGTCCATAGGGAGGGCTAAGTCTGGTCAGAGGTCACGGTCTGTGAGTGCACCCTCTGTAGCACCCTGCGTCCAAATGCCACCTCTGCCGAAGCAAAAATGTCAATTTTGTAGTGGTGGATAAAGGCCATTGGTGAGGCCCATGTGGCCACTCTACAGACCTCCTCGATGTATGCCTGTGTGGACCACACTGCCGTTGTAGCTGCACTGTGCGTTGAGTGTGCTGTTACATGACTCGATCTGGGTAATGACTGGAGGTCGTAAGCTTTTGCTATGGCATTCCACAACCATCAACCAATCGTGGAAGGGGAGACCTTCTGGCCCAAGGAATTGGGTTGGAAGGAGACAAAAAGGGCCTCCGTCCTGCGTAGTGTGGACATGCGCCTGATGTAAACTTTGAGGGCCCGTTGGACATCAAGGGTGTGCCACTGTCTCTCCAAGGTGTGGGAGGGGTTAGGGCAGAAATTCGGGAGGACAAGCTCCTGAGCCCTATGGAAGAGGAAATTCACCTTGGGCACAAAGGTAGGGTCTAGGCGTAGGATGACATGGTCAGCATGGAAAATGCAGAGGTCCTGTCTAACCGATAGGGCGGCAAGCTCCAAAATCCTTCTGGTGGAGGTGATCGCCAACAGGAACGTCACCTTACAAGAAAGGTGGTGAAGAGATGATGTTCTCATCAGCTCATAGGGAGCCCCCGTTAGTGAAGTGAGCACCTTAGTAAGGTCCCATGTGGGGTAACCATGTGGGCACAGGTTAGTAGCCCCCTTCAAGAACCTGTGAATCGTGAGGTGCTGCGACAAAGATTCAAGAGAGCCAGCGGACAACACGGAGAATAAGGCCGCCACCTGCCTCCTGATTGTATTGGGCGATAGCCCCTTGTTTAGCCCCTGCTGCAAAAATTCCAGCAATTTTGACACAGTCAAGTCATCTGGCGAGCAGCCCTCCTTGGAACAAAAGGCCATCCCGGTGGCAGAGTAAATACTCTCAGTGGATGGCCTCCTGGAGGCCTGGAGGGTTCGGATTACGCAATTAGACATGGCCCAGCACTTCAGAGCACCCGCTCAAGCACCAGGCAGTCAGTTGGTAGCACATGGGGTCTGGGTGGACTAACGACCCCTGGCTGAGCGAAGACTCTGTTGTAGGGATCCGCCAGTGTTGACAAACTGAGAGAGACATCAGGTCCGCAAACCAAGCCCACCGGGGCCAGTGAGGAGCCAGGAGCAGCACCTCTGCCCTCGCCTCCAGGATCTTGCAGAGGAGAGGCAGCAGGGGGAACACATACAGTAGGCCGGGCGGCCAGTCGCAACGGAGAGCATCTGTCCCCTCTGCACTCTGGGTCTTGTATTGAGTATAAAATCTGGGAAGTTGGGCGTTCTCTGGGGTGGCAAAGAGGTCTGCCACAGGCAGGCTGAACCTGTCCGTTAAGGCTCTGAAATTGGAGGGATGTATGCTCCACTCTGCCTGATCTATCGTTGTATGGCTGAGCCAGTCTGCAGTCACATTGGATACCCCGGAGATGTGGTCCGCCGATAGAGACAATAGATTGCGCTCCGCCCAAAGACCCAGGGTTCTGGCCTCTGACATGAGATGTCAGGACAAGGTGGCCCCCTGCCGATTGATATGGGCTTTTGCAGCCACATTGTCAGTAAGGACCAGCACATGCTGTCCGGCAGTCAGATGTCGCAACTGTTTGAGCACCAGGTAGATGGCGCGGAGTTCCAGCCTGTTGGTGTTGAACTGTGATTCCGTCAGGGTCCACCTGCCCTGGACGATGGCTGATTGGGCATGGGCTCCCCAACCATACAGTCTGTTGTGATGATGAGTCTGCATGGCTCCCGGAAGAAACAGCCTTTTGCGATGGCAGGAGAAATCCACCACAGTAGTGATCAACGGACATCCGGAGGTACCAGGACTTTGGCCGCCGACATGCTTCATCCCGCCCTCTGGAAGGGTAAGAGAAACCACTGCAATTCCCTAGAATTCAGGTGTGCCCAAGAGGTAATATTGATGGCGGAAATCATTTTACCCAGGAGCATGGAAAGCAGGTTCAGTGGGGTCCTGTGCTGCTGTAGAACTTGATGTGTTAATTCAGAAATACTGTCCTGTCGCTCCTGGGAGAGGTACACCCTGCACTTCAAAGAATCCACAATGGCCCCTCGATGGGTCAGATGTGTGGCTGGAGAGAGATGACTCTTTTCGAGGTTAATTGAAAACCCGTGGTGTCGGAGGTTGTTGATCGTTACCTCGATGTCCTGCACTGCTTGGTGCCTGGACGCAAACTGGATTAAGATATAGCAATAGCAATAGCACTTTTCTTATATACCGCTTCATAGTGCTTTACAGCACTCTCTAAGCGGTTTACAGAGTTCAGCATATTGCCCCCAACAATCTGGGTCCTCATTTTACCGACCTCGGAAGGATGGAAGGCTGAGTCAACCTTGAGCCTAGTGAGATTTGAACAGCTGAACTGTTGAACTAGCAGTCAGCCTGCAATGGCTGCATTTAACCACTGCACCACTTCAGCTCTTATCATCCAGGTAACATTGGACAAGTACGGGTATGGCTCTGAGGTGGGCAGCCACTACAGCCAACACCTTGGTAAAGACCCTGGGCGCTGAGGAGAGGCCAAATGGGAGGGCCCTATATTCATAATGAGTAACTGCGTAGAAAAAACATACACATTTGTGGTGGGAAGGCCGAATCGGTACGTGCAGGTAAGCTTCGGTGAGGTTGTTCGAGGTCGTCCCTCTTTCGAATGCCAATCAGTATGGTTTGGAGGGTGTGCATCTTGAATCTTTTGTAAATTATATACTTGTTAGTCATTTTATTTTTATTTTTTTTCCTATTTTTTTATTTTTTCCTCCACCACTTATATAATTCAATACACATATACCTTAAAATGTTACAATAAAAAACAGTTTTACATTATAATCCATCATTCAAAAGTCAATATCTTATACACTTTCATCATCAATCATCAGTCTGTTCTGTTTTTTTCCATTGTACTCCCCTCTCTCTATCTCCATCGTCTCCTCCTACTTTCTTACTCCTTCACTCCTCCTCTACCTCTCTCTACTCCTTCTCTTCCTCCCCTTCTACTTACTCTTACACCGTCTTTGCCTTCCCCTGAGTACTCTTTTATATTAAATCCTCTTATGTTTGACAGACTGATGATAAAAATCTCAAATTTAAACTCATTGTATCTCTTCTAAGAAAAAAAGAATTTATTATTATTATTATTATTATTATTATTATTATTATTATTATTATTATTATTATTATTATTATTATTATTATTATTATTATTATTATTATTATTATTATTATATTATTTCTTTATATATAATACTTTATTCTAGGTATATGCTGCTAACTCAATCTTACTCTTAAAAAAAAGAAAAAAAAGAAAAAAAGAAAGTCTAATTTTGTCATCTGGGATATTCACCAATTAATTTTTAAGTTCTCCTTCCAAATTAACCGCTATTAATTTAATTTCCAAGATAGTTACTATTTCTCCTACTTCTTAATTTTAAGCCATATTGCTTCCTCCACTTTTTTGTCTCTTTATTCATCGTTTATATTTTTTATCCTCTATTCTATCAGAAACTAAATGCCCAATTATACATTCCAATTTCTTGTATTAATCATCAAAATTCTTCCTAAGTTGTTTCCACTCAATTAAATGCTCAACTCTTGAAATAAAAGATTTTTAAATTTTACGTTTGAACAGATCTCATATATATAAAAAATAGTAGACAATCATAATACACCTTTTCACATACTAATCATCAAAATTCTTTCTGAATTATTCAATAAAATATTCAACTCTTAAAATAATACATTTTTTTTCTTTTGAAATTTTGCATATAAACAATCATAACATATCTTTTAAGCTCTAATATTCATGTTTATCATTCATACTTCTCATATTAATTAACATTATTTTATCTACAATGTCAAATCCTTTAATTCATTAAACAATATTAATCTATATAGGAAAAACAAAAAATTCTTAACTCTTAATAAGATTATACTGATTATACGCATCAAAATTCTAAACAATTAACATTCTTATCATAATTAAATCTAATATGATAATTATAAAAAGGAAAAGAAAATGAATAAAAAGAAAAACCATTTCTATAATATTTCAATACCATCATCCATTTCCTTTTAATTTCTCAACTATTTCATTTATATATATATATTTCCTCCATCCCCATCTCCTTAACTCCTTTCCCTTCTTTCTTTTAGTTTTATACCAATAGGTTCTCTCTTCCCACACTCTTTTTCTTCTTCTTAGATCTGCTTTCTGTATATATCTAATTTTCCCCATTCCTTTTTTAGCTTTATATATCTCAAAATCCTTATCATCAATCTGAACATAATCATTTTTAATATCTTTATCTCTGTTCACTGTTAAACCCAGTGGGATCATTATAAGTTTCAACATAATCTTTGATCAGCATTGCATTTTCAATATTCTTCCCCTTTTCATCATCATTTATAATATTTTCACCAATCTTCTTTTCTTCTTCTGTTATCTTTTCCATTTTCCCCCCATTTGTACTTCATTCTTTCCTGTCTCAAGTGTTCCAATTCCAAGAGATCTTCTAAGGCAGTGATGGCGAACCTTTTTTCCCTCGGGTGCCGAAAGCGTGTGCGTGCGCGCAATCACGCACATGCGAGTGCCCACACCCATAATTCAATGCCTGGGGAGAGCAAAAATGGCCTCCCCCGCCCCCGCAGAGGTCCTCTGGAGGCCGGAAATGGCCCATTTCCCGACTTCCGGTGGGCTCAGTAGGCTGGTTTTTCACCCTCCCCAGGCTGCAGAGGCTTACCTGGAGCCTTGGGAGGGCAAAAACGTCCCTCCTGCCCCCCGGAGGCCCTCTGGAAGCCTAAAATGCCTTCCCAGAGCCGACACTTGAGCCAAAAATCAACTGGCCGGCGCACACATGCACGCTGGAGCTGAGCTAGGGCAACAGCTCGCGTGCCGGCAGATATGGCTCCGCGTGCCACCTGTGGCACGCGTGCCATAGGTTCGCCATTACTGTTCTAAGGTCTTTAAAAAGATCTTTCAGAAACCCGGCCAATTCTTCATAGTCAATTTTCTCCATGTCTTACAGTCTCAGTTCTCAAGTCCAAAGCTTAAACAGGTTCAATCTTTAATCAAAGTTCATTCAAAGATGCCACCAATTCTTAATAGTCACTAATCTCCATGCCTCAGAAATCACTAATTTCTATCATCCATCCAGCTGCTAAGAAAAAAATATATTCCACAGTCTTTTATAGTTTGCCAGTTTTTGTTATAGTGATTAAAAAACCAAGTCCTTCTGTTCTTTGTTGTTAACATCTGTTCATACTCCAAGTCAGTCCAAACACTTTCTTTCAAGCAATAATTTGCGGTCTATTTGCGGTCTATTTTAGATTTCCTCATCTTTCAAAAAGGTTTTTTCCTTGTTCAAGGTCAGGACAGCTGTCCAAACATCCATAAAAGTATTCTACCATGACAGTAATTCTTCCAACCACCAGATGGCATTCTCCAATCAAATTTTTCATTTCTGCATTTCCTGTTTTAGTTTTTCTATTTTTAATCAGTTCCAATTTCAAATTATTTCCTCTAAATTTATTTTCCAGATTCCTTACATCTTTATAAAGTCTTTAAGACAAAATTCCAGATCTTTAAAAGTTGGGCTTTAGTTATAAGTCCCTTTAATTTTGTTGCACCATTATATCCACCTATTAACAGCCGCTTCTTAATTTCCGGTCCTTATGTTCCCGTTTTGATATTAGATATTGCTTTTAACATTTCTTTTGGGATTGTGACTCACCAGCCTCCACCTTCTTCAACTTCTCCAGCATATCGCTTTACTTTTCTTTCCCAGATGACTCCAAGCTCACAACTTCAATCCTTTCAGATGTAACCGCTGCGGCTAGGGACGACAGTTTGAATGGTCGTCTTCCATACGCCGCCAGTCGAGGAGACTAAGCCGGCTCCCTGGGGGGTATGCCACCCCCCAGTCCACCAGCAGGCGCTCCTCTTCTTCACCACCCCTCCTGGGTGGTTCTGACCTGGTCCTGACCGGACCGGGTCCCCGAGTGACACAGGTTCGGGGCTTTCCCGTGGGACGTGGGGAAACTCCGTGGCGCCGTGGCGCTGGCCACGCCTTCTCCTTGTTTAGGCATTTTAAATCAAGAATAGCTCTCCACCCGCCCAAGGATTTGGGGACTACAAACAAGATGGAGTAGAACCCCTGCCCTTGCTGGTCCTCAGGCACCTGCTGGATAGCTTGAATATCAAACACTTGCTGGATGGCAGCCGCCATGACCGCCCATTTTTCTGGATTGGACAACATAGGGCATCTTAAGAAAAACCTCGTGTGTGTGTGTGTGTGTGTGTGTGTGTGTGTGTGTGTGTGTGTGTGTGGAAAGGAATTCCAGGGAAAGACCAGACGAAATCGTTTTCCTGACCCCCGCATCCGTCGTAATTTCCTCCCACCTGCTGGTGAAGAGCGCCAGCCTACCACCGATGGAAGGATTGGAATGGGGCTCACTTTGCCCCAGAATCAGAGGCAGACATAGCAGGAATTTGAGCCCTGGACGCCATTATAAATATATGCCTATGGCACCCATCCACAATGGGATCTGTCAGAATCAACCAGTTAGGCTCAGGGGACTTTAATGGTAGTGACACTGCCGAGGATAGGAGGCTGCTAGAAATTGGGAGTGTGAGAGCTCCACCCACAACACTCAGGAGATAGGCTCCAAGAGCAAGCCTCAGCCGTGCCCTTGTGGAGCGTGGCTTGGAGCCGCTAAGAAACTGGGGTGGCCTCCCCTCTGCAGGTTAGGAGAGAGAGGTCTCTACCTCCAGCAAGCCTTGGACACGATAATTTTAAAGCGACTGATACAGGAGCGAAGGCTCCGCTTTAGGAGAGGCGCGAGAGCGCGACCCTTCTCCCTCTCAGCTAATAACAGGACACGCCGATCCCAATGACAGGGGGAGGAATGGGAACTTCTCCCCTGCAGCCCAGGAGCAAATGTTCCTTTAATAAACAAGCGGCTTAGGTTGGCTCTGCCCTGTAGGCAGGATCGCCGAGGCTCCCGTTTGAGCTAGTGGCTCAGTAACCATGAGTTCTGCTTGTTAATCAGATTGAAAATTGCTTTATATGGCATCTCTGCTTGACAGCTCAAACAAAATGGCCACCACAACTGCCATTGCTCTTGTGGGGAAAGATTATAGTCGAAAAGGTCTGAATCCGATAGTAGCTGTCAGTGCAATAATGACAACGAGAATTGGAGCTCCTATACAGCTGTAGAGTCCCTGTAGTCTCTTTCTGATGTTAAACTGTCTGATTTTAAACTGGGAGAGACCTTGAACTGATGAACACTGAGGTGAGCTGGAAACCGATCTACCTCTGTCAGGAATTAGGAGAACTCTGCAAGCAGCGTGAGCCGAAGCTCACCTGCTGAAAATTATCCCAGCAACTCAAGGTAAAGTCTGCTAGGTAAAAACTCACTGTTTGAAGAATATGGCATTCAGGAATAACTCAATCTGTCAAATGGAGGAAAGGAAGGCAGCCTATCCATGCTGAGAGACTGAGTCAAAAAGCTGCCAAGGAGGGCAACAGAGGCGAAACCTAAACAGCTTTGACAGACTCAGTCCAATCAGCTTAGCAGATGGAATTAACCCATTCCTGGATGCTATATCCACCACTATGGAGAAATGTTCTGTATCAATTAATTCTCTGTCCCTGCTGTTCAGTTTAAATGTTTATCCAGAAAATCTGTGAATTTAATGCCAAGCAACTCAGTCCCTTTCTTTGATGGATGCAAACCATCTCTTTTGTACAGTTTTTCATTGGACCAGCCACAGACATCATGACTAATAAAACCAAAGCCTTCCCCTTTACACCACTCCTTTAGCCACACATTAAACTCTGCTACACGCTGGCCTTTCCCTTTTTGTTCCTTATATACTGGTAAAACCTCTGAAAAGATAAGCCTACAACCTATACTACTAAGTTCATACCCCAAGCTCTGGAAATCATTCTGCACAGAAAGTACATCTTTTTGGGATAGATCATTTGTGCCAAGATGTATAATAACATCAACATTACAGTCCTTACTGGCATTCTTGACTATCTATTCTTGTCTCTGCTGGCAGTAGCACCTGGCAGACACCTGACCTCTTTCAAAACCTCCATATCCTTTCCAAAATTTACAACCTTTACAATTGAATCACCAACCAGAAGGTAGCTTCTCTTTTTGGATACCTTGCTCTTCTTGTGTGACTGATGTGTAATATCTGATTCACACTTTCCCCTTTCCAAAGTAAGTTCTTCATCTCGGACCACAATCCCCTGCTTATTTGAGTTATCATTATCACAACTACCTTGACCTGTCACTTTAGTGTTCCTATTAAGGTCAGCAAGGGCACTGTATCTGTTATGCTGGGACACAGCGAAAGCTTTGTGTTTATGGTTCACAGCTCTCACCCTGCCAGATGCCATAGTTGTCCATACTGCCCTTTTCCTGCAGGATCTTTGTGGTAGAGGGGGCTGATAGCACGGCAGCTTAATTGTTGGAACGTAAAAAAGTTCCGCAGCCCCCCCTCCTTGAGAGGCTGTAAATTAGAGGAGAATAGATCGTGTTTCTCCATGGATGCTAACTCAAAATAAAATAAATCCGTGGTATAAAGTCTAATAAACACTTTATTATAAAAAATACAAAAGATATGTGATTACATCCTTACCGGTAGAAATACGTCCAGCTGGATAAAGTGAAAGCAAGTAAGAGAACAATAGAAGAATAATGACATGCGCAGTAAATCATACATCACAAGACACTCTTATCTCTATGTTGATACAAGTGCTGGCAGGCTACCGTAAAGTCAGGAAGGAAGCTCAGCTGGCAAATGCAAAAAAACGCAGTGACAAACCCCTTCTTTGTCAGTTGAGCAGACATCAGGTAATCAATTAAGGCACATCTTCCCACGCAGATACTCGTGCTGAGCTGCTGGAAGTGGTTTGTTGAGCATATCAGCAATCTGATCACATGTAGGCACATACTGTAATTTTACAAAACCTTGTTTCACTAATTGTTTAATATTCTTATAACGAATGTCAATGTGTCTGGACCTGGAACCCGTGAAATGTGATTCAGAAATATAAACCACCGATTCATTGTCTTCCATCACTGTGATCGGTCGGATCGGGTGTGTCCAGATATCTGTGACTAAAGCATCAAACCAAGTTAGAGAATTACATGCATCAGAAACACAAGCATATTCAGCTTCAGTAGATGAACAAGAAACAAAATTCTGTTTACGCACTTGCCAGTAAACAGGACATCCATTTAAGACCATCATATAACCTGAAGTACTTTTACGTGATTTCTTATCACTTGCCCAATCAGAATCAGCATAACAACATAACTCTGCATGATTAGTATGTGTTGGTTCTTACAATAACTTCATGTGCTTTGTGTGCTTTAGGTACTTCAATAATTTCTTAACACATGACCAATGAAACTGTTTTGCCTTGCCTACATGTCGTGACAAGAGATTAACACTAAGTGCAATGTCGGGTCTGGTCCAACTACTAATATATAACAATGACCCAATAACTGAACGATAAAGTGTCTGATCCTCGAACTCAGGACCTTCATGTGTCAAATTGTGAAAATCTGTTTGCATAGGTATGCGTCCTGTGCTAGCATCCTTCATGTTGCAATGATGCAAAAGTTGTTCAATTTTATCTTCTTGTGAAAGACTAAAGACTTCTGTTTTGTCAATCTGAACACCTAAATAAGTGTTAATGTGACCTAAAGATTTCAGTGTGAAATATCTCCGTAAGCCTATAGTAAACTTCTCACTCATCTGCTTATTTGGACTGTGGCATGTTGAATGGCATGTTAAACAATATCATCAACATAAACAAGAATTATCTCATATGTATTATCAGATCTTTTTGTAAACACGCATTCATCAGTTTCGGACTTAATAAAGCCCATTAAATTTAGTTTGTCAGTAAGACATAAGTACCACATTAAACCAGACTGTTTCAGACCATAAAGACTTTTGTGTAGGAACCAGGTATCCCCTTCTTGCTTCCGGAACCCTGGACGACCCTTGACGTAGATCTCCTCATCCAGGTCAGCATTTAGATAAGCTGTGTCAACATCAAACTGGAAAACTTCTAAACCAAGAATAGTAGCAGTAGCTAAAGCAATTTTTATGCTTTCAGTCCTTACTGTAGGTGGGTAAGTATTTGTGTAGTCCTCAGGATACCATTGCGTGAAACCCTGAGCTACAAGTCTGACCTTGTACAATGACTCACCATTTGGCTTCTTCTTGATTCTATAGACCCATCGAGTGCTGATGACTCATTAGAGTCATTAGATGAGTCATTAGAGTGGAATGGCTCAATTGGGCACCTAATTTCTGCTTGGAGAGCACAGATTAGAGATTCTAGATAGGTAATCTGTCCATGTAGACTAGTAATTTGTTTACAAAGAGGACAGTATCCAAATTTGAAAAGAGTACTGCGAAAGACAGCTGCAAAACAAGTATTACACTGAATTAAACTGGTCATTTTGAAATAAAATAAAATCACAATATCAAGCGCACTAACCCTGAATGTATTATTGCCATTTTTGGTTTATAGTTATATGATTCGTGTGCCGTTAGGGGTGCAGGCCGCTACCTTTGTCCTCTGTACTCCCTCTGAATCTCCCCCACTCACAACCAGCAGCTCCTCCCACCAGTCTCTGGGAAGTTAAAACGCAATGGAGGCAGGTTCACTCTACCTTTGTCCTCTGTATTCCCTCTGAGTCTCCCCCACTCACAGCCAGCAGCTAGGTGGGGGATGGTACATCAGTGGCCCACGAGGCACAGCATGAACATGGCAGAGCAAGGGATGACTCACTGTGCATACAAAGAGGTTTTAAATAATCATCTCTCTGACATGGGTTTTTCCCCATGTTACTATTTTTATAGTTACCATTTCCCAGCTACCTCATTTATACCTAAATCAGATTGATTTGGAATGAGAGGAAATCATGTTCTGAGTGTGTATTGCAGTTGTTAGCAACATTTGAAACTGATATTTGCAAACATACTAACTGTAGATATGTTGATGATCTGGACTGATAGCTCTATTCAAGAAAGTCTGCTTTAGAAATCAATATCATGCCAGCATGGAGAAGATTCAATTACTTTTACACAGCCTAAATCAGGGGTCAGAAATCGCGGCTCGCGAGCCACAAGCGGCTCTTTGGCCCCTGGAATGTGGCTCTTCTCAACAACCCCCAACTCACTAACTCTTACCCCTAAATCTTCGCCGCACCTGCAAGCTGCCAAGGCTCTCTTCCTCTCTGTGCACGCATCCTACATTCCCAGCCCCGTTGCTCTTCCCACAGTTCTCCCCAGAGCCCCCTGCTGCCTTTCTGCCCCTCCTCACGCACCCACGGAGGTGTCATTCCTAAACAGCAGGACCAAACCAGAGTTTTAAGTTCACCGCTTTTCCTCCAATCTGGGTTCTGTTGCTAACATTCCCTCCCCCCCGCTCGTAATGCCCACAGGAGCAAAAAGCACAGGCACGCCACTTTGCATGCTGGGAAATGTAGTCCAAGCTTAGTTCGGGACTGCTCCGTGCTCAGCGTTCGATCTGCTTGGTGACAAAGGCACCACTCGCAAGGAAAAGATGAGATAAAGCAAGGGACTGTGGCATGGGGAGCATGCATGAAGTTTGCATCGAAGTGATTCCCATTTCCTGAGTCCAAACCTCCTCTTTGGACTCAGGAAATGGGAATCACTTCGATGCAAACTTCATGCATCGAAGTGATTCCCATTTCCTGAGTCCAAACCTCCTCTTTGGACTCAGGAAATGGGAATCACTTCGATGCAAACTTCATGCATGCTCCCCATGCCACAGTCCCTTGCTTTATCTCACCTTTTCTTTGCGAGTGGTGCCTTTGTCACCAAGCAGATCGTGGGCGTTATGAGCAGGGGAGGGAGGGAATGTTAGCAACAGAACCCAGATTGGAGGAAAAGCGGTGGACTTAAAACCCTGGTTTGGTCCTGCTGTTTAGGAATGACACCTCCGTGGGTGCGTGAGGAGGGGCAGAAAGGCAGCAGGGGGCTCTGGGGAGAACCGTGGGAAGAGCAACGGGGAAGAGTTTTAGTCTCGGGGCTAGCTGCATTGCGTTGAAAAGGGAATCTCTAATGTCTATGGAGATTTTCAATCATCCAGGTTATGGTTGTCCCAAAAGTGCTTTTCCAAAAGGCAACAGGACTTTCTTGGATTTTCTTTGAAAACGTTTTAAAAACGTTTCACTTTCATCCAAGAAGCTTCTTCAGTTGAAAAGAGGAGGGAGGGAGGGAAGGAGTGAACAAAAGAAGGAACTTTGGGAATTGCTGGGGGTTTTGATCCTTTGGATCCATCTGCAGCCAGATATCTTCCAATTCATTTGGAAGATTTTCTGCTTGTTCAAAAGTGGCACTTGCTAGAGATCAGGAGGTCTACTGCCAGGAAATAGTGGAGGATTTTGCTTCATTCTGATGTTTCTCTGATTAGCTCTCGCCCTGATAGCTTTATGCTGCATCTGAGCCCAATCCATCAACATTTGTCAGAAACAAGGCAAGGCTTGATTTTAAATCTATACTGGGAGTGGGCTCACAGGGTGAGGGCAACCTTGTTAGAACTGGGCTGCTAACTGGGTGTTTTGTAACAGTGAGGAGCATAATGAAATGCCCACAATTTGGCTTGCAAATTGAATTTTGCAGAGGCACCTGCTGACAGTCCAGTGACTGAGATCAAATATCCTGCAAGGCCAAATCACAGCTGGCCTGATTAAAATGAGATCGCACTGATGCTGTTACCTAGTTGGATAATTAAACGTCTGCAAGAAAACAAACTTTAGAGAGCACCAAGGACCGCTCAGAGAAGAGAGAAAGATGCATCTTAATCACTGTATTTATTTTAAACACCATTTAAAACAATGGTTTAAAACTTATTTTTTGGATATTTGTTTCATTAACTGCAGTGGACTTTCCAAATTGAAACACCGGTTTCAGTATATTACAATATTACTGAATAAGCAAAACACACATCAAAACTGCTTTGTGACGCACTTTATATATGAACTGCATGCCCAAGAAAGATCAATGTTTGTAATGTTATCTATCAGAGGGGGAGAGAGAGACAGAGATACAGAGAGATACAGAGATAGGGGGAGATAGAAATAGAGATAGAGATACAGAGAGAGGGGAGAGAGGGGGGTGAGAGACAGAGAGAGGGAGAAGGGGAGAGAGATACAGAGAGGGAGGATATAGAGAGGGAAAGGGGGAGAGTGCCATAGAGAGATGCAGAGAGAGGGGAGAGAGAGGGGGGGGAGAGAGATACAGAGACAGAAGGGGAGAGAGAGAGAGAGAGAGAGAGAGAGAGAGAGAGAGAGAGAGAGAGAGAGAGAGAGAGAGAGAGAGAGAGAGAGAGAGAGAGATATTTTGTGGTTCCCAGTTCTCTGCCCTAATGACCGGCTGGGTAGGCGTGGCTAGGGGGTCATGTGACTGGGTGGGAGTGAATGATGTCGAGTTGGCCACGCCCACCCAGGTTTTGTGGCTCCCGGTGTTTTTTTTCCTGTGGGAAACGGGTCCAACTGGCTCTTTGAGTGTTTAAGTTTGCCGACCCCTGGCCTAAATGAATGCTGTATCTGAAGGAAATGGCTATTTCTTCCTGTTTGGACAATGAAATATTTTCACTTTCATAATAATAGTGAGACATAAGGGATCACTTCACATTTGGAAAAAAGTAGTTTTCATGTTCATATTAGCTTTCTTAGGAAATAAGCCAAAATATACTTTCAATATATTTGCTATCTCATCTTTGCAGAAATAATAGTGAGATTTAAAATGGCAAACTTTGGAAAATATATTATTTAAAAGGGGGTATTCACTTTAGCCACATATTAATAATCCAAATCCAGATAGCTGGACATAATTTCATATTAGAGATAAATAACTATTCCACAAGCTTTTAAAGTGTTCACTCTATGTCAGCAATCGAGCCATGGAAACATAGTTTCAATTTATAGAATGACAAATGAAACTGCTGTACCTTTCATGTAGGTAGTTTACTCCAAGTAATAATTGTATAAACCATTTGACTATTTGACTTTCAGGAAATACTTTGCCACTTCTTTTGTACTCTTGAATTTTAAAATCGAGGTCTTGACCCTGAAACACAGGAGCAAATGTACATTCTGATGAATGCATTACATTGTAATTCATTAAAATTAGTGGAATGGAATTTATCGAAAACAATCAAAACTATTTCTATTGTTTTTACTAATAAATATTAATTTACATTTATATATCAGTTTTAATTCCATGAATGCTCTGTGCAATTCAGAAGCCTAGCGTTAGGACCTAGATAACTTATAAAACTAATGCACTGTATATAGTCATGATGTGCAAAGATCTGTGAGTTCAATTCCCAGCTGAAGGCTTGAACTCCATGGTGTTAACATCTGGCTACCCACAATTGATGAATGCCAATGATGAAACCAGTCATATAGTGCATTCTTGTAAAAAAAAGAAGGGCTTTGGAAAAACAGATTAAAGTAATGGAACTTTTTGGCACAGAACAGATATCCATTCTTTTTTTCATTATTATTTGAATGATGTAACTATATGTAGAACTGCTGCTTCTAATTTGGGAAAAGCAGAGTAACCCTATAATCAGCTATTGATGGAAGTACCGTATTTTTCGGAGTATAAGATGCACCGGAGTATAAGACGCACCTAGATTTTAGAGGAGGAAAACAAGGAAAAAAGTATTCTGAATCAAATGTTGTAGTAATATATTATTTAATAAAATACCAGTGTAGCAGAATACTTTTTACAACCATGTACACTTTTTACAACCATGTATACTTTTTACAAACTTCAAACTTGACAGCTTTAAGACTAGTGGACTTCAACTCCCAGAATTCCTCCTCCAGTCATGCTAGCTCAGGAATGTGAGTTGAAGCCCACAAGTCTTAAACTTGCCAAGTTTGAAGACCCTTGCACCCCTAACCCCTAACCCAGGGGTCTTCAAATTTGACAGCTTAATGACTAGTGGACTTCAACTCCCAGAATTCCTCCTCCAGTCATGCTAGATGGGGTAATTAGAAGACAAAACCACTCCAGTTTTTGCAAAAAAATGGCCTGTTTTTCGCTCGTTTTTTTTTCAAAAACAGGTCATGCAGAGGGTTTGGGAGGGCCTGCAGAGGACTCCTGGGGGGGGGAAGGCAAAAACGCCCCAATTTTTGCAAAAAACGGCCCATTTTTCGCTTGTTTTTTTGCAAAACCAGGGCATGCAGAGGGTTTGGGAAGCCTGCAGAGCACTCCTAGGGGGTGGGGGAAGGCAAAAACACCCCAATTTTTGCAAAAACTGGCCCATTTTTTTGCAAAAACTGGATGCGGGGGTGGGGTTTCGGGAGGCCAAAAAAATGGCTGTATTCGGTGTATAAGACGCACCGATATTTCCACCCTCTTTTGGGGGGCAAAAAGGTGCGTCTTATACTCCGAAAAATACAGTATATTCTGAGGAATAATAATATCCATAGACCTGCCAACTTGCTGCATCCTCAGCATTAACTATAAGCAGAATTTTTATATTTTCTGTCCTATTGATTCTGGGGGTTGGAGGAGAGAAATATGGAATTACTAAAGCTCAAAAGCAAACCACAGTTTTCATTGGCAAAGCAGCTATTATGCTGATTCCTGTGGTTCCTCACTTACTCTCTCAGCAAACATAGCACTATCTTTAACTAATTAAAGAGGAAGGCAGCTCAGTCATTACAGCAATTGCATTACAATTAATTGACATTGACCTCATGCATTCAGGCTATCAGCATATGAAATTCAATTCTAAGTTCCTAAGTGTTCAGGAAAATATCTATTTATTTTATTACATAAACTTTCTATAACTCTATTTGGTTACTTACAATCTTGAAGAAAATAAAATACAAAACTAAGGGAAGCTCCCGTATAGATATGCTTAGTTTTATAGTGCACAATGTCTCAGCCAACTCATTTTCTAAAGTTGCACTGGATTATCTCATGAGATTCTCTTAGGAAATGAATCTCCATAGTAAGCATTTGAGCAAATTAATAAGAATCCTGAAACAATATTGGGGTGAGTGGGAGAAGGCGTGGCCAGCGCAGCGGCGCTACAAGGCTTTCCCCGTTCCCTGTGGGAAAGCCCTGAACCTGCGTCGTCCGGGGACCGGTCCGGTCAGGACCGGGTCGAAACCAACCAGGAGGGGTGGTGAAGAAGAGGAGCGCCAGCTGGTGGACTGGGGGGGGGCAGAAAACCCCCCAGGGAGCCGGCTTAGTCTCCTCGACTGGCGGCGTATGGAAGACGATCATTCAAACTGTCGTCCCTAGCCGCAGCGGTTACATCTGAAAGGATTGAAGTTGTGAGCTTGGAGTCATCTGGGAAAGAAAAGTAAAGCGAAGTCCTGGAGAAGTTGAAGAAAGTGGAGGCTAGTGAGTCACATTGCCAAAAGAAATGTTAAAAGCAATATTTTAATATTTTAAACGGGAATAAAAGGACCGGAAATTAAGGAGCAGCTGATAATAGATGGATACAATACTGCAACAAAATTAACGGGATTTATAACTAAAGCCCAACTTTTAAAGATTTGGATTTTTGCCTTAAACATTTAATAAAGGTGAAGAAATACTTGGAAAATAAATTTGGAGGAAATAATTTGTAAATTGGACTGGATTAAAAACGGAAAAATTAAAACAGGAAATGTAGAGATCAGGATTTGACTGGAGAATGCTATCTGGTGGTTGGAAAAATTACTGTTATGGTAGAATACCTTCATAGATGTTTGGACAGCTGTCCTGACCTTGAATGAAGAAAAAAGAAACCTCTTTTGAAAGCTGAGAGAAAGTTGAGAGAAGCTAAAATAAACTACAATTTGTTATTGAATGAAAGAAAATGTTTGGACTGGTCTGTATAAGAAGGAGTATGAACAGATGTTAACAACAAAGAACAGAAGGATTTGGTTTTCTTGAATTACTATAGTAAAAACTTGCAAATTATAAAAGGCTGTGGAACACAATGTTAGCAGCTGAATGCTGAGAACTGAGAGCTGGCGGCATCTTTGAATGAACTTTGATTAAAGATTGAGCTTTGACTAAAGACCTTCCTAAACTTGGGATTTAAGAGCTGAGAACTGAGATTGTAAGAATATGGAGAGAATTGACTATGAAGAATTGGCTGGGTTTTTGAAGGATCTTTTTGAAGACTTTAGAAGACAAATGGGAAAAAAATGGGCAACATAACAGAAGAAGAAAAGAAGATTGAAAATATTATAAATGATGATGAAGAGGGAAAGAACATTGAAAATGCAATGCTGATTAATGATTATGTTAATAATAACGATTCCACTGGGTTTAACAGTGATAATAAAGATAAAGGTAACAGTGAAAATAGAGGTAAAGATAAAGATATTAAAAAACAATTATATCCAGATTGATGAAAAGGATTTTAAGATATATAAAATGGAAAAAAGATTGGAGAAAATTAGATTTACACAGAAAGTAAACTTAAGAGGAAGGAAAAGAGTGTGGGGAAAGAGAATCCATTGGCATAAAATTAAAAGAAAGAAGGAAAATAAGTCAAGGAGATGGGGGTGGAGGATATATATATATATATATAAATGAAAGAGTCAAGAAATTAAAAGGAAATGGATGATGGCATTGAAATATCATGGAGATGTTTTTTCTTTTCTTTTTACTCAGTATTATTATTTCATTAAGAGTTAGACATTTTTTTATCTGTTCTATTTATATACAGATTAATATTGATTAATGAATTAAAAGATGACATTCTAGACAAAACAATGTTAATCAATATGAGAAGTATGAATGATAAACATGAATATTAGAGCTTAAAAGATATATTATGATTGTGTATTTTTTATATATATGAAATTTGGTTAAATGAAAATTTTAAAAGGAAAAAATGTATTATTTTAGGAGTTGAATATTTAATTGAATAATTTAGAAAGAATTTTGATGATTAGTATGCAAAAAAGTTATATTATTTGTGTATTATTATTATTATTATTATTATTATTATTATTATTATTATTATTATTATTATTATTATTATTATTATTATTATTATTACATATGAGTTCTGTTTAAATGTTAAAATTTAAAATTCTTTACTTCAAGTGTTAAACATTTAATAGAATGCAAATAACCTAGGAAGAATTATGATGATTAATATAAGAAATTGGAATATATAATTGGGCATTTAGTTTTTTGTGATAGAATAAGGACAAAAAAACCATAGACGATAAATAAGGGATAAAAAAGTGGAGGAAGCAATACGGCCAAAAATTAAGAAGTTGGAGAAATAGTAACTATCTTGGAAATTAAATTAATAGCGGATAATTTGGAAGGTGAACTTAAAAATTAATTGGTAAATATCCCAGATGACAAAATTAGACTTTCCTTTTTTTTCTTTTTTCTTTTTTTTTTGAAGGTGAGATGAAGTTAGCAGCATATACCTAGAATAAAGTATTACATATAAAGAAATGATATAACAATAATAATTAAAAAATTCTTTTTTTTTCTTAGAAGAGATATGATGAGTCCAAATTAGGGATTGTATCATCAGCCTGTTAAATATAAGAGGATTTAGCACAAAAGAGTACTCAGGGGAAGGCAAAGAGAGTGTAAGAGGAAGTAGAAGGGGAGGAAGAGAAGGAGTAGAGAGAGTAGAGGAGGAGTGAAGGAGTAAGAAAGTAGGAGGAGATGATGGAGATAGAGAGAGGGGGGTGCAATGGGAAATAAAAGTTGAACAGACTGATAATCGATGATGTAAGCATTTATATAAAATATTGACTTTTGAATAATGGATTATAAATATAAAATTGTGTATTTTATTGTAACATTTTAAGGTATATGTCTATTGAATTGTAAAAGTGGTGGAGGAAAAATTTAAAAAAAATTGGAAAAAAATATTGGGGTGAGGGGAGGGAGTCCTTAAAACCTTTTAAAGACATTTAAAAGACATTTAGCAGCTCTTGAGAAAAATAGTACAGAGGTCTTACCTCACAGTATTCAGTAATGATGCAAAAACTCCCTCCTTCAACAAAACTTGTATAGAATTTAACAATGGCTGGATGGTCTAGCCTGGACAACAATTGTGCTTCCAAATTCGCTTCAACTGTTTCATTGGGCTTAAGATTCCCCACACAGATTTCTTTCAAAACTTTCCTGTTGATAAAATCAGTAAATCGTAAGATAGTGAAATAATTAGAGCATGCACAGAGTGTAACTCTTTCTGTATAACCCAGCTATTGTTATTCTTGCTGAGCTGAGCTCCATTGTAATTTAAAATGTACCACCTGCAGAGATAAAAAGCTCCAGGCTGAATACCAAGCTTAGCCTTTCAATAACTTTGCTGTAACTTTAAAATGTGTATTCTGTCTCTTTCAACTACTTGTAGATAACGAGCCCTAACAAGCTCTGGGCTAAATGCCAGAAAATGTGTATATTTTCCTCCTATGTCTGGTCTCCAAGTGCTGAAAAATCATGAGCTTTGCATAAACTAGTGCAGTGGTGGCGAACCTTTTTCGGCTCGTGTGCCAAAAAGGGGGGGGCGCGGTCGCGCGCGGTCGCGTGCCCACCCCCATTCCCTCCCCCCCACGCATGCGCACAACACCCCCGCCCATGCTGCCCCTGCGCATGCGCACACACCCCCACCCCGCGCAAAGGCTTACCGGAGCCTGGGACGACGAAACCGGCAAACTGGAAGTGCGAAAAAACGCACTTCCGGTTTGCCGGTATGCTGTTTTTGGCACTCCAGAGGGTTCAGGGAAGCTCCCTGAAGCTCCGGAATGCAAAAAAACTACAAAACGGACAAAACGGAAGTGCGGAAAAGTGCACTTCCGGTTTGTCCATTTTGTAGTTTTTTGCATTCCGGAGCTTCAGGGAGCTTCCCTAAACCCTCCGGAGTGCAAAAAACAGCACACCGGCAAACCGGAAGTGCGTTTTTTCGCACTTCCGGTTTGCCGGTGGGCAACCCTCGCGTGCCGGCTTCTATGGCTCCGCGTGCCACCTCTGGCATGCGTGCCATATGTTCGCCACCACGGAACTAGTGGATAAGAAATTATGTTTCTAAACACAATGAACTATGTGTAAACTATAAAAAGGAAAAAAAGTTTTAATTAGTGTGTGCCTTTTGTCCCTCTGCCTTGCTTTGTTTGAGGCAGGAGATTAAGAACACCCAGCTTTGCTTTTGATCATCAATAAAGCTGAATTTCAGTAGCCTCGTGTTCAGAGTCTCTTTGGAATTTATTTAGATTCTAAGCTGCAAACCTAACAATAGGATACTTGTACATTCTTTTTTCTAATCATATATTCCCTCAATTTTAAATAGAGAATATAAATTTCAGGGGTGAAATTCAAAAATTTTCCCTACCGGTTCTGTGGGCATGGCTTGGTGGCGTGGCAGGGGAAGGATACTGCAAAATTTCCATTCCCACCCCACTCCAAGGGAAGGGTATTGCAAAATCTCCATTCCCACCCCACTCTGGGGCCAGCCAGAGGTGGTGTTTGCCGGTTCTCCGAACTACTCAAAATTTCTGCTACCAGTTCTCCAGAACCTGTCAGAACCTGCTGAATTTCACCCCTGAATTTCACGAGAGTCTTTTTAACACATTTCAATATTTTTGATGTTTTCTTTCGACTTTATTTTCTGGACTTTATTTGTGATTTTTTTGGATGGAAAGTAACTATATGTCACCATGGCCAATAAAGATATCCTAATCCTACTGAAGAATTTCTAACATCCTGTGCCTTTAATTTAAATTTTCCTATTTAGTACTATTTATTGGGGGCTTTTTGTTTTGCTTTTTAAAAAAAACTTCATATGCAATATCACAGTCACAATCTTTTAACTTCTATTCAAATCTTTATTTAATTAGAAATTTTTAATTTAATAAAATATTCAAAATAAAGAAGAACAAATATAGTAAATACAAAATAAACCAAAAGGACATGGGAAAAAACCCATATGATTGTGCCTGCCACCCATCTTTTTATTGAAAAATTGTCAAACTTTTCAACTTCCATTTGAATCTCACGAGGTTCATTTTTACGCCTCTCTTCTCACTGGAAACAGAAGGCTCTCTCTCCATTTTTATTGACATGTTTAATAGTGAAATAATTATAAAGACAGTATAACTACATGTACATGTAAGGATGGACAGATAGTTATTTTATAGCTCATTCAGTCGCCGCCCTGTTCTATGGTGCATGTGCATGGCCGGCACGAAGAACAGAGCAGTGACAGCAGCGACTGTCATGGGACTGAAGCTCTTTTTCTGTGTATTCGAGAGTGGAGGCCGGTAGTTTTCAGTGCAAGAAGCCTGCAGCCTCCCCCTCTTTTTCAGCTTCTCATGATAAGGGGGGGGGCGAACAAATGTGGGCTGGTGGGAAGCCCAGCGGCAACAGCTCAGCCCTGGCTTGCCTTCCCTGGCAGCCAGCCGTGGGAGGAAGGTAAGGTCGCAGGACGAAGAAAGAGGCGGTCATGGGGGAGGAAGTGGGAGATTGAGTAAGAGCCGGGGCCTCTGAAGGAGGAGAAATGGGGTGACACATGGTAAAGGGAGAGCAGGTGGCATGCAGGAGGAGGCCTTTGACAGATTCTGAGTTTAGCCACCTCAGACCCTGGGCAGAAAATAATAGGTAGAAAAAGGCTGCAATAGCTGTAAGTTCAATTTTTTTTACTACTGGGTTCTGTGGGCATGGCTTGGTGGGCGTGGCTTGGTGGTGGTCATGTGGCTAAGTGGGCATGGCCAACTTGATGTCACTCATAGCAAGGTGCTGTTCCACCAAGCCAAGCCAAGCCATGACCACCAAGCCATGACCACAGAACCGGTAGTAAAAAAAATTGAATCCCACCATTGGACTATGCTGACATGACAACAATGTTTCCATATTTGAGGGGCTACCACAAAGAAGAGTGGTCAATCTATTTTCCAAAGCATCAGAAGGCAAGACAAGAAACAATGGATGGAAATTAATCAAGGAGAGAAGCAACGTAAATTTAAGGAGAAATCTCCTGACAGTGAGAAGTATTAACCAGTGGAACAGCTTTCCTTCAGAAGTAGTGGGTGCTCCATCACTGGAGATTTTAAAGAAGAGATTAAACAGCCACTTGTCTGGAATCTGTAGGGTCTCCTGCTTGAGCAGGGGGTTGAAATAGAAAACCTTTCACCTTTGTTATTCTGTTCTTATTATTGATTATGATAATTTTTTAATTGAAGTTATACAAAACACTTTCCATATTTTAAAATGGGAAAATTAAAATGGGAGAATTACTATATTTAATAATTCGTTAAGATTTGTTAATAACAAGTCATGCCAAACCAACCTCATTTCATTCTTCAACACTGTGATCAAATTAGTAGACCAGCGAAATGCGGTAGACATAATATACCTGGACTTCAGCAAAGCATTTGACAAAGTAGACCACAACCTACTTCTTCATAAGCTAGAAAAAAGCAGGATAGACTGCTACACAACCAGATGGATTAACAACTGGCTGACCAACCGTACCCAGCGAGTAGTCCTCAATGGCTCTAAGTCCACATGAAGAGAAGTAAGCAGTGGGGTACCACAAGGTTCCGTCCTAGGCCCAGTACTCTTTAATATCTTCATAAATGACCTAGATGAGGGAACCAAATTTGCAGATGATACCAAGCTGGCGGGAGTAGCAAACACCCCAGAGGACAGACTCAAAATCCAGAGGGACCTCGACAGACTCGAACACTGGGCCCAAACCAATAAAATGAAATTTAACACGGAGAAAAGTAAAATTCTTCACCTAGGTAAGAAGAATCAAAAATACATATACAAACTGGGAGAACCCACACTCAATAGCAGCAATTGCGAGAGGGATCTTGGAGTCTTGGTAGACAGCCAACTAAATATGAGCCAGCAGTGTGCAGCAGCAGCCAAAAAGGCCAACGCAGTCCTGAGCTGCATAAATAGAGGGATACAATCAAGGACCAGAGAGGTACTAGTACCACTCTATAAAGCCTTGGTCAGACCACACCTAGAGTACTGCATCCAGTTTTGGTTACCACACTACAAAAAAGACATTGAAACTCTAGAGAAAGTGCAGAAGAGAGCAACCAGGATGATAAAGGGTCTGGAAAATAAAACATACAAAGAGCGGTTGCAGGAACTGAGCTTGGCCAGTCTGGCGAAGAGAAGGACCGGGGGTGACTTGATAGCAATGTTCCAATACTTGAGAGGATGCCACAGAGAGGAGGGGGTCAGGCTGTTCTCTATGGCACCAGAAAGCCAAACAAGGAATAATGGATGGAAGCTGACCAAGGAGAGATTCAACCTGGAAGTGAGGAGAAACTTTCTGACAGTGAGAGCGATCAACCAGTGGAACAGCTTGCCAGCAGAGGTTGTGAGAGCCCCAACACTTGCAACCTTCAAGGGGAGACCGGACTGTCATCTGTCTCAAATAGTGTAGGAACTCCTGCTTGAGCAGGGGGTTGGACTAGATGACCTACAAGGTCCCTTCCAACTCTAATAATAAATCTAATAAAAATCTAATAAATAAAAGCTTTATGCCTATATTCAATAGCAAACCTTTCCATGCATTTTAATCAATAAGATACTAAAATATATTGTGGCTTTATATTAGAGCTTGATATAACAACACACTGCATATTGTAATGAGGTTTTAGATGAGCACAGCTAAACATTTTCAGTACGATCTGAATAAATCAGAGGGTTTAAACACTATGAAGAGAACACTGCAACTAACGTTCACAATAATAAAAATCCATATTCTGCCAAGAAAAGGGAAGCTACAATATTTGTTTTCAGGGAGTAAACAATAAATCCTTGTAAACTATCTTTTCATAAACACTGCTACCTGGCAATAAGTACATGAACATTTTTGTATATACCATTTGCTAAAACTTACCTATACATATTATAAGATAATAATAAAATACAGAATATAGTTTTCTGAATTACTGCAAACTTTCTGCTACTAAAATAGGTAATATTTAAAGTAATCTTCTCATCTTTGATTTGACAGCATGACATTATTTTTTCCTGCTCACAGATCATGTCACTAAACTGTCAAAGACAATGAGCTTTCCTTAAATAACACTTAATAGAAGATCTTTATGCATCAAAAGGCAGCAATAAAAACTTGACATGGCAGGATAGCTTGTCATTTAATTCACTCTGATTTCACTATTTCCATCACCTGTCATGCCATATGACACGTTTGTCTTATTAAAATTCTATCATTAGATGGCAATTGAAAAATCTGTACACTTATAAATTAGATAAGGATCTGTTACCATACCATGTATTTTTATTATTAAAATCATAGCTAGTCTTTCCACTAAATGAAAGTTTTACAGAATACCAGAATTGTTGCAGGAAAAATGAATAAAATGAATTTAAAACATTTAAATATTTTTTGCAAAGGAAATTATATTTTCTGCAAAGAGGTTTCTACTTTCTCCTTTTGAAATATTTATTTAGAAAAATTTAGACTGACTCTTAGAAGATAACAAAAATATTGCTTTTTAAGATTGTTTTTTAAATTGAGTACTGCTTGTGATATAATTTTTTTTATTTTTAAATAGACAAAAACATTTAAAGCATAATTTGCTTTTTTAAAAACCTAGCAAAATTCTGAAGACTTAAAAGTATATGTATATAGAAAATAACAGGTTCGCTTTAAAAAGTACTGTAAATTTTAATATAATACTGTAAGTTTTAATAAAAAAATGGAAAAAAGAGCTATAAGGCTGGTTTACATATTCATGAATTTAATTTTATTTCTATGTATACATAAACTATATAAGATGAGAATTTACAATATATTACAGATTTTTTTTTACATTATCTTAAGTATAATACCTTCTAGTTGAGCTTGAATTAATTTGAAAAATCAAGGTCAGTTCTACTATTGCGTTACTTCAGGTCACAGAGTTGACAGTTAAAATGGAGAGTTGGGCACCAAATAATGCATCTTCAACTGGAAGTCTAGTTGGTTTGTAGATCTGTTGCATTTGCAAGGACTATTATTAGGATTAAAATTCCCTATGTCAGTGATGACGAACCTTTTTTGGTTCGGGTGCCAAAAGCAGGGGAGCGCGGGGGGGAGCGCGGGCACGTTCCCACACCCATAATTCCATGCGCCCCCCCGTGCATGCGCACATGACCACCCTCCTCGCTCCCGGCATGCAATGGCATGCCCCTTTTTCGCTCTCCCCAGGCTTCAGAGCCTTTCTAGGAGCCTGGGGAGGGCGAAAACGGCCTTCCCAACCCCCGCCGGAGGCCTTCCGGAGGCCAGAATTTGCTCATTTCAAGCATGGAAAATCAGCTGGCCGGCGTGCGCATACACGCCGGACCTCAGCTTACGTGCCCACTGATATGGCTCCGCGTGCCACTTGTGGCACGCGTGCCATAGGTTTGCCATCATTAAGGTGACCAACTTTTTTACAATGAAAAGGACAAATAATTTTTTTAAAAAAATCGTAAATAAAAGAAACATTTTATTCGTTGCAATAAAAATACATTATAATATGATATATGATAATAAAAACATTTGTAACATTTTATATTGTAATTATGCTTACATGCCTGTTAATTATTATTTAAACGAGTACCTTTCCATTGAATTAATATTTTTTGTCAATGTATCATCTTCTAACAATATATTGGAAATATCTGAACAAGAAATATCCTTCATATTGAATTTTACGGCAAGTGCTGCAGCTAGAGTATCAACATTCAATCTCGATTTCTCATCTGCCCTGAATAGTATACTCCAGGATTCCCTACACAGAAACCAGAGCAAGCAATTTTCCCAAGTCAGGGAAAACACAGAGCAAGTCCAGCAAAGATAGTCCATGATCCAAAACACAAATCCCATAATCTAATTCCAAGGTCCACAAGGCAAAGTCCTAAGTCCAGAAACAGGGTCAAAGATGAAGTTCCAAGGCAAGGGACACAGTGGCTGAACAAAGCACGACCTGAAATGGAAGATTTGTTCTCATTGTCACTCTGCTCCACATGTAGGAATAAATACGGTATTTTTCGGAGTATAAGACGCACCGGAATATAAGACACACCTTAATTTGGGGGGAGGAAAACAAGAATTCTGTCTCTGCCTACCAGCACCAGGATTAGCAGGGTCCTCACTTCCACTTGGATTTTGATAACGAGCAGCACAGATCTTTTTATCTGTTCTAACAACAAAAATGAATTTTGCTTTCTAAGATTACAGAAATGTGAAGTGAATAAGGAATTACAAGTAGTCATATATCATTGTATAATCTTATGTGTTTTTTATTATTAATAAAACATATTAGTAGCAGATATTCCTTGATTTTTCAGAATCCACTTTTGTTGCATAAGGTAAATCTCAGATTTCTGCTATGGAAGTGGTCAGTTTACTTGTATAAGGTGACTAACTAAATTTCCAAAGAAAAGCCTCCTCAGGTAATACTAGGAAAATTTAGAAGAATAATGAGATTTCTTTAAAGCACATATTATTCAAATCTTTAATCAGATTTTCTGTTTTATCATGCATCTGTTGATGCAGAAATTGGGATGGAATTTAACTGGAGTGGGTGTGGTGTGGTGGGGTATGATTTTCATGGGGGCAGAAGACAGACTTGGCTCCATTCCTGAAACGCCCCCCTGGTCTTCCTACCTACTGTTTGGGGAGGGGAATCTGCCACCTTAAAACTCTTTCCTCCAGGATCCTTGCGTTTCAGGCACCCTGTTTGCAACCGGGGAGGGGAATCTGCCACCAAACAAGGAGGGAAATCTGCCACCTTAAAACTATTTCCTCCAGGATCCTCGCATTTCAGGCACCCTGTTTTCAACCGGGGAGGGGAATCTGCCACCTTAAAACACTTTCCTCCAGGATCCTTGCGTTTCAGGCACCCTGTTTGAAACCGGGGAAGGGAATCTGCCACCAAACACGGAGGGGAATCTGCCACCTTAAAACGCTTTCCTCCAGGATCCTCGCGTTTCAGGCACCCTGTTTGAAACCGGGAGGGGAATCTGCCACTTTAAAATGCTTTCTTCCAGGATCCTTGCGTTTCAGGCACCCTGTTTGCAACCGGGGAGGGGAATCTGCCACCAAAAATGGAGGGAAATCTGCCATCTTAAAACTCTTTCGTTTAAAAGGCTTTCAACGCACTTTCCTGGGACGCTTCGGGAATCAGGCTCCATGTGGAAGTGAGGATCCCCGTCGCCTGGAACTACCCAAAAATGCAATGCGCGGAGCGGGTGGGCGGAGCTACATTCAGTGTATAAGACACACCCTGATTTTCACCCTCTTTTTGGGGGGGAAAAGGTGCGTCTTATACTCCGAAAAATACGGTAGCCATCAGCCAGTGCAATTCATTAGAGTGGCAACTACTTTGCAAGTAGTTCATGGACTTCTGTTGTGCCTCTCTCCTCTTGGTCCTGCATGCCCTAGGACAGTGATGGCGAACCTTTTTGTCGCCGTGTGCCAAAAGTACACGCATGCACGCGCCCCAGCACTCCCGCATGCCAGCACCCATAATGCAATTCGCGGGCCCATGCACATGCGTGCGCACACACACCCGTGTGCACCTCCCACTCGTACGTGCACCCCACACCGCGCATGCGCACGTCCACTGCGCATGTGCCTCCGCACCCCATTTTGGATCAACCTTTGCCTGTGCAAATGGCCTGCCTTTGCAGAGGCAGCGGTGGCTCCTCCTCCTGTCAGCCTCATGCCCCGGAGAGCAGCCAGCCAGCAGGACTGCGGAGGAGCAAGCCGCCCAGCCTGCTGTTGCTGGCATGCCACCCTTGGACCAATGCCCCCCTTCCAGCCACTGATAACAAGGAGCCGTGCCCTGGGGCTGCGCAACGATTCTCACCCTGTTGTTGCAGCCGGGATGCTGCAGGAGAAATCCGCCCTTCCAGTCACCGAGATCAAGCAGTCCTTTCGCATGGACTCCGTTCCTTCAGCAGCGTTGCTTCTCAGTGGCTGGAAGAGGTTGGGGTTTCTCCTCCAGCATCCTGGGCAAAAGCAAGAAATCCCATCCCCTTCCAGCCACCGAGATCAAGCAGTCCTTTCGCATGGACTCCATTCCTTTGGCAGCGTTGCTTCTCAGTGGCTAGAAGAGGTTGGGGTTTCTCCTCCAGCATCCCAGGCAAAAGCAAGAAATCCCCCCCCTTCCAGCCACCGAGAACAAGTCAGCACACCCATTTCCCAGCCAGCACGTCTCTTACAGACATTCCTTTGGCACGGACTCCGCTCCTTCAGCAGTGTTGCTTGTTCTGGGTGGCTGGAAGGGGGGATTTCTCCTCCAGCATCCTGGGCAAAAGCAAGAAATCCCCCCCTTCCAGTCACCGAGATCAAGCAGTCCTTTTGCATGGACTCCGTTCCTTCGGCAGCGTTGCTTCTCAGTGGCTGGAAGAGGTTGGGGTTTCTCCTCCAGCATCCCAGGCAAAAGCAAGAAATCCCCCCCTTCCAGCCACCGAGAACAAGTCAGCACACCCGTTTCCCAGCCAGCACGTCTCTTACAGACATTCCTTTGGCACGGACTCCGCTCCTTCAGCAGTGTTGCTTGTTCTGGGTGGCTGGAAGGGGGGGATTTCTCCTCCAGCATCCCCCCTTCCAGCCACCGAGAACAAGCAGCTGTGCCCCTGCTGCTCTCCTATGGTTGCGCAGCGATTCTCACTCTGCCACTTGCAGCCGGGATTCTGGAGTAGAACCGCCGCCCTCGCCCGCCACCGAGAAGTAGCACTGCTGCTGCTTCTCTTCTGGGGTGCCCGAGCCGGCCAGGCGCTCTGGACTGCGGACGCACGTCACTCTGGGCTGGAGGGCTGGGGCCGCGCAAGAAGCCTGCTCAGACGGGGAGGGAGGGAATCCCCAGCCGGCAGGTCCTGGCTGACAGCTCTGCTCCCTTAGGAAGCGACAGCCGGGATCCTGTCTCCGCATCTTTGGGCACATGAGCTGTTCTTCGCACGCATGCGCGCCAGATACCAGGCCAAGTGGCCAGCGCGCATGCGCACACCGGAAACAGGAAGATCATCTTCCCAGCGAGTGCATGCACACCAGGTGACTGTTCTTTTGGTTTCTGGCGCTCCCGTGTGCATGAAGACCAGCTGGCTGGTGCGCCGGAACCCGGAAGAGCAACGGGTGATGGCTCCATGTGCCTGGAGAGATGGCTCTGCGTGCCACTTCCAGCACGTGTGCCATAGGTTTGCCATCACGGCCCTAGGATCTGACAGAGGAGGCAGTTCCTCCTCTTCCTCTCATTGGTTGCGGTTGTGTCCTTTCTGTGCTCCCTGCTTCTGGCTGGCCTTCCAAGTCTCTTGGCTGCAGCTGTGTTTCTTCCTTCCCAAGTTCCTGAAGCGGGCTCTTCCTCATTGTCCAAGTCTGCTTCTGGTGCATCCATGACACGTGGATTGTTATGTACCTCCTAAGCTAGTGTATTAGTAGGATACAGCTTTTGAAAAAGTCCACTTATTTATCACAAACATTTAGCTATCACAACCAATCAATTGAAAAATTTATTTTCCATAAATGTGTATGTCTGCATTTTATTAACATTCATCAGTAAATATAGAATAAATTTTATTAGAGAAAGATTCCTTCACAAAATTAATTCTTGATCAATTAATTACTCAAAACTGACCACAAGACATTAGAAGACTCCTACTGATAAATAAACACAATCTAGTCAATCAACTCTATTATGAACAATAATTGATTGGACAGCTGAAGAGTTACATTGAAATTTCACAAAACCAAGCAATTACATAATTAATTGTTCTTGCATTGTGCTTCCTTGTTTGCATATTTCCCAACATTTCTGCTTCATTCCCCCCCCCCCCAGAAGTTGCATGTTGCTCACATTGTAAGTGCATAAATATCTAATAGTTCTGCAGGGTAAACTGACAGTACTGTTAGTTAGGCACAAGTAGTTCTCAACTTATGACAAAAATTATATGGTGTGTGTATATACTGTATTTTTCAGTGTATAAGATGCACTCCCACCCCCCAAAAGTGGGTGGAAATGTCTGTGCGACTTATAGAGCGAATGTTGCCGAAGCTCCGTCTATCCGCCGGCACCCACCTCCCAGCAATTTGCCTACTTGCAGCAAACAGCCTGATCAGCTTCAGCACAGCCTGATTTAGCATGAGCAGCTGATTGGCGGTTGGATCGGCCTCCCGGAATACTGCCGATCTGCTGTTCTAGGCTGCGGGGATCACTGCCATCCATCGCCGCTGTAGCCGCCCATCACCACCGCCAGCTATCGCCGTCTCCGCATGCCCCATTTTCAGCCTCCGTGCATCCCGTTTTTAGCCCATTCCAGGTGGTGGGATAGGCATCATCGAAGCTAACCAAGCTGTTTTTTGTTTGCTGCAAGGAGGCAAATCAATGGTAAAATAAAAAAAAATCCCTACCAGTTCTGTGGGCGTGGCTTGGTCATATGACTGGGTGGGTGTGGCCAACTTGATTGGTCTCACCCTTAGGAAATTTCTCCTTAGTCCAACTCACAATAAAATAGCACTGTTCCGATATTTAAAATAGAATATCGAAATCTATATATACATTTTAAGTATGTTCCATATCGTAGGTATCGGTGGTTATCATCCATAAGTTAATTTATTTAATTACAACTTATACAAGAAAGTAATTATAAATATATCTCAATTCATCTGCCAAATTTTTAATTTTGGGTTTTGATTGATCCAATTATATACCTTATTCCATATTTGGTAGAAGTCCGTGTCATCTTTTCCGTGTATCTGCATTGTTAATTTGCACATTTCTGTGCACTCCAGTATTTTTCTGATGACCATCGAGGCAGTGGGGGTGTGTTCTAATTTCCAATTTTGAGCGTACGTTAATCTAGCTGCTGTGACTATGTGTAGGATTAAATATCTTTCTTCTTTTGGGTATCTTGTGCGGAGTATCCCTAATAAAAAGAATTCAGGTTTTAGTGCAATTTCTCTCTGTAATATTTCTTCCAGCCAAGCTCTAATTTTGTTCCAGAAAGTTCTGGCTTTAGGGCAAGTCCACCATTGGTGATAGTATGTTCCTCTCTCCTTTTTACACTTCCAACATTTTGGGGAGGTTGTTGGGAACATTTTTGCCAGTCGGGCAGGAGGGAGGTGCCAGCGGTAGAACATTTTGTATAAATTTTCTTTGTATGAGGCCGCTAATGTAAGTTTATAATTTAATTCCCAAACTTTATCCCATTCTGAAAGTGTTATTGAATAGCCAAAGTTTTGTGCCCATGCTATCATGTTTCCTTTCACCACTTCTTCAAAGAGTTTATATTCTATCATAAAGTCATAAAGCCGAGAGATTATTTTTCCATCCGGTCCTAGTAGAATTTTATCTAGAGCATGTTCATTTTGAAAGCCGGGTTGTGTCGCATCCTTAGTGTACCGTGTACTAATTTGTAAATAGTGCCACCAATCTAGTTCAATTCCAAGTGTTCTAAGTTCCTGCCTTGATCGAATATTGTCGTGGTCATCTAGAATTTATTTATTTATTTATTTATTAGTGACATTTATATACCGCCTCACAGTGCAAGCACTCTCTAAGCGGTTTACACCAGTAAGCAATGTATATATTTACATTGCCCCCAACAATCTGGGTCCTCATTTTACCTACCTCGGAAGGATGGAAGGCTGAGTCAACCTTGAGCCGGTGAGATTTGAACCGCTGATCTGCAGATCAGTGTCAGCTAATGTGGCCTGCAGTACCTGCCTCTAACTGCTGCGCCACCTTGGCTCATAATTTGTTTATAGATGAAGATTTTTTTATTGTTTAGTAGGGTAAATAATGGCTTCAGTGGTGGAGAGCCATTTAGGGATTTTAGGATAATGCGCTTTCTTTATTTTAAGCCAGACTTCAATTAGGGACCCTCTTATGTAGTGCCTCTGGGAATAGGCATGTGCCTTCTGCTTTCCGTCCCATAGAAATGCGTGCCACCCAGCCTGTAAGTCGAAACCTTCTAAGGTTAGGGTTCTATTATTTCTTAATATTACCCACTCTTTTATCCAGCTGAGTGCCGCTGCTATATAGTAACTCTCCCAGTCCGGAAGTCCAAGACCGCCCCTCTGCCTCTTGTCGTACAATGAACTAGTTTTAATCCTGGCTTTCTTTTTGGCCCAAATGAATCTCCTGATTATATTTCAATAACGCTGTTAAAAGCACTGGATTATTCTGTAATGTTGCGTGTAAATACGTGTACTCGTTTGTGTTACGTGTGTTTTGTCTGTGTGTTGTTGTGTGCTGTTTGTGTCCTTTTTTATTGTAAAAATTCAATCAAGATTATTTTAAAAAAATAAAAATAAAATAGAATAGAATAACAGAGTTGGAAAGGACCTTGGAGGTCTTCTAGTCCAACCCCCTGCTTAGGCAAGAAACCCTACACCACTTCAGACAAATGGTTATCCAATCTCTTCTTAAAAACTTCCAGTGTTGGAGCATTTACAACTTCTGGAGGCAAGTTGTTCCACTGATTAATTGTTCTGTCAGGAAATTTGAGGGGCTCCTACAAAAATGAGGGAGTCAATCTATTTTCCAAAGCACCAAAAGGCACAAGAAACAATGGATGGAAACTAACCAAAGAGAGAAGCAACCTAGGACTAAGGAGAAATTTCCTAAGGGTGAGACCAATCAACCAATAGAATAGCTTGCCTTCAGAAGTTGTGGGTGTTCCATCACTAGAAGCTTTAAAAAAGAGTAATGGAAGTACACCCCAAAAGGAAAGTGCCAGGAACCACTAAAACCATGCAGAAAACTTAAAACAGCCATTCCCCCTTAAAAAAAAGTCAACCCCAAAGCAAAGGCAGCAGCTGAGAGGGAAACTAAGAGCAGTTGCTCAGGCTAATTGAAAGCCTGGGTGTGCTGCCAAAAGCCATTAACCCTTCCAACTCTATTACTCTATGTTCTCTATGTTCTAAATTGGGTGCTTCACAGCAGAAGCAGTACAGCTGACTGGACCACACATGAATTAAATTCATGGCCTGTATGATCAAGCTGCATTATTGGCCCCTCCTGTATCTTTTCTCCCAGGAAGAAACAAGAAGTAGCCAACAGCAGCTATAAAAAGTCTTCGGAAACTCCAGGAAGTATCAGCTGATCACAGAAGTGTTACTTAATACTCTTTATAATGAAAATGTTTGTAATCTTGTCCTTCTTCCTGAAGGGAAGAGGTTAATCCCATCCTTAGATGGGTGATTGATGTGTTTCTCTGCCCTAATCCTATCAGTTTCTGTTGTTAATTGACTTGATTCAGCTTGTATCGGCTGCATTCCAGCTGCAACTATTAAGTGGAGCTATTAACTGAAGGGAGAGAGAGAGAAAAAAAACCCCCTCTCTTGCACTTTATTTTTAACCGATTCTCTGAACTGCCTAAGCAATTTACTAATAGTTCCGGCGAACCGGTGAGAACGGGCTGGATTTCACCTGTGAGGCAAATTGTTGAGAGGCAGAGGCAAGTTTTTTTTCTTGTTTTCCTCTCCAAAAGCTAGATGTGTCTTATAGTCCAGAGCGTCTTATAGTCTGAAAAATACGGTATATAATTTACCGTATTTTCGGACTATAAGACTCACCGGACTGTAAGATGTACCTAAATTTACAGGAGGAAAACAAGAAAAAAATAGTTTTTGCCTCAGTGCATCGCCTTTTCGCCCTCCCCGGCCCCCAGAATGACTCTGGAGAGCTCCGCATGGCCCATTTTCGCCAAAAACAAGCATTTTTTCAGAAAAAAATGGGCCCATTTTTGAGCTCTTAAGCCCTCAGTGCGTCACATTTTCACCCTCCCAGGCCCTCAGAAGCACTCTGCAGTGCTCCGCACGGCCTGTTTTCACCAAAAACATAGGCCCATTTTTGGTGAAAACAGGCCGTGCGGATCACCGCAGAGTGCTTCTGGGGGCTGGGGAGGGCAAAAACGCAATGCAAGGAGGGTTTGGGAGGCCAAAAACGCCCATATTCTGTCTATAAGACACACCTAAATTTTCACCCACTTTGGGGGGGGGAGGTACGTCTTATACTCCGAAAAATATGGTACTTCATTTGTCACAGCCAGGAAATCAGCAAAAACTCCATTATAGGCTCTGTTTTGACATTCTGTCATTATATGTTGGGTAGTTTATTTTATGGCCCCAGTCAAAATTCAGTGATGGTATTTTCCCCACTGGTAGAGGGCATCTGCATATTTACCATGACCAGTGCAAATTCGGTTTAATGTTGTCCATATCACATGAAACCCACCCTGAGTCCCTCGGGAGTAGGGCGGTATAGAAGAACCAATAATAAATAAATAAATAAACTGGTCAAATCCAGGTGGATTTTGCCAAGATGCAGAGAAAGCTTCAACACTGTGAGAGGCAATTTCTTTTCCAGAGTTGTTTCCACATGTTGTGAGTGTTGAAATCATCTTTTACCAAGTGTTTTAGCAGTAAAGATGGCTGGGTGTCTAGATCTCAACCTGTTTTGCTCCAAGCAGGCCATGTCCTCAGTATTGGCAGCTGGGAATTATCAATCATCTTCAGGTTTACTTGAATACCATTTTTTGTTTTGTTTCTGGAGGTGGTATATGATTTGCAACAGGCATCCAATATGCAGGAATAGACAAATTATCTCACTAATGATGTAATAATGATCCCATTAATGATGCACAAACAATGATTGTTTGTATTGTCTAAGACAGCGGTTCTTAACCTTTTTAGTGGTCAGCACCCCCTTGAATCTGAAAATAAGCTCTTGCACCCCCTTAAAAATGTGTGTATATTTTTATTTAAGAAAAAACATTTATTGCATAAACAAATGCCGTGTTTATTTACAATATATATTACTATATAACATTATATATATATATATATATATATATATATATATATATATATATATATATATATATATATATATATATATATATATATATATATATATATATATATATATATATATTATATTATATTATTATATTATATTATATTACTATATAACATAAAAACACAGTTGCCTCGTTCATTTGTTTTTTTTTAATTGAAATTTCTCTCGCACCCCTGGAAATGCTCTTTTGCACCCTCAGGGGTGCACGCACCCCAGGTTAAGAACCACTGATCTAAGAAATATCCATCTGGTTATGTTCCAAGCAGGGAGAAAGGCACTGGAGACAAAATGGAGGCTGGAGGCTGATTGGAAAGATGGTTTAATGATGAAGCAGAACCACATGGGTGGTTCTGGGCAGCTGACCACATGGAGAGTGAGTTTTTTTATACCTTCTCTTGGGCTTTGCACTTGAGCTTCCTGTTCCTGTGGAAGAACATGTATTCTATTGGCTGTTGTCAAACTCACATGGGGGCCATGTAGTGGTCATAGCTGGCTCTATAGGCAAAGTACAAATCCTAGGTGTTTGTCTGAGCTAAGTTTGGTTGAAGTTTTGAATTGCTCTGAGGGTGATGCAATAATTCCTATTATGACTTAATGGCTTTGCCCTGTGTTGGCTCTTGGGTGAGAGCTAATCTGCCTTTGTTCAGACTTTGCTGCAGAGAGTAATGAATTACCAAATCTGCATTTCTAAAAGCTGCCCCAGCTCAGTATCTGAGTTTCTGTCTCCCTTAATATTTTTTATTTCTCTTTTAGGGGAAATAATTTATCCTGCCTTTTAAAAATATTCCTCAAAATATTTCATTCTTCTAGGAGTGGGTGGTGGCTTCTCACAATATGCTAATATTTCAGGAAGAGACAGTGAATGTCAAGTTACATAGGTCAGTGGTTAATACTGCCATTATGATGCTTTAGAAGGCTTTTGCCTGTGAAATCTCCCAGGACTCCTGTCTTGGTTCTTTTACAAGCTTCATTTCAAGGATGGATATGTATTTTAGGAGACATTATGAAGTATAATTTTGTGGAAAGTGGCAAGAGGCTATTTAGTGATACAGTAATATCCCTATTCCCATCTTTAAAACTATTCCCAACAATTGAAAAACAAGTCAAAAATTCATATTTGAAATTCAATAATTCTATTGCCAAATTTCAGTGGTATGATGAGGGAGGGAGGGAGAGAGAGAGGGGGGAGAGAGAAAGAGAAAGAGAAAGAGAGAGAGAGAGAGAGAGAGAAAGAGAGAGAGAGAGAGAGAGAGAGAGAGAGAGAGAGAGAGAGAGAGAGAGAGAGAGAGAGAGAGAGAGAGAGAGAGAGAGAGAGAGAGATGCATGTTCCCTAAAGTTTTTAATTAACTAAACTGCAAATCTCTCAGAGCAGGAAAAAATGAAGGACGTTAAATCTCATCACATTATATAGCAAATAATCAAAGTTTCATGAGTTATGCAAACAGGTAAATATAGTGACAGCTTAATTTCAAGAATGACTAGATGATGCACAACCAATATGACTTGTAGCATTATATCCTTTGATAGAGCCTCTTTGGACTGCACTGGAAGCCTTTTCTAAATATACTAGAGACTCGCCCCCAATAGTCAGAGATGGAATCATCTGACTATATCGAGATGCTGGGAACCACAGCCACTCCGTCTTGGAAGGGTAGAGCCTGAGTCGGTTTCTCCCCATCCAGATCCGCACAGCTTCCAGGCACCGGGACATCACTTCAAGGGCATCATTGGGGTGGCCTGGGGTGGAAATGTACAGCTGTGTATCATCGGCGTACTGATGGTACTTCACCCCAAAGCCACGGATGATCTCACCCAGCGGCTTCACATAGATGTTGAACAGAAGGAGCGAGAGAATCGACCCCTGGGGCACTCCATATGTGAGAGGCCTCGAGGACGATCTCTGCCCCCCTGCCAATACAAACTGCGACCGGTTGGAGAGAAAGGAGGAGAACCAACGAAAAACGGTGCCCCCTATCCCTAACTCTTCCAGCCGGTGCAGCATGATACCATGGTCGATGGTATCAAAAGCCGCTGAGAGGTCTAATAGGACCAGGACAGAGGAACAACCCCTGTCCCGAGCCCTCCAGAGATCATCAACCAATGCGACCAATGCCATTTCTGTGCTGTGCCTGGCCCTGAAACCCGACTGGAACGGATCTAGATATGATGATTCCTCCAAGTACTGGGGAAACTGTCGTGCGACCACACTCTCAACAACCTTCGCCACAAAGCGAAGGTTGGAGACAGGGCGATAGTTAGCTAAAATTGCTGGGTCCAGGAAGGGCTTCTTGAGGAGAGGCCTCACCACCGCTTCTTTCAAGGCCGTGGGGAAGTAACCCTCCCCCAAAGAAGCGTTAATAATTCCCTGGAGCCAGCCTCGTGTAACCTCCCGGGAAGCCAGCACTAACCAGGAGGGACACGGGTCCAATAAACATGTGGCCGCACTGAGCCTCCCCAGAATCTTGTCCACATCCTCAGGGGTCACCGAGTCAAACTCTTCCCAGATAACGTTCTCAAGACTATTCCGTCACCGCGTCCGTATCCACCCAGTTGGAGTCCAGTTCCCCCTGAATCTGAGCGATTTTGTCATGCAGATATCATCCAAAATCCTCAGCCCTGCCTTCCAGGGGGTCCTCCCGCGCTCCTTGATGGAGTAAGGAACGGGTCACCCTGAACAGGGCCGTTGGACGATTCTCTGATGACGCGATAAGAGAGAAAAATAGTTAGATTTCTCTGCTCTTATCGCCACTAGGTAGGTCTTAATATGCGACCTTACCAGTGTTCGGTCAGATTCAGAGAGACTGGCCCTCCAACTGCTCTCTAGGTGTCTTTTCCGGCGCTTCATTTCCCTCAGCTCCTCAGTAAACCAGGTATGAAGCTTGATGTTCTAAGGTAGGTAGTGTATTTCCATGGGATTTCTTTCTTATGTACTATAAAACAATGAATTTATTTGTGAATTAACTGCTGTTTGTTAGTGATTATGAGAACTGAGTTTCAGGAGAGTAGAAGTGTATATCATGCCTAAATGAAGTCTGACATCTGAAAACCTTTCAACTGCCAAAATTATGAGTAATAAACTGTTGACTGGGAAATTCTGAGAGGTAAAAACCATACACCAAGAAAATAACCTAGTTGCTAAAAGCAATCTACATTGTAGATTAATTGTCTTCAATGTCCTCCAGATTCATTAGACCTCATAATTCCCAGATAACATAATCATTGCCCATACGAATCCTGTTGTGTTGGCTACATAGAGAGAGTGGCTGATCCAGTGTCACCCAGTGAGTTTTTGTAATAAAGAGTGGATTGAATGTAGTTCTCCCTATTCCTATTACAAAACATTATACACACTCAGAAAATGCAATGTTCTGTTTCAAAACATGTAAATAACCATACATTTTAATAATTTAAAAGAGATGGAGAAGAAACTGGAAGTGTGGCAGTGAGACAGGCTGGAAAATAGCAGGCTCCGATTAGCTCAGCGAAAATCCAGCCTGACGAACTGTTTGTGGGGGATCTTCAGATCAGAACTGTCCTGTAGGGATGGTGAAGAAGGAGAGGTATCTCGGACGACCAAGAGGAGCAGGCAAGTTTCTTGATCTGTCAGAGACAGCTCTCTGGACCGGCAGCGGGGGTGGAGGCCATTTTTAAATGACTGCTACAAAGCTGGGGCAACCAGACTAAGTTTATGTGCAGGAACAGTGTTTGGACGGAGTGCTGAAACTGGATGATAGAGTGGCCAACTCACAAGTAAAAGGCAATTTTGAATCTGGATTTTAAAATAATTTCCTGAGCTGAAAATAGCAGCTAATTGGCATTTGGGAACTGCATAGAGGAAAAAGAAAGAAAGCGGAGGCTAAACCACTAAACCCCAAGATTATTCTTGTTATAATTGAGATTGGAGAAACATAAAATAATAAAAGGAAGAAATCTGGGAGAAAGCATTTTTTTTGGTAGATTTAAAGTTTTTTGACAGCATCGACAACCAGCTGGTTTGAGTGTATTGTGGACTGGAGAGAGCCATCTGCTGGAGAGAAGAAAGTATTGCAATTTTGTGGAAATTAAGATAGAAAGTGCAGCTGTGAAACCTGACCTTGACTGCAGGAAGATAACTTGGAAACTCTGAGAACCTTTAAGGAGTGTTTGTTTTGCCTATACTGTTTGGCTTTGTTTGTTTTTACAGCTGTGGAAGACAATAAATTTTGGAATTGGACTGGTTTGGATTAATATTTGAACTGGATATTAGAATTGGAAAAAAAAGGAGATTGTATGGATTTTAAGTTTTAATTAATTGTGATATAATTTAAAGGTTAAATTTTTTGTTAAATTGGCAGCATGGAGGTTTATGACTGTGGAAGATAATAAATGTTTGACTTGGAGTGATTGGACCAATATTTGAATTGGACATCAGAAGTTGAAAATAAAAAGAGACTATATGGACTTTAAGTTCTAATTAAATGTGATATAATACAAAAAGTTTAAAAACCTGTTAAATTGGCAATATGGAGCTTTTGATGTATGAGGAATTATTTGAGATGTTAAAAAATGTGCGTGAAACTCTAAAAAGTGATAAAAAATTAGAAATTTTGTTGGAATGTACAGAGCATGAAATAGGAGAGAAGGTGATAAAAGAGAATATAAATGAAGAACAAGAAAATAACGTTGAAGAAAAAAAACAAAGTAAAAAGCAGTTAGATGATTTCACTGGGATTTACAGTGGCATAAAAAGAGTAGTCAGGGGGGAACGACCCTCAAAAAAGAATCAATCAAAGGGCAAAGAGGGAAATAATGGGAAGAAACCAGGAAAAAATTGGGAGAGAACCACTCAAACAATATATTCAAAAGAGAGAAAAAGGACTCAGGAGAAAAGATATAAGATAGCTAAAAATTAAAAAAAGAAAAAGAAGTTAAGGGAATGGGATAAAAGGAGAAAATTTAACAAGAAGTGGAATTTTTGAGAGACCAAAAGAAAATGGTTAAAGAGGGGAAGGTTAATGGAAAGGAGGAAGGAATATAAGGTTTATATTACTAGATTCAAGGGAATTGTATTAATATTATTAATTGTGGATAGTCAATCAAGTTAAAGGGTTTTTATGCAAGATTTGAATATGATGATGTATATTGTTTATAGTAAAATAGAATAGTAGATGGAATGTGAAATGGCAATTTGGTTTAATTTATAATTTTAAGATAATTTAAATTAAGATATGAAGTTGAAATGTTAAAAATGGGACAGAATATTTAAGAAATATATTTAGCAATGGAGAAATAAGATGGATAGTCAATCAAGTTAAAGGATTTTTATGCAAGATTTGAATATGATGATGCATATCGTTTACAGTAAAATAGAACAGCAGATGGAATGTGAAATGGCAATTTGGTTTAATTAATTTTGAAGATAATTTAAATCAAGAGATGAAGTTGAAATGTTAAAAAATGGGATGGGAAATTTGAGAAATATATTTAGCAATGGAGAAATAAGATAATTAATTGATGTCATAGTAAGAGATTAGGAATTTTGGACGATTAGTAATATTGTTTATGTATTAAGAAGAAAATAAGTTAAGATAAAGAAGTATGGAAAGAGAATATTATGGCTGAAATTGGAAAGAGAGATATGATGTAAATTGGACTATGTATAGGGAAGGATACATAAGAATGATCCAGACAACACTTTGTTCATAAAATATGTATGTTTGGGGGGGGGGGATGAAAAAATTTACAATACAAATTGTAATAAGTTGCAAGCATGAAAACAGCTGTTCTTACATATTTTTGGGGTGCTAAAAACGAAAATAACGTTTAAAAATATATATTGGCTCTAGTTTCCATGATATAAGCAACCAACTAATGAAGTAATGTTTTTAAAATGCATGATGCAACTTACACCATAGATTACATAGTCAGTATTGGTGACCAATAGAAAACCACCACGCGTACCAAGATGATGCAATAGTCACCAAATTCTATAAAAGTCACAGTATTTGTTGCTTGGCGAGTTAGACAGCGTCTTTAAACATTGTTTTATGCTAGTAAATTTAGTTATGCCTCGAACTTGTTTAAATAAAGCAGATAATTTCTGCTATATTTGAGGTGAAGTTACTTTTGCATTCCAAAAACGAAGGATCACAACCGTGATTAAGAAAGCCTACAACTTGTATTTCGGTTGCAAAATAGGAGACCAGGACAAAAACTGGGCGCCACACATATGCTGTAATTCATGTGTATCGAGACTTGTCCAATGGTTGAATGGGAATAAGCCTTCTATGCCTTTCGCAGTACCAATGATTTTGGAGAGAACCAACAGATCATGTCAGTAATTGTTATTTTTGTATGGTGCCTCCAATTGAGAAAGGTCTTACTAAGAAAAAAAACTTGTTTGTGCAGTATCCAAACATTCCATCAGCAATACGTCCAGTACCTCATGGAGAAGGACTACCGATTCCAAAAGCGCCTGAATCTTTCGAAGTTGAGTCCAGTGAGGAAGAACTTCAGGAAGCTTGTAGTGATGAATCAACAGTCTTACATGACCCGGATTATCTGCCATCCACATCCGCTGAACCGCACCTCATAACACACATGGAATTGAATGACCTAATAAGAGATCTGGATCTTCCGAAGAACAAGGCAGAGGTTTTAGGTTCAAGACTAAAGCAGTGGAATCTCCTGGCAAGTGATGTTCGTACAGATCCGTGAACTTATTAATGATGATGAGTTTCTTTCTCTGTTGCATGGCAAGGAAAAGACTGCGTGGATAGCATTCATGTCAGTGACATTAAATTGTCTTGGAAACAATAAAGCAGCAAACTACAAGGAAGTGGTTGAAAAGCTCACCCAGGCCTACAAAAATCTTGGTTGTAACATGTCCTTAAAAATTCATTTTCTACACCCTCATCTGAATTTCTTTCCATCAAATTGTGGAGCAGTGAGTGACGAGCACTTTTGAACATTTTAAACTTGTTTACTAATTTAGTTTGTCTTGATAAACATGTACAATAGATTATTTCATGTATTCACTGTTGCGACTATAATTCACTTAATTTTAATAAAAATATACAAGTTTATATATACGTATTAGGTTTTGGCGCATTATTTGCCTATTACCTGTAGTTGGAAAATGTAAAATGTCTGTTGCATCAAAACTAGAGCCAACTAACAAATTTCATTATTATATTTGAATTCAGCATGTGAAATTCATTAAGAAATGGCACATTTCATTTCTGAAACTAACCAAAATTGTAAATTTGTAGAACAGTGAATAATGATGATGATGATGATGATGATGATGATGATGATGATGATGATGATGATGATGTTGATGATAATGATGATGACGACGATGACGACCCAGGCACCTACCATCAATAATGATGAGAAGAAATCAACAAGATTCCTCATTGGGTCAGTTGTCGCCCAGATCAACAAGGATTGCGTCAGATGCTATGGCTCCTGGACATCTGTCAAAAAAGGGGCTACAGGGCTCAGTTGTTACTGCCAGGGAACAAGGGCGTGCAATTGCAAAGCGACTGGAACCAAAGCGCAAAACTTGGACAACCGAAGAAAATCGAGAAATCATCAAATATTACTACCAGGCAGAACCAACAGCCAGGGGATTTCAAAAAAGAATGATGCAACTGTGGAAGGAAAATCACCCGGAAAGTAATGTAACTGAACAAAGATTAATGGATCAAAGATGCTTCATCATCCATAATAAAATTTTCACAGATGTGGAAATGCAACATCTAGAAATATTGGCTAAAAAGAAAACAACAAGTAATGATGAACAAGCTGAAGAAACTGCTCCAACACACGAACAAACTGACCAGCCAGTGGAAGAAACCAACATACAGAATGAAGATCCTCCTGTGCAACAACTCGAAAATGTGGAGCTAAGTGATCTAGCAAAAATGCTGAAAGAAAAGATTGAAAACCACATCAAAGAAAACATAGAAAGAAAAAGACTACCTACCATTTGCGAAGTGCATAGCAAACGAGTGAAAGATCTGTTAACTGCCGCAAACAACATTTTAACTTCCATCGCATCCAACACACTATATGAAACCAACCAACTAATGTATAACACAGCCGCTGTTATAACTGGAGAACTGGGTTATAAAATGCCCAAAAAGAAACCCACTGGAACACCAAAGTGGAAAATTCAACTTGAAAATAAAATTTAAAAACTACGAGAGGATGTCAGCAATTTAAAGTACTTAAAAGAAGGACAACTAAAGAACAAAAAGCTGAAAAATAGTTTGCACAAAAAATACAACCTGAAGGAAAAAACAATAACGGAAATCATGGAAGAAATAAAACAATGTGTAATAGCAATAGCAAAGAAAATTGAAAGATACGAAGGACAAATAAAACAATTTCGTGAAAATGTCCAGTTTAGAAGAAATCAACACCTCTTCTATCGATTCCTTGATGAAAATCGAGTCCAAACTAATATTCGCCCATGTAAAGAAAAAGCTTTGAACTTTTGGAAAGAACTGTGGGAAAACCCAGTGGAATATAACAAGACTGCCTTCTGGATCAAAGATATTCAACAATAAACAACACAAAACGGAAAATATTATAATAACAACTGACATGGTTGCAAAACAAGCAAAGAAGGTCAAGAACTGGAGTGCACCTGGCCTGGATGAATTGCATGGATACTGGCTAAAACACCTGACCAGCCTCCATCATCGCATCATGGCCACTCAATTTGATAAAATGCTTCAAAATGCAACAAGCAAAGAATGGTTAACAGCTGGCCGAACATACTTAATAATGAAAGATCCAGAAAAGGGCACAGAACCAAGCAACTATCGCCCAATTACTTGTCGGCCAACAACGTTCAAACTTTTTACAAGAATACTGGCAAATTCAGTATTCAATCATCTGATGGAAAACCGTTTGTATCCAGTAGAACAGAAAGGAAATTATAAAAAATCAAGAGGAACAAAAGATCAACTGCTCATTGACAAAATGATACTAAAAAATGCAAAACGAAGAAAAATGAATTTAAATATGGCGTGGATTGATTACAAGAAGGCATTTGACTCTTTACCCCATAGCTGGATTAACACCTGTCTGGAAAACTTTGGAATCAGCAAAAATATGAAAGCAAATATGCAAAAATGGAAAACAGTTCTAACAGCAAATGGGGAGAACATTGGTGAAGTCAACATCATACGAGGAATCTTCCAGGGGGACTCACTTTTACCGCTACTGTTCAACATCACATTAATTCCACTGACAATAATCCTACAAAACACAAAACTGGGATACCAAATCTCAAGCCAACATGGCAAGATAAACCATCTACTCTACATGGATGACTTAAAAATGTATCCAAAAAGTCCCACTGAACTTAAATCAATATTCAACACAGTTCAACTGTTCAGCAGTGACATCAAAATGAACTTTGGACTTGAAAAGTGTGCTATATTATCCATGCAGCAAGGAAAAATGAAAGAAATAGAAGGAATAGAACTGGGAAATGGAACCATAATGAAAGCATTAGCAAAGGATGACGGTTACAAATACCTAGGTATATTGGAAGCAAGATAACATCTTGAATGGAAAAACCAAAGAGTCAACACAAAAGGAATACATGAGGGGGGTCCGCAAAATATTAAAATCAAAGCTGAATGCTGGAAACATAATTAAAGCCATTAATACATGGGCAGTTCCAGTGATACGCTAATCAGCTGAAATCATCAACTGGACTTTGGCTGAACTGGAAAACTTGGACCAGAAAACGCGAAAATTTTTGAATATGTACCATGCTTTATATCCATGAAGTGACATCGACAGGTTATACCTGCCAAGAAAAATAGGAGGCAGAGAGCTATTGCAAATCCATCAAACTGTAGAAGAAGAAAAATGAAGTTTGAATGATTATGTGAACCAAAGTACAGAAAAATTGCTGCAGGCTGTGAAAACGGAGAACATTATAAAAATAACAGAAACAAAGGCAGAATATAAGGAAAAACAGCTGGATGACAGAATCAATAGATGGAAAACCAAAGCTTTGCATGGACAACACTTGAAAAACATTGAAGGAAAATGTGATGACAACCTTACATGGGCATGGCTTAAGAGGGGAACCATCAAGAAAGAAACGGAAGGCCTAATACTCGCTGCTCAAGAACAAGCACTACAAACTAATGCTATGAAAGCGAAGATACAAAAATTTATTTTATTTTATTTTATTTTATTTTATTAATGGTTCTTATAGGCCACCCAACTCCCATGGGACTCAGGGCAGCGTACAGCATAATGTAAGAACAATGTAAAATCATAAAATGATTAAAAATTACAAAAAGTTAAAAACACATCAACATTCATACATGGGGGATTGATCTCAATATCACCCTGCCTGCTGGAAGAGCCATGTTTTAATGGCTTTACGGAAGGCCAGCAGGGTGGGGATAGTCCTGATCTCTGGAGGAAGCTGGTTCCAAAGGGAGGGAGCTCCCACAGAGAAGGCTCTCCCCCTCGGCCCCACCAACCGGCATTGCTTGGTCGATGGGACCTGGAGGAGACCAACTCTGTGGGCCCTAACCGGTCATAGGGTGGTATGCGGCAGGATGCGGTCCCGAAGGTAACCTGGCCCTGAGCCATGTAGGGCTTTAAAGGTTAAAACCAACACCTTAAATTGGATCCGGAGACTAATGGGCAGCCAATGCAGCTGGCGGAGGATAGGTGTTACGTGGGTGTATCTAGGTACACCCACCACAGCTCGCGCATATTTAGAGTTTGGTGTGATTAAATAAATCAGTTGTGGTTTCGTTAACAAATAGTGATTAAAGTGATATGAACCATTACTGGACTTTTTGTGAGAAACTGAAATTAAACGTTGATCTGGGCTTTGATGATTAAATAAGGGATTATGGAAATGATGTAGACAAATGTTAATCTTAGAGTAAGAGTTTGATATATATTTTTACTTATATCTGTACCAAAGAAAGTTGGAAGTCATTCTTTTTCAGTTTTCCTTCTTTTCCTCTTTCTTTCTTACACTTTCACTTTTTTTCTTTCCTGAGCCTTTTCTTTTTTCAAATCTGTTTTTTATTTGTTTATCCCTTAGCTTTGTATTTTTTGATGTATGAAGGATCAAATACTCAGCCATTATAATTCTACATTCCTTATTTACAGAAATCATATCAAAATTTAGAAGGAAATCCACTGGGCTCTGAGTCCCTCTAACCAAAAAGTGTTTATTGATAGAAGAGAATATTTGTACACTGTTTTCCCCCAAAATAAGACATTCCCTGATAATAAGCCCAATCGGGCTTTTGAGTACATGGCAATAAAGCCAAGCGCTTATTTCAGGGTTCAAAAAAATATAAGACAGGGTCCTATTTTCGGGGAAATACGGTAGTTCAGGGTTGAACTGTGGGTTCCTTAGTGCTCTCCGAGTTTGATGATTTTCTTGCAGATGTTTCATTACCAAACTAGGTAACATCATCAGTACTAGAAGGGAGTGGAGTTTACTCTTATTTTCATATATTAGTGGCTTATCCTGTTAGTGTTGATCAGTTGCTTCACAAAAAGTGTTTTGATTGGTGCCAGGTCTCTACAGCCTCAGGCAGAGAAGAGCTATTCTGCACCCCTCCCTCAAATGTTCTTTAAAATACAGAATTTCCCAGCCTTCCTTTAGGAACCTCCAACATACAAACTGTGGTTACTCATCCTAAAATGACTCCTCTTTACTTGGAGCTTAAAAATTTGCTGTTTGCTGGGGAGGTGTGTAGCTAAAAGTCAGTCTACATTTAGTGTACATCTGACTTTGGGGATACTTCTTCATAACCAAACAAAAGTGTATTTTCTATGCAGTTCACATTGCTGTGATCTGGATGTCACATAGCAAAGTCCACATTTTGTAATTAACCCCCGTGCCCCGCTTTCGCTGGCAGAGTGCTGCAGGAGGCTGAGTGCTGTCATGCCCCCTGGCCACGCCCACCCAGCCACACCCACCCAGTCGGTCATTAGGGCAGAGAACCGTTTGTTAAATTATTTGAATCCCACCACTGCTTGGATGGATGGATGGATAGATGATAGATAGATAGATAGATAGATAGATAAATAGATAGATAGATAGATAGATAGATAGATAGATAGATAGATAGATAGATAGATAGATAGATAGATAGAGACAGACAGACAGACAGACAGACAGACAGACAGACAGACAGACAGACAGACAGACAGAAGATGATAGATTTATATGAACCCTATATTGAACTTTACATTGTTATTTTATCAATACACTTAAAAAGATACATCTTATAATATTGTAATGTACATTTTTCTTATTTGAGTGGCTCTCTTTCAAAACCTTAATTAGTTTAATTTATTATTAAATTTAACAATTATGTTTAAAAAGCCAGTGATACTAACTTTAATGAAAAGTACTTCAATGAAAAGAAGGACTAGAGGTGACATGATAACAGTGTTCCTATATCTCAGGGGTTGCCACAAAGAAGAGGGGGGCAACCTATTCTCCAAAGCACCTGAGGGTAGAACAAGAAGCAATGGGTGGAAACTAATCAAGGAGAGGTGCAACCTAGAACTAAAGAGAAATTTCCTGACAATTAGAACAATTAAACAGCGGAGCAACTTGCCTCCAGAAGTTGTGAATGCTCCAACACTGGAAGTTTTTAAGAAGAGATTGGACAACCATTTGTTTGAAATGGTATAGGGTTTCCTATGCAATGGGACAGCAGGTTTCCTGAGCAGCGAATTGGACTAGAAGACCTCCAAGGTGCTTTCCAACTCTGTTATTCTGTCAAATATGAACTAACTTTGATTGCCATTTGTAAAAACAAATGATTTCCATAAAACAGTATGTGATAAATTAAATTACAGGTTATCTTGGTGATTAGCACTGAAAAATCTGTAAAACATACCAATTTCAGGAAGTGAAATCTTTGTTGTCCAGTGTTTTTAACATTTATGGTTTTAATAGAATTTTGTATTATGCTTTTTTAAATTGATGTTTATCCTCTGAATATCCTGCCCAAAAAACATCCTCTGAATAACTCAATGCAATTGAATGCTGGGTTTTGTAGGTCTAAGTCAGTGGTGGCGAACCTTTTTCGGCTCGCGTGCCGAAAAAGGGGGGGGGCGCTCGCGCGCGCTCGCGTGCCAACACCCATTCCCTCCCCCCCACGCATGCGCACAACACCCCCCCCCGCTGCCCCCTGCGCATGCGCACACACCCCCACCCCCGCACAGGCCCACTTACCGGAGCCTGGAACGACGAAACGGAGCCTGGAACGATAAAACCGGCAAACCGGAAGTGCGTTTTTTCGCACTTCCGGTTTGCCGGTATGCTGTTTTTTGCACTCCGGAGGGTTCAGGGAAGCTCCCTGAAGCTCCGGAATGCAAAAAACTACAAAACGGACAAACCGGAAGTGCGAAAAAGTGCACTTCCGGTTTGTCCGTTTTGTAGTTTTTTGCATTCCGGAGCTTCAGGGAGCTTCCCTGAACCCTCCGGAGTGCAAAAAACAGCACACCGGCAAACCGGAAGTGCGTTTTTTCGCACTTCCGGTTTGCCGGTGGGAACCCTCGCGTGCCGGCTTCTATGGCTCCGCGTGCCAGCTCTGGCACGCGTGCCATAGGTTCGCCACCACGGGTCTAAGTGAAAGATCTGCTTTTTCACCTCCACACGAGTTTTCTTAAAACCAGAATAGGTAGCTCATTGAGATTTTTATTCAGAAAAAAAGTACACAAAAATACTGCACACACAAAAAACACACTGTGCATTCTGAATGAGCAACTATTTTGGTTTGAAACTGACAAAGAACAAATTGTTGCATCCTGTTGCTGCTTTCTTAATACCTCCTCATCTCAAAGTGTATTTTCCTGATACTCTAAAGTGGACATATGAGAACAGGAAAATATGAAGCTTCTTTAAGGTGCATTCACAGGCTTAGTAAATACATCCATGATGGCTCTGAAGCAATTTTCCCACTTCGGATTTAAATATTCCCAACCCCAATACCCATCTGCCTATTTCTCACATCATCACAAACATTTCTTATATATTTATGTAAAAATGTCTTTTTAAAAAAAAACAAAGGGTTATCATACAGTCTTGTTTTGTTCTTTGCTTAATGTTGAAACAATTAACTGATTACTCAACTTATTTTTTTCACATTCTTTAAATCCATTACCTACTCCTTTTGTTGCATTCAGCAACAAACCTTCTCTATATGTGTTTAAAATAATTGCAACTGTAATCTTTATCATGTTTTTTCTGTAAATTGATGCATATAAATTTCTCACATTGTACAATGTACATTTATCACCTGCTAAAGAGCAAAACATGTCTTCTTTTATTTCTGTCTGGCATAAAGCTGCATTGCCCTTCATAAATTTACTCAGTTACTTCTCTTATTCTTTTAATCAGAATTCTGTACTATTTCTTCCCAGGGATACTTAATCGGGCCCTACTCTTTTTAACCTTTATATAAATGATATTCCAGTCCTCCTGGAAGATCTTTTACCGCACAGCCCCCAAATAGGAGCTAGATTTATTAATGTATTAATGTATGCTGATGATTTAGTGTTGTATTCTAGAACCCAAATAGGGATGAGGAGACTTCTCGCCAAGCTCTAATGTTATTGTACTACAAATCATTTGATTATAAATGTAGCTAAATCAAAAGTTTTAGTCTTTGGCAATAAGAATAAAAAGCATAACTGGCATATTAATGATTCAAAGATTGAACAAGTTACTCAATATACCTATCTTGGAATTGTTTTTTCCAGTGCAGGTGGTTGGACTCTACACCATCAATACCTTTCTCAAAAGGTCAGAGCTGGGGCAAGCCGAGGTGGTAAGAGCCGAGGTGGCGCAGCGGTTAGAGGCAGGTACTGCAGGCCACTTTAGCTGACTGTGATTCCCAGGTCAGCGGTTCAAATCTCACTGGCTCAAGGTTGACTCAGCTTTCCATCCTTCCGAGGTAGGTAAAATGAGGACCCAGATTGTTGGGGGAAATATAAATATACATTGCTTACTGGTGTAAACCGCTTAGAGAGTGCTTGCACTGTGAGGTGGTATATAAATTTCACAAATAAATAAATAAATAAATAAAACATCATTTATACTTACATTGAAATTGAAAATACTTCTCCAACATGGTATGATATGAAAATGTATGCCATCGTGTCTACTCAATATATATTTTTAATTAAATTAAACTCTTTGCCTTGGACTCTGATTTCTGCTCAACTTCTATTTGGAACCATGACACTAACCCAAATCTCTCTTAAACTTTACCCAGCTACCCCTTTTTCCTGGGGTGCTGGTTGGGGTCCCGAGTCCCAGTTCCGACCCAAAGCTGGGCGGTACACAAGACTCAAGGAAGATGGAGAAAGAAGAGAACCCAGCCGGGGATCCTGCAAAGGACGAGGCGGAGGAGTGTATTAGAAGCCTCTACTCTCCTACCCTGGCGTTTGTGGAGGCCATGGAGGCCGCGGAGAGAGAACCTCAGATGGGGGCACGGAGCAAGCTACCAGCCCCTCAGTCTCTCTCTCAGATGGAGTGGACCCCGCTGGGAGCCGTGGGGGGCTGCAGGCTAGAGCAGCCCTTGTATACCAGGGTGGCCCTTGATCCCGAATGGGGCCAGCTGAGAACCACACCTGCGGGGCGCTCCGAAGGCGAGGGATCCCAGCCGGGCGTGCACACGCACTCGCTGACGGACCTTCCTGATCGGTTTGGACTAAGCGTGAGTTGGACAACCCCCCCCCTCGGGAATGGAAGCTCTGAGATGGAACCTGACCCAGCCCGTGTTCTCTTTCCCAGAGGGACCTCGAGTCTCCCACCAAAGTGAGGTGACAGCCTCTTTTCACACCGCTGTGGAGGGGAGCCTAGGAAGCCTTCCTACCGGGCCACCTCCCAGGTGGGAGTCGCGCTACCCATCTCTGAGGCCAACCCGCCAACCTGAGGGTGGAAGGCCCCAGTGGTGGCAAACGGGGGAGAAAGGATGCCAGAGCCAAACCCATCGCCAACCTTCAGAGCTGTGCCACCATGGCAGGCCCCTCCGGGATGGGGGTACTTCCCTGGAGTGGGATGGGTGCAATGCCAGTGGACCCAAAGGTACCCCCCCAACCGATGCCAGCACTGGCCGTGCCAACCCCTCCCCAAGGAGGGGGTTTGGGCCAACAGATGCAATAAGGAGGGATCCGGATGGGAGGACCTCTGCAACAAGTCGCTGCTCCACCAGCCGCCGCTGGGTTAGCCCCCCCCTCGGGCCCAGGAGGCCGTCCCCTGGTTTTGAGCCACGTTTGATGGGCACCCGACAAAGCCGGCCTACTTCCTCCACCGGGTGCTAGTATACATTGATGAAAATCGAGCGCTGTTCTAGACAGATAGACAGCTGATCGATCAGATCACCAAGGGGATGAATGACAGGGAAGCATCCAAATGGGTGGCGGAGCTCCACGATGAAGCAGCACCCGAGTTAGATAACCTGGACGACTTTGTCCAGCTGATGAGAATCAGGTTCCGCGCAGATGCTGAGGCCCAGATTAAAGCGCTGAAGCAAGCGGGACGCCCAGTGAAGGAGCTAGTGTGGGAATTTAGGAGAGCAGCAGGGAAAGTGTGAGATTGGCCCGAGCAGCTCCTAGTGCCCACGTTTCGAGACGCGCTAGACCCAGAGCTGAAGAAAGCATGCGAAATATGGGAGGTCCCGTGCCGGATCCAGCAATGGTACTCCACTGCAATTGCTCTGGACCATGTGGTCAGAGTAAAAAAGGAGACCTTGGCGGACCGCCCCCCTAGAAGACTACCGGCCCGCAGGATCCCCCCTAGACCGGTGCCGACCCCCTGGGTGGAGCCGATGAGGGGAGTGAAGTGCTATAGATGCGGCCAAGCAGGGCATCGCGCGACCGAGTGCCTAGCACCAGCCCCCCTTCCTCTCCCAAGAGCCAGGCCAACTCCTGCCTCTAGAAGAAAGCCGAGCAAGCCACCTGAACCGGGGCAGTTGGCCCTGCAGGCGGAGGGGTCCCCTTCCCCTCCGGACGACAACGAACCACTATCAATGGAGGAATCTAGTCCTCCATGGGAAGAGGGGGTCGATGAGGAAGATGATCTGATGGTGAATGCAGCCGTTCGGCCCTTTCTCATAAAAGCCAAAATCCTGGTGCCCGAAACGGGGAAGGAAGGGGAAGTAGATGACATTATCGACACCGGGTGTTTGAGGTGTCTAGTCAGCAAGATAGTGGTAGATAAGCTGGGGATCCACACTAGACCCTTAGCCAGCCCCATTCGCTTCCAACAACTGGATGGGTCATTAGTGGGTGGGGCTCCCGCCACCCTCCTAACTCAAACTGCAAAGCTGCAGTTTGGGCGGCACCAAGAACGAATTCGATTCATAGTAGCCCCCAAGATGTCTGAAGCAATTATCCTGGGTCTGGCATGGTTCAATAAGTGGACCCTCACCATCCGATGGGAGGATGGGTATCGGAAACTCAACATACACATCGGCCCGACTCCCCCTTTAGAAAGCCAACAGCAGAGGGAGAAGTTCACGCAAGGGGGGGAATCGGAACCTCAGCTGGCCGCACTGGCGAGGGAGATCACTCCCCCTCAGAGCACAAAGGGTGCTTAGTAGAGATGTAAAATTTCCAGAAATTTTGAAGCTCGGAAAAAAACCCCATTTTTTTGGGGGGGGGGAAACGGAAATTTTTGGAAAAATTGAAAAAAATGCTACATTAGCACTTTTTTGTCTTTTTAAGATTGAAAGTCATTCTGTTACTTTAGGAACATAAAATATGACTATGGACAATTTGACTTGGCATAAAATTATCACAACTAGCATATTAAAAATATAGTGTAGCCAAACAATTATCACAAACAGAATTTACTTTTTTATAATATTTATTTGTAACAAAGGGAGCAACAATCTCGTGAACTGCTTACTAGTTTATGTGGAACAGCCAAAAAGCCTCCACAAAACAATTTTCAAAACCAAAAGTAACAATTTTTCATATTTCCTCTCCACAGTATTAAATAAAAATAAAAACCCCATTCTCATAAAAAGAATTGAAGATGGGGGAAGTGTTAGGAAGAGAGTGGGACTAAGTTTCAATGGACATTTAATCAGAATCATTTTCTGAGCTGAAATTGTCAGTATCCGTCTCTGCTTCTACAGCTACTCTTTTTTGTCCGTCATCACAATTAGGAACTTCTAAAAACTGAAGGTTTGCCCGGATCGAAACAAGCTTCTCTACCCTTTCATATGTCAGTTTATTTCTTGACTTAGTGTGAGTGTTTCCAAACATAGACCAGATTCTTTCACATGCTGCAGAAGACGGAGGTATCTGAAGAAGGCGAGAAGCAATAGGAGTCAGAGGCTTGTTGTGCAAAGACCTTGCCACCATGTTGCAGGAGGAATATGTTTGGCAGAATCCCAGATTGCATTCCTGCAAATCCCTGAAGATGTTCTATATTCTGCAACATTTGAAAGTACCTTCCCAACATCAAGTCCTAAATGTGATGCTTGTTTTGTGATCCAGTCAAATGCAGTAGCAGTGTTATAATCATCACTTATGTTTGCACCTTTGAATCTTGGATCCAAGCAGCATGAATTGGATGACAACAAAATTCTTCCCTTTTTAAAATGAAATCTTTCACTTTACTTTCTTCTATAGTTGTAAGTGGAGATATACTGAGATTTTCAAAAACAGTTGTTTTTATCTTGATCATTAGATAAGGAATTTCTGACAAAAGTGCACTATCTGATTCAGATGCAGTGATTGCTGCAGCAATTGGCTTTAGAATCTTCAGGGAATTTTGCAGCTGAACCCAGAAGACATCCTGATCAAGAGCAGTGTTTCTTACACTCCTGGGTATTTTAAGATCTTCAACTATTACTGTTTCTTGAAGAGCTTCTTTGTTTTTTTAGTAAACTTTCAAAGGAGATCACCACTCCAGCCCACCGAGTTTTACTACAGAGCTTCAGCGTAACTATGCTATTCTTTGCATTTTTTTCGACTTGCTTCTTCTTGAAAACTGCAGCTACAATATGAGTACCTTTTACATGTTTAATAACTTCTTTTGCTCGTCTATAGACCATTTGAAAGGTGTCCAACTTCATAATATCATTAAAAAGCAAGTTTAGCCCAGGGGCTGCACATCCTATTGCAGTAATATGTGGATACTTCTCCATTATGATTTCCCATGCTGCTTTCATATTGCTGGCATTGTCAGTAAGCAAAGCAAATACTTTACCACTCCCAATTTTCTGTAGGACATCACAGATTTTACAGCTGATATACTCTGCAGTATGTCTGTTCTCTCCTGTTTCAATGCTTTTGTAAAAAACTGGCTGAGGTGTTGTTATAACAAAATTTATAATTCCTTCTCCTCTCACATTTGTCCATCCATCTGTAAGTAGTGCAAGACACAGTGCTTCATTAATTTTTCCTTGCACCGATTCCATTACACGTTCATATTCTGACTCCAAAAGAGGCTTGCTCAAAGAATGTCTGCTGGGCAATTGGTATGATGGTCTTAATAATTTCAAAGCTTCCTGCCAGTATGTATTTTCAGTTATTGAAAACGGCTTTCCAGAAGAATATATTGCTCTTGCAAGAGCTTGACCAATTTTTTCCTGATCTTCAGGTGTCATCTTGACTATAAATGAAGTTAGTGAAAAATTTTTGGATGCAGGTGTATTCAGTATCTGTTTACTTGAAGATGCTGCTGATGGGACAACACTTTGTGTTGCTGCTGACATTATAGATGGAGTAGAAAGAAGACTTCTTGAATGAGAACGTTGAGAAAAACTATGTGCATTGTCATCATTGTTGTCCTCTTCACTTTGATCCATGAAGGATTTTTTAATATCTACAGGACACTTGTTACATACAAGAATGTGTTTTGTCATCCTGGTAGCATTTGGAAATGCATATTTCATCTGACAATATTTGCAAATCACATTTTTCTTTCCAGAAGAACTTGTAATGTGAAAATGACTACTTTGCAAGAAGACACTAATCTATGGTTGTGTGTGGGGGTCACTGGGGGAAGGACCAGATTACTGGTAATTAAATTATTATTTACACAAAAGTTTATAAAGATAAATTAATGTAGCTAAATAATTCAGTTTTCTGGATTCGGATAAATGTAAACTCTTACCTTTTTTAATTAAGTATATACTTTCAGGTCCTTTTTGTTGCTCTGTATTTTCTTCCAATGCTTTTGAGGCCTAGTGAAGAGGACAGAACAAACCAAACACACCCACTAACATGCAAAAGCAAAACTGAAACCTTTTTCTTGTTACAATAGCAGCACCTCCTAAAGGAAAAAATGAATACTGGAGGGTTCAGTTTGTTACCTAGGACTTGCTTGTCCTCACTCAGTGCACAGAAATTAGAATAATCTGGTATCATACATTTTTTTTAGAAATGGTTTGGAAAATATTTGAACACCCTGTCTTAAAATATAATAATAAAAATAAAAATAACAACAGAGTTGGAAGGGACCTTGGAGGTCTTCTAGTCCAACCCCCTGCCTAGGCAGGAAACCCTACACTACTTCAGACAAATGGTTATCCAACATCTTCTTAAAAACTTATACCTGCAAGAAGCTGGGAGGAGATGGTACCACACTGGCAGGAGCTGAGTGGGCAACGTGATCCCGATAGGGGTGGAGAGAAAACTTCCTATCGAGGGGAACTTGGGAAAGAATTTTAGATTTGGGTTTTCCCATGTGTTGCCAACATGGTGTCTGCATTAAATCAGAACTTTGGTGAACTCTTTGCCTTGGACTCTGATTTCTGCTCGACTACTATTTGGAACCGTGACACTAAGCATATTTTAGTATAGCAGAGTCAAATATCTATTGTGAAGCAAAATGTAGTCCAGCCTATAAATACTAAAACAGAAAATATTGTTTTACTTATGCTGAGTTGGATTTAATTTTTTTTTGCTTTATCAGATACATTTACATTTTCAAATGTAATTATTCATCTCTACTGCGTCCAAATTAAATTCAAGAAATTACATAAAATCTTAAAAGTATATGGTGTATGTATTATACAATTTATTGTTTTTTTGCCCTATCATTATTTCTGCAATGAACTGTGAATTTCTTTTCACATAACCTGCTTATCAAATATGTAAGATCGAAAAGGACATATAGAGAGATGATTCTTCAATGTTGAAACTCTTTGTAAAATTCTCTCAAGTCTTAGTATTGTTCTAGAAAATAAGGACACTCCAACATGGCCAGAAAGCTACTTTGCACATTTAAAAAAATGGGGCCATTCCTCTTAGTTATTAGATTACCAATTTATATATACTGTTAAACTTCATTTAAATTTAATGTTTAAACTTTTCAAAAAGTTGGAAGCTCTCATTTAGAAACATGAAAATAATCTTAAATAAGAAAAGGGCTAGGTTCATAGCAGCAAAAGGATTAGACACTGAATTATTTGAACAGGGATGAATAGTTAAAATGTATTCTTACAAATACAAATCTCATTTATATTTTTTCCAAATAAAATTATAAATACTTTGATTGTACTTTTAAATCTCTTTCCTTCCCTAAACTGAAATGTAAATATTTATAGTTTAATTAAAATAAATTCCAAAGGAAACAAAAATAATTATTATAAACACTGGAGGACACAGAATACAACCACAATTATTGAAAGCCACACTGATGTTGCTTTACTGCCATCTACTGTTCTGATCTGTATTATCTATAATCTATTGCTTCCTTGTTCAACAGATTTATTCAAATGTCAGACCCTTTAATTTGTAACAGAAATAAATGGAGAGATCTGTTACATTAGCTAGACATAACCATCGTTTGATAATACCTTTATTAGAATTAACTGTGTGTGCGTGTCTGTGTGTGTTTGTTCCTCCATCATCGTCATCGTTGTCATCATCATCATCACCACCATCTCTTTATTTAGACCACAGACCAGCATAAGATAAGATAATGTAAAATTGTTAAAATTTTCAACCAGTAATGGTATAAATTTAGATTATACCATATTTTTCGGAGAATACCTACCAGGTATTCATCTGTCTAGCGTCCTTAGTCTGGTCAGCTTCAGCACATTATTTTATCCCCTGGTTAGGGCTGAAAAAAATCTTCTTTGGAGGGAGTAGCAATGAAAACAAGCCTGCAAAGACTTAGGGCTGGAAAAAAACTTCTTCGGAGGGAGTAGCAATGAAAACAAGCCTGCAAAGACTTAGGGCTGGAAAAAACTTCTTCAGAGGGAGTAGGAATGAAAAAAATCCTGCAAGCCTGGAAGATCGTTAGCACTTCGTTAGGGCTGAAAAAACCATTTTTGGAGGTAGGAGCAATGAAAACAACCCTGCAAGCTGGGAAGAGCCGGGAAGATCATTAGCACCTCGTTAGGGCTGGAAAAAAAAGCTTCGAAAAAGCTACATTCGGAGTATAAGACGCACCCAAATTTTCAGCCTCTTTTAGCAATAGCAATTAGACATATTCCGCTTCATAGTGCTTTACAGCCCTCTCTAAGCGGTTTACAGAGTTCAGCATATTGCCCCCAACAATCTGGGTCCTCATTTTACTGACCTCAGAAGGATGGAAGGCTGAGTCAACCTTGAGCCAGTGAGATTTGAACAGCTGAACTGCAGCTAGCAGTCAGCTGAAGTAGCCTGCAGTGCTGCACTCTAACCACTGCGCCACCTCGGCTCTGATAAGGGGGGGAAGGTGTGTCTTATACTCCAAAAAATACGGTCACTTGCAAAAATTAACAAAATTATTACCATTATAGTCAGAGTTATATGATATTAATACTTTATAGAATATTGAAGAGGCAATATCACACTTGATAAATATAAATCACTGGGACCGGATGGATTACATCCTAGAGTTCCGAAGGTATTGGCAGATGTTATCTCAGAACCATTGTACCACATCTTTAAAAAATCCTGGAACATCAGGGAACTACTTGAGGATTGGAAAATAGCTGATGTGGTTCCCATCTTCAAATAAAGGGGGGAAAACAGGCCCAGGAAACTACAGACCAATCAACTTACCATCAATACCTGGGAAGATACTGAAAAAGATAATAAAAAACAGATCTGCCAACATCTAGAAACAAATAAAGTTATAAGTAAAAGCCAGCATGGTTTGTTAAAAACAGGTCATGCCAAACCAATCTTATTTCATTCTTTGATAAAGTTACTAAATGAGTAGACCAGTGAAATGCTGTGAATATAGTATAGTTAGACTTCAGCAAGGCATTTGACAAAGTAGACCACAACCTATTCTTGGTAAGCTAGAAAAATGTGGGATATTATCATCAGATGGATTTGTAACTGGCTGACAAACCGTACTCAATGAATTGTCCTTACATCTACATGGAGGGAAGTAAGTAGTGGGGTTCCATAAGGTTCGGTCTTAGGCCCAGTACTCTTCAATATCTTCATAAATGACTTAGATGAGGGAATAGAAGGGGAACTCATCAAATTTGCAGATGGCACTAAGCTGGCAGAAATAGCAAACAGAAGGCAAGCTCAGGATCCCAAAAGTTCTTGACAGACTTGAACAATAGGCCCTATCCAACAAAATGAAATGTAATGTGGAGAAAAGCAAGGTTTTACACTTAGGCAGGAAAAACCAAAGGTGCAAGTACAGATTAGATGAAACCTGGCTCAAAAACAGTAACTGTGAAAGGGACCTTGGAGTCCTAATGAACGATGAGCCAGCAATGTGTGGCAGCAGTCAAAAAAGCTAATACAATCCTTGGTTGTATAAACAGAGACATAGAATCAAAATCATGTGAAGTATTAGTGCCACTTTATAAATACTTAGTAAGGCCACATCTGGAATCCAGTTTTGGTCACCACATTACAAAAAAGATGTTGAGACTTTGGAAAAAATACAAAGAAGAGCAACTAAGATGACTAATGGCCTGGAGACAAAAATATATGAAGAATGGTTGCAGGATTTGGGTTTGGCTAGTCTAGAGAAAAGAAGGGGACATGATAGCAAATAACTAAAACAATTATCATTGAACAGAAATGATTTAAGTGTAAAGCACAAGAATAACTAAAACTTAATGTTACTAGTATAAGACTTTGAAAGCTAAATGTTATCAATTGTAATTAATCTTAAAACTATAGTAGTGAAAATTAAAACATAGATTCCTGGAGAATAAACTACAGCACAACACATAATAGCATTGTATCATACAGCATGATTATAGCCCGAAATTAAAACAAAAACAGACTAAAATTTGAGTTAAACAACCTGAAAATCTTTTGAATATCTCTATAGATCAGTGACGGCGAACCTTTTTTGGCTCATGTGCCAAAAGGGTGTGCGCGTGCCCACAGCCATCCCTTCCCTACCATGCATGCACACAACCCCCATGCTGCCCCCCCCCCGTGTATGCGCACAGGCCTCACTGAAGCCTCCGGACTCCTGAAGCCTGGAGACGGCGAAAAACAGCCAAATGGGCCAACCGGAAGTTCGGAAACGAACTTTCGGTTGGCCCTTTGGGCCATTTTTTGCAATCCCCAGGCTTCAGAAGCCTTCCCTGAAGCCTCCAGAGTGTGAAAAATGGCCCAACGGGCAAACCGGAATTCCATTTTTCCAAACTTCCGATTTGCCTGTTGGGCCATTTTTCGCCCTCCGGAGGCTTCAGGAGACTTCAGGGGACGAAAACAGCCTTCCCCAAGGCCAAAAATCAGCTGGGCAGCATGCGCTGGAGCTGACATAGGGTAATGCCTCACATGTCCTTCGATATGGCTCCATATGCCACCTGTGGCACGTGTGCCATAGGTTCGCCATCACAGCTATTGATGAATACAAACAGTGAACATGTTTGAAAGATTCAATTTCCCTAGACAAAAATGTTCCAGGAATGGAGCCTTCTTATATTCCCCAAATAGGAAAGACAATGTTCTAGAAAAGCTAATTTTGCCACATATTCCCCCCCCCCAAACAAATCTGAATCCCATCTCCAAAGATAGAAAGTGACTGGCCCAAGGTCGCTCAGGTGGTTTAATAGCTAAGTCTCTTGCTTTCTACTCCACTACCTTAACCACTAGGGCTACACTGGCTCTCTATTATTAATCATTCATTCCTCCTCCAGCTATCTGCTCATTAGTCTTTGGATACTGGGTCCATTACAGAGGTGGGTTCCTCCCGGTTCACCCGAACTGGTAGCAAGCCACTGGTGATGTCACGATGACATCACGGAACTAGTTCTGTCAGTGCCGGTCTGTGGATGCCGCCATCTTTTTGGGGGATTAAAAAAAATCCCATTTTTTTTCTTCTGCGCATGCGCAGAAGTCAAGTTTCTGGCACTGCACATGCGTCGCCATCTTGTTTTTGGCCTTTTTCAGGGGGGATTTAATTTTTTATTTTTCGGCACTGTGCATGTGCGTGCACGCAAAGTGTGCACGCACCCACGAGTCACAGCCATGCGGCGCCGGAGGAAGTGAACCGGCAGCGAGGTAAGTTAGAACCCACCCCTGCTCCATTGTCAACAAAACAATGTAGATACAATTTGAATTCATATTATGAGGTTGGACCAATTTGCAAAGGACTGTCCTATTAATGCTCCCATTTGAAGTGTAGAAAGTTAGCACCCACCCCTCTCCTAGAATAATGAAATATTTTGAGAAATTTTAAAAAGGCAGAATATTATTTTCCCTAAAGGAGAAATGGAGAAACATGCTCTTGAAGACAGAAAGCACCCTCCAAGTCTTTCTTAATAACCTCAGTAGATACTGAGGGGATAACTTTTAGAAATGCAGATTTGGTAATCTATTCAACGCAGGATATTTTGAAACAAAGGCAGAATGATATCGATTAGAAGCAGCCATCACCCAAGATCCAACACAGGATGAAAGCCATTAAGCCAGAATATGAATTACCCAACACCCTTTCAGAACACAAGGCCCTTCATAGCATCACCCTCAGAAACTTCAACCAAACTTAGCTCAGACACCTAGGATTTGTACATTGCCTATAGAGCCAGCTTTGACCCCTACATGATCCCATAGGAATCTGACAACAGCCGATAGAATACACGTTCTTGCATAGGAACAGGAAGTTCAAGTACAAAGCCCAAAGAAGGTATAAAACCTTTCACTCTCAATTCCATTTTGTCAGCTGCCCAGAATCCATGTGGTTCTGCTTCATCATTAAACCATCTTTCCAACCAGCCTCCATGTTTCCAAGTGTTTTTCTCCCGGCTTGGAACTGAACCAGATGGATATTTCTTCCCTCAGAAGCAGTGACAAGTACTGTACTTATGTAAATGTAAATGAGTGTTTTTAGCATTTGTTACAGAAATTCTAAATATATGGCAATACTTTTTGGTTCATTCTTAAGCCTCCCAGTGCTCATGAGATCTATGAAGCATATATTTCATGGCACTTTGTCAGTATATAAACATAATACAATTGAGGTTAAGAAGTTTGAAAAATTCTCGTCCATACTTTGTAACAGAACCCACATATTTGATTAATTACATGCATACAATGACCTGAAAAGACTTTAACTCTCCCAATTCTCTCTCCCATGCCCCCCTCAGTTTCTCATCTCATTTTTTTATATTATATATAATTTTATTTTCGAACTCAGTGGTGCTTAAGAAAACGCAACCAGCATGATGAGATGAACAAATGCAGCACACACAGTGGGGAGCCATTTTTTTTATTGTATTAATTGATTCAGTTTCAGCAGACTTCTTTTTGGAATACCTTCAGAGAAACAAACAGGTTTCAAATTCAGGGATTTAACTACACAGTAATCCACTGACAGTCTCTTGGATAGTCATAAGTTACAGAGCTTTTTCTACCTTTAGATTTCATTTTAGTTGTAATAAGAATGCATAAATAATTGAGAGACATGTAATAAATAATTCAGTTAAGTGCACAGTTTCCAAGGAATCCTAGCATGAGTCGGGATTAATGGTATAATGCAAGTTAGAGGCAAAAGTTGTGCTGGCTCCCTACAATTACCACATGCAGAAGCAGTGCTGGATGCTTAGTGCACCCCAGCATGGGCCTTCCACCTAGAGAATATATTAACACCTCTTGAATATTAATGGAGTTGAAGCCTCTACTGCCTGCTGTGTACTTCTGTTGCTTGGTCATGCATGCTTATCGAATAGTAAAGCTTAACTCAAAGCTTCCTTTAATGCAACTCATTAGGACTTTTGTTAATCCAGAAATGACTGCAGTGATTAATGTTCAATAGTGATGGGTATTCAGCAATTAAAACCAATAAAATGCAGATATAAGCTAATTGGATAAATGGCTTTTTGGGGGAAAATGAGAGGACGGGGAAGCAGACTCTTTATGTTGAATAGGTTGGCCTTTATAAATTTAAGCTATAAATAAATAACTCTGAAGAGTTACAGCTAGCTGTGATCAAAAAAGTATGTATGGAAAATCAGCATTTGCTCAGAACTATAGACAAAATTATTCCATCTAAATATTGCATCTAAACATAAGTGGATTGTCCTTGCTTGTCCTTCATAAACTGGTAAGGAATCATAGAAAGCAGAAGCTGGAATATTAATAAGGCTGTCAGGGTTCTGACAGATGCCCTAATTAAATCATGAGCTTCAAGCCAAGCTTCAAAAGAAATCCAGTTATTTATTAGGACCTTCATGCCAGCACGGACCAGGTGGAGCCAACTCTTAATTAATTCACGCTTTGCCTCTGATCCTGTTTTCCCCTCCCCCAATATGTGTCATCAGTCACATTCCCCAACAAATCAATTTCGCGGGTTGTAAAAGTCACTCCCCTCTGGCCACTGTGGGTTTCCGTGGAGATGACCTTGGCGTATGGGTTGGATTGTGCCTTGTTTTGACTGAGATTGCTCCTTGATGCAGCTGTGAAGTTCGCTTTCCCATCCCCCTTGCCTATGGCAACTCGAGAGCAGGTCAGGGATGCATTGCGAGTTGACATTAGGCTCCCCTCATTTCCTGAAGGCAACCTGTGCAAAGCAATGACACTTTGAGCACAGGTACAGATTTTAGGGTTGCGATTCTCCCACAGGCTTGTTTGGGTTGTCTGTGTGGAATTTAGCTATGAGGCGGTCAGCCTGGATGTTTTTACTCTTTACCCAAGACACCTCTGATAAGGGGTAGCCCTCCCACTTGATTAGGTATTGGAGCTGTCTCCTGTGCCACCTCGAGTCGAGGATTCGTTGCACCTTATAATGGGTTTGCCTCTCCTATGACCACTGCGTCCGGGGACTCACGGGGTAGTGGTTTCAGGGTTGACCCAACCACGGGTTTTAAGAGGCTGCTATGGAATACCGTGTGTATCTTCCCTAGCAGTTGGGGTAATTTTAATTGCACCATGACCAGGTTGATAATCTTCACTATGGGGAATGGCCCCAGGAACTTGGGTCCCAGCTTCTTACTGGGGAGTTTTAACCTCAAGTATTTTGTGGAAAGGTAGACTTTTCCCCACAGCTGGAATGGTAGTTGTGGGGCTCGGTGTTTGTCTGCCTGTTACTTATAGGTCTGCACCACTTTAGCTAGCACCTTTTTGACGCTTTCCCTGTTTTTAGCGTCGACAGCCAGTCTGTCAAGCTAATTGAGGGGGGAGGAATCCCTTGGGTATTCTGGCATTGTGAAGAAGTCCATGCCACTCACTATTTTGAACGGAGTTAGCCCCGTGTTACTGTGAACAGCATTATTGTACGCGACCTCGGCAAAAGGCAAGAGGTCCGGCCAATTGGATTGCTGATAGTTCACATAACACCTCAGGTACTGCTCTACCATGGCATTCAAATGTTCTGCCCCCTCCCCATTGGTAGACGGATGAAAAGCTGAGCTAAGGCCCTGGGATGACCCAATAAACCACAGGAACTCCCTCCAGAACTTAGCCATGACCTGGACCCCTCTGTCTGAGATGATTCTTCATGGTACTCCATGTAGGTGGTAGATATGTTTCAGGAACAGTTTGGCTAACTGGTGGGCTGAGGGTAGTCCGCTGCAGGGTATGAAACGTGTCTGCTCGGAGAATAAGTCAATCACCGTCCAGATCAGCATATTCTCTTTGGCAACTCCATAATAAAGTCCATTGCGATTTCCTCCCATGGCCTCGTTGGTTCTGCCACCGGCTGCAGCAGTCCAGGGGGTTTTCCTCGTCATTTTTTCTAGTTTTGGGAGAGTTGGCTCACTGTCTGGGTTCCAACAGATGCCCTAATTAAATCATGAGCCTCAAGCCTCAAGTTTCAAAAGAAATCCAGTTATTTATTAGAAGCTTCATGCCGGCATGGACCAGGTGGAGCCAACTCTGATCTTAGTTAATTTGCACTTTGTCTCTTTCCCTGTTTTCCCCTCCCCCAATATGTGTCATCAGCCACATTCAATTCAATATGTGTCATCAGCCACAAAGCAATTTTGTGAGTTGTAACAGTCACTCCCCTCCGGCCACTGTGGGTTTCTGTGGAGATGACCTCAGCGTATGAGTTAGAATGTGCCTTCTTTTGACTGAGATACCAGCTCCTTGATGCAGCTGCGAAGTTCGCTTTCCCATCCCCCTTGCTTATGGCAACTCAAGAGCAGGTCAGGGATGCTTTGCGAGTTGACAAAGGCAGTATTGAAAATTATATTGATATGTTAAATAGATCTTTTTATACCAATTGTCTCTCTTGGTAATTAGAATTATCAGTTTCTGTTCTTAACATTCTGTTCTCCTATCACTCCATCTAGTTTGATATCAGTTCTATGCTGATGTTGTAAAGGTTCGTTGGTTATGTGACATATGGTTTATATATTTAAAATGAAAATAGGAGCACCATTTCATAATTTTACTTGTGTTATATGCATAGTGTGCTCAAATGTTTGATTAAAATTGTTAGAAAAACTGGCAGGTATTAGCTTGCTATCAATGTATTGGACACGCCCAGAAGCCTGCATTGTAATATGTATCATTCTAATTCATGTCAAATAACTATTGGATACATCAAGCCCATCATCAGACTGTTTCCTTATGTTGCAGAATAGAGGAGGATCACTTGGTGATTTACTTCCTCTTTTGTTATTGTTGTATATATATATTGAAAGATTAAGGCTGGGATAACCAAAGGTCATTCCTTTTGAATTTGCCCATGCTAATTACCCATAATAGTATTTTCAGCTCAGGAAATTGGACAGTGAAGGAAAAACCTCAGAGGAGGGAAGAGGAATTCCAGGGAGAACCCTGATCGAATGGTCCCCCTCACCCAGGCATCAGAAGTAATCTCCTCCGAGTGGTCTGAGAACAGGCCTAGTCTCCCCCGATAGGAGGCTGGGCCCCAAAGTTACTTTTGACAGCAGAAAGGCTTGTTACTACCTCGGCCTTGACGCCTGCCCTGCTGCTGCTGTCTGCCTCTTCCACTAAAGGCCAGGTGGTCAGTCTGATACTCAGACCTGGGCTGGAAGGGCCTGTACTGATGGGGGAAGCTCGCCCCAGCCTGAGGGAGGGCCGCCTGAAATAAGGCGAGGAACGGAAGGTCGGGCATCTGCTCTGGGAGGGAAGAATCTTTCTTTTGTCCCTGGTTTCCACCAGAAAGGGGTCCAGGGACTGTCCAAAGAGGTTCCCCCCTCAAAGGGGCCGGAGACCAGCTTCCACCGGTTTTTAGCATCCATGCGCCAATGACGGAGCCATAGCAACTGGCGGACTGTCACCGAAGAGGCTATAGCCAGGGCCGAGAATTTGGTGGCTGCCAAGGAAGTGTCCGCAGTGTACTCCGCAGCTGCGATGATCTTAGAGAGATCCTGGTGGACCCAGAGGTCCTCCAGAGAGATCCATTCCTGCAGCTGATGTAGCCACCTCACAGACGCTCTGGTAAAAAAGGACGCCACCGTAGAGGCCCAGCACAGGAATCTGCCTGTTGAGCCCTGCGAAGGGCCATCTCCTGTCTTTCATCTGCCTTCAAGGCGTCATCCGTGTCTGGTGGAAGAACGGAGGTAAAAGTCAAGGCTGCTACAGGGACATCCACCTGCGGAACCTGGATCAGCTGGATGAGCTCAGGATCCACTCCAAAAAGGGTGTTCTCTGGGCCACTGGGATGCTGGCTGGGGAATTCCACTGCTGTCTGATGAAGTCCATGAACATTCCAGGAATCGGAATGGAGTTAGAGTCCACCACCTGTTCAGAAAAAAGAAAGTCCTCCTGCTCCCCAGCACTCAGGGGGCAGCAAGGAATTAGTGTTCTTCCCCAAACGGGTGTGGCCCATGCCTTGGTCAGGAGCGGCTTATACAGGGCTGGATTAAATAAGCCCTTGAAGAGCTGTCTATCTGGGGATTCTGGACCATGATTAGAGCAATCATCCTCCCCCTGGACCTCACCCTCCGAGAGGGAAGCCTGGCTCTGATCTGAGTGAGCCAAAGAGTAGGCAGCTTGGTAAGCAGGCTCCTCCTCTGGTACCCCCACTGGCTCCTGTATACATCGGGATCAGCTACAGAAACTGGAACGTAGGGGCGTTGCTGCAGCCCCTCTGCGATACCCTCCCTACTCGCCGCTGAGATACAGTATCTCAAAAAGGGAGGAATATCCTGCTCCTGTAGTCCCTCTGGGCGGAGCCCCGCCGAGGTAGGGGTAAAGGTCGCTTCAGAAGGGTCCCCGGCTCTCCTGGCTGAACCAGAAGAACTCTGCCGGGAGTCATCAATGAAAGGCTCTGGGGACCAAGCCAAAGTCTGCACCCCCTGGTGCACGGGTACTACATTCTGTGGCTGAACAGACAGAGAAGGATGTCGCTCCAGAGGAAGCTCCAGTCGGTGACCCATGTTACTGCGCCTCACGGACCCTTCCTTAACCCTGGCGAATTCCTTGTCCAAGGCTTTCTGCCTTTTGTGAGTGCCTTCTCCTCTGCTCTGGTAGTTTCTGATGTTTAGAGGTCTTGGCCTTGATTTTTCTCTGCTGCTACCAAGCTAGCAGATCTGGCCTTAGCTGGAGCTCTGGCAGTCTTATCCAAGGTGGGGGGGGGACCAAGCCCCCATCTGAGGCAATGCAGACCCTGCCTCTCTCTCCATTAGGAGCAGGTATATGGTATAACCAGGCAGACACGCTTAAAAAGCTCTGCTGCTGGCTCAGCATCGTGGAAATTCCCAAGGGGGATCAATGGCCCACCACAGACATGGTTGGAATCCGGGCCCTGATCCACCGACTGTAAGGTCAAATGGATCACTAGACAAGCTGGAGGAGCTCTAGCTTGCACACGCACGGTGGCCTCGCCGCAGAATGATGGGCAGGCTTACGCAGTTCGCTGCTGCCATGCTGAATGGAGAGATATGGAGTATGGTCATCCACACAACCGTGACTCCCTCCCCTGAACATCTCTACAATGGTTCCAGAGCTGATAGGCCAGGAAGGCCAGCCACTGACAAAATATTGCCGACTGCACACAGAGGTTGAATAAGGCACTCAGGCCCTGCCAGTCAGGGCCCTGCTCTCTACAGCATTCTGCAATTGCCAAAAGTTTAAAATGGCTGCTGATGCTGAAAATGGCAAAGAAAATGGCCAACACTACGAGGCAACCGAGAGTGAAGCCTCACTTCCAGAATGACTGGGCATGACCAAAAAATTCACTGCCCAAATGACTGCACGACAAAAAAAAAAAAGATGCCTGCACTCCTGTACTGTTGCTGATGGGCCAAATTGGCCCTGACACAGGCGGCAAACTGAAAAGTCAACGGTGCAACGCACCTCAAAATGGCAATTTGCGCCTTAAAATGGTGCCTTGAGCCCCAATCACCCAAAAGGGCACAGGCAGGTGGCTGGAGCTTATAAAGAAAGCAACCACGGCTGCGGAAAATACGGGCCAGGAGAACGGCTATCAGGATGGCCTCTACAGACTTCCAATAATGCCAGCCGCAAGTAAAAAGCCCGTCCCAGCTTCCGCACTCTTCTTGAGGGAGAAGCAAGCCGCAATCTAAGCCCTCGCACTCAAAATGGTGGGTGCTGCTGCCGCTAGCAGGAGACAGGTTGAAAAGGCCTCCCCTGTTCTCTTCCCATTCCTTACAAGGAAGAGCCAGCTGCGGTTGGAATTAGCACTAAAGGGCAAGCCCAGCAGCCGCTCATAGGGTGCTAGATGAAGAAAAGCGCCCTCGCTCCTCTTCACTCTCCCCAAGGGAAAAGCCAGCCAAAATTTGAGTCGGATTGCTGAAAATAGAGTGTGCAGCAGCGCTCGCAGCCCAATCGCTCGCCCGAAGGCAGAACAATCAGAAACTCACGTGTCTGACTAAAACAGAACTATCTCCAACAAAATCACAGAAAATCCAGGGAAGGACCAGGAAAGGAAGAAACTGCAGACCCAAAGCTCACAGGAGCTGAAAAAAAGCATCCATGAGCTGAGGACTGAGTTGAATGACTGAGGAAACATCACCTGGGAGGCAGATACTCAGAAATTCAACCCAGTCCATTGAGCTATGGGACTAGAGCAACCCATCCTGGACACTCCCTTCGATACTATGGAGAATCTATAGTATTTTCCCAACAATAATTTCAAAAGATTTTAGTTACAATGAAATTATTAACACAGAAGGGAAATTAACATAATCCTGAGGAGAAAAGCAGTTAATCAGACTTCCGGTTGGTGTCATGCCGGAGCGAGCTTGCCGACAGAGACTCCACTCAGTTTGCCCGGCCTTTTGCATGATCGTGGCCGTTTCAGGCAAGGAAAACTCAAGAGAAGAGTACCGGTGGAGAGGGGAAGTCCCGGAGCTCTGGAGGGAGAAAGGCGATCTCCCGAACGGGGTGAGAGGCGCCCTTAGATCGAGTGCAAAAGAGATCAGCTCATCAATGGCCGATCGGAGGACGTGACAGCCAGACAGCCAGATTGGAAGGAAGCGGAGAAGAAATAGCAGCAAACGTATCAGAATAGTGAGGAAGGAAAAAGAGACCTCTTTATCGATAAAACAGCACGAAAGTATCTAAAAGTATCTAAGCACGAAAACAAAAAGCGGGTGCGGACAAATGAAGCGGCGAATGTAAATTGGAGAAGAAGAAGGTGAAGTAAGTGGTGTGAGCGGATAGAGGAAGTTTGTGAAGAGAAAGGGAGAAGGGACTTTTGGACTCTTGGCTTTGAAAAGCGATATAAGAGGAAAGATCCCTAGAAGGAAAGAGGATATATTTATACATTCCGGTTGATGAATTAATTTTTCTTGATTGTCCTACGTGCTTGAATACTGACTCTTCTTTGTTATATTTCAAAGTGTGTGTAGAATATATATATATATACACACACCGTATTTTTCGGAGTATAAGACGCACCTTTTTACCTGGAAAAAGAGGGTCAAAAACTGGGTGCATCTTATACTCCGAATGTTGACCCCCTCCCCACCACCATTCCTGCCTGAAGCCTGCCACTGCCGCCGCCGCCCGCGAGCCACCGCCCGAACTCCCCACTGCCGCCGCCGCTGCACGCCACCGCCCGAAAGCCCCCGCCGTTCCTGCCGCCGCACGCTGCTGCCCGAAAGCCCCCGACGCTGTTCCTGCCACCACCCGAAAGCCCCTGCCATTCCTGCCGCTGCCCCACGCTCCCACCCAAAAGCCCCCGCCGTTCCTGCAACCGCAACCTGCTGCCCGAAAGCCCCTGCTGTTCCTGCCGCTGCCGCTGCCGCACGCTGCTGCCCGAAAGCCCCCGCTGTTCTTGCCGCTGCCGCCGCCCGAACGCCCCCGCCATTCCTGCCGCTGCACGCTGCTGCCCGAAAGCCCCCGCTGTTCCTGCCACCACCGCCGCCCGAAAGCCCCCGCCGTTCCTGCCGCCACTCGCTGCTGCCCGGAAGCCCCCGCTGTTCCTGCTACCGCCACCGCCCGAAAGCCCCCGCCGTTCCTGCCACCGCACGCTGCTGCCTGAAAGCCCCTGCTGTTCCTGCCGCCGCCGCACGCTGCTGCCCGAAAGCCTCCGCCGTTCCTGCCGCCGCCCGAAAGCCCCCGCCGTTCCTGCCGCCGCTTGCTGCTGCCCAAAAGCCCCTGCTGTTCCTGCCACCACCGCCGCCTGAAAGCCCCTGCCGTTCCTGCTGCCGCACGCTGCTGCCCGAAAGCCCCCGCCGTTCCTGCCGCCGCTGCACGCTGCTGCCCGAAAGCCCCTGCTGTTCCTGCCGCTGCCGCCGCATGCTGCTGCCCGAAAACCCCGCTGTTCCTGCCGCTGCCGCCGCACGCAAGCCCCTGTTGTTCCTGCCGCCGCACGCTGCTGCCCAAACCCCCCCGCCGTTCCTGCCACCGCCACCGCCCGAAAGCCCCTGCCGTTCCTGCCGCCGCACGCTGCTGCCCAAACCCCCTCGCCGTTCCTGCCACCGCCACCGTCCGAAAGCCCCCCTGCCGCCTGAAGCCTGCTCCCGAGGCACCTGAGGAGCTGCCGCCACCGTTGCTGTCCGAAGCGAGCCGCCTGACAGGTTAGAACTTTTTAAATGGTTTTTTAAAGGTTTTTTTTTAAAGGTTGCCAAGTGGAGGAGGAATTCTGGGAGTTGAAGTCCACAAGTTTGAAGACCATTGCACCCCCTTGGCAAGTTTAAGACTTGTGGACTTCAACTCCCATTCCTGAACTAACATGACTGGAGGAGGAAATCTGGGAGTTGAAGTCCACAAGTCTTAAACTTGCCAAGGGGGTGCAAGGGTCTTCAAACTTGTGGACTTCAACTCCCAGAATTCCTCCAGTCATGCTAGCTCAGGAATGGGAGTTGAAGTCCATAAGTCTTAAAGCTGTCAAGTTTTTTCCCCATACCTGACCACTTGGCAATGCTATTTGCTGACCTCCAATGTATGGGTTATTTGTAGGCTAATGGAAAGAATGATTGCTCAGAGCTGCAGAATCCCTTTTCAGTTAGTGGTGCATCTGGAGCCATCCAGGAGTAATTTAATAGATCATCAAGTGCTAGTGATTGGATTACTAAATCAGTCCAGCCCTCTTCCAGGCTATTGTTTGTTTTATTATAGATAAACAGTTATCCAAAAAATCTCCTTGAAGCCATTAAGAGACTTTAACTTCAGAGAAATGAAAGAACTGAGTTGAAGAAAATTATACTTATGACAGAAGAAGAAAACAGCCCTTTTCTTTTGAGAAGCTCGCCTGAACAAAAACAGGTGGAAGGAGAAGAGGGAGAATGGATGTTAATTGTTCATTTCAGGGTGCTGGTTTATAAATATTTTGTCTTTAAAAAGAGAGTCAAATACTGCCTCTTGAAAAACGTTTAAAGGGATTTCATTTAGAGGGCACCGCATTTTGTCTCTCACTTCTCCTGTCAAGTTTGAAAACCCCTGGGTTAGGAGTTAGGAGTGCAAGGGTCTCCAAAGATGTCAAGTTTGAAGTTTGTAAAAAGTGTACATGGTTGTAAAAAGTATTCTGCTATACTGGTATTTTATTAAATAATATATTACTACACCATTTGGTTCAGAATACTTTTTTCCTTGTTTTCCTCCTCTAAAATCTAGGTGCGTCTTATATTCTGGTGCGTCTTATACTCCGAAAAATACAGTATCCCTTTAGATTATTATTGATTGATTATATTTTAACTAATTAGATATTAGATTAAATTAGCTAAAGGAAGAAATAATTATTGAGATAAACTCTGTTATTATAGTAGTGAATTTACAAATCTAAATTTAGGATACAAATCTAAATAGATTTACTAACAAATCTTGAAATTATATGCCAAAGTGGGATACCTTAATTAAATTGTTACAAATGTCAACTAGGACAACGACGGTGACTAAAGGAGGGAAAAAACAACCAACGGTTCTGAGCTCCCCCGCAGGGCAAAGATCTCTAGATAGCATGTTGACTGAATTCGCATTACATGCAAAGCAAGATAGTTCAAGCCGTGATTGGTCATAATTGTGATGATTATGGCTTACAGCTCATGAAAACCCCAAATCCACAATCTCAGAAAATTAGAACATTACATGCAATCAATAAAACAAGGATTATACATAGAACAATATCGGACCTCTGAAAAGTATAAGCATGCATATATACTCAGTACTTGGTTTGGGCCCCTTTTGCAGCAATTACTGCCTCAATGTGGCGTAGCATGGAAGCTATCAGCCTGTGGCACTGCTGAGGTGTTATGGAAGACCAGGTTGCTTCAATAGCGGCCTTCAGCTCTTCTGCATTGTTCGGTCTCATGTCTCTCATCTTTCTCTTGGCAATGCCCCATAGATTCTCTATGGGATTCAGGTCACGCGAGTTTGCTGGCCAATCAAGCACAATAATCCCACGGTCATTGAACCAGGTTTTGGTGCTTTTGGCAGTGTGGGCAGGTGCCAAGTCCTGCTGGAAAATGAAGTCAGCATCCCCATAAAGCTCGTCTGCAGAAGGAAGCATGAAGTGCTCCAAAATCTCCTGGTAGACGGCTGCGTTGACCCTGGACTTAATGAAGCACAGTGGACCAACACCAGCAGATGACATGGCTCCCCAAATCAACACAGACTGTGGAAACTTCACACTGGACTTCAAGCATCTTGCAGTGTGTGCCTCTCCATTCTTCCTCCATACTCTGGGTCCTTGGTTTCCAAATGAGATGCAAAAGTTGCTCTCATCAGAAAAGAGGACTTTGGATCACTGAGCAACAGACCAAGTTTGTTTTTCTTTAGCCCAGGTAAGACGCTTCTGATGTTGTTTGTTGTTCAGGAGCGACTTGACAAGAGGAATACGACATTTGAAGTCCATGTCCAGGATCTGTCTCTATATGGTGGCTCTTTTTTCCCCCCCAAAAGTTTTATTAGTACAAAGTACAAACATTTTTCTCTTTTTCTCCCCCCTTCCCCCCAACCCCCTCCCCTTCCCCCCCATCCTCCCCCCCGACTTCCCAGAAAAAGCACAGAGTATAATATTCAATAAGCATAAAATTAGAATATACTAACAGATTATAAATTCAAAATTTCTCTAGTTCTTTAACTCCTCATTATTTAAAACCTTTTAAAACACATTCTAAAAAATTTAACATATATCATTATTAAACTATTTATATCTTCTTAATCTGATACTTTTTTTGAATATAATATCAGTCCATCTACTCCATTCCAATATGTATCTCTCGTTTGAATGATCTTTAAGATATGATGAGATTTTTGCCATTTCAGCCAGATGTACAACTTTTAATGTCCATTCCTCGATGGTAGGTATATCTTCTTTCTTCCAATACTGTGCTACCAGCAACCTGGCAGCTGTTATCAAATTCAAAACCAGTTTAGTCTCTATTACAGTACAATCCATAATTATTCCCAGCAAAAAAAACTGTGGTGTAAACTTAATCTTTTTCTTTAAAATATTTTGAATAATCCACCATATTTTAATCCAAAAAGCCTTAATTTTCTTACAAGTCCACCATATGTGAAAATAAGTAGCATCTTCACATTCACATCTCCAACATTTAGGTTGTAAATTTGAATACATACGAGCTAGTTTTTTTGGATCTAAGTGCCATCTATAAAGCATTTTGTAAAAGTTTTCTCTTAAATTTTGAGCTTGTGTAAATTTTACGTTTCTAACCCATATCTTTTCCCATGTTTCCATCATTATAGGTTCTCCAATATTTTGAGCCCATTTTATCATACAATCCTTGACTAGCTCTGTTTCTGAGTCTAATTCCACTAACACATTATACAATCTCTTTATGTGCATTGGACCTTTATTTTTTATTTGAATTATCAATTTATCATCTTGCTGCAAGATACCAGTTTTTAAATCTTCTTTCCATCTAGCCTGCAATTGCCCATACTGAAACCAAGTTCTAATTATTCCTTCTTGATCTAGTTGCTCCATAGATTTTAAATGTAATCTAATTCCTTCTTCATAAAGAAGTTCTTTATATGTAATTTTATCTTGCTTTTGTTCCAAATTTATGTTTTCTATCGCATGTCTGGGTACTGTCCATATGGGTAATTTATCATTTAATTTACATTGATACTTTTTCCAGACCCGCAACAGCGCGTCTCTTAATATATGACTCCTGAAAGCCCTGTCTACTTTTTTATTGTACACTAAATAAGCATGCCATCCATAAATCAAACCATATCCTTCTATATTTAATATCCTATCTTCTGTCAAATTAATCCAATCGGTAATTGCTGAGAGGGTAGCTGCTTCATAATACAATCTTAAATTAGGCATTTTTAGTCCTCCCCTCTCTCGTGTATCTTGCATTATTTTCTGGTTTACTCTCGGTTTCTTCCCTGCCCAAATAAATTTATTTATTCCCTTCTGCCATTCCTTCAAATTATCATCTTTTTAAAGTATAGGGATCATTTGAAAAAGAAATAAAAACCTTGGTAAAACATTCATTTTAACTAAAGCTATCCTACCCAGCAAAGACAATTGTAATTTTTTCCAATTTTCCAAATCTTTCTGTATTTTTTGCCATAATGGTTCATAGTTATGCTGGTATAATTTCATATTTGTAGACATAATATAAACCCCTAAATATTTAACCTTCTTAACTATCTCAAACCCTGTAACCCTTTCTATTTCTTCTTCTTGGCTTCTAGTCATGTTTTTGACTATTATTTTAGTTTTATCTGTGTTTATTTTAAAACCGGATACTTGTCCATATAAATTAATAATTTCCATCAAAGCTATAATAGATAGATATGGTTGGGTCAAGGTGACGACCAGGTCATCCGCAAATGCTCGTAACTTGTATTCTTCCTGTCTAATTTTGATTCCCTTTATTATCTCAAACGCCCTTATTTTACTAAGTAAAATTTCCATAGACAAAATAAACAGTAAAGGCGATAAAGGACATCCTTGTCTTGTTCCTTTCTCTATATTAAAAATATCTGTTAATCCACCATTGATTATTATTTGGGCTGTTTGTTTTTGATATATTGCCCTAATAGATTGTGTAAAGTAATCTCCAAGCTGCATCTTTTCTATTAATTTTAATAAAAATTGCCAATTCAATCTGTCAAAAGCTTTCTCAGCATCCAAAAACATTAATACTGCGGGGACCTGGTTGTTCTTTCCCAAATATTCTAATAAATTAACTATTTGTCTTACATTACTCTTCATTTGTCTACCAACTAGAAAACCAGTTTGATCTTGGTGAATCATTTGTTGCATGATTATCATTAATCTATTTGCTAATATTTTAGCAAAAATTTTGTAGTCTATATTTAAAAGTGAAATTGGCCTATAATTTTTGGGATCTGTATGCTCTTGGGATCTTTTTTTGGGATCAGAGAAATAAAAGCAGTCTTCCAACTTGGGGGTACTTCACCTCCTTGTTGTATATTGTTAAATAAAACCTTCAAAGGTTCACCATTTCCTCCTGCAGATTTTTATAATAAACAGCTGTCAAACCATCTGTCCCTGGAGCTTTACCCACTTTTAGCTGTTTAATTGCCGCCAAAATTTCCTCGGAAGTTATCAGTTGATTTAAAGTTTCCATCTGCTCCTTGGAAGCTATATGCATATTCCCATTTTGCAGATATCTATCTATATCCTCATCTTTAACATTACCACCCTTATACAACCCTGAATAAAACTCTAAAAAGGATTTTTTAATCAATTCGTGTTCGAAAACTTCCTTACCCTTATATTTTATTTTCTCTCTAGTCCTTGATTTTTGCTTTTTTCTTAACATATAAGCTAGCCACCTACCCGATTTATTTGCATTGCAAAAAGTATTATGTTTAGCATATTGTAAATTAGTTGCCACTTGATCTGATATTATATTAAATTGACCTTTTAGTAAATTAATTGTCTCCTTAATTTTCTTATCTGATGGTTTTAAGATTAAAGCCCTCTCTTGTTTTTTAATGTCTTCCTCCAATTCTTTTCTTTTTTGTTCCTTCTTCCTTCTATATTTATTATCCAAATATATCAAGATAGCTCTCATGTAAGCCTTGCTTGCATCCCAAACCATCTCCATTGAGGTACCCTTCTGCATATTCATAACAAAAAATTCATTCATAAATTTTTTACACTCTTTTACGTTATCCTCATATCTAAACAAATTATCATTTAACGTCCAAGACCTTCTGGGTCCTTTACCAAATTCCAATTCCAACCAAACTGGGCTATGATCTGTCAATGCCCTTGTACAAATCTTCGTTTTCTTCACCCTAGTAAAAAGATCATTAGTAATTAAAATAAAATCAATCCTTGAAAACGATTGATGTCTATCTGAGTAAAAAGTAAAATCCTTTTCTTCTGGGTTTCTTTCACGCCAAATGTCTCTCAGCTCCGAGTCTTCCATCATCTTAAAAAAAAAGATTTAGGCAATCTTGCTCTTGAAAAAATATTTTGCTTAGGACCCTTCTTGTCTTTCTTGACGTCCAAAACACCATTCCAATTCCCTAAAAGAATGCAGGTTTTGTAATCCCATTGTGTCAGCTTTGAGTGTAAAAGATCATAAAATTTTTCTTGTTGTCAATTCGGAGCATATATACCAATCACAAGTATTTTCTGTCCTTTTATTAAAAGTTCAATAGCTAAAAATCTTCCTTGGTCATCTGCTTCGATTAACTTAGCAGTCAGATCTCTTTTCACATATATGACAATGCCATTTTTCTTTTCTGATGCTGCTGCAACATAATGTGTACCTAATCTTGTATTTATCAAATATTTTTGGTCTTGTGTCCAAATATGAGTCTCTTGTAAACATATTAAATCATTCTTAAATTGTTTAAGATAATGAAATATTTTCCTCCTCTTCTGTGGGGAGTTCAAGCCATTAACATTCCAGGTCAGAAATTTAATTCCCATCTCTGGGCTTCTGAAGCATCTGGAGCACATCCTGAAGATCTAGCTTGGATCTTTCTTTTGGTCTCGCTCCTCCCACCGCTTCTGATTTAGGAATTTCTTGGAGTACCATCTGAAGTCGTTGCTGTCTTAATTCTTCCTTACGTTTAGCTGCTCTGGTCTGTCTTTGTTCTTTAATTATTTCCTGTCTATTAAGTACATCCAAACTTTGATCCATTTGAATGGCCAGCGAGGCTCCCCCTTCTTGAACTACTTTCAGCAGCTCCTCTCTCTCTTGTTGTGTACCATCCTCCTTTCTTTTTCCCTCTGGAGGTCTTGGTGTGCCAGCCTTTAGGACATCTTCATAAAAATCTACCGTGTTGAGTCGGTGTCTCCCAAGTGTGTCACCACTATGCCCACTGGAATTTCCCACCTGTATTGTACTTGTTGTTTTCTCAGTTCTTCCACCAGGAAGGCATAATCCTTCCTGGCTCTCAGCATTTTTGGGGGAATTTCTTTCATTGTCATCACTTCCTGCCCTTCCACTTGGAGCTTATTTATAAAAGTTGCCTGTAGAATATCATTGCGCAGTGTTCTTGTAGAGAAGTATATTACAATATCCCTTGGCAGGTTTCTGCTTTTAGCCACCCATGAATTAACCCGATATATTTTGTCACTCTGCCAAGCCAAAACTTCTTTCCTCGCTCCTAATGTATGCACAAACGCTTCCAACATCATTTCTCTCAGGTTGTCTTGTTTATTCTCTTTTACTCCTCTCACTCTTATTGCAAACTCCATATTTCTATATTGCATCATTGTTATATCAGCTTCATCCTTTTCAATTTTATTTTCAATTTCTTCTACTTTTCCCCCCAAAATTACAGTGGCTTCTTTAATTACTTGTACCTCTTGATCCAATATTTCATAATTATTGGCTAGACCTTGAAAAGCCACGATTATGTCCACCCTAATTTCCTTATTCCGAGTTCCAATCTCCTCAGAGACATCCTGTATTCTCTAATTAGTTTCATTAATTTTCTAATTAATTTCAGTAATTTTCTCATTAGTTTCATTAATTTTAACATTAAATCCAGCGGCTAGTTCACCTTGCATCGTTTTCAGTGCCTCTTGTAACATTGCAAGCGTTAAAGTCTGTGTAGGGGGGGCTGACATTCTGGAAATGTGACTGGGGGAGTTATCCGTGCTCCCTGCTCCTTTAGAAGAAACAGTTTTTTTAGAAGACATTTAGAATTTCAGCAGATCTTTGTATTTTACACTTTACACTTTATGCTTTGATCAAAAGCCAGAAGCCAAAAAAAAAATGTTCATCAAAGTAAAGACAAAGTCAGAGTCAAAGTCAGAAGTTTTCACAAAAAGGACTGCTAGTGAAACGAAACTCTCCTCTTAGCTTTCACTTTCCACACCCTCACAAGCCTCCAGTGCCATTTTTTACAACTTTGCTAATTTGTTACTTCCGAAATGCGAATCCACATTGGAGTTAAATTTAAATACTTGCTGTCCGAGCCTCCTGGCTTTTTCCGCCTGCCACAATCTAGATGTTAAGATTCTTGTTGTTAGCAGAGATTGGACGCAGCTTCTTGCTCCGCTAAGAAAAAAGCGGAGACATCCCAAGTCCGGAGCAGTGACAGTTTCCTAGGGAGCCCTCACCCTTCGCATCCCAGAATTTCTCCTGGGGCACTTGGGGGGCTCTACCTTCCCCCGTTGGCTCTCCTCACTCCCCTTTGCCCAGGGAGGAGATGTTCGAGCCGCCAGACAGCTGATTTCTTGCTGTTCTGGCGGCTAACGGTGCCGGGGATCGGGCGCTCTGAAAAGAGCATCTGCGAAGCCGCGAAGCCAAACCGGAAGTCTCTATATAGTGGCTCTTGATGCACTGACTCCAGCCTCAGTCCACTCCTTGTGAAAGTCCCCAACACTTTTGAATGGCCTTTTCCTGACAATCCTCTCCAGGCTGCGGTCATCCTTGCTGCTTGTGCATCTTTTTCTTCCACACTTTTCCCTTCCACATAACTTTCTATTAATGTGCTTTGACACAGCACTTTGGGAACATCCAACTTCGTTTGCAATTACCTTTTGAGGCTTTCTGCATAACTGTCAAGTCAGCAGTCTTTCCCATTATTGTGAGTCCTACTGAACCAGACTGAGAGACCATTTAAACTAAGGCTCAGGAACTCTGCAGGTGTTATGGCTTAATTAGTTGATTAGAGTGGGACACTTTGAGCCTGGAATATTGCACCTTTTCACAATATTCTAATTTTCTGAGATTGTGGATTTGGGGTTTTCATGAGCTGTAAGCCATAATCATCACAATTATGACAAATCACGGCTTGAACTATCTTGCTTTGCATGTAATGAGTCTCTCTCATATATTAGTTTCACCTTTTAAGCTGCATTACTGAAATAAATGAACTTTTGCACGGTATTCTAATTTTTCGAGTTTTACCTGTAGCTAAGAAAAATAAGATACAAAAAGAAAAATTGAAAATATTAAATAACGAACTAAAAGATCAAGAACTTTTAATGCAAAGTGACCCGTCAAACAACAAACATAGAGAAGAGAAAGATCTAATAAAACATAAAATAAATTTGATTGCACAGGAAAAAGTAGCCCACAACATAAAAAAAATGAAACAAAATTATTTTGAGCAGGCAAATAAAACAGGGAGATGGTTGACTCATAAACTAAGAAAAGAGAATAAAAAAAGAACAATTTAATAACTTTTGGATAAAGATGGGAACTTAAGACATGGAATAGAAGAAAAGAAAAAGACCGTCCAGGACTTCTATAAGAAATTATACAAATCGGACAGAATTGAAGAAGAAGATATCAAATCATATTTAATTTGTTGGAAATTGCCAATCTTGTCGGAGGAGGACCAAACGATGCTAAACAGGAAAATTACATCAATGGAATTGAAAAAGGCCATCCAAAAACAGAAAAATAACAAAACTCCGGGACCAGATGGGCTTCCATCGGAAATATATAAGAAACTGCAAAACACTATAGAGGACAAAATATTAAACTTATATAATGAAGTTCTAGAAAAAGCTAAAACGCCTAAATCTTGGGGGGAGGTGTACATCACCCTGATACCGAAAGAAGATATGGAAAGTTGTCAAATTAGAAATTATAGACCTATATCTCTTTTGAACGCAGACTATAAAATCTTCATATCAATTTTGGCAGAAAGATTAAAAATAATATTAAATCAAAATATACATTTGGATCAAAATGGTTTTCTACCCAAAAAACAAATTCGGAATAATATGAGAATAATCATGGACGTTCTAGAATATTATGAAACACGATTTGATAAACAATTGGCATTGATATTTATCGATGCGCAAAAAGTGTTTGATAATGTGCCGATGCCTGGATGACGTTAGGATCTGGATGGGGAGAAACAGACTCAGACTCAACCCCGACAAGACTGAGTGGCTCTGGGTATTGCCTTCTAAGGACCATGACAACTGTCCCTCCTTGATTCTTGAGGGAGGAAAATTAACTCCCTCAGAACAGGTTCGCAATTTGGGAGTCCTCCTAGATCCACAGCTAAAATTAGACCAACACCTTGCAGCTGTGGCTAGGGGGGCTTTTGCACAGGTTCGCATGATGCACCAATTGCAACCATACTTGGAGAAGGAGGCTCTACTCACAGTCACTCATGCCCTTGTCACCTCCCGATTGGACTACTGTAATGCGCTCTACATGGGGCTACCCTTGAAGAGTATTCGGAGACTACAACTGGTGCAAAATGCGGCTGCGCGTGCTGTGGTGGGTATTTCAAGATACACCCACGTAACACCCATACTCCGCCAGTTGCATTGGCTGCCCATTGGTCTCTGGGTACAATTCAAGGTGTTGATCTTTAAAGCCCTACATGGCTTAGGACCAGGTTACCTCCGGGACCGCATTCTGCCTCATACTTCCCTTGAACCGGTTAGGTCCCACAGAGTGGGTCTCCTCCAGGTCCCGTCAGCCAAACAATGCTGATGGGCGGGCCCTAGGGGTAGGGCCTTCTCTGTGGGGGGGCCCGTGCTCTGGAACCAACTTCCCCCAGAGATCTGAATTATCCCCACCCTGCTGGCCTTCCGGAAAGCCATCAAGACATGGCTCTTCCTGTAGGCAGGGGTTTGAGACAAGTTTATATCTGAGATCTCCCCCTGTATGTATGTTGTTGAATGTTCTTTTTAACTCTTTTTAACTTTTTTTAACTGTTTTTAAATAAAGTTTATTGTTTAGTGTTCTCTTAAAATGTTGTATGCCGCCCTGAGTCCTTAAGGAGTAGGGCGGCATAGAAGAACCTAATAATAAATAAATAAATAAATCTTGATTGGAATTTTTTAACTACACAATTAAAAATGATGCAATTTGGTGATACATTTATTAGAACAATAGAATTAATATACTCACAACAGACAGCAAATATTCTGGTCAATGGAGATATGACAGAGAAAATAAATATTAGCAAAGGTGTCAGGCAAGGATGTCCGCTCTCCCCTCTATTATTTATTATGTCCTTAGAAGTCCTTTTAAATCAGGTAAGAAGGAATCAAGAAATTAAAGGTTTGACTATTAAAAAAGAACAGTATAAAACCCAAGCGTTTGCCGACGATATGGCGTTCATCATTGAAGACCCTCAAAGTTCAGGACCAAAATTACTGAAAGATATAGAAGAATTTGGAAGTGTAGACGGTTTGAAAATTAATAAGGATAAAACAAAAATGATAACAAAAAACCTTTCTAAAAAATAGAAAGAAGATCTAGAAAATATAATGGGACTTAAGACGGCCAAAAAATAAAATATCTGGGGATTTGGCTTACAGCCAAATGCTCCTCAATAAAGGAGGATAATTACACAAAACTATTACAAAAAAATACAAAAAGATTTGATAAATTGGTCCAAATTACAAATATCTCTCATTGGCAGAATATTGGTTCTTAAAATGAACATCTTACCCAAAATCCTCTATCTTTTCCAAACAGCCCCAATAAAAATCGGAAAAACCTTTTATATTGAATTAGACAAAGCAGTCCGGAACTTCATTTGGAATGGTAAGAAACCGAGAATCAAATATAAGTTATTACAAGACAAAAGGAAACGGAAGATTCAGATTACCTGATTAGAAAGTATACCACCAAGCTGCAACAGCAATGTGGATCAAAGACTGGATAAATCTGACAAATAAAAGAATACTAACTATTGAGGGTCATGATTTACAACTGGGTTGGCACAATTATTTATGGAACGAGGGCAATAAAACACACAATTATTTTCAGAAGCACCACATCAGGGGGACACTAATAGAGGATTGGAAAGAAATCAGAAAATACTACTCCCAAACTCCAAAATGGATATCTCCGATGGAAGCCACAGCCTACCCTAATTTATTTAATCTGGATAAAAAGATCACCTATAATCAATTATTGGACAACCAAAATAATTTAAAAACAAGAGAAGATTTGGCTTCGATTGGCATAAATATAGACTGGTGGTCTTACTTGCAAATTCAAACCAAATACAAAAAAGACTTAATACAATTTGGCTTTCAAAACAAATATCAGGAATTGGATAAAATTTTATTGGGACTGGATGTAAAAATTTATTTATTTATTTATTTATTTATTTATTATTAAATTTATATACCGCCCTTCTCCAGGGGACTCAGGGCGGTGAACAGCCAAGTAAAAACATTAAAATACATTTAAACCAAGTAAAAACATTAAAATACATTTAAAATAAAATATTCAATATGGCCCTAATTTAATACAATTAAAATTTAGTAAAATTTTAAAATTTTAAAAACCCCAAAAACTTTTTCACGCCAGCCCGGCTTGATAAAAATAATGCGTCTTGAGGGCACGGTGGAAGGTGGACAGGTCGTGAATTGTTCTTAAGTCTGGAGGGAGCTGATTCCAGAGGGTGGGTGCTCCCACAGAGAAGGCCCTCCCCCTGGGCGTCACCAGCCTACACTGCTTGGCTGATGGCACCCCGAGGAGGCCCTCTCTGTGGGAGCGCACTGGTCGATGGGAGGCAGTTTGTGGCAGCAGGCGGTCTCGGAGATACCTAGGTCCAATGCCATGGAGCGCTTTAAAGGTAGTAACAAGCACCTTGAAGCGCACCCGGTAGACCACCGGAAGCCAGTGCAGCTCGCGCAGGAGGGGTGTTATATGGGAGCGCCAATTAGCCCCCGAAACCACCCTTGCGGCCACATTCTGGATCAGTTGGAGCCTCCGGGTGCTCTTCATGGGGAGCCCCATGTAGAGAGCATTACAGTAGTCCAGACGCGACGTGACCACGGCATGGGTGACTGTGCACAGGGAATCCCGATCCAGAAAGGGCCGCAACTGGCGTATCAGGCGGACCTGATAAAAGGCCGCCCTGGTCACAGCTGTCAGATGGTCCTCTAAGGACAGCTGTGGATCCAGGAGGACACCCAGATTGCGAGCCCTTTCGGCGGGGGCTAGAGACTCGCCCCCGATAGTCAGAGATGGAATCATCTGACTATATCGAGACACTGGGAACCACAGCCACTCCGTCTTGGAAGGGTTGAGCCTGAGTCGGTTTCTCCCCATCCAGATCCGCACAGCTTCCAGGCACCGGGACATCACTTCAAGGGCATCATTGGGGTGGCCTGGGGTGGAAATGTACAGCTGTGTATCATCGGCGTACTGATGGTACTTCACCCCAAAGCCACAGATGATCTCACCCAGCGGCTTCACATAGATGTTGAACAGAAGGAGCGAGAGAATCGACCCCTGGGGCACTCCATATGTGAGAGGCCTCGAGGACGATCTCTGCCCCCCTGCCAATACAAACTGTGACCGGTTGGAGAGAAAGGAGGAGAACCAACGAAAAACGGTGCCCCCTATCCCTAACTCTTCCAGCCGGTGCAGCATGATACCATGGTCGATGGTATCAAAAGCTGCTGAGAGGTCTAATAGGACCAGGACAGAGGAACAACCCCTGTCTCAAGCCCTCCAGAGATCATCAACCAATGCGACCAATGCCGTTTCCGTGCTGTGCCCGGCCCTGAAACCCGACTGGAACGGATCTAGGTATGATGATTCCTCCAAGTACTGGGGAAACTGTCGTGCGACCACACTCTCAACAACCTTCGCCACGAAGCGAAGGTTGGAGACAGGGCGATAGTTAGCTAAAATTGCTGGGTCCAGGGAGGGCTTCTTGAGGAGAGGCCTCACCACCGCTTCTTTCAAAGCCGTGGGGAAGTAACCCTCCCCCAAAGAAGCGTTAATAATTCCCTGGAGCCAGCCTCGTGTAACCTCCCGGGTAGCCAGCACTAACCAGGAGGGACACGGGTCCAATAAACATGTGGCTGCACTGAGCCTCCCCAGAATCTTGTCCACATCCTCAGGGGTCACCGAGTCAAACTCTTGCCAGATAACATTCTCAAGACTATTCCCTGTCACCGCGTCCGTATCCACCCAGTTGGAGTCCAGTTCCCCCTGAATCTGAGCGATTTTGTCATGTAGATATCGTCCAAAGTCCTCAGCCCTGCCTTCCAGGGGATCCTCCCGCGCTTCTTGATGGAGTAAGGAACGGGTCACCCTGAACAGGGCTGTTGGACGATTCTCTGATGACGCGATAAGAGCGGAAAAATACTTCGATTTCTCCGCTTTTATCGCCACTAGGTAGGTCTTAATATGCGACCTTACCAGTGTTCGATCAGATTCAGAGAGACTGGCCCTCCAACCGCTCTCTAGGCGTCTTTTCCGGCGCTTCATCTCCCTCAGCTCCTCAGTAAACCAGGGAGCCGAGCGGGATCGGAGCCGAGTCAGAGGCCGCAAAGGCACAACTCGGTCCAAGGCCCCACCGGCCGCCCAACTTTTGTAAAAATGATTACAAAACTATATAATTGTTTATTAAATTCCAGGATGGAGGAAGAAAGAGTCAAGGAGGTGATGGTGACATGGGCTCAAAACTTTGGACACTCAATTGATTTAGACCGATGGGAAAGAATCTGGGAATGGAATTTTAAACTAACCATGTCAGCATCATATAAAGAAAACACATATAAAATGTTTTATCGATGGCATCTATCTCCGACAAGATTGGCAAAAATCTCCCCTAAATTATCAGCAAAATGCTGGAAATGTAAAAAAGAACTGGGCACATTCTACCATATGTGGTAGACGTGTCCAGAGGCCAGGATCTATTGGGAAAAAATTCAGAAATGGTTGACCGAAATGACATTACAAATAGTAGAATTAAAACCGGAAATGTTTCTCTATTATTATTTATTTGTTTATTTATTTATTTATTTATTTATTTATTTATTTATTTATTTATTTATTATTTATTTATTTATTTATTTATTTATTTATTTATTTATTTATTTATTTATTTATTATTTATTTATTTATTTATTTATTATTTATTTATTTATTTATTTATTTATTTATTTATTTATTTATTTATTTGTCGCATTTGTATGCCGCACACTCCACAGAGACTCTGGGTGGCTCACAACAATTTATTAGGCATTATGGACGAGAAAATAAACAAAAACAATCAATATCTGATGATACACATATTAACAGCAGCAAGGATTACATATGCTCAAATGTGGAGAAAAGAAACAGTTCCCACCAACTTAATGATTATAAATAAAATTTTTGAATGCGCTGAAATGAATATGCAAATAAAGGATAAAGAGGAAACAGACTTTTATAAAATTTGGGAAAATTTTTACGATTGGTTGAATTGCAAAAACACAATGAAATAGTATGTTTCATATATATATGTTTTACTAATGAAGATAATTTTTCTTTTTTTTCTTTTTCTTTTCTTTTCTACCTGTTTTTGTAAAACAATGAAAATAAGTAGCGATATAGAAATACAACGATATGTTAGACTGCTTAATGAAGAACCATCATATTTTTATGTGATTTGTCGAGTTTGTTCTTTTGGAGTTTGTTAGGTTTGTATTGTATGTGGTTTTTTTTTAAAGATTTGTATTTATGCCTATAGATATATGTATATATGTATGTATATGTTTTGTCTTTTATGTTTTATGTATTTTAAAACTACTTAATAAAAATTATTTTTTTTTTAAAAAATAACATAATCCTGAGAAGGAAAAAAGAGTCCTTATGCTTAGCTTGGTATCTATTTATCTAATTCTAGAAAGCTATTTCTTTCATTTACAATTTAATTACCAGTTCTAGATGGTATCCATCTGAAACCTCATAGAAAGCTAAAATGTAAAATCTTTTTTTTTTGCCTTTCAGTCAGTGTTTCCTATTGCATTCAATTTACTTTTATGTTTCTCTTTACACACAACTCTCTTCCATACAACAAACTGAACAAAATAAAGCAGATGCATGCTTCTACACATAAGTGTTTTTATTCTTTTGACAAATATTTATTCCTTTCAATATTTTGCATATTATCCACTATCCTTTTAGTACACCTTAGAATTTTTCCATAAATCCAGTAATTCATTATTCTTCTTTCATAGGGCACATTTTATAATTTTGCTCTAGTTCTTTTTTATTTACATATAGCCTACAATGATGCATGGTATTTTCTTTGTCAAATATAACTATCCTCACTTCTGATATCTAAATTTTCCTCACTGCATTACATATTCAAATATCAATTTCTCAGCCAATAATACAGCATTATCTGTATATAAAGGTACAGTACATGTTCACGGCCCCAACCAATACACTGCCACCTATACACTGCTAATGTAACCAAAAATATTATTTATATATTAGTCCATAAATATATTAAACAATAACAAACACTTCATATATTCTTGTTCTAGTCAAGCATGGAGGAATATTTGCCCTCCATACTCATATATGAATTATTAATTAAGAATCCCATTTATTATCACGCATAAAAAGAGCTTCAAAAGGAATTTTCCAAGCTGGTTGAACAGGCATCAAAATAAAAATCAGAGAACAATTAACAAGTGCCAATAGATACACATTGGCACAAAAATTCCAAACTTCTCATATGGATGACAGATCTGAACTTTTAGTGACTGGAATAGAATAATTGGGTCATGCTGGATAACAAAGTGAAAATGTTACACCAATGCGTGATTGCTGTGAAAAAGGCAAATTCCACACAATCGTTTTATAGGAATTTGAAAAGAAAATAGCTAAAATGTTCTTACGTGTTATATGTATTGCTATATATGTACGACAGACAGTGAGATGGGCAGCATATAAATGTCATAAATAAAAGTCTCTGGTAAAACTGAATTTGGAATACTGTACAATAATATCTGGTGAATAAACTTAAAAGAAAATATTGGGTTCAAAGAAGGTCAACCAAAATGATTATAGAGATAAAGCAGATGTTCTGTGAGTAAAGAGTACAGCACCTGGAGATTTTTAGATTAGCATACAATTTAGAAGTACTTATACAGACAACTTCCTCCTTGATAGATTTTGAGTTACGTGAGTTTGATCTGTCCCGGATGGATGGTACTATTGTTTTTGTTTTATTTCTAATGCTTTTTATGTCATTCAAAGCAGTTTCTAAAATGTCACATTCTAAAACTCTTATAAAGTATTTTAAAAATGTGTCTAGTTTGCATTTACTACATACTGTATATGCAAGATATAAACTATATGAAACTGTTTATCTTAGACAAAAAAGATCTCATATCTTGTTAATAAAATTCAGCAGATACTTCTAGCCATTTTTCAAATCATTTCTTAAATTAATTATGAAAAAAAATTCCAGTGGAACTGTTTTTAATGATAAAGGTAAAATAATAAACAAACAAATAAATGTGAATGTCTAAACTGTTGGCTGAAGTGCTTTCTTATACTTTATTGTCTTCCTCCAATGGAGGTGCTAGGTGAGATAACTCAAACTATTATCCAACAACTGGAGCTATTATCCATTTTCTGAAACCAAATAGGTTTCAGCCAATGAGAGCTAGCCCCATGCTCTTGTACTACACAAAGTAGTACAAAGATTACCTGTACGAAGTGAGTACAGGTAGTCCTTGACTTACAACCACAATTGAACCCAAAATTTATGTTGTTAAGTGAGAAATTTATTAAGTGAGTTTTGCCCCATTTTATTACTTTTCCTGCCAAATTTGTTAAGTGAATTTATTGTTGAATTAGTAACCAAATTAGAGGTCGACGGGACCTCCTCCAGGTCCCGTCGACCAAACAATGCCGGCTGGCGGGGCCGAGGGGGAGGGCCTTCTCTGTGGGAGCTCCCTCCCTGTGGAACCAGCTTCCCCCGGAGATCAGGACCATCCCCACCCTACTGGCCTTCCGGAAGGCGATAAAAACTTGGCTCTTCCGGCAGGCGGGGTGAAAATGAGACCAAGTGGATTACATATGGGTCTCCCCCCTTGATTGTACAGATGAGATACTCTTTTTAACTTTTGTATTTCATATTTATTTTTTTTAATTACTGTATTTACATGGTATTTTATATTGTATTTTTACTGTAATGGAATCTATATGTTATGAGCCGCCCAGAGTCCTCTGGGAGTTGGGCGGCATAGAAATCCATTAAATTAAATTAAATTAAATTAAATTAAGTGCATCTGGCTTCCCCATTGGCTTTGCTTGTCAGAAGGTTGCAAAAAGCGATCACATGACTCAGGACATTGCAACATCATAAATATGAACCAGATGCCAAGCTTCTGAATTTTGATCACATAACCATGGGGATGCTGCAAAGACTGTAACTGTGAAAAACGGTCATGTCACTTTATTCAGTGCTGTTATAACTTTGAACGGTCACTAAATGAACTGTTGTAAGTCGAGAATTACCTGCATAGTATGGTGAGCACAGGAAAGAAACAAAGAAGCAGGAGAACTAGTAGAACTGACAAAGAAACAAAGATTGCTGGACTCAAACAGAAAGCAATCCTTCTCTCCTAATTCCCAAATTGGTCTATATGTCCCTTAACTTTAATTGTCTGTCTGTCTGTCTGTCTGTCTGTCTGTCTGTCTGTCTGTCTGTCTAAAAATCATGGACATCAATCAAATTAGAAAATTATACATTCAATGAAAGCTTTCTGACAAAGTATAAAGAAATTTTATCAGGAGTATTATACTTTGGGAAGTCACACCACACAAATTTTTTCCACTATGCAAGTTTTATATGCAAATATTTACATCTGACTGACAATTTCTCAAAAAAATTAACTTTTCATCTTAATCTTTATTATCATGGTAATACAACAATACCTTGGAAATTTGGAGGAATTAAATGGTGGGAATATAAGTTTTAAATACTTAAACAATATCAGTATATAAATAATATGGGATGAAATAGACAGGAAGTACCTGGGCTGTATGAGGTCACAAGTAGGTATTATGTAATTACAGTTAGTAAAATAGCAGATAATTATGCTCTCTTTCTATACAGAAATACAGGTAGTCCTCGACTTATAACAGTTCATTTAGTGACTGTTCAAAGTTACAATGGCACTGAAAAAAGTGTCTTATGATCATCCCAAAGGTGCTTTTTTCAAGAGGCAACTGGACTTTCTGATTGTTCTTTGAAGATGTTTCGCTTCTCATCCAAGAATTAGAAGTGAAACATCTTCAAAGAAAAACCAGAAAGTCCAGTTGCCTCTTGAAAAAAGCACCTTTGGGACAATCAGGACCTGGATGACTGAGAATCTCCATAGACATGACCATTTTTCACACTTATGACTTATGCATACCTATAGTAATGTGATTTACATTCAGATGCTTGACAACTGACTCACATTTATGACAGTTGCAGTGTCCCAGAATCATGTGATCCCTTTTTGTAACCTTCTGACAAGCAAAGAAACAAGATTCACAACAACCGTGTTACTAATTTAAGAACTCCAATGATTCACTTAACAAATATGGCAAGAAAAGTTGTAAAATGGAGCAAACTCACTTAACGAATTTCTCTTTTAACATAAATTTTGGGCTCAGTTGTGGTCATAAGTTGAGGACTACCTGTACGTGATGCAGCCATCATGTTCTGAGATCTAATAGGAGCTGAAATAGCATACATGCAGCACTATATAAATTCTATATCAATATTACAGTATAGAAAAACAATTTCAGATGTATTTTTAATGATTGTTATAAAAGAGGAGGCATTCTTGAAAACAATAGTTAGAATGTTTTAGCAAAATGGATCATGAGCTAAAATAACTCAAGGTTTTCAGCAATCCATGTGACAATTCCTAGCTTTTTGCTAAATGACACAATATTTTCTTAAATTAAAAAATAAATATTAGTGAAAGATTTTCTAAAGTATTTGATATTCAAGCAGAAATATCACTGTAGCTTTTCCTTCCCTCAATGTAATTTAGTTCAACTGCAAAAAAGAGTAATTTGAATATTAAAAAGATTGAACATCACTGTTGTTAAAAACTGCTGTGCCACCTTAGAAATATCAGCTTTACTATTGTACAGAGCATTGGCTCCATCAAATGGTAGAGTGCTAAACTGCAGGTTTCTGTAAGCAGAAAAGTGTTTGCACAAGTTAATGTTGATTTTTGGCAATTGCCTGGACTACAATCTGTAGTTTTCTTGACAATGTTAGAATGAATGAGCTGGAAGGGACCTTGGAGGTCTTCTAGTCCAGCCCCCTGCTCAAGCAGAAGAACCTATACTATTTCACTCCTTCGCTCACAACAAAATACCTTATATACAGTAACAATAAACCTTGGTTCACAGCTAAACTTAAGCAGTTACGTCGTTCCAAAGAGGAAGCCTACAGAAAAGGTGATAGAATGCTGTACAATCAGGCCAGAAATGTATTAACAAGGGAGATCAGAGCAGCAAAAAGAAAAGCTAAGGAACCAGTTCTCAACAAATGAACCAGCAAACATGTGGAAAACTCTTAAAAACATCACCGGCTACAGCAAACCACCTTCCCAAGCTGAAGGAAATCAGCAACTGGCAGATGACCTGAATGTGTTCTACTGCAGGTTTGAAAGGAAACTACAGCCACCTATTCCCACAACCTCCATCCCAGACACACCAACAACAGCCAAACCTCCTACAACTGAACCCATCCCATTGGGTTCACAACCCCTGGTGATCACAGAAAAGGAAGTGCAAGATCTATTTCACAGACAGAAGCCAGGAAAAGCACCAGGTCCAGACAAGATAACTCCTTCTTGCTTAAAAGTCTGTGCTGACCAATTGGCCCCCATCTTCACCCAAATCTTCAACAAGTCACTGGAGATATGCCATGTTCCTTCTTGCTTCAAACGCTCCACTATCATCCCAGTGCCGAAGAAGCCCTCCATCAAGGAACTGAATGACTACAGACCAGTTGCTCTAACACCTGTAGTTATGAAAACCTTTGAAAGGCTAGTGATGTCCCACTTGAAAACCATCACAGATCCACTGTTAGACCCCCTGCAATTTGCATACCGAGCAAATAGATGATGCTGTTAATATGGCTCTGCACTTCATCCTACAACATCTTGAATCTCCAAATACCTACGCAAGGGTCCTCTTTGTAGACTTTAGTTCAGCATTCAACACCATCATACCGGACATTCTTCTAACTAAACTAAATCAGCTAGCGGTACCTGAACACATTTGTAAATTGATCACAAGCTTCCTAACAGAAAGGAAGCAGCAGATGAAGCTAGGCAAAATCACATCAGATATCTGTACAATTAGCACAGGGCCCCCCCAAGGCTGTGTACTCTCACCACTTCTCTTCTCTCTATATACCAATGACTGCATCTCAAACGATTCATCTGTTAAACTACTGAAGTTTGCAGATGATACAACAGTGATTGGCCTCATTCGAGACAACGATGAAACCTCATACAGACGGGAGGTTGAACAACTAGCCTCGTGGTGCAACCGGAACAATCTAGAACTGAACACACTCAAAACCGTAGAAATGGTGGTAGACTTTAGGAGAAACCCTCCCATCCTACCACCTCTTACAATACTAGACAACACAGTATCAACAGTAGAGACCTTCAAATTTCTAGGTTCCATCATATCTCAAGACCTAAAATGGTCATCTAACATCAAAAACGTCATCAAAAAAGCACAACAAAGAATGTTCTTTCTGCGCCAACTCAGGAAGCTCAAACTTCCCAAGGAGCTGCTGATACAGTTCTACAGAGGAATCATTGAGTCTGTCATCTGCACCTCTATAACTGTCTGGTTTGGTTCTGCAACCCAACAAGACAGACACAGACTTCAGAGGATAATCAGAACTGCAGAAAAAACAATTACTGCCAACCTGCCTTCCATTGAGGACCTGTATACTGCACGAGTCAAAAAGAGGGCCGTGAAAATATTTACTGACCCCTCGCATCCTGGACATAAATTGCTTCAACTCTTACCCTCAAAACATCGCTATAGAGCACTGCACACCAAGACAACTAGACACAAGAACAGTTTTTTCCCGAACGCCATCACTCTGCTAAACAAATAATTCCCTCACCACTGTCAAACTATTCACTAGGCTGCATTACTATTACTATTAGTTTTTCTCATCGTTCCTATCACCCATCTCCTCCCACTTATGACTGTATGACTGTAACTTGTTGCTTGTATCCTTACGATTTATATTCATATTGATTGTTTCCTGATTGCTTACTTGAACCCTATGACAACCATTCTTGACAAACGTATCTTTTCTTTTATGTACACTGAGAGCATATGCACCAAAGACAAATTCCTTGTGTGTCCAATCACACTTGGCCAATGAAGAATTCTATTCTATTGAAATACTGGGATTAGACAATTTACAACTACGTCGCCTCCGATCTGATCTAAATGTAGTTCATAAAATCATATACCAAAATGTCCTTCCTGTTAATGACTACTTCAGCTTCAACCGCAGCAATACACGAGCACGTAATAGATTCAAACTAAACGTAAACCACTCCAAACTCGACTGCAGAAAATACGACTTCAGCAACAGAGTGATCAATGTCTGGAATGCACTACCTGACTCTGTGGTTTCTTCCCCAAACCCCAAAAACTTTAACCTTAGACTGTCTACAGTCGACCTCTCCCCGTTTCTAAGAGGTCTGTAAGGGGCGTGCATAAGCACACCACTGTGCCTACCGTCCCTGTCCTACTGTCCTATTGTCCTCTTTTATCGTTACTTTTTACTTATGTTTATACAAAGTACTACTATCCTATACATGTTTGACAAATAAATAAATAAAATAAAATAAATAAATAAAATATTTCAGATAAGTGACTGTCTAGACTGAATGTTTTCAGATTTGGTTTGCCATTGCCTTCTTTTAGGGCTGAGAGAGAAAGATTGGCCAATGGTCACCCAGCTGGCCTTATATCTAAGGAGATACTAGAACTCCAGAGTTCCTCAGTTTTTAGCCTGATGCCTTAACTCCTACACCAAACTAGCTCTTTTAGATGCATGAAGAAAACTAGCCGTAAAATTTAAAATTAAAATATACAATAGAAAATGAATGTATCAGGATATGTTGTTGTTGTTTTTGATTAAGTTTTTATTTATTTTCTCTCCACATTTATCACACTTACATTTGCATATATACCTCCAATACATCAATAAAATACATTTTCATCAAAACAAATCAATAATCTATTTTTATTAGTCTTACTATTATTAATGTCTGTTTCTCTCCTTTTTCTTTTTTCCTTCACTCCCTTTTCTCCACCTCTCCTACCTACCTTCTTACACCTTCTCTCCCCCTTTCTACTTCCCACTCCTTCCTCCTTTCTCCCTCCCTCTATTCCTTCTTCTCGCCTTCTCTCTTCTTCCTTCCTACTTCTCTCTCTTCCTTCCTCCTTCCTCCCCCTCTCTCTTCTCTCTTCTCTCCCTCTCTCTTCTTCCTTCCTACTTCCTCTTTCCCTTCTGAAACCTTCCCTAAGTAAATTAATTCTAGTAGCTATTACATATAACAGACCAATAACATATTTACTTCTCTAGGTTTATCAGCTTTATTTGATATTTCTTATTTCTTGACCTCATATTTGTTCTGTTAAATCTTATTTTAGGCATATGTTATTTATCTGGTGCTACCTCCTTTCTGAGCTAATTTTGTATCCCAGGTCAACCACTAATTAATTCAATTTTTATTCCAAGTTAATTGCTATGACTTAACTTTACAAGATAGTTAATATGTCTTATGCCTCTTAATTTTGGGCCATATTGTTTCTTTCCCTTGCTTCAAATCTTTACTTATCATTTTGTTTTCTTTATTTATATCATTTCTAGACACCCAATAAAAACAAAAAAAACCATTATAATTGTCAGTTTGTATACTCTCATATTCATGATAATTATTCATTCTAACATCTTATTTTACTCCATTATCATCAATAATCATCAACATTCTTACATTACATCAAATTTTTAAATCACACAAATCCTAAATTGAACATTTTAAATATAACTGTAGTAATTATCCAATTTATATATATGTTTTTTCCAACAGTTGTTACTAAAATTTAATTTAATACAGCCAATCTTGTAACAGTCTGCAATAAAATTGTAACCTTACAAGAAGGAATCTTTAATTAAATAATTATATTAATTGATTAAATCTTATATACCCTTAATATCAATTATAAAAATTAAGTATAGTAGTAATTCTAAAATAACAGAATTCTATAATTTTCCATTATCAATCCCCCATTTTCTTTTGATTTTTCCACTCTTTCATTTTTATAAATATCTCCTTTCCATCTCCAATTTCTTAGCTTTTTCTTTCTCTCTCTTTTTTTTATACCACCAATTCCTTTTCTCCCAAACTCCTTTTCTCCCCAAATATTTCATTTGTATAAGTCTTCTTTCCATTCCTCTCAACCTCTTCTCCCTATTTCCTCCTTTTTTTAAACTAGGTTTTTTCGATGCCCATATTTCCCCCTTATTATTTCACTTTTAACACTGTGAATCCCAATATAATTATTATAAATTTCAATATGTTCATCATTCTGTCCTTCATTTTTAATGTCCTTATCCTTTTTATTATCAAAGAGTCCAATATTGTCAACAATCTTCTTTTCTTCTTCTGGTTTTACCTCTCCTTTATTTTCTTCTTGTTTTTCATTCTTTCCATTTTCATTCCCTGCCATCAAAGCTTCAGAGTGATTATTGTCATCTAATTCTTTTATCATTCCTTTTCTAGCTCCAAGTCCCAAAATGTAACTTTTTAAGTTGTTGCCCAGTTCTTTCAACAGTCCAACAAGTTCTTCATATTCACTTGCCTCCATCGTCTCAAAATCACAATGTATAAATCCAAAACAGCTTAAAATCAGTCTCAGGCTGTTATTATAGATCAACTTCCACAGCCTTTTGTATTATTGTCTTTTGTATAAAGTTTATTCCAATCTAAGCAAGTCCCAGTGTGCTTTAAATCAATCTCCAGTTGTTAACAATAAACTATTTTCACAGCTTCCAAAGTATTTTCACTTTCTTGCAAACTCTAAGATAATTCTTACAAGTCAAGGCCAGTATTAGTATCAACAAGGATATCCCGATGATTAGTTGTAGTTTATCTTCCAACCAGCAGATGGCAATGCCTTTTTCCCATGTACCAAATCTGCTCTTTCTTACAGCATTTACTCCTCAATATTTAAAAAAAAAAACCATTTCACCTTTTAAAATATTTCTTCAAATTTTTTAATGTTCACTCTCTTAATTCCAACAAGTCTTTTCTGAAATTTCCTTAAATCTCGGGCTTTTAATTCTGTTCCTCCAATGTCTCTATGATTTCTCCAAGTTGCTAGATAGCTGCTTTTTCCAGTTTAATACACTTTTAGTTCCCTTTGCAGTTTTAAGTTCTATTCTTATCTTCAAACATGGCCAAACACTCACCGGCTTCTTAATTTATTCCTCTCTCCAGCTCTGCGCTTCGATCTTCTTACCCAGGTGACTCACAGTCTTTCAGTCTTCTCCTGCTGTTTGTGGCCGCTGAGACTAGGACGACATTCTGTCATCTTTCGCAGCCACTGGCTGAGAGGATAATGTCAGTTCCTGGGGGGTTTGCCACCCCCAGTCCACCAATGGTTCCTCTCTTCTTCCCCTCCCCCTCAGGGATGTTCTGACCCAGTACTGGCTTGTACCGGGTCTCCAGGTGGCTGGAATTCGGGGTTTAGATTTAGATTTATTATTAGAGTTGGAAGGGACCTTGTAGGTCATCTGGTCCAACCCCCTGCTCAAGCAGGAGTTCCTACACCATTTGAGACAGATGGCAGTCCAGTCTCCCCTTGAAGGTCGCAAGTGTTGGGGCTCTCACAACCTCCGCTGGCAAGCTGTTCCACTGGTTGATCGCTCTCACCGTCAGAAAGTTTCTCCTCACTTCCAGGCTGAATCTCTCCTTGGTCAGCTTCCATCCATTATTCCTTGTTTGGCTTTCTGGTGCCATAGAGAACAGCCTGCCCCCCTCCTCTCTGTGGCATCCCCTCAAGTATTGGAACACTGCTATCATGTCACCCCTGGTCCTTCTCTTCGCCAGACTGGCCAAGCTCAGTTCCTGCAACCGCTCTTTGTATGTTTTATTTTCCAGACCCTTTATCATGCTGGTTGCTCTCTTCTGCACATTCTCTAGGGTTTCAATGTCTTTTTTGTAGTGTGGTGACCAAAACTGGATGCAGTACTCTAGGTGTGGTCTGACCAAGGCTTTATAGAGTGGTACTAGTACCTCTCTGGTCCTTGATTGTATCCCTCTATTTATGCAGCTCAGGACTGCGTTGGCCTTTTTGGCTGCTGCTGCACACTGCTGGCTCATATTTAGTTGGCTGTCTATCAAGACTCCGAGATCCCTCTCGCAATCGCTGCTATTAAGTGTGGTTTCGCCCAGTTTGTATGTGTATTTTTGATTCTTCTTACCTAGGTGTAGAATTTTGCTTTTCTCCGTGTTAAATTTCATTTTATTGGTTTGGGCCCAGTGTTCGAGTCTGTCAAGGTCCCTCTGGATTTTGAGTCTGTCCTCTGGGGTGTTTGCTACTCCCGCCAGCTTGGTATCGTCTGCAAATTTGGTTAGTTCTCCTGCTATTCCCTCATCTAGGTCATTTATGAAGATATTAAAGAGTACTGGGCCTAGGACGGAACCTTGTGGTACGCCACTGCTTACTTCTCTCCATGTGGACTTAGAGCCATTGAGGACTACTCGTTGGGTACGGTTGGTCAGCCAGTTGTTAATCCATCTGGTTGTGTAGCTGTCTATCCTGCTTTTTTCTAGCTTATGAAGAAGTAGGTTGTGGTCTACTTTGTCAAATGCTTTGCTGAAGTCCAGGTATATTATGTCTACTGCATTTCGCTGGTCTACTAATTTGGTCACAGTGTTGAAGAATGAAATGAGGTTGGTTTGGCATGACTTGTTCTTAACAAATCCATGTTGGCTGTTGGTTATTACTTGGTTTGTTTCTAGATGATGTGAGATCTGGTTTTTAATTATTTTTTCCAGTATTTTCCCAGGTATTGATGTTAGGCTGATTGGTCTGTAGTTTCCTGGGTCTGTTTTTTTACCTTTTTTGTAGATGGGGACCACATCAGCTCTTTTCCAGTCCTCGGGGAGTTCCCCTGTGTTCCAGGATTTGTGGAAGATATGGTGCAGTGGTTCCGAAATGACTTCTGCTAGTTCTTTTAGGACTCTGGGGTGTAATCCATCAGGTCCTGGTGCTTTGTATTCGTTAAGTTCAGATAGGTGATCTCTTACTGTATTTTTGCTTAGGTTGAGTCTTGCTTCAAATCTGTTTTTTATATTTGTGTTGCTGGGTAGTTGAGCTGCAGTTTCCTTTTGTGTGAAGACTGATGCGAAGAATGTGTTCAGTAGCTCTGCTTTGTCTGTGTTGTCTGTTACTTCTTTGCCGTCTTCTCTCTTTAGTGGACCAACTGTTTCTTTGATTTTTTTTCTTGTTGTTTATGTGTTGGAAGAAGCTTTTTTTGTTGTCTTTGACTTTTGTTGCGAGTCTTTGTTCATTCTGGGCCTTTGCTGTCCTGATTTTTTCTTTACAGATTCTGGCTGTCTGTTGGTACTCTGCCTTGGTTATGTGCCCATCTTTCCATTTTTTGTATTTATCCTTTTTTTCATTCAGTTTATCGGTGAAGTCTTTGTTTAGCCATGCTGGTTTCCTTTTGGATTTCTTGTTTTTCTTCCTCATCGGTATTGTGGTGTTCTGGGCTTTTAAGATCATGTTTTTTAGGATCTCCCAGGCTTCTTGAGTTGTTTTACCCTTTAGTACTTTCATCCAAGGGAACTTCCCCAAGTTTTCTCTGAGTTTATTGAAGTCAGCTTTTTTAAAGTCTGGGATATAGGTGTCGTTATGTTCAGTTATTTGTGTTTGCTTTATGGTGAATTTTAGTATTACGTGGTCACTCTCGCCAAGTGTTCCTGCAGCTTCAACTCCTTCTATTGTTTCTTCTCTGTTTGTAAGTATTAAATCCAGTATGGCTGCCCCTCTAGTTCCCTCCTCCACTTTTTGGACAATGAAGTTGTCAGCTAGGCTGGTTAGAAATCTGTTAGATTTCTCACTTGGTGCTGAGTTGGTTTTCCAGTTGATATCCGGGTAGTTGAAGTCTCCCATTATTACAATGTTGTTTTTCTTGCATATGTTCTTTAGCTGGTTGGTAAAAAGGGTGTCCATTGTTTCTGTTTGGTTTGGTGGTCTGTAGTATACTCCTATTGTTGTGTCGTTCTTTTTTTCTTTTATGTTGACCCATATGCATTCTAATGGGTTTTCTTCCTTGGTTACTTGTAGCTCTGTAGCTACATAGTGGTCCTTTATATACAGTGCAACACCACCTCCTTTTTTGTGTGATCTGGTTTTTTTGAAGAGTTTGTATCCTTTTATCTGTATGTTCCAATCGTGTGATTCGTCCCACCAAGTTTCTGTTATTCCGACTATGTCATGTGTACCTTCGTGCATTAATATTTCAAGTTCACCTTGTTTATTCCCTAGGCTTTGTGCATTTGTGTAGAGGCATTTGAGTTCTTTGTGCCTGGTTGTGGGTGTTTTTTCTTTGTCTCTTATTTGTCGTTTGAGTTTGTTTTCTTCCCCATCCCTTTTTGGTTCGTTGTTTGTTTTGTTTGCTTGGGGTCCATGCTTGGAGTTGGGCCCCGGGGATCCTGTAGATTGGTCACCCTCCCCTCGCGATTTTAGTTTAAAGCCCTCCTGACAAGTTGGGCCAGTCTTTTTCCGAGGACATTCTTCCCAGTCTTTGTGAGATGTAACCCATCCCTTGCCAAAAGTCCATCTTGGAGGTAGTGCAGTCCGTGGTCTAGGAATCCAAAGTTTTTTTGGCGATAACAACCCTTTAGCCAGTGGTTTACTTGTAGGATTCTTTGTTCCCTTGCTGGGTGTTGTCCTCTTGTTGGTAGTATGGATGAGAAGACTACTTGCGCACCTAGGTTTTTGACGTTCTTGCCTAGTTGCTCATAGTCATTCTGTATTGTTTTCAAGTTCTTTTTTGTGTCATTTGTTCCTACATGGAGTAATAGTAGGGGGTAATAGTCTGTGGGTTTTATTATTTTGGTTACTTTCTCTGCTACGTCTATGATTTTGGCTCCTGGAAGGCAGCATACCTCTCTGGATTGGTTATCTGGTCTACAGATGGCGGGTTCGGTTCCTCTGAGGATTGAATCTCCTATTACCAGTACTCGCCTTTTCTTTTTGCCTGGGGTTGTTTGGGGAGTTTCTTTCTGTGTTGTAGTGGTGTTTGGTGGTGCTGCTTTGTTGAGGGTTCTTTCTGGTGTTTCTTTTCTGTGTGTCTGTGCGTTATCTTCTATTGGAAGTCCCTGGTATTGGTTGCTTAGAGTCAGTGGGGTTGGGTCTGGGTGAGTTGGTTTGGACAGTGGTTTTGTGTTTGGTTTGTGTTTTTTTCTGTGGGTGACATGTGTCCATCTGCTTTCTTCCTCCGGGGGGTTAGCTATAGTGGAAGTTTCTTGGTCATTTTTATGTTCTTTTTGTGCATGTTCTTTTTGTGAGGTTTGGGGTTTCTCATTTTGTTGATTGAGTTTGAGGGTGTTTAGGTTTTTCTCTAGATCTTCTACTTTTTCTTCTAGTAATTTGATTAGTTTGCATTTGGTACATATGTAGTTTTGGAGTTCTGTGGGCATAAGAGTGTACATGGAGCATGCTCTGCAGGTCACAATAGAGTCTGTTCCTTTTGTGCTGGGGTTGTTTGGGTTGCTGTTGTTTTCGATGTCTTTCATTTGTGGGTATTTGGTGGTGGTGTTTTTTTGGGTTGTGCCTGGCATGGTCACTAATTAGTTTGTGTTAATTAATTAGTAATCAATGCATATAATACCTATAATATATAAAATTCAGCTGATATAGATATATAAATAGTTTAAGTAATATGTAATGTAAATATGTTCATTAAATCAGTAACAATATCTCTTCAATTTAAATTGTAATTATTATTAATCTTTCAATGTAGATATACCCCAGCTTCCTTCTGCTGTTTAGATGACACCCTTCCAAATCCTCTTTATATTTCACTGTTCTTTTCTTTCCTTTAAGCTCAGTTTTTCCACCTTTTTAAAGAGAACGAGTCAGTGGGGCTTTTTTTCCCCCCTCTACGCTCCACAGTCAGCTATTGTTGCAGGGTCCCTTTAAATTTTGCTCTCCTCTGTCCTTCTTTCCGGAAGTGCTGCTTTTCTCCCTTCCTCCAAGATGTCGCTCATTCAAAACTGCTTAGTTACTGTAAGTTCTTTCTGTCCTTTATTTCCCTCCACCGTCCAGTATCACCACCGTTTCAAAGTAAAGGATTCTTTTATCGATCCACCTCGTGTTGTCTCCGATCTCTCCTTTGCTCCGATCACACCGTTCTTTCTATGGGAATCCTCTCAGCTGCGTTTACAAAGCCTCCTTCTCCTCGAGTCTTCCAGACTCTTTCCTCCCTCTTCTCTCTAACACCAACTCGCTTTTGTCCGCAATCCACTTTTCATTCAGATCCCCGTGTCACGCATACCTGTTTCTTCTCTCACCGAGGAAGATAAGTTGCTGAAGTTTTGAGCCTTGCCGAGCCTCGTTCCTCCAGCTATTTCTGGCTCCACGTGGTTGGATGTTTTCTTCTCTCTTTTTTTAAAATGGGTTCGGCTGGTCCCAGCTTTTAGATGTTGATATATGTGATATTTGGAGCTAATTTATGTCTATTGTCTTATTTTGATAGCTTCAGCCTTATCTCTAACTCTAGGTTTTTGGGTCTTTTTCCTACTCTCCGTCTTCAGTGATGGGACTAGGCGTCTGCCTCCGTCGCCATCTTCAATATTCTCCAGGAGAACGCGGGGAACTCCATGCCGCCTCGGCGCTGGCCACGCCCCCTTCCCAGGCTATGTTGTTAAGGAAGTCCTTTCTTCAGATTTCTGTATCTCTTGTTCAGTTTTATTGTGCACTTATATTTTTTTGAAATGAGGCAGAACACTTTATATAAACCATGTCTAATTTTATAAATATCTCTATTCTTGCATAGTTTTTTAAAAATGTAACTATTCTAGATTGTACTTGTTCCCATAGGGAAATTGAACCAATTTAGCAATAAACTTTGTTGTATTTTTCTCAAACTTTTCCAACTTTACAATATCATTAATGAACTGTATCAATTGGAAGAATATATGGCATTCTAAGAGAAGCATGCATAATAGATTTAGTAAAAGCACAAGATCTGGCAATTTATTTTTATTTTTTTTCTAAATACAGGCAGTCCTCAACTTACGATTACAATTGAGCCCAAAATTTCTGTTGCTAAGTGAAACATTTGTTAAGTGAGTTTTACCCCATTTTATGACTTTTCTTGCCACAGTTGTTAAGTGAATCACTGCAGTTAGTAAATTAATACCACGGTTGTTAAGGGAAACTGGTTTCCCCATTGACTTTGCTTTTCAGAAGGATGCAAAAGGTGATCACATGACCCCTGGACTCAGCTACCATCAGAAATATGAACCAGTTGCCAAGCATCTGAATTTTGATCATGGGGATGCTGCAATTGTCATAGGTGTGAAAAACAGTCATAAGTCACTTTTTTAGTGATGTTGTAACTTTGAACAGTCACTAAATGAACTGTTGTAAGTCGAGGACTACCTGTATTCCTAAGGGAGCGTTTAGTTTTCTAGTCAAGGGTCTCCAAACTCTGGCCACAGACCAGTACCAGCCCATGGCCTGTTAGGAACTGCTCAGCACAAGTGAGTAAAGTTTCATCTATGCATGAGGGATTTAGGTAGTGTGTAAAACCATGTGTTGTGGTCCACCAGCAGCCAGTGGAGCTGGCAGCAGATTCGAACAGAGAGGAGGTTGGGGAGGAACATGGGCCAGTCCTGGAGTCTGGGGAAAGCTCTGATGAGTGCTCTGCATTGGAGGCAGAGATGGGGCCAGGGCAGTCTGACAGTTATCAGCTGCCTATGGAGTCAGACATCAGTGAGGCAGACAAACAGCTGGAACCTCTTCCCAGTATGCGCATGCGCAGAGCTGCCAGACGAAGGGAACAGCTAAGGAACAAGGGTCGACTTGGGAGTAAGGCCACAGGTGGATGATGAATGTCCCCTCCCATAGGGAATAAAAGAGGAGCGAAAGGGGATGGGAGTTTGCAGGAGACCATTAGTTCGCTTAATTGGTTCGTGACTCTCAGAGACTTTTTGCCAAGTTTTGAAGATATCGGCCTGGTAGCTTTCCAGACCAGATAAGGTCTGTGACTGTAAATTACCCTTGAAAGACTTTGCTGGATGTCAATAAGAAGAATTCATAGTAACTTAATAAAAGGGGGGGTTTGTCAGGACAAGGAGTCTGCTTCGTGGTTTGTGGAATCCTAGGTCAGAACAGTTTGTCTCCTGCCTAACAGACCTCTATTAACATGGAACAGCTTCGTGTGGAGAACACTCAGCTCACTCAACGGGTGGCTTTGCTAGCAAGCCAGATGGTTCAGCTCCAAGCTCACGCTGCTCCACCTCCCCAGAGGAAATGCCCAGTGGCGGTGTCTGATAAGTTCGATAGCAACCAAGCCATGTTTCCTGCCTTTTTGGGACAATGCCAGCTCTTTATCAGCCTGAGAGCTGAAGACTTCCCCAATGACCAGATAAAGTGGGGTTTATGATTAGCCTCCTCTCTGGCTCTGCGGCTCGCTGGGCCATGCCCCTGCTGATCCAGGCTAGCCCTCTGCTGGATGACTTCTGGGGTTTTTGTGACCACCTAAGACTGATGTATGAGGACCCCATTAAGATGCAGACTGTTACCTGACATCTGAAGACCCTGAAGCAGGGCCGGCACCCTTTGCAAGAATATATCCATGAATTTAGACTGCTTAGCCAAGATTCGGCCTGGAATGAGGCTGCCCTCATGGACGCGTTTCAGGATGAGTTGTCGGAGGAGTTGCAGGATGAGCTGGTCTGGGTCGATATTCCTCTGAATCTCAACGTGCTGGTCCATCTTTACCTCCGGATCGATGCTCGATTGCAGAGACGGGGAAGTTGCTGTGCCGCCCAGGAGACTTGGGTGGTCCCAGTCGTGTGCAAGACCCCAGCTCCGCAGGAGGAGCCCATGGAATTAGGCACAGCCAGACCCCACCTGTTGGAGACCGAGAAAAACAGACAGTGCTCAGGGGGGTTGTGTTTCTATTGGGCACATGGTCGCCTCTTGCCCCAAGAAGCAACGAGGGGCATCAGCCCCTGAGCCTGCCCCACAGCCACAGAAAACCCTGTTGGGAAACGCCCAGAGCCTGACCTAGGGGAGACCCTGGGTTGGGTGCACACCAACACTGAGTCATGCCCAGCAGTTGTGGCCCCTGGAGCCCCCAGCACTTGATCCTGGCGGCATGAGTATTCCTTTCCAGTAGTCCTCAGGGGATGGTCGACTCTGGGGCCACAACAAACTTTATGGATGCAGCGTTTGCAGCCAAAGATGCAGTCCCTCATTGTCCGGTGGATCCCTCTCTGCTTGTGGAGACCATTGATGGCTGGGTGCTTCTGACTGGGCCTATTAAGGCCACCATGCAACCCTTGCACCTGGCCATCGGCTCTGAGGAAGCTACCCAGTTTTATATTACTTCCAGCCTGCATTTCCCTGTGGTCTTGGGCTTGGCTTGGCTCTGGACACACGATCCATAAATCTACTGGTCCCAGAACCTCATCACTTTCCCGAGCTTGTAATGCATGGACCACACACCCCAAGTCTGCGCAGGCCAGTTGCTGAGTCCACCCGGGTTGTCCTTGCCCTCTGACCTAGTAGACTTCGCAAAAGTCTTCAGCGAGCAGGAGGAGGACCAATTGCCCCCGCACCGGCCATGACTGCCCCATCGATTTGCTGCTGGATGTGCAACTCCCAGTGAGGCATTTGTACTCGATGTCTGACCATGAATTGGCCGTGTTGCGGGACTTCCTGGACAAAAATCTGGCTCGGGGTTTTATCTGGCCCTCGTCATTGCCACTGTCTGCCCCAGTCTTGTTTCTGAAGAAGAAGAGCGGAGACTTGAGGCTTTGTTGTGACTACTGCAAGTTAAACGCCATCACGGTGTGCAATCGGTATCCTCTGCCCCTTATTCCTGAACTGTTGGAATGGCTCCGAGGGGCTACCGTCTTCACCAAATTGGACCTGCATGGAGCTTATAATCTAGTTTGGATCAGGGCCAGGGATGAATGGAAGACGGCGTTCGGCACCAGGTATGGACATTTTGAGTATACCATCATGCCATTTGGGTTGACCAATGCTCCTGCGGTCTTCCAACATTTTATGAATGACATCTTCCGGGACCTCTTAGATCAGTTTGTCATGATTTACCTGGATGATATTTTGATCTACTCTTCCTCCAGGGAGAGCCACCAACAGCATCTCCGCCTGGTCCTGCAATGGCTCCAGGAGAACTGCTTGTATGCGAAATTGGAAAAATGCCAGTTTTTTCAGTCCTCCATCGAGTTCCTGGGGCATCGCATCTCTCCTGAGGGCATTGCGATGGAGTCGAGCAAGGTCGAGTCTTTGCGTAGTTGGCAACCTCCTTGGCGAGTGAAGGATGTCCAGCGACTCTTCAGGTTCGCCAACTATTATCGGACCTTTATTCCAGGCTTCGCTTCCCTGACCATGCCCCTCACTTGGCTCCTTCAGAAAAAGGTCCCGTTTCAGTGGAGTACCCCCAAGCAACAGGCATTCCAGGCCTTGAAGCAGGCATTCATGAAGGAGCCCATCTTGAAACATCCTGACCCCCACCGTCCATTTGTAGTGGAAGCAGATGTGTCCGATGTTGCTGTCGGAGCAGTGTTACTCCACGCTCATGCATCCAGCGGTACCTCTTCCCTTGCGCGTATTATTCGTGGAAGCTCAATTCTTCTGAGCGCAACTACACCATCTGGGAGAATGAGCTACTGGCCATTAAGGCGGCGTTTGAGGCCTGGAGACATCATTTGGAGGGGGCCCAACATCAAATTGAAGTCTGAACAGACCACAAAAACTTGGAATTCTTGCAGAGTGACTGGAAACTGAACCAACGCCAGTTTCGGTGGTCTCTCTTCTTTGCCAGGTTCAATTTCCTCTTCACCTACATCCCCAGTGGTCGCAACTAAAGGGCGGACATGCTCTCGTGGAAACTATTCCCACAACTAAGACCATACGGGAAGCGCAGCTGCACGATGCTTGGGTGGAGCAACGGAAGGAAGAGGTGGAGGCCACCTCTCCATGGACATTCACCGAGGAACTCTTGCGGTACCAAGACAGGCTATATGTGCCGGTGGGGCCGCTCCGGGGACTTATCCTCTCACAGTGCCATGATAATCCAGCAGCGGGGCACTTTGGCCTCTTCAACACCTTGAACCTGGTTTCTCATACCTTCTGGTGGCCCCAATTACGACACGATGTCCAAGCCTATGTCACAACCTGTGTATGATGCTGGCAGGCCAAGTCGGCAACGGGATCCCCCCCCCTGGCTGCTCCAGCCATTGCTGACACTGGAGAGACCCTGGGGTGCCATTTCCGTGGATTTCTTGACGGATTTGCCTCCGTCTTCTGGATTCACGACCATGTTCATGGTAGTAGACATGCTGACGAAGTTGGTGCACTTCGTTCCGTGTCATGGGTTACCGACGGCTTGCGCCACCGCCCGCATGTTTATCCAACATATCTTCTGGCTGCACAGTCTACCTGATAGGGTCATTTCGGACAGAGGGGCTCAATTTACAGCCCAGTTCTGGAAAGGGCTGATGACTACCTTGGATGTGAAAATCTGCCTGTCGTCAGCGCATCATCTGCAAACCGACGGCGGGATGGAGAAAGTAATTGGGATCCTGGAGCAATATCTGCGCTGCTTCGTGAACCAGCAGCAGGACAATTGGGTGGATTATCTGGCAGTGGCGAAGTTCACGTTCAACAACTTGCAGTACACCTCCATGCAAACGACCCCTTTCATGGCCAGTCTGGCGTATCATCCTTGGTTCTTTCCCCTCACAAAACTCGACTCACTGGTTCTGGCGGCTAATGACTATCTGTCTGAGTTACAGGCTGTCCATTAATTGGTGCGATGGTATCTGGAGAAAGTCAAGGAGGACTAGAAGAAAGTTGCGGACCAATCTCGGTGAGCAATGCCAGCGTTGGCTGTGAGAGATCGGGTATGGTTGTCCACCAGGCACCTTACGTCAGACTGGCCAGTTAAGAAGCTAGACCATTGGTACCTTGGCCCGTACCGGAGGCAGAGGGAGGTGGCACTGGAAGGCAGAGCCGAAGGGACTTGCTCTCACTCTCCCAGCCAGGAGCTGCTCTTTGTGCAGCGGGCGAGCAAGGGAAGGAGGCAGTGGCAACAGCGGGAGGCAGAGGGAGGCAGAGCCGAAGGGATTTGCTCTCGCTCTCCCAGCCAGGAGCTGCTCTTTCTGTGGCCGGCACTCTTTGGCCGGGGGAGAGTGAGAGAGAGAGAGTGAGAGAGAGAGAGAGAGAGAGAGAGAGAGAGAGAGAGAGAGGTGGCTACGCGCACCCCCCACGGGACTGGCTCAGCTGTTCTGGGATGCCTCCAGCAGCGTTTTGAAACTCACTCCTGCCGACGGCAATGCAGGGATCTCTCTCTCTCTTCCGGCCAAAAGTGTGGCCGCCGCAAAAAGAGCGGCTCCCAGCATGTCCCCCCCTTTCCCCTGGAAGTAGTTGGGGGGCTTATTTTCAGGGGGTGGCTTATTTCAACGCATGTCCCAAAAAGCCCTGTGGGGCTTATTTTCGGGACATGTCTTATTTTGGGGGAAACACGGTAGTAGCAAAGTTCAATAGGAAGTCAAGTCATACACAGTTAGTCAGTCAATGCGAAGATTCTTCTTCTTGCCTATCTTTGTTTTAACTAGCAAACAAAAATTACAGCTAACATTCAAATCTACACTATCACAGATAGTTACTCTTTTCACAGCAGCTCTTCACAGCAATTTCACACAGTCAATTACTCAACAGTGAAGCAGCAGAGATAATCAGCAGAGAGTCAGCACTCCGGAACACACCTTCAAACACACACAGACATTAATCACCATTCTGAGCATGCTCTCTTGCTGCCTTATATAGTAATCAGCCTACAATTCATTTAAAGCAATATACACATAACATTGATTTGTGACTTGATCATATATTAGCAAACCCAATCGTTTGAACAGGGTTCTAACAATCACACTAGTCACTTTGACCTTAAGATCTCTTTCTGGGTTACACACCACAACCTCAGAAAACTTTATAGACACATAAATGAAATTTGTTGCTTTTGTTTCAAAATAAGCAGAAATAATTTATTTGAGGCTCCAATAGTTGCTAAGGAGACACAGCAGCTCCTCAGAGTATATTAGCAGAAAACTGAACTGGTAAGCTACTATGCAGTCAGTAAAGATCAAGCTGAATCTTTTAAAAATGAATGAACTATGAATAAAAAGAACATATTACAGAAGAACATATGCAAAATAAGTATAATGCTGGAATTATATAGGTCCTTATCATGACATAACTATTTTGAAGCAGGTTAGGTTATTTTTGATGAGATGTATTTAAGACAGTACCAGTTTTACCTGTATGGCTGCAAACACTTAGTACCTGTAAAAATTGGCTAAATGTTGTTTATAAATAAATATTATTCCATTCTACTATTTTCTATTTTTAAGGCAATATTTAAACAAAATGCACATTAGCAGTTTTAAGTCAATTCATTATGCAACACTTACAACTGTTCTTCTTCTTTTGCTTTCTTGTCAGAAACCAGATAAACTGTTCCAAAACTTCCACGTCCAAGTTTTTGATAAATATTGTATCTTCCTGCAATCAGTGTTTTTGAGTGGATAGAAATAGGTGTAAATGATGTACCATTCTTAACTGCTTCCTGGAATTTCAGCATTACTCCATAGAATCAAAGTAGCTCAATAATTAATACTGAAACTGCAAAATTAATAATTTCTTGATCATGAAGGATTATTTACCTGCAAGAGGAAAAAGAATATTCAATATACTGAAATTTATAACATACTTAAGAATAGGTTTAACTTACTTATTTTCCATTATATTATTGAACACTACTGCAGTAGAAGACCTTCTAGAAGCAATTTTCTGTTATACTCAACTTTCACTGCTACCACAAAGTATATCACTAGCTGTGTTTGATCATACTAGCCCAAATTACCAGAACCATAGTTTATCAAATTAGCCTATTTGCTAGGATGGTTCATTTGCAATGAACCATAAACAACTCTATCACATTTATATTATATATCTCTTAATTTCCTTTATTTTTATTTATACCTTAGAAACCTGGCTCATGCCACATCTATCGATGAATATTGTTTTGTACTATACCTCTCTTATCTTTTTAAAATTTATTTGTCTATATGACCTACTTTTCATTTTCAGCAATTATTTATAATTCCATTAAAAATCTTAGCAAAAATTTTAATTGATGATTGATAATAAAATATCATATTGGATAAATATATTTATTAACCACTGCCATAAAACTAACTATAACTATATATGTATATATAAATCACTAACAACTATGTAGGACAAATTAAGTTTCTCTCTGAATGCAATCCTGTACTAATGCCATCACTGATTTATTCTGAATTTTATTTTATTTCGTATAGGACAACATATTATATTAGACAACAGCATAATTGTTTTAATGATAAATTTCATTGTTAAATCAGATCCTCTGCTATATACATGGCTTACATTACTTATGTATAAACTATGTAAACTCTCTTTTTTGAATCCTTAAAAAACATAATATTTTTTGTGTAGGACAAAACTTGAAATAGGCTAACATAAACAATGCATCCAAAATCCAAAATACGTGACTCCTATGGAACTGAAATTTAGCAAATTTCATAAAGCATTTTATTATTAATAAAGAAGTATCATATTTCCTGGGGCTATACAGTCCAATATAGGCTATTTTCAAGGTAGAAACATCTCTGAATATCTCCCTGAATATTTAAGAACTTTTCAAGTACATTAGAATTTCTGCCATTACTGAAGGAATCTGGTAAGTAAATATCTCTAAGTCAAAGACCCAAGGGGTCATGAGTCATTCAGTTATTATTAACTTGTCTACCAACATTCTAAATGTTGACAATCACACTGCAAAAACTATTTGTCAAATCTTACTTGTTAAAAAAAGGCTTTAATCTCAAAACCAGCAACATACCTGATATTAAACAGTAGCTTTTTTATCAAATTGGTCACAAATTTCAATGAGCTCTATGGATTCACAATTTGTAACAATAACACCAAATGTGAAACTGTTACAATATCCAGCTGCTGAGATACTGACATAATTTGTGCCGAGGACTTGAACTCAGCAATGTGGTTTCCTAATAGAGTGCACCAACATTCTAATTATTAAAAGTGATTTTCACAAGTGAATAAATGAGTTGTAACCTTGGAATTAAAAAAAATGCTTAAATCAAGTAGATTATGAACATTTTTTCTAATTCCTAATTCTTTTACAAGAAAACAATGTTAATGTTTGCATATTAATTAGGCTGTTACTGCCTGCTTCAATACTTCCTACTTCAGTTTGTCTCACAGAACCAGTATAAAATTGCACAGTAATTTTAAATTAATAAAATTGTATGTAAATATGTTATGTTATGAATCGTAATGTAAATATCTAATATGCAGGAAGTATTTTCATTGTTACAAATTGAACATAATTAAAGCATAGTGATTAATCACAAAAACAATATGTAATTATATATTGTAAAATATTTATTTCTAATTACAAATAAATGAAATTTTGTCTTGAAGCATGGTGTAGCATGGGTAACAGTCTCAATATAACAACAGTAAACTAGTCAGGCTCAAACAAACAAAAAGATGTAAAGGGGAAAAGGCACTCTGGAACCTGCTGTGATGCCCGGGTGGGAGGCTTTCATATTCCATAGTTCCCCAGGAAGCCTTTCCCTTAAGCCCCACTGATATCAATCCTGTTGGGCACAAATGCGAGAGTTGGGGGGAAAGAGATGAGGAAAGAGCTATTGGGGGGGGGAACAAAACCCTTTTTTCTCCCCCTCCTTTCCCCTCCCTTTCCCCTTCGCACCCACCCCAACCCCACTCCACCCCCTACCCTCTTTCAAATATTACTTCTGGGATATAACCTTATTCATATTCATATATATTTCTATACATTCCATATACCATAAATCATTTCTAAGTACATCCATACATTTTCCTAGGTCCGTGATGGCGAACCTATGGCACGGGTGCCACAAGTGGCACGCGGAGCCATATCAGTGGGCACGCGAGCTCATGTCCGGCGTGCCTGTGCGCACCGGCCGGCTGATTTTTGGGCCTTCTGGGCCCACTGGGAGTCGGGAAACAGGCTGTTTCCAGCCTCCAGAGGGGGTGGGGAAGGCCCTTTTCGCCCTTCCCAGGCTCCTAGAAAGGCTCTGGAGTCTGGGGAGAGCAAAAAATGGGCGTGCCATTGCATGCTGGGAGTGGGAGGGTCATGTGCGCATGCGCGGGGGTGCATGGAATTATGGGTGTGGGCACGCACACACGTGATCCCCCGCATCCCCCCCCTTTTTGGCACGCGAACCAAAAAAGGTTCGCCATCACTGTCCTAGGTATATTCATTTTTTTCTAATCTTTACCACTTTAATCATTTAACATCATCATCTAAATTTCTTTATCTAACATCCCTCATATTACATTTTTCTTTCCCATGTTTTAATCCTCTTGGCCATTCCATTTTTTCCTCAATTTTATTTAAACTACTATAATTGCCCTTAATTTATAATTTAGCACTGAATCTCCATCCATTGATTGATAATTTTATCAAATTACCAACCTACTGTTCATCATTAAATTTTTCTACATAAAATCACATTTTAAAATTATCTCAATTGTTAAAACATCTCATCTTATTTATTTTCATCCATCTTTACTAGTTTCATTATCCAATTAATTTTCACTTTTATAATATCATCATTTTATAACAATCCATCTTTTCCATTTACTAATATAACCCTTAATACTAAAATCTTATATAAATACCTTAAACTGAACATTTATGTGAAATTGCTATCTAAATATCAATACTATTACAAATACATCTTTATACCCCTCTTATTTTCTTAACCTCCTACTTTTCATTCATTCTCCTTTAATCTTTCCAGTGTTCAATCTTTTATAATCTTTCCTTTTCTCTTTTTTATCTTCCCCTTTTTCTTTCTCTCATTATAAAGGTAACATCTTTTCTTTTTCTTTATTTTCCTTTTTAAATATACTATTTGCTTAACTCTTAACTATTTTTCTCCCACACTCTTCTCCCTATTATCCCTTTTATTTTTTAGTTGATTCTTCTGTAACCAACATTCCTCTTTTATTCTTTCATTGTCACTGTAAAACCCAGTGTAATTCTCAATCTCTTTTTAATTTTCTTTTCTCTCTCTTCAATATCAACACTGTCCATCACAGTAAATTCTCTTTGTTCTTTATCTTCCAACTTCACTTCAATTTTCTTATCCTTTCTCAATTCCAAAAGGCAAGTTTTTATATCCTCATGAATGAATAATAACATCTCCTTCAGCTCTTCATAAAAAGATAACTCCATTTTGTCCAGTTAGATCAAATATAGGTATTGAAATTGTAGCTTAAGTCTATTTCCTCTCGTTGTGTTACAGTCTATTCCAATCCAAAGTCTTTTCTTTCACCAAAACATTAAAACATCTCACAGTCAGATGGTTAAACACTCCTTTTTTCTCTTTAATAGTTCACAGCCTTTTTTAAAAAATCAAGGTCACAGTCTAATCTTCAAAAAAAAAAAACCTTTTCCATTTCATATTGTGGTAACTTCCCCATTTCATGTTGTAGTAATTTATTTTGGCCAGCAGATGGCACTGTTAGCTCCTCAGTATCACAAAATCACTCTTAAAATGTAAATCTCCAAGATATTTCAAATCTTCTTCAAAAGTATTTTTTCCAAATCTCCAATTTCTTTAATTTTGTCCAAATCCAATTACATAGATCTCAGTAATCTCTTTGGGCTTAATCTTTGTTGTATTGCAATCACTCTATGATGTTTCCAGATTGCTAGTTAGCCGCCCTCTTCCGATCTGGAAAATCCCCAGCTAATCTCTTTTCAAATTTTCTGTATTTAAATAGGCCATTCACTCACCCAAGTCGAGCACATTACTTTGTCTCCTCTCCTGCTTTAGAAACTTTGATCTTTAATCTTCTTTGCTAAATGGATCCCAATTCTTTACTTTCTTCTTTCTGCTCGTGGTTGTTCCCTCTAATGGCGCTCAAAGAACCTTGCACAGCTGCCAGTCGTGAAGTTAGTACAGCGTTCCCCGGGGGTTTGCCTTACCCTCCAAGAAGCCTGCAAGGTCCTCACTTTTTCCCTACCCCTCCAGGGGAGATCCGGTTCAGACAGAACCAAAGCTCCCAAGCGGCTGCAAGATCGACATCCCCACGGAGCTTCTGTGGGAGATGTTGCGACGAGGGAAGCTGACCATGCCTTCTCCATCACTGGAAGCTTTCAAGAGACTGGACTGCCATTTGTCAGAAATGGTATGGGGCCATGATGGCGAATCTATGGCACACGTTCCACAGGTGGCACGCGGAGCCATATCAGAGGGCATGCGAGGCGTTGCCCTATGTCAGCTCCAGGGCGCATGTGTGAGCTGGCCAGCTGATTTTCGGCCTTGGTTCAGGAAAGCTTCCTAAAGCCCCGGAGTGCGAATAACGACCCAATGGGCAAACCGAAAGTTCGGAAAAATGCACTTCCGGTTTGCAATTGGGCTGTTTTTCGCACTCCGGAGAGTTCAGGGAAGCTTCCTGAAGCTCTGGAGTGCGAAAAATGGCTCAATGGGTAAATTGAAAGTTCAGAAAAACGCATTTCCGGTTTGCCGTTGGGCTGTTTTTCGCACTCCAGAGGCTTCAGGGAAGCTTCCTGGAGCCCCGGAGTGCGAAAAACAGCCCAATGGGCAAACCAAAAGTGCGTTTTTCCGAACTTCCGGTTTGCCCGTTTTGCCGTTTTTCACCGTCCCAGGCTTTAGTGAGGCCTTTGCGCATGCGTGGAGGCAGGGGGGAGTGTGCGCATGTGCAGGGGCAGCACAGGGGGGGGTTGTGCGCATGCATGGGGGGGAATGGGTGTGGGCAAGTGCGTGCACGCTATCATGCGCACACACACCCTTTTGGCACGCAAACCAAAAAAGGTTCGCCATCACTGGTATAGGGTCTCCTCCTTGGGTGGGGGGTTGGACTAGATGACATACAAGCTCGCTTCCAACTCTGTTAATCTGTTAATAGGCTTTCCTTTGTTCTTTCCTTTTCTTCTCAGATTCTCTGGAACAAATCATGAACATATGTCTATAGGTTAGGATTTCCTTCCTCTTTCCCTCCTTTCCAAGATATTCTTGGTCAGGCTTTTAAAATAGAAGTTTAGGTGATGATGTGGTTTTATTTTGGGGTTTTGATATAAATTTATGATAATTTTTAATCTTTGTAGTAATCTTTGCAGTGACCCAAGTCACTGCAATGAAATAGGCAGTTCTTTAAGATAAATAAATTCACTGATTCAGTTCAATGAATATGGAATGCATCATTATTTTTCCACAATATCTCAATTTCTTTAGCTTCATGCCAATTCATGAAGTCAATGTTCCCACTTTAAAAATGTTATTAATACATTAACTTTATGAAATATAAATTCTGCAATACTTAAAGGTCCTGTTTCTCCCTCAATGTCTTCTCGTGTGATTGGGAAGCTTGCTTTCTGTTTCTGGTCCTGACCTTTAAACAATATTCTTGCTAAGATTCAGTCAAAGCCCTGCCTGACTTTCAGAAGGCATAAAGATCTACATATTTTTCTCAAGCCTTGAGTTTTGGGATGATGTCACTTGTTGGATGAGTTGTTTTTCAGCACTTGTTTATATGTTACTTTTATATTGTTTTATGGTGTACTTTTATCAATTATATATACTAATCTGAGTTATATGCTCGGTAGAATGGCTATATAAATCAATTAAATATATCAATTAGATAAATATTCCAGTCTTCCTGCTTGTTTTTAGAACCTAACAATGAAAATGGCATGCTTCCAATAATTTTAAGACTGCATTGATATACTAATAGCAAATAATAATCAACGTAGATATCATTAATAACAAGGTGCTGTTAAACTAGTAACAGTAGCCCAAGCTATTCTTCATGATTTATCTAATTATTGGCTGATGTAGGATTTTGAAATCCTACTATGGCTGTATTGCCAAAATCACCTGTTACTGAGATGAAATCATACAATTCAATAGGATTATTTTATTATTATTTTATCAAGTGGGTAACACACAAACATCAGGCACACAAAGTAAGGTGCTGGGATAAAGAATATGTTATCTGCAGTTATCTTAAAACCAGGGGTGGGTTCCTACCGGTGTGGTCCAGTGCGCAGCTCCGGTAGGGACCCGCCGATTACCTAATTTGCGCGCGACTGCTCCGGTGCCGTCTTTACCGGTCCGTCGCGTGCATCGCCATCTTTTTAAAAGAATTTTTGGACTTTTTTGCTTCTGCGCATGCGTGGAAGCGAAATCTCGCTGAAATCTTGCGAGGGGATGCGCGCGTGCGAGATTTCAGTGAAATTTTGCTTCTGCGCATGCGCGGAAGTAAAATCTTGCCGAAATCTCGCACGCGCGCGCCCCTCACAAGATTTTGGCGAGATTTCGCTTCCGCGCATACGCAGAAGCAAAATCATGCAAGGGGGCGTGCGCACAAAACACAGCGCACTGGTATCGGTAAGTAAGCAACCCGCCCCTGCTTAAGACACAGAAATTTACTCAAATCTGCTCATTAAATAGAGATGAATTTATTAAGGCAGAATGTTTCTGGAAGATCTGCCTAGCATTATTTGTCAAATATCATTAGTAATCTGTATTTTCTTCATTTGGGATCATCATTGGTAACCCTATTTTTTGCCATTGCTTCTTTCATCTTATTACTGCACAAATCTATCAAAGAGAATAATTATTGTTTCACAGTTTATTTTATTGGTAGGTAGGTACCCCAAGAAGCTAACCATCAAGAATGACCTTCTTCATTCAAAGAATTTTTATTTTAAAAAAGCAAGGTCTCTATGATGGTTTGTTTGCTCAACTACAAGTGACTATATGGATATATCCTTGTAGTTTTCTTGGCAATTATACAAAAGAGGTTTCCATGGACCTTTTTTCAGAATTTTTTTTCTACTTCCCAATTTAGCCTATAGCTGTGGAGTTTCCTAATGGTCTCCCATTCAAGCAGTAACCAAAGTCTGATCCTGCTTATCTAGATGCTGTCACTTGTTATCTGATAGGAGACCTAAACAATATCAATCTCCTTCTGTTATCTTTCCATGATTTTCATTGCTTTTTTATGCTGCTTCTGTTAAAATTACAGTATCATTTATACTGGCAGGCAGAGACAAGAGGATCCTAATGAAAGTGAATTGTCTGTACCGCCAATAAAACTTCATGGAAGAGGGAACTGTTCAACAAAAAAAAATCGGGATGATTTAGGGTCCTTGAGAATCACTAAATATCAAATAAAAACATTTGGGATATGCAGGTCGGAAAAATATGGGATTCAAAGTAAATTCATTTACTTTGTCCAGCAGTACCAAATCGTACTGAGGGGTACGTGAGGGTTATATCCTTCGCATAGCCTCCCTCTCCCATTCCCCACAACCAACACCTGCCTTGTTCTCTTCTCCCAATAAAGTTCGCCTTCTCCCGCTTCCTCAGTGTTTGGGTTTTGTTGCTAGGCGAGGGCGCGCTGCGGTGGGAACAGCTATGCTTCCGTATCCTGGATGAGGAATTCTGGGAATTAAAGTTCGCGCATCTTTCTCAACACGGTACTGTACAGACTGGTGATGACGTAGGTAGCGTGGCCCGCCTTATTTGTCGCTAGCGTGGCCGCTTCTTCCATTCTAAAAGCCGAGAGTTCAAGAACGGTTTGCGTGGAGGTACGTTGTTCAGGAGGTTAGAGGTGGCTCTGCCCACCATGGTTCTCATCCGACGTTCGTTTCTCAGCATCTTTAGAATTAAAGTGTTCGGTAATCCGGCGCTCAATATGTGTACTGGGTCAAAACGTTTAATTAGAAACATGGGTCAGGAGAGACGCTTTCGATGTTGCTGGGATTGGAATTGCAAGGTTTTCTTTGCTTGCAAACTTACTAGGCAGCTGGAAATTCAACAGAATTTCAAGTTCATGTCAAAGAAAACAATCTGCAAAACTTCACTCCGTTATGGAGTTGTATTGTAAAAATATAAGAGAATCCGGACAAAAAGCTATGGCTTTCCTAAAGGAGGGACACCAAGAAGAAAGATTTAATTTCTAGTGTTAAGGAAAGGGCTTCTTCAGAGTTACCGATAATCTTGATTTCCACTTTTGTTTTCAAACCCCTATTCACCCGTCTGTTTTGAAACAGGCCCACAAGACAGAAAGCTGAGGGTTAACAGCGTTCATTCAGGGTTTGGTTGGCTATTTCCATTGCATGTAGCCCAGACATACAGACACAGATATATTTCAGTTCCTTGAAGAATCAAAAGCTCACAACACTGATTTATCAACAGGTTGCATATATCTGAAGAATTTTAATCTGCAATAAGTTTTGATGTGCTGGCAATTGCTTAGGGATGGTGTTTTCAGTCAATTGGAAATTGGATCATGATTTATACAAAATGCTTTTTCTGAAACTACCTTTGAAAAAACATGAGTAGAGTGGTTTGGAATCAACTACATTTGGCTATATTACAAAGGCTGGAAGTTTGTGATTAGTATATATGTAGCACCTGAATTTTATTCATTTATATTCTGCCTTTGTTATTTTTACACATAACTCAAGTTGGCAACCATCCAACACATTTTCCTCCTCCTATTTTTCTCACAACAACTCTGTGAGGTGAATTGGGCTGAGAAAAAATGATTAATCCAAGATCACTCAGCTGGCTTTCATGGCTAAGGTGGGGCTTGGTCATGATCTTTTGTTTTCTCACCTGGTGCCTTTACTAGGCCAAATTGGATCACAATGTAAGGCAGCATTCTTCCCCACTTCCAATTAAAATGGCCTCAACCACTTTTCCAGCAAAGCTCCATTTGGATGATGCTCCCTTGAGATTGCTATAGGTTGTTTTTTTTCCAAGGATAGGGATAAATATATCCTTAAGTAAAAATTAAATAATAAAAAAATTGCAGTGTTGCAGATAATCTAACAGTCATTAAATTGAGGATGGTCTGTATTGCCTTTCTCCTTCATTATAGTTTGTTACATCAAGCCCATATATGACTATTTGGCAGCCTAAAGCAGACAGGTTTCTGTTCCAAGGAATTTATGAAATAAAATGTAATGTGGGGTAAATAGAAGAGGGATGTGAAGAGTTTATATTTATTTAACCTTGCTACAGATGTAATTACAGTAGAATATGGGAACTACTATTTATAGCATATGGCAGTAGACAACACTGTTTGGCTTCCCAAAGTAATTCTAAAAACTGATTTCATAATATTTTGCTTTTGGAATAAAAAGCCATGGAAATTGCTGGTACCAGGAGCTTTAGATCAAAGGGTGGGGTTTTTTTTGGTGATTGATACATTCAATAAACAATCAGTTTAACATCTAATGAAGGGAAGGAGTATCTGTTAGACTCAAACGTCCGTTAAAGGAGAATGGTATTTTAGTCATATGTAAAATGGTGAATGGGATTTTTAACTAGATTTTAGATTTATTATTAGAGTTGGAAGGGACCTTGTAGGTCATATAATCCAAGTAACCTAAGATGTCATTCATGTATATTTCTAGTAAATCATTTCAACTGTTGCAATATTCAAACTCCAATGTTACTGTTATCATAGATGTTTGTAACAATAAAATATAAAATATATCAATGGGATTTTTCTTTAGTCTTTGCAGGAAAACATGCAAAAAAATTAACGTGCATTTTTAATTATGAAACATTGAGATTTTTAAAACCTTTTTGAGCCATTTACACTGTTCTCAAACTGACTAGGGAAATCAGGAAGTCCTGAGGCTCTGGGATTGCCACAAGCATGTAAGTGCCCAAACACTGCTAAGCATGCTTGAGGAAGTGTCTGTATTTCTAGCCTGAAGCCCTAGCTTCCTAATAGCCTCATGAAATTTTGCATAAAGATGATTGCCAAAACAGTTTTGCAGTGGTAATGGGGACAGAAAGGACTCTGACTCTGTTGGGCTCATTTTGATGTAATTAGAAGCGTGATAGAACCTTATTTCAGGAAGGGGCCTGTCACGGTGTGATTATTGTCAGTTGTATGTATATGCAGGGAGCTGCATCCCTATCTATTATAATGGTACATTCCTACCACGTGATATAATATTCTTGTACACATGTGTACATTCCTAAATCTCCTTCTTGACTTGGCTCTCGACTGAGAAAGTTTTATAGCAGAGATGTAAACAATCAGAATTTATTGTTTTTGTACCAAAATAAATATTTTAATTAGACTTTTAAACTTCGGCTTTATTTCTAAATGTTTGAATTCCGGGAGAAAGATCTATTTCGCCTCCGTGAGATTAATTCTCACTTCGTCAGGGCCAATTTTATAATTTGATTTTTTTTGAAGCTCAGTAGGTTACCCCCCAAATCAGTGCTGTGGAGTCGGAGTCGGAGTCAGAGGAAATTTTGGGTACCTGGAGTCGGAGTCGGAGTCGGAAGTACAAAAAACTGAGGAGTCGGAGTCGGAACATGGAGTCGAAGTCGAGGAGTTGGAGGAAATTTGAGTCGGAGTCGAGGAGTCGGAGGAAATTTTGGGTACCTGGAGTCGGAGTCGGAAGTACAAAAAACTGAGGAGTCGGAGTCGGAACATTTATCTACCGACTCCACAGCCCTGCCCCAAATGAATACATTTCAGTTGGCTTTATCCTTACAGCAAGAAGTCCATCCATCATGCATGTGAATTTTAGTCACTAATACAATTGCTTTCTCATGGTGTTAGAATACTTTTAACTGCAGTATCAAATAATTAAGCAATGTTGCCCAATTAATTCCACACCTTGTGCTTTTTCTTTAAAAGGTTCTTTTTTTTTCTCTTTTAACAGGGGCACTCCAGCTAATAAGAATGGGCATTCATGGCCTAACGAGTTATGTAGGGGAACATAGTGAATTCTTTGTTGATCTGCAGCTGAGAAACACAGATGTAATAATTGATGGAAATAATTTGTATCATCGCCTTTATTTTGATTCGAATCTGGATATCCGGCATGGTGGGGATTATGATTCTTTTACAGATATCACACGTCAGTTTTTTCAGTCGTTGGCTGTTTGCCACATACAGCCATACGTTGTGCTGGATGGAGGTAATGATGTATCTAATAAAAAATTTGCAACTTTAAAGGAACGAGCTCAGGAAAAGATCCAGGCGGCCCATTCTGTTTCTCGTGGTGGTGGTGGAAGTATATTGCCTTTGCTTGTCAGAGAGGTCTTCAAGCAGATTCTAATTGAACTACAAGTGCCTTTTGTACAGTCATTTTCAGAGGCAGACAGGGATATTGTATCTCTAGCCAATCACTTGAGTTGCCCTGTTTTAACTTTAGATAGTGATTTTTGCATTTTTGACCTCCAATCAGGCTATTGTCCTCTAAATTATTTTCAGTGGAGAAATCTTTGTAAATGTAAAGACTCACAAGAATGCTACATCCCAACACGGTGTTTCTCATTAGAAAGATTTTGTAGCCATTTTAGCAATATGAACAAAACCCTGCTGCCTCTTTTTGCAGTAATGAGTGGCAATGACTACATAAATCTGCCAGCTATGGAAGTGTTCTTTAGTAAAATACATCTTCCTATAGAGAAATCCCGGCGGAAGAGTAGAAAGCATGACCGCATTCAGGGACTGCTGAACTGGTTATCTCATTTTGCTGATCTTTCTGAGGCAATGGAAAATGTATTGAAGTATTTTAAAAAGCATGAAAAAGAAGACATACGACAGCTTCTCTCTTCTTTCATGGGAGAATATGAACCATCTAATATCAATCTCAAAGATTTTTTCCAGAGTGGTATGTATGAATCTGAGGAAATGAAGAAATTTAAATTACCACAGTGGATTGCAACACACTTAATTAAAGGACATTTAGCACCATTTGTTAGTGATGCTCTTATATTAAGAAGAACCATCCTTCCTGTTCAGGTGGAGAATATGCAGAGAAATAGTGCTCATTCCATAACTTTGCCAATTAGACAAGTTATATATTGGTTAGTGTTGAGCAGTTCATCAATTTCCCTTAGTCCCTCTTTTAACAAACAGTCAACTTCATTTCCTCCCGTCTTCTATGAATTTGATAGACTCCAAAAATCACTCAAGAAATCATCTGTTTGTGTAGCAGAATTGGCACAGAAATTTCCAGACAGTCGTTATGCTTTGGCTACATTAAATGAGGTAAATACTCAAAATGATGTGCTTAAATATTTCCAGTACAGAAAACATATGAAACGTACTGGGCAGATTGTTAACTATCACTTTTGAAATAATTTTTTAAAGTTAGATTTGACCTCTATAACTGAAGATACATATTGAAAAGCATGAAAAATCCTGATATTTAATGATGTTGATGCTTAATGCCCTGAGAGATACCATGCAGTTCTCTGGCTCTGATTCTTTTTTTCTATCTATGGCTAGCAAAATAATATACATTTATGCTTTTCATATAAATTACACAACTTTTCAGAATCTCTTCCACATTAAAGAAGCTAGGAAAGAAATATTTTCCATAGTTGCAGAACATTTCTTAGTGTAAAATTTGGAATGTTCTTGCAAAAATTTTCATCACTGATTTCTAGAAAGAAATATTATACTGTAATTAATGGATATATTAAATAAATGATATAATCAAGAATGTTTCAGTAACCTGCAAGAAAGGCTTTCCATTAAAACTTTGTTTTCTCGATGTCTCTAAACAGTTTTCTAATAGATCCTTGACTGCAAAGGAATTCCTATCACAAAATTTATAGAGATATCTGTGATATTATTTTGCAATAAAAAAAATCTTGTGGGACATCAAAGACTAAAGGTTTATTGAAGTAGATCTCAGTACATTTAATCAGAAGTACAGAGTGAATTGGAGAGAACTCTGGTTCAGCAGATAGGGTATACAAAGACAATTGTTTTGGGGGGAGGTGTTACAGAAATGAAAATTTTCAATAAAAATATTTAACAGTTTTTACACTAGGTTATTTCTGCCATTTTTTGGTACATAAATGCCAATGAATCTATTCTGTAACTTTTATTGTCCTGAGAAATGTATATTTACATTTTTAAAGGAAGTAATGGGAAGATCGAAACAGTGACTTTGAAAATAATTTGTGATTGATATCTACACTGCAAAATTTATACAGAAGTCCCTTTTAACGATTGCTGATAACTGAACAATGCAGCAGAATTCCTTGTGGGATATGTATGACATGATAGCAATATTTGGGGTGGGGGAAGAGATTGAGGGTAATTTACTAAGGCAGAATGTTTATTATTAATAATTCTCTCAACTCCCCAAGTGGAAGAACTACGGTAATCATATGAAAGCATTAATATTTCTGTAAAGAACCTCACTGTGAACTTGTAGATCCACCGAATAAAAGTATAAATAAGTTTAAAATTAAAATTACTTAGGAAACAGTATTTTTCATGAAAGCTTTATCATTTATTTGTAGGCACCCATCGCAGAGCGTCTTCTTTTTTTTTTTGAGACGTTCGGAGTGTCAGCCTGTATCCTTGAACCTGTTCCTTGTTTGCTACAGCTCCCTATGGCTGCAACCTGTTACTGGACCCAGTTTTCAGAACCCAAAGTGACACTACAGCACATCAAGGCTTTACTACTTGGAGTAACATTTGGGGAATTAGATAAGATGTTACACATTCCAGGTAGGTTTACAGAGGATCAGGTTTAGTTGACACATGGATTTTTCAAGCTATTTCAGCCAAAGACAATAGTTCAATTACCAATTTTGTTGGTATCTAAGTAAAATTATGAAATGCATGTGAAGAGGTTTTGTATTATGTAAGCAACTTCCTATTAAAATACTTCATCAGAAGTTGGGCAAAACGTTCAGTGCTATAAATATCAAGTCCAAATTTTCCTTAGTGGTTACTGTTATAGAAATCATAAATTATTCTTCCAAGTAATATTCTATTTTACTGCTCCTGTTTTTTGTTTTTAATCATGCTCAGTTTACACCCCGGAGCATGAAAGAGATTTCTTTCTGATCCAGATTAGCCAATCCTATTTCAGGATATCCAATATTGTGGGCTAATCATGTGACACATCGGTAACAATGTGGTATGGTGAGGAATTGCAGGCTAGAAGCCAGCTGACTAAAAGAAATGTTTTTACTTACTCTCCAAATAAAAATATGGAAATCGTTGTAGAAATTTAACATCTAATATTTAAAGCTGATGTAAGAATACAGAAGAATTTGATGTTTGTATCATGCATCTCATTAGAATTATTAATTCTAAAGTATACCTCCACTTTGTAGGATGTGGGCAATAATATATTGCAGGGGTGTCAAGCTCGCGGCCTGTAGGCCAGATGCGTCACGTGCTGGCCATGCCCACTCCCGGTTTAGCGAAGGGGAAAAGGTCACGATATGTCACATGATGACGTGACGATGTGAATTTGATACCCCTGATATATTGGCTTGTAAGTAGTCAGTAAATTTGTCTACTAATTTCCCTAGAATATGCTTGTAAAAACAAAACTTGGGTTGCAATTGTAGCATAATGGCTGAAGTACCAAAATTAACCAGTATTATCTTTAACATTAGGAAAGAAGTGTAAACATGATGGTTTAAGGCTGGTAAACTGGTCCTCTGTCTTACCATGAAGCATTATGTGATAGTCTTCATTGACCAAAACTGTATGGGCAGTGGAAATCAATATATGTTGACTATCTAGTAATAGTAACAACCATAAGAGATGTTTATGAAGTTTTAGGTCATAGTTGTATCAAAAGTTGTTGTTGTTTTGGGTTTTTTTTGGGGGGGGGGAAAGCTACTAGACTGATTTTTGAGGAAAAACAAGACGTTTCGCTTCCTATCCTGGAATACAAATGATGAAGCTTCCAGGATAGGAAGCGAAACGTCTTGTTTTTCCTAAAAAATCAGTCCAGTTGCTTTTTCAAATTAAAAACACTTTTGATACAACCATAAAAGATGTAAATTTGTGAAATTAAAAGGAAGGGAGATGATATATCCCATAAATGAAAGTCTGATCTGCAATTGAGTTGATGACATGCATGTTTATTCAATTTTTGTAACATGGTTCTTAGTCCATGTGTGCATTAATATCTGTGTGCATGTTGCCTACTTAACAGAAGAAGTAGTAGATAAGAGAAAAAAATCATCAATACTGTAAGAGGGAAAGAAAAATACAATTATTTAAAGTAAAGCAACTACAGCTTGGGTATAGTGAGAGTATAGTATAGCAAATGGATTCTTTTCACAGCCTCCCTGGGGAAAAACTGTTTTGAGAAGGGATTTTAAAAATGGTAATTATAAGATGTTATATAAGCTGTTCATGAAAAAAATAAGGATTAGCTAAGTACCGGTAACTATTTTTCAGTAAAACCCATCAGCAGTAAAAATACTTTCCCAAGCTTTCTTTGTTTTTGTAACATTATTCCAACATAAGGAGAGATATCCAAATTTAAGATAGTAAATAGAGAAGGGCTATGATTTTGATGTTCTAAAAATTTAGAAACTTTGGTGTCCATTCTTCGTTAGTATGCATTCAATAAAAATACAATCATTCAGTGTTCAGGAAATGTTTTTTCTTTCATATCTAGATTCTGAAACACCACATGCTGAGGTCAATAAAATTTTACATGACCAGTTCTTGAAATGGAAAGAAAAGAAATCCCCAAAAGATTATTTTGAATTAGATGTTGCACACACTTTCTGCCAATGGCAGTGCTGCCTGCAAGCAGGATTGAATCTCAACCAGCTGCTTTGTAGACCTCTCCCTGAGCCAGATCTTGCACGGTAGGTATCCCCAAGACATCACATTTGTAGGTGCTTATTCTAAAGGATGCTCTTCTCATTTCAATACAATATTAGGATGTGCATATAAAAATGTTATTCAGAGGTTCAGACTTTTTCCAAAAGTATAGTTGTAATTCATCAAATTAATTGCACATTTGTGGCATTGTACTGTTTCTGTACTTTTCAGGCAGGTGGGGGGTGTTGGATTAATAACTTCTAGCAGCAGCAATACTTTCTATGATCACAAAGCCAAAAATGCTATTATATAAAGCTGAATCTTTTCAGTAGCAAATTTGAAGAAAACAGTATAAATAATTGAATTAAAAACACAGTATACAGCTACTATGGAGTCCTTGGTGCTCTCTGAGCTTGGTTGTTTGTTTGCTTGATGTCAGATAATGAAATGTTTGCAAGCAAAAAATGCAAATAAGCTCAGAGAGTGCCAACAACTCCAAAGTTCAACCTTGAGCTATAGATATTTGCTTTTATTTGCTAGAACCACTACTTGCCAACAATATCACTTTCTGATTTGTATATATCGCTAGTAGGATTTGTTAAGCATATCAGTTCAGCTTTTTCTTTTTTTAAATATTGTTCATGTTTTGCTTTTGGGAAATCCATGATAATGAAAGTATTTTTAAACAACCTATTTTCTTTCTAATCTTATATAATGCCATTATGAGCAACTGTTCAAGATTCAACATATAAGCATGCTTCCATATCTTATTTACAGATTTGCATTAAAAATTTCAGAATGTCAAGAGTAAATGTGAAGCACAATGGTTTGCTTCAATTCAAATAGTTGGCCCATACCCCATTCTGGTGCCATGGTTTAGTTATTCAATTCCAGACAGATGTTAATGGTGCTTATTTCTTACATAGATGTAATGGAATTTTCCCACAGAAATTTTAAAAAGTATGGGAGACAAGTCTCATTCTAAAATGTAGAATAATCCTCATAAGAACAATAATATCTTTAGCTTTTTTTTTAAACCTGACTTAAAAACAGGCCACTCTATTCATCTCATCTCCCAATGATTGATGCTACTGAATAGGGATGTTCAATACTCACTGATTTGGGATACATTTCTAAAATTCTGTTCTCACTTTGTTATTATGGGATACTGAGATTAATGAGAAAAAAATGATTTTCAACAACTGTAGAATCAGGCTGTAGCATAACAAAATTGACAAAAGTGAAGGGGGTACTGAATACTTTCTGAATGCACTGTAGCATTTTCCCAAACAAGGTTTCCCAAACAAGGTTTTAATTATAGTGTTTATATAAAACCCAGTTAGGGCACAGCAACTTCAACGATCTTGGAAAGCTAAAACCAGCAAACCTGGCTAATTCTGGAATGGAACACCAATAGGAAATTCCAGCACTGGAAGATCGATTTGGAAAGTGTGAAACATCTCAGAAAAAAGCAGTAGTAAACCACTTCCATATTATTATATAAAACAAAGCTTTACAAGACTATGGCCATAGTATTACCATAAGTTCAGCTTAATGCAAGGGAGTTTATTTCTAAGACAAATCTGAAAAGGCACTTCTTTGATTGATTGATTTTGCTATGGTTTTTAACACATAGCTCCAAGTTCTCCTATACAAAACAATTTTTCTTTTTCATCTTTGACAGGCTTTATAATGGGACCCTTGTCCATTGGTTGTATCATCAGCTTAAATCCAGTTCCACACCAGAGAACCTCCTCAGTACATCCCCAAAGATCTACAAGCTTTACTGCAGCATGGTACAGATAGTCAAAGATTCAACACCACCAGGTTTCTTTCAGAAGAAATCAAAATCCCAAAGGAAAAAGAATAAGAAAATTGTTAATAAATTGCCAGATACACAAGAAAGCACTAAGCTGGACACTCTACCTTTCTGTAGTACTAACAGGTTTGCAACACTGGCAATAGAGAAATGAAAGCTCAGTATTCTAGACTGGTTGTTGATATTTACCTGTCTTTGGGTTTGAGAAGTTATTTCTCAAACGAATTAAAGTAATGCTATTACAATGGATTTATTCCTTTGGTAATTAAGGAAGATGAAAAATTGCTGAACTTTCTAATAATGGATAAATTTTCAGAAGATATTTAAAAAACTAATCTTACTTTGGAAATGTTTTCTGAAAGATATTTCAAAGATGCCTACCTATTATGCCATCTTTTTCATTGTTTTGTTGTATGTGTTTATACATTTAAGGAAATTATTTACCTTATTTATGTTGTTGTAATACCATAGATATTTTTATTTTATTTTTTTGCTTTACCTATCTTGTAAATCTTATTGACTTGTAAGGCTGCAATGGGATATAATAATGAAGAAATAGAGAAAAAAACAACCATTTCAAAAGAGACACCTTAGCCCAGGAGTGTGGGGAAAATTGAGGAAGAGATTGAAAGCAACTCTGTCATAATCACATTAGGTATAAATTGATCTGAAGAATTATTTTGACAGGCTCTCAAGACTCTGTTACATTACCCTATTAGCAGTAGAAGCTCTTTTCAGAAATCCAAGTGATACTTGTTTTCCAAATTTCACAGATTAAAAAACAAATAAATAAAATATAGAAGTCTGCTTTTTAAAGGCTTTTTTAAAAAGATAAGAAATCTGAGTATCAAAAGACTGACGTGCAGGAAAGACTTATGTGGTTTAAATTCTTCTGCTGAATAAAAGAAAAATGTACAGTAATAGTGGTTTCTATCAGCCATTTAAGGTTAATCAGGAAACAAACTCCACAAGCAGTAGTGGAACTCTACTTGCAAGATAAAATAACAAACTTGTGCCATGAACAGAATTTCTCTCCTTTTTATACAGAAAAAATCAAAGTAAGGTGATCCTAAATTGCTTGTTCACATTCTCTCTTTTGGGGCTAATCTGCTGTTTATATAACCCTCTTGCATTCCCCCTTCAAGTTTATATTCATAGTCTGTTACTGTGTCTCTGTAAAGTCAGATAATAAATCTATCTCTGTGATCAAAAGAAGTGTATCTTTGAGTACAACCTACCAGATAATATTGATGTGAGTACACTATGCTGTTTGTGTCCTACATTTGGGCCTCCCAAGATATTTGATTGGATGCTGTGAGAATAGAATGTGGAATGGATAGATTTTTGGCCTACAAATCTTTAATTTGAAAGACAGGAGAGTAAGGGGACAATTGAAAAGCATGAGTTAGTAACTTTGATTAAATAAAACATTTAGATTACCGTGAAAGTGAAAAACAATTTTGTGATCTAGTCCTACATAAAATACAATCACATTTTAAGAAAAGCAAACATTTACTTGAAAATTGCAATATAGACTTTTCAATCACAAAAAGAAAGAAAAGACAGTGATCTGACAGTTACATCCTGTGCAAAAAAGGATCAAGATACAAAAAGAAAAACCCATGGTACGCAATGCAGAATAATGGAAATAAATACAGGAGTTGAAAAATGGCACTCTTGTAATTCAGTCTAGATAATTCAATCTAGATCAGGGCTGTCAAACTCGCAACCTGCGGGCCGGATGCATCACACGCTGGCCACGCCCATGCCTGATTGAGCGAAGGGGAAAAAAGGTTCTGTCACATAACAGTGCAAGTTTGACACCCCTGATCTAGATAAATGGAATGCCTCAAATATTTCCATAATCAAATCCCATCACCTTCACCATAAAATTTATTTCATCTAATTTGTATTTCTATAGATATACATCTCTGAAGAAAAAATGGTGTGGCAAACTCTTGACATAGGTTTCTTTTTAAAGTAGTCTTTCTCATATTACAAAGTTTCATCTATCTGGAAAGTAAAATTACCTTCGAGGAATTTTTTTTACCAAAGTTGCATAATTTATTACTTCCTATCTGGAAGTTTAGAATTAAACAGTCTTTAATTTTACCAAAGTTTATTATCCTTCAGGGAGAAGGGTTTGTCAAAAGCCCTTTATATTGTTTCTCCCTTGTACAAAAACAGCAGTTTCTAGTTACGCAAAGAATGCAATGTGCATCATACGTCAAGAAACGATCCCAAGTGTTGTGATCTACCATGCTTTTGGGTCTTCTTGCTTTTTTCAACCTTCTTTATGATCTCTGATATTATACACACGGAAGAGGTAAGGCCCAGAAGAAACTGCAAATCTAAAAATAAATGAAAACATGGCTTTTCAATTCATAGTTACAAGAAAGAAGCTATAGTTTGCCTAATTTTTAAATAACTAAAAGGACTTATATAAGATTGGGTTTTTAATTTTAACCTGGAAGGAATTACAATTTTTTCTTTAGGACTACTAAAAAGTTCAAAGTTATTTTTTTATGTACATTAAATTATTTTGGACAACCATCTCAGTTCAGGGAAGCAGTTGATGTAATGTGCCGTTGCCTGGACGATGTTAGGGTCTGGATGGGAATGAATAGGCTCAAGCTCAATCCTGACAAGACCAAATGGCTGTGGATATTGCCCCCTAGGGATTATGTCGACTGCCCCTCCTTGGTTCTTGGGGGAGAGAAATTAACTCCCTCGGAACGGGTTCACAATTTGGGTGTTCTAGATCCACAGCTAAAATTGGAGCAACATCTTTCAGCTGTGGCTAGGGAGACCTTTGCACAGGTTCGCCTGGTGCACCAATTGCGACCCTACTTGGAGTGGGAGGCTTTACTCACAGTCACTCAGGCCCTCAGCACCTCAAGGCTGGATTAATGTAATGCGCTCTACATGGGGCTACCCTCAAAGACTATCCGAAGACTGCAATTGGTGTAAAATGCAGCTGTGGGTGCTCCTAGATACACCCACGTAACACCCATTCTCTGCCAGCTACATTGGCTGCCCATTAGTCTCCGGATGCAATTTAAGGTGTTGGTTTTGACCTTTAAAGCCCTACATGGCTCAGGGCCAGGTTACCTCCGGGACCGCATCCTACCGCATACCTCCCTACGACCGGTTAGGTCCCACAGAGTTTGTCTCCTCCAGGTCCCATCAACCAAGCAATGCCGGTTGGTGGGTCCACGGGGGAGAGTCTTCTCTGTGGGAGCTCCGTCTCTCTGGAACCAACTCCCACCAGAGATCCGGATTATCCCCACCCTGCTGGCCTTCCGTAAAGCCGTGAAGACATGGCTCTTCCTGCAGGCAGGGTGAAAGAGATCTTAATTACCCCATGCATGACTGGTTTTTTTTTACTTTTGTAATTTTTAAAATTCTTTTTATTGTATATTTTTATTGTTATTTTCTCTGTTGTACACCGCCCTGAGTCCTACGGGATTGGGCGGCCTATAAGAACAAGAACAATAAATTAAATTAAACTGATCATTTCAACAGTTTCCCAAAAAAATCTCTATATTCTGAGTCTAATAACAGAAGTTGGTCAGAGGAACAGATCAATGCTGTTCTCAGAGCAAGCTAATTTTAATAAATTACCACAAGCTCATATTGCTGAACAGTCCAAAGAATAGAAGGGACATAATAACCTCCTGATTTCCCATTTGTGGACATGCAAGAGTCCTCAGTTTGCATGCTTTATTCACTTCTATCCCTCAGATCCTAGTTTGAAATAAATCATAATTTGCTATTTTTTAGCTGGGCAATCTTCCTACAAATTGTAAAAGAAAAACTGCGACATGAAGGAAGAAGAATGGATAAAGCTGTTCCCTCACTTTCAATTCATGTAATGCTGAATGTGCAAGAAGGAAGAGGAAGAAATAACTTCAGGGAACAAATTTAGTAGGAGAGAAATGAGGAAAATATACCGTATTTTTCGGAGTATAAGACGCACCTTAGTTTTGAAGGAGGAAAACAAGGGGGAAAAAATTCTGCCTCTGCCTACCAGTGTCCTGGTCAGCTTCAGCACATTAGTTTGCTGGTTGTGAGCGTGTGCACGTGGTCGCTTTGCTCGCATGTGCCTCGTTGGGGCTGCTAAGCAGCTTCAACAGCACAGCTAATTGTTGGAGGGAGATCACTTTGCTCGCACACACCTCATTGGGGTTGCTAATCAGCTTCAAAAGCACAGCTGATCATCGGAGGGAACTCCAATGAGTAAAGCAGGCGAAGCGTGGGGATTGCCAAAGCACATCGCTGCTGATCGCCGCCTGAAAACGCTACGTGACAGAGGCCAAAAACGGGGCATGCGGAGGCCTAAAACGCGAGGTGCAGAGGCCGAAAACCCGATGTGTGGAGGCGGCAATTGGCGGTGATGTGCTTTGGTGATCCCTGCAGCCTTGAACAGCTCTCAAACGGAGCATTTGGAGGCTGAAAACGCGAGGCACAAAGCCCAAAAACGCAAGCCATTGTCTGTGGCAATCTCTGCAGCCAGGAAGAGGACGCATGGAGGCCAAAGAGTGGGGACCAGTGGGTGGGCAGGGCTACATTTGGAGTATAAGACGCACCCAAATTTTCAGCCTCTGGGGGGGGAAGTGCATCTTATACTCTGAAAAATACGGTAATTAAAAAGGATAAAAAACAAGATTCTAATACAAAATATGATGTTTTATACATGCTTGAATGCCTTACTAATACAACACATCAAAACTAAAAGATTTCATTCCGAGAACCAAACTTAGCTATGCTTCCTTACCTGTTATGCTTAGACTTTCTGTCTGAAAAACTTTCTGAAGTGGAGGGAAATAGATTACCAGCAACTGACCCATTATAGATCCAAGAACTGCATAACAGAACATCTTGTTGCTGCAAAGTCCAATCTCAAACACTGATTTAGTCTGGAAGTTAAAAAAAGAAATTCCAGTTATTTATCCCATAGTTAACTGAAAGCAAAATTCTTAGTAAACTAAATATAACAAAACATTTTTCTATAAACTCCATAGAAATGTGAGCTAACTATGGTCTTAAACATACTACTGATGATTTATGCATCTTAAGTTTTTCAAAAAATATTAAATAAAATTTTCAAATCAGATGAACACATACCTGAGATCTAGAACTCAATGCATTAAACATATCAAAAAATACAAAGCAAGTGAAAGTCATTGTTGTATCTCTGGGTGTTATAACATTGTCTCGTAGCTGCCAAAAAAAAAATATAAATTTATAAAGTTTACTAAGAGTTTATGAAAACATTTTGAATGTAACTTTTCCTCAATATTTGAAATGTTAGTATCATAAAGAATATCTAACTTTGGGGACTTCCCACTTAGCTGATTTGGGAGCATAATACTACTATTACTAATAACTAACAATAATAATATGATGATCATGATCATGATATCTATTTACTTCAAATGCTTTGTGCAGCTCTGTTACAAGAACAATACTCTGATTTTCAGCCTTCCATCCTAAATTGTGCATCTGCTCAGTCCAGAAAGTGCTATTCCATCCAGAATCAAAGATAAAGAATCATCTGATCGTGTGTATATATGTGTGTCAAAATAGCCACTGTCTTGCCAGGATCCTTCCCATTCAGACCCTTAGAGCTTCTAGCACTGCCAGCATCATCACTGCATCTGTTAGTATAGCTAACAATTCAGAATCTGCCTTATAAGTCAACAAAGTATTGAGAATTTATTTGACTAATTCCCCATTTATTTTTTATTTCCGTTTTTTCCCCATTTTCTTTTACCTATTCTCAGACTGAAACCAAAACATCTTCATAGAGTGTAGAGTTTTGTTTTGTGTTATACTACACTATACTATACTGCATTATACTACATGATAGCTTTTTCTTTCAACATCATGTAATTATTTTAAAAAATAAGCTATGAATCTATAAAATCTCAAAAAATTGCATGCTGGTCTTTCTCAGCCCAAAACCTTTTTAAAAAGAATTCTGTCTTTAGTTAAAAAATAACTTCAGGAAAATTTAACTATCAAATGTACTAGCTGCATTCGAATCTGATTGTTATTTGAAGAGCTGCTAGAAGTTCCTTTTTTAAAAAAATTAATTTTATATTTTTTGTATGACACAATCCCATATTATTTCAATACTAATTTTGAAAATCTTTCTTCCCTTAGAAAACCAATATGCCATGAACATATGGACATTTAAGGCTGTTATTCAAAAATCCAGAATCTATAGCTTTCTTGCTTGCACAGAACATATTATATGGTTCTTTAGATCTCAGTCATATATATATATTTATATTTGTATTTCCTGTCATATAAACAATATTGCAAGTAAATGTTAGCATTACAAATAGATGGTTCCTACCTCTCTCCAGAAGACAAATAGTGTTCCACATACAATAATTACAGATGAAACTAGAATTTTAATAATCAGATTTTTGGTCAAAATGCTGTCCTTAACATTTCGTGGAGGTTTTCGGATAACATCTTTATCTACAGGCTCAACACCAAGACTAAAAATTAAGAAAGCAAATAATTTTATAAAAGTTTACCTTTATTAATATCACATAAATCAGTTAATATGGAATTTAGTAACCTAAGTGTAGGTGTATATTTGTCAATCAACTAATCAAAATAGGCTGAATCCAGACTAGATTAGTCACTGGAATCAATGAAATGTGAATGTGACTATTCTGGCTTTAATCCAATTAACTTTATCTGATACTATCTGCAAAATTTATTACCTATGCAATCTCACCATGTCAGTATTTCTTAAAAGCCATTTACCGTTAGTAATTTAGCAATTTTCTTCAAATGTCTTGCAGTCTACTGATGATATTAAAAAGCAGTCTTTTGAAAATGATACAGAAATAAATATTTAATGCAACAATTTTCAAGTGCTGTCTTGACAGCTAAACCAAAAATTTGATAGAACTGCCTTTTGAATGGAGGGAATTGTAAAAAGTTCAACTACAGACTGCAAATTATATAAGAATTTTTTTAAAATGCATTAGCTTTAGTTATGCAACCCTGATACATTAAAAAAAATACCTTTGAGCTGGAGGCCCATCCATGATAATGTTGATCCATAAGATCTGCATAGCATTGAGAGGATTAGGAAAGTTCATTAATGTGGCCAATGAGATTAATGTCAATGCAGCTATACTCCTGTTGAAAAAAGTTGTTTTAAACAGCTGTCAGCATAGCCAAAAAAAGGGAGGATGAGGGAGGATGTAACAACAGAAAAATATAATATAAATGAATAGCAAATAAATGTACATACACAATAAAAATCCAATTGCTTTAAAGCAGATCACTTAAATAGGGATGTTATTTGGGGCAACATAAATTATAGCTTTCGCATTCACCAATTCAAAATTTACAGTATCCTCTGCTACTGAAATAGAGCCAATGATGGTTTTGTCTACTTGATAAGAATACGCATTTTGTAACAATTGAAATAAACTGGACTTTTTCGTGTTTATAAGAAATCAAGGTTCCAGTAACAAAATGTTCATGAACGTTTTGTTTACATGTTAATATAGTGTTCAAACCTGTACTAATTTGTATATGTATCAAATTTGAAGGCAATTCCAAACTTGGATATGCTTAGAGAATCTCTCCCAAAGCGTTTTGATATATTATAAAATACAGAGTGTTTTCCAACATTGACAACCTCTACTGTAAATGCATAGACTTTGACCTGCTTCCTGTGAAATTCTGAGAATTAAGTCTATATATCTGGAAATTGCCAAAGTTGGGAAACAATGTTATATAATTTCAAAAGAATGTTTGGAAGCTGTAACATTTTAGTCTATGCATTTTAGTCTATGCAAATTATGTCCAACTTTTTTTTAAAGGTATTTTAAAAGTTCCTGGTTTCTTTGTGTTGGAATCTATGCAATACTGTCAAAATGCAAAATGTTTGGTTTATTTTTAATTTTAATAATTACTACATTGATAACATGTTTATCTTGCCTTCAAAAAAATCTAGGTATGCTCCTTTACAAAAATCAATGTAATTAAATATATGTCCTCAGGCTCATAATAAATAAAACTCCAAAACGCAGAGAAAAGACAGTAATAAGAAAAGAAGAAAGAAAAAACATGATGGTGATGTCAGTTAACTTGAAGCATGAATCAATATTTATTTTATTTTCTGAGTCTATTCAGGTTTGCATTGTATCATAGCCTCTCCTTGAGTTCATTCACTTTTCTCCTTTCTGTAATTGGGACTTTCATTACTTTTGCTTCTTCTCCCCCAGATGATTCCTCAGAAACTTTTTTGATAGCATTTAAAAAGGGTCAATATAAACAGTTGACTCACAGCAGTTTATTAAATTATTTTCCAACATACACCTATTCTCTGCTTTCTTTAAGGCTTATCATCAAGCGTGAATAGTACTGTGCTTTTTCTCATATGCACACATGCCTATATCAGAATTGAAACAAATAAAGCTAATGCAGCAGAGGGACTGAGAGGTTTCATAGATATTAGTCAGTATCATAGTAAGTTTCAAGACAGATATGATGGTAGTAGTTTTTTCCATTCTCTGAATTCTTTGGTTTCATTTAGTACCTATAATTAATAAATCATCTAGCACAGTGATGGCGAACCTTTTTTTCCTCGGGTGCCGAAAGTACGTGCGCACGTGCTATCGCGCATGCGCGAATGCCCACACCCATAATTCAATCCCTGGGGAGGGCGAAAATGGCCACCACCACCACCCTGGATGACCTCTGGAGGCCAGAAACGGCCCATTTCCCAACTTCTGGTGGGCCTAGTAGGCCCATTTTTCATCCTCCCCAGGCTCCAGAGGCTTCCCTGGAGTTTGGGGAGGGTGAAAATGCCCTCTCCCGCCCACCGGAGGCCGTCCGGAAGCTGAAAACACCCTCCCAGAGCCTCTGTGCAAGCCGAAAATCAGATGGCTGGAGTGCACATGCACATTGGAGCTGAGCTAGGGCAACAGCTCGCGTGCCGGCAGACATGGCTCCACGTGCCACCTGTGGCACGCGTGCCATAGGTTCGCCATCACTGATCTAGCAGGAGCAATTTGTTATAAATAGAACACTGTTCCTTTTTACATAAAAGCATCAATAAATATTCAGAGTAATATTGTTATAGAGCTGCAAAAACAAGCTAGAAATCTTTTGTAATTTCAAATTAACACATCTACTGTAGCAAAATCTTTCTTCTATCAGCTGGATGAACATATATCACAAAATAAACGTTAAGTCTTCAAGGTGTTATATCTACCTCAAACAAAATATCTGTAGTTTTACTGTTTTCTGTCATTTTAAGAACATTGCTTAAGCAATAGGATGTGAAAAGAGCTTTGAGTATGAAAACATCTGAGTTTATTAAGTTTCATATCAAGCAGTTATCATATAAAGGGACCAACCATTCTTACACAGAAGTGAAAGTACTTTCAGAGGGTCTTATAAGTCCTGTTCCTATTGAGTCCGTCTGCTACAATGTGGGGAAAATACGTACCTTATCAGATAGACAAAACTATCCAACTCTACGATTAAAAGCTGAAAAATCTACTGCATATCTGTTTTATCAAAACAATATTTATTAATAAAAATACATAATTTATATCTGATTATTCATGCAGTTTAAATATAGGCTGCCAAAATAAGTTTAGTCTGTACAAATATTTTGTTCAAAATCTTATTTGAATAACATATACAGATTTGAGCTACCAGCTGCAGATATGACAGTGAATTTATTACTTAGAATCATTATTAGGAAATATTGCAGTTAGGGCTGAAGAGCAAAAAGCATTCAGGAGAAGCAATACCAAATTCAGTTTATTTCAAAACTAGTCATGCAAACATCTATGTAAATGATCCTGTAAACAAAATTTATAATAAGAAATATCAGACACTGTGCTTTCAAACTTACGTGCTAAGTTGAAATCTAACAAAATTTTTAATATTATTATAAATTCCTTTACCCTCTTCAATAGCAAACCTGAAATACAAAAAGGAATATAAAATGCTTAAAGAAAATGAATAGTGAAAAAGTAAAGAATTGAACATCATCTTGAAAACTCAATGCTTATGACCATTTAATTTACTTTATATTCAGTGTTATCTAAAATACCTAAAAAAATTAATTTGGTCTCTTTCAGCTTTTGTATATAAAAGTAATCAAAATCAGAAGGAATGTGGTAGCACCGTATACAATTAACAAATTTTATTAAAAGGCATAACACTTTGCCTGATTTTCCTGAAATTCATTCATGACCTTTTCATCATCTGGACCCATAGAAAATAATTTCTCATTCAAATACATCAAGACTTCAACAATTTCAGCCCCCTCATCAACCTTAACCTTTACTTGTATAATAAAATTTTACAATATAAATATAAGAAGGCTACAGATTGCCAAGCATATACATGCTTCTAGCTTACACCAAGAACAACCACAATCATATTTGTTTAGTACCAAACTCTATGCTACAACTATACTAGAATTGCTCAACTAAAGGGATTAATCCAGTAAGAGTAGTTTTTTTTAATTAATCCAGTAGACATTCAGTAGGTTAATGTATCCACCCAATGAAATCAATAGTCAAATCAATTAAGCCAAACTGATTCCAAGGAATGAATACCTATTAAAAGACAGATCACCAAAAGCACCACTGCCTGTCATCTATAGTTCACAATTTAGTCTTTCAATTAAGAAGTTGCAACCAAAACTAAGATAATGACAGTGCACTTTCTGAAGGACTAGGTGGCAGGTTCATACTTGTAAGAGATAATGATGCTAACATGGAAATTTTGAATTTGAAGTCCTTAGTTTGCACCTGGTAATAACTCACAGCATAACCATGGGTCTGCTGGCATTACATAGCATATTCCTCCATTTTTGTTTGTTGTAGGCCCATTGTAAAGCGACCTCAGCAACAAACTCTCACATTTGCTTCCTACATTTATACCAATAACTTCATGATAGCTCCCCAACTTTATTCACTACATTAAAAGTATATTCAAATCATTTTCATATTTGGTGAGAGATCCCATTTTCTACCAGCAATGCTCCTTTGATTCTATATAGGACAAATAGGCTACACCTTGCACAAAATAAATTAATTGACACAAGTTTGATATCAGGACTCAAGACCAGGACACTTAGTATCAGAGGATTTTTAACTTCCCAGAGCATTCAGTACAGATCACAAAGTAGTTACTATGGAATAAATAAAATTTGCCAATTTTATTTGCTCAAAACAATTGAGCAAAAGTTTGCTGAACACACACCAAAAGATTTCAGCCTATCACAGAAAGTCTCAACAAACACAATGGCTTTTTAACACATTACAATTGTTAATTGACAAGGAATTTACTGTGCAATCTGCATTTATATAAGTATCCTGTTTCTCACTCCTGTTCCTCCCATTATCCCAATTTAAATCCTGTATTAGTTGAGCCATTCAATGCATCTGATGAAGTAAACTGAAGTAAACATCAGATGCCATTCAATGCATCTGATGAAGTAAACTGTAACTTAAAATAGCTTATGCCTTTTAATAAATTATGTTAGTCCAAAAAGATGGCATCAGATTCCTCTTCATTTTGGCTGCAATAATGGCTATTTTCCCATGATGTGATAAAAGTCACTATTCTGTTTTTTAACAGTGTTTCAAGAACATATGTTTTATTATTAAAAAAACATAAATATCAAAGCTATGGATGGCCCTATATTGATATTTGTTCCCAATATGATGTAAATATATTTTAAATACATTTAATTTTTTAAAAGAATTAACTTTTGTTCAAATGAAAGAACTTCAACATTAAAATTACAGAAATAATTTCACTTCCTATTTCTCAACCATGAATTTTTATTGCTTATTGGAATATATATTATAGCAATATAATTTTATCTGTACAATAGAACAGAGAACGTTAAAAATCAATCTTTTCAGACTAATACACTAAAAATCTTTATTTTATCCATTATTTTTCCTTCTTGCTCTGTAATTGGAGATAAATCATTTTTCTTTTGTCCCTTGTACTTGATGATTTTGAATACGATTAGGATTATTATTATTAGGCATTGTTACATTAAGTCAGGAGAATACAATGCTATTGCAGAGTAATAGTTTTGCTTCCTATTTACTAGGTTTGTCAAGTACACATTTGCATGCTTGCTATGGTGCGCCAGAAGAGGACTAGCTAGCTTTGCACCAGAAAGACACAGCAGCTCTTTATACAGTATCATCCAAACCCCTCTCCTTCCCTCAGAGCTACCTTGCAAATGGGCGCCACAATGAGAAGGTTCGGAGGTAGCAGGAAGCTGATTGCCTGCACAGAGCACCAACTCGTCTCCCCACCAAAGTGGTGCCCATTTATCTACTCACATAGGACATTCTTTCAAACTGCTAATGGGAAGAAGCTGAGGCAAATAGTGGGAATTCACCTCGGCACGCAGTACTAGAACTTCAACTGCTGGAGCAGAGACCATCTCCAGCATGATTAAGCCACTGAATCACCGCACCTCTTTGAATAGGATTATTCTATGGAATGCCAATTACTTTCTACACAAGTGACCCCATACAAATAATAAAATTATTATGTTGCATCCAGAATGACCCTATAATTCAAACGTACATTATTGTTTGAAAGTCATCATCCACCAGGATCATATCAGCTGCTTCTTTACAAACATCAGTGCCGGTCTGCCCCATTGCAACTCCAATATCTGCAGCTTTTAGAGCTACCGCATCATTCACTCCATCTCCTGTCATAGCAACTACTTCACCATTATTTTGAAGTGACTAAGAGAAAAAAAACACCCCAATTATGTCAAAATATTTTATTGGTCTAAGATTTTATAATGAACATATGCATTTAAACATTGCCTACCTCCTTTTATGAAGATGTAGATTTCATGAACTCTCTCTACTATACACATCTATATACTAGTAAAACTCTTGTGCCTTTTTGCTTGTAAACTCAACTCAACTCAGCCAAATCAACTGGGTTAATTTGTAAAGTACTATTAAACCAGAGTACCTTAAATGGATTAACTTATAGAATACTGGGACTCATGATTCCTGTGGGAATGAAATTTGGGGAAATTATGGCCACTTCTACGCCACTGGATTGCTACCTCTTCATTACTGTTGCCATGTTAGTCAGCATCATGCTTCTTATTTCCAGTGCTCCCTGACAACTTCCCAAAAGTCAATGGAGAAGCCAGAAGGAACTGTAAAGTTGATTGTTATTCCAAACCCTCCCTGCCACTTTCCCACTAGCAAAGTCTTTGCATTGGGAAGCTGGCAGAGAATGTCAGCAATGAGGAAAACAGCAGGGAAGGTCATCTGGCAGCAATCACTTATCTGCAAGAAAGGAAAGCAAAGCAAAGGAGGGGAGAGGGAACAGGAGGGGAGGGGAAGGGGAAATGGAATGGGAAGGAGAAGGGAAAGGGAAGTTTTTTGATGCTTCCTGCAAATCTCCCACTGGGAAACTCAATGGGGAAGGTGAAAGTCGCTTCTGATTATTTTGCCTGACTATGATCATTTTGTTTCTCTGTTTAGGTAAAAAAAAAAACAACCTGAAACAATAACCCAACAAATCATGGGTTGTCTAGTATGAGATAAATGTATTTTATTAACAGTTAATTAATTTTGTTTTTTTGAAATTAATTATATAAATACTGATGGGCTTAAATCAATGTTTCAAAGAAAACATTTTAATTTTAATTATCCCAGACTATTTTTAATGTTGCCCTTTAACCTAAATAGCAGCATTATCTTGAAGAGCTCTAAAGAATTTCAGCTGGTTGTTTTTGAATTAAAGAATGCTTGTTTTGAAACTAAATACATACCTTAACTATTTTCAGTTTATGTCTGGGGCTGGCTCTGTAGAAGACTGCTACCTAAGAGGTGGAAACATTAAGATTGTAACTGTTGTAAAAGTTAGGCTTTAAAATGTTAATCTCTTGCCTAGGGACACCTGCAAACAAGAAGACAACTCAGCGGAAAACAGAAGTAGTATTTTTTCCAGTTCTAAATAGTCCATTTCTTTTTCTCTAACTACATTCATAGTCTCTCCCATTCTCACCACATCTCCTACTATGATTCCAATGGGAAAAAAATGTTAAATGCTCCAAAACCTATAAGGTCACTATTTCCATTTTAAGGAAATACAATGTTCTCAGTAGAAAATATAAATAATTCCATACAATAAGAAGAAATTTTTAAGAGTTAAGAAATCCTGTATACATTACTCTAAAGAACTTTCTGGGAAAAGAACAGTCTTGATACATAAATTGTGTTTATAAATATTTACAAAAATTATATAATAATAGCATTTACATCCATAGGAGTCTAAAGAAATAAACAGAGGAAGGACAAAAACGCTTTCTTTCTGTGAAATGATATGGAACAATAGATGTTGTTTGGCAGGGTTGTCAAACTCAAGGTGTACGGGCTGGATCCGGCCCACGATGTGGTCGGATCCGGCCCACAGGCCCATCCTGGAAAATGTAAGGAGCCAGCCTGCGTCTCTTCGGCCCGGTCTACCTGCATCGCTTCGGCCTGATCTACCTAATGCGAAGAGGAAACATCGGGCCAGCATGGCTTTGGCCTGGTCTACCCAACAGGAAACATCGGGCCAGTGTGGCTTCGGCCCAGTCTACCCAGTGCAAAAAGGAAACATGCCAGCAGTTTGGGGAGTGGCGTCAAGTTGGCCATGACCACCCAGTTGGCCATGCCTACCCAGCCCCCCGAGGTCAACCACAACCCTGATGCGGCCCTCAATGAAATTGAGTTTGACATCCCTGTTGTATGGGATGCATTATGTCAGTTAAAAAACAAAAACAAAAAAACCCTGGCCTTGTCTACCCAACAGGAAACATCGGGCCAGCGTGGCTTCGGCCCAGTCTACCCAGTGCAAAGAGGAAACATGCCAGCAATTTAGGGAGTGGCGTCAAGTTGGCCATGACCACCCAGTTGGCCATGCCTACCCAGCCCCCCGAGGTCAACCACAACCCTGATGCGGCCCTCAATGAAATTGAGTTTGACATCCCTGTTGTATGGGATGCATTATGTCAGTTAAAAAACAAAAACAAAAAAACCCTGGCCTTGTCTACCCAACAGGAAACATCGGGCCAGCGTGGCTTCGGCCCAGTCTACCCAGTGCAAAGAGGAAACATGCCAGCAATTTAGGGAGCGGCGTCAAGTTGGCCATGACCACCCAGTTGGCCATGCCTACCCAGCCCCCCGAGGTCAACCACAACCCTGATGCGGCCCTCAATGAAATTGAGTTTGACATCCCTGTTGTATGGGATGCATTATGTCAGTTAAAAAACAAAAACAAAAAAACCCTGGCCTTGTCTACCCAACAGGAAACATCGGGCCAGCGTGGCTTCGGCCCAGTCTACCCAGTGCAAAGAGGAAACATGCCAGCAATTTAGGGAGCGGCGTCAAGTTGGCCATGACCACCCAGTTGGCCATGCCTACCCAGCCCCCCGAGGTCAACCACAACCCTGATGCGGCCCTCAATGAAATTGAGTTTGACACCCCTGTTGTATGGGATGCATTATGTCAGTTAAAAAACAAAAAAACCCCTCTTAAATCATTCTTACTGAAATATAAAAAAATAATTCCTCAAGACAAAAAATGAACAGGATCCTCTGGGTAATGAGAGAATATTTCACATTTGCACAATTTTGTCAAATGTGACTTTTTTTAAGCAATATTGTGTTGCATTACTGAAACAAATGTTGTAAAAGAACATACAACTATATTTATTTGTTTCATAACTAATAAAAATCAGAAGCTATAAGTGAGAAAATTATAGTTTAGCTTTTTAATTAGGTAAGTAATACATTAATATGTATAAGCATAACTAGTACATATATTTTCTTAAATTGTAAAGCACTGAAATCTACTTTTGAACAAACTCAAAAATTCTCTATCCTGTAAGATCACTTCCCCTCAATTTATAATTAACCTTAGGTGCTATTTGTGAAAGTTGCTGTATATCCAATGCATCCACTTCTTCACCCGAGATTGATTGAGAACTTTTAGAATACAATCCCAAGCGACTGGCTAGAAAAAGGAAAGAAAATAAAATTACTTAGCATCTAAAGGACCCAATGGACTTGGATTCAGTGGAATTGCTAAATTCTCAGTAATCATTTTGTTATCTAGTCATATGTGTAAAGACATTGAAAATACACATTCTACTACATACTAACATGTGTACATACTACATACTATCTGTGTGTGTTTGCGTGCGCACATGCATGCACACACACACACACAAACACAGAAATTTCTTTTCAGTAAATTGTTAAAAAAGCTTGAGAGTTTAATAAATATATATAGTTCCACATTGTCTGGAAATAACAAAGGACCACTCCGCAGTGCCTCTGTTGCCTCTACAGCAGTCTGGTGACCAAAAATGGGTCGCAGAGCCCCCGTTTTTGGCCCTCTGGCCTCTTACAGGAGTCTGGTGGCTGAAAACGGGCCGCGGGGGCGACGTTTTCGGCCCATTTTCAGCCCCCACGGCCTCCTTACAGCAGTCTGGCGGCCGAAAACAGGCTGGGGGGGGGCATTTTATATGTTTCTTAGCCCCATGCACTCTATCTTCCTTCCAGTTGGCTGTTTACACATGATTCCTGTTTTCATCCAATTTAAAAATATGGAACAGGCCTAATCCAAAGAGTTTGCTCACTTATCTGTGGCTGTAATGTAATTTGCTTGGTTTTGACTTACAATTGGATTGTGTTATCTCCTCCATAATGGTTTGTAAACAATATAATAAGCCTAAAAACTTAAAATACGGAAATTAGAACACAAGCTATAAGATTTTTTTTAATGCAGTATGTCATGTGAAAACATCCAATGGTTATTTCTAAATTGAGATTTATTGTGTAAAGCACAAATGGCTGAATTTACAGAACACACAGAGTCAAAATCAAATCATATTATGACTGGATAGTGTGCAAATCTGGCAGATAGAAGGCAGCTTTTGTCAGGTATGCATAAAATTCAGTGAAGTCAGTGAGATTTAATTGTGTATCCAGTTGTAGTCCAAATGGACCTAGAAATGTTTCCATATAGCATGCATATTTTCTGAATATTTCTAGACATTTAGCAATATATTGTGGTGATTTTGTTGTGTTGTATAGTGTTCCTCTTTACAATGGATATCTGGAATAAAATTTTAATGTTTTCAAAGAACTCTATTAAAAATGAAAAATGGGAGGGTCAGCTAAAGTATTCTACATAGAGCTAGTTAATATTTCAAAGGACAGATTCAACAGGGAAAAGGGAAAGCTGATTGATATTTCCCAAGCAATAACAAAGAGTGTACAATTTTGTTATTTGGGGATGGAGAAATGCCATAAATAAGGCAGACGGATTAATACATGAATAAGACAAAAAAAGGAGATATGAATGAATTAAAGAGAAATGAATTGTTTTGTTTACAAGTATTTTAAGGTTCTAAATGTTAATTTATCATTCAACCCAGTAAGTATAAATATAATACCCTGGGTGTTGTTTAGGTTGTCTTAAATCACATTAGGCTTTTGAACATCTCTGTTCTGACAATATTATGCACATATTCAGATCTGCTCCTATACAAAAGTCAAACCCCAAAGTAGCTGGGGACTCTACATGTCTTTAATCTCTTCACTATGGAATTGAGACTATTTGTGCCAGAAAGTAAATCTCCCTTTGTCTGGAATAGCTGTTTTGAATGCAAATGGGAAAAATGCATTCTTGAGCCTGTGTCAAACATCCACCATGGCCACACCCACCCCGACCATGCCCACAATGACCACACCCACCCCAACCCTCTGGGGTCAAACACAACCCTGATGCGGCCCTCAATGAAATCAAGTTTGACACCTCTGGTCTAGAAAGGGTTTTTGTTTCAAATACCTCTTTTGACCACTGATGCACTATTTAAACAGTGACAGAGAGATGTATCTAAATATGTGTGGCAGGGGAACACAAGTTAAATATATGGTGTACAAGATGCAAGGGAAAGAGGATTGGATTTATCTCATTGTAACTGTATTTTGCTTTTTTGTGTGTTTGGATGAAAGGGTGAGTCCTGACTGCTGAGAAATAGAAGGATCTTGGAGTTAGAAAGTGACGGAATAAGAATTATTCCTATCAAAGGTGATATAGGATCTTGCTTCCTTGAAGTCATTCTTACTTAGAAAATAAAACCGAGATTCAATTCTAATTAACAAAATATTTATTTTAGTACAAAAGTAACAAAAGATTACAAAAGCTACATTGTCTCAGCTAAGAAATCACGTCTGCCTCGGGCGAGGCTCACAGGAGAAGAAGGAAGGAGGAGACTTCTGGAATGCACACATGCGCAGCAATACATGTCACATGTCTGCTGATTAGAAAATACAGTAAACCTAGAAATAATAGAGATGCTCAACTGGCAATATTCACATCGTGACAGAAAGACATGAGCTGAGATTTGAGGGATAGAAATATTTGTGACAAAGTTAAGGGTAAGGTGGATTTTAATCATCATTATGTTAGCCTAGTCATGTGGTATTGAGAATATAGAATAGATACAAATCCAGGCTGTGCCCAAAAACACATTTGTGGCTTTCAGCACGAGAAGCAGAAAAAAAATAAGCAAACATGAATAGCTAATTTATCATGAGATATTAGAATTGTATCAATGGGAATATAAAATAAAATCAAGAGAAGAACTGGTGGCAGAAATAAAATACCATTATAGATATTAATGGTTCCATTAATTACAATTATTTAAGGTAGACAAAATACAGTAGTTTATCTTTTTGAAAACTGTAACAAATATAATTGTTTATGAATGATCAACATATAATTAGTAAAATGTATAAACTTTTAATGAAATTTGAAATAGCAGAAGAACAAGTGAAATATTGTTTCACTTCTATTTCAAATTTCTTTAATTTAAAATTCAAAAATGGGCTAAAATTTCAGTTATCACTTATGGACTTGTTGCATAAAACAGAAAAAAGGACCTTAGGATTTATGGTTTTGATCATTAGATAGAGTAGATTAGAGAGAGAAGAAGATTATATTGTAACCATAGAGTAAAAGATAAACTTATAATTGTATTTATATATTTATTGTATGTATGTAAAGAAAATCAGAAGCTACTTCTTTGTATCTTTTTTTGCTTCTTTTCTATTTTTCTTTCTTTCCTTTCTTGAATTTTCAGCTTCCTCTTTTATTTATTTATTTTTTGTATTAGCTTGTATTAGTTTTTAATCTCCTTTTAAAAATAAAACATACATATGTACTTGTGTGTGTGTTTGGGTGTGAGTGAATGAGTGAAGGTGAGTAGGTGAAATGTTGCAATTGGGGAATAGGCAATAATAATAGAAAAAATATGTACGTTTTAATAAATGTAACACAGAAGTATATGGAATGCAATGTTCTATTTTTAAAAAGTCTTGCAGTTTTTTTATTCTATATTTTATAAACACAGAATTAAAACTTTTTAAAAATAAACTTTATTGGCCATTATCCAAACAACTATTTATTATAATGAAAAATGTTTCTACTTGCCCAGCATTGTTGGGTTTTTACTATGAATAACTAAACTTCATACTGTATTCATGTTCATGGAGTATTTCTATAGCTATCCACAAAGTGTTTTGTCATGCACTGATGGAGTTGCTTGGAAAAATACACACAGCTATGATAGTGTTTCCTTTGACTCATGGATTTGGTTTTACAGTTCCTGTCCCCAGTTTCAAAACCAACTCAAAATTAACATATACTGGCAAAATAATTATTAACAAAAACAGGAGGACAAAAAATGTCTGTTCATACCAATGGCAACTGCAGTCTCCTGTGAATCCCCAGTGATCATTTTTATTGCTACTCCTGAAGTAATAAGCGCAGCAACAGCTTCTTTTACACCAGTCCTAGGAGGGTCAATAATTCCAACCAGACCAAGGAAGGATAGCTGTCCAAGCTCAGGACCAGAAGCTAAAGCCAGAACTTTCAAAATAAAAAATAATATTACTAGCTGTGCCACTGATTTAAGGTAACAGAAAATTTATAATCATTTTTCTTCAATTATGAGTAGAAGAATGTTAATAGAATAATATGCAGATGGTATCTCAAGAGACTCCAAGAAATTCCAAAAAAATAGTTTTTTATAAGCAATCAGTTACAAGAAATAAAACCAATGTTTTCTTAATCCATGAGGGAAAATATTATAAAATGCATATTTCTGTTCTTCTTATTCAGCAATTTTCTTTCATCTAGATAATTCTATACAGTATTTAATCAGACTTCCAAGTATTCAACTCTCAATTTTAAATATAAATACATAAGACAATGCTATCAAACTAGTTCCCTGATTAAATGGAAGCTTTAACTTAGTCTACTCCAACTCATTCTCTTTTTATATAAACATTTAAACTGAAAAGCGGGGATAGAGAATAAATAGATACAGAACATTTCTGTCCCCAGCAATCTAAAATTAATAAGGTTATCAGTGCATGCAACATAGATGTGTGTGTGGGTAAGATTATCAGCCCTGCTGTCAAGCAAAACCAAGCATTTAATAGTGAGTGCCATACCATGTGCACTAATCAAACAGGTGGCAAGAAAGTAGGGACAGTCAGGCACAACACAGATTATGTAGACAATAAACACAGGGTCAATCAAAATGGACTCAAATGTCTATACACCAATGCACAGAGTATGAGGAATAAACAGGGTGAATTAGAAATTCAAGTAAATGAAGGAAGATATTATATTGTTGCCATCACTGAAACTTGGTGGGATGAAACCGACAGATGGAATATACAGCTAGAGGGAATTAAATTATTTAAAAGAAATAGACTAAATAAAAGAGGAGGTGGAGTTACACTATATATAAGAAATAACTACATCTCTACAGAAATAGAGCACAATAATGAAAATTATCTTGAATGCATTTGGGTGAATATTAAAGGGGGGGGAATGACATTGCCATAGGTCTATACTATAGGCCACCCAACCAAACAGAGGAAGTAGATGAACTTTTTGCTAGTCAGCTAACTAAGGTATAGGAAGCACACACAATAGTAATGGGGGATTTTAACTACTATGACATCAACTGGGAGACAAACTCTGCACCAAGTGGAAGAGCCAACAGGTTCCTAACAAACCTAGCAGACAACTTTGTTACCCAAAAAGTAGAGAAGGGAACAAGGGGATCAGCCATATTGGATTTAATTCTCACTAACAGAGATGAAATGATAGAAGGTGTTAAAGCTACAGGAACCCTGGGGGCAAGTGATCATGCAATATTGGAATTCAACATTATGCAAACAAAAATAGTAGAACAAAGTCAAACTAGAGTCTTGGACTTTAAGAGAGCTAATTTCAATAAACTTAGAGAGAGCTTTGGAAGGATTCCCTGGATGAGAATCTTCAAGGGGAAAACAACTCAAGAAGCTTGGGAAATTTTGAAAAGTGAGATTATAAAAGCCCAGTCTAGCACAACACCAATGAAGAAGAAAAATAATAGGTCTCAAAAGAAACCAGCATGGCTGCATAAACAACTCTGACAAATTGAAAGACAAAAAGGACAAGTATAAAAAGTGGAAAGAAGGGGAAATAACTAAGGCAGAATAGTAGCAAATAGCCCGAGCCTGTAAAGATGAAGTGAGGAAAGCTAAGGCTCACAATGAACAAAGGCTTGAGACAAAAGTAAAAAATAACAAAAAAAAAGCTTCTTCCAACATATTAAAAACAAGAAAAAAGTCAAGGAAACAATTGGTCCATTGCTGGGAGAAAATGGCAAGAAGGTGACAAGCAACAGGGAGAAAGCAGAGCTACTTAACTCGTTTTTTGCATCTGTCTTTACACAAAGGGAAAAAACAGTCCAACCTATCAAAAACAGTACCACAAAAAACATATTAGGAACACAAGTTAAAATAAGGAAGAAAATGGTAAGTGAACACCTGTCTACCGTAGACGAGTTCAAATCACCAGGACCGGATGGATTACACCCCAAGGTTCTGAAGGAATGGGCAGACGAGATCTCAGAACTATATCTTTCAAAGATGTCCTGGCTCCTCTTTTGTTTAATTTATTCTTATCCGACCTGGCCTCTTACATTGCACGCATTGAGTCCCACGCCCCAAAGTAGTCAAATACGAAGATTCCACTTCTTCTTTATGTTGACGATGCGGTCTAAAGGCTCGATCTAAAAAGATTACTTTCTGCATTTGGGACCTACTGTGTTGAGAACCATTTGTCTATTAATTATGACAAATCCAAGGTATTGGTGTTCTCCAGAGCCCGGAAACTATACAATTGGGCTATCAATGGTAATGTTGTTAGGCAGGTTTTCCATTTTAAGTATCTAGGTATTCAATTCCAGAACACTGGTGCTTGGACTAAACATCAAACCCAGGTGCTGAATTCGGCCTCCTGTAGCCACCAGCAGATTATAAGATTCTCTTTTACCCAAGGGGGCCAGTTTATTCCTTCTGCTCTGCGTATATATAAAGCCAAAACCTTGGCCCAAACTCTTTATGGAATTCCCATATGGATTCGAGGCTTCAAGGATTGTATTGAAAGAACCCAGGCCGTTTTTCTTAGGAAACTTCTGGGTCTTCCTCCTTGTGTTGGATTTGCTTCAATGTACCTGGAACTGGGCATTCGTTCAGTCGAATGCATGGCGTGGATTAACACTTTTAAATGGTGGTTTCGGGTGCTCTTTTCGGCAGTCCCTGGTAGCTACCTTTCCCTGGTGTTTGCTGACTCTCATACTTCTCGTTGGGAGAGAAAGCTGATGAAGAAACTCCACTTGCTAGGTTTTACGGGGGATGTTCTGGGAGATTATGGTCTCAAGGACACCCAGTTTAGGGTAGTCCAACGGCTTGTGGACATAGATTTACAATATTTAAGATCCAGAGCCAATAAAACCTGCTCCCCTTTGATCTTCAGCCATTCTAATAATTATGGATTGAGGATGGCTTTATATTTCTATACTCTAACCATCCCCAAATATAGAAGAGTCTTTTCCCTAGCCCGTTTTAATGTTTTGCCCTCAGCATTACTCGACGGGCGATTCAAGAGGCTCCTGATTAGTGAGCGACTATGCCCCTGTGATAGGGCTGAGGTTGAAACTGTGGAGCATGTCTTATCATACTGCCCTATGTATAACACAGCCAGAATTAAATTATTGTCTCTTCTTGGAACTGATCCATCTGGTTCTAAGGCTAGTAATTTGGCCTTGTATTGTCTAGGGGATGACTCCTCCTATATTACTTCTCAGGTTTCAAAATTTTTCTTAAGAGCTGTAACTATTAGAGGAGAACATTGTAATTCTCTTTAGCCAAGGCTTCTGGTGTTAATTGTTTGTGATTGTATTGTTTTCTTTTTGTTTTGTTTTTTGTTGCACTTGTATTTTGGTCTGTGACTGTAAAATAAAATTATTATTATTATTATTATTATTATTATTATTATTATTATTATTATTATTATTATTATTATTATTATTATTATTATTATTATTATTATTATTATTATTATTATTATTATTATTATTATTATTATTATTATCTTTCAAAGATCCTGGAGCACTGGGGAACTGCCAGAGGATTGGAAAAGAGCTGATGTAGTCCCATCTTCAAAAAAGGAAAAAAAATAGATCCAGGAAACTACAGACCTATCAGCCTGACCTCAATACCAGGGAAGACTCTGGAAAAGATAATCAAGCAACGAATCAACAAACACCTAGAAGCAAACAAACTAATAACCAAAAGCCAACATGGGTTTGTCAAAAACAGATCATGCCGGACTAATCTTATTGCATTCTTTGACAAAGTGACAAAATTAGTAGACCAGAGTAATGCTGTCGATATAATTTATTTGGACTTCAGTAGGGCATTTGATAAAGTAGACCATAACCTACTACTAGATAAAGTAGAAAAATGTGGGTTAGACAGCAACACCACCAGATGGATTCAAAACTGGCTAACCAACCACATTCAACGTGTAGTGCTCAATGGAACTGCATCTACATGGAGGGAAGTATGCAGTGGAGTACCCCAAGACTCTGTTTTAGGCCCAGTACTTTTCATCAATGACTTGGATGAGGGGATAGATGGGGAACTCATCAAATTTGCAGATGACACCAAACTGACAGGAATAGCCAACACTACAGATGATAGGCTCAAAATACAGAAGGATCTTGGCAGGCTTGAATATTGGGCACTATCTAACAAAATGAAATTCAATGGTGAAAAAAGTAAAGTTCTACATTTAGGCAAGAAAAACAAAATGCACAGGTACAGTATATGTCCGGGATGGCGAACCTATGGCACATGTGCCACAGGTGGCATGTGGAGCCATATCTGAGGGCACGCGAGACGTTGCCCTATGTCAGCTCCAGTGCGCATGTACATGCTGGCCAGCTGATTTTTGGGGAAGGCCGTTTTCGCCCTACCCAGGCTTCAGGTGGCTTCCCTGAAGCCTCCGGAGTGTGAAAAACGGCCCAGCAGGCAAACCGGAAGTTTGGAAAAACGGACTTCTGGTTTGCCCGTTGGGCCATTTTTTGCACTCTGAAGGCTTCAGGGAAGCCTCCTCAAGCCTCTGGAGGCGAAAAACGGCCCAACGGGCAAACTGGAAGTCCGTTTTTCCAAACTTCTGGGTTTGCCCTTTGGGCTGTTTTTTGCCCTTTGGGCTGTTTTTTGCCCTCCTGAGGCTTCAGGGAAGCCTGAGGGTGAAAAATGCCCCAAAGAGGGGGCGCATGCACGGGGATGCGTGCATACGCAGTGTGGCACATGTGGGGGGGTTGTGTGCTGGCACGCGCGCGCACTAGTGCACGTGTGCACTCCCATTTTTGCCACGCAAGAAAAGGTTCACCATCACTGGTATATGTGGTATAACAACAGTAGTAACTGTGAGAGGGATCTAGGAGTCCTAGTGGACAACCATTTAAATATGAGCCAGCAGTGTGCAGCAGCTGCCAAAAAAGCCAACACAGTTCTAGGCTGCATTAACAGAGGGATAGAATCAAGATCACGTGAAGTGTTAATACCACTTTATAATGCCTTGGTAAGGCCACACTTGGAATACTGCCACAATGAAAAAAGGATGTTGAGACTCTAGAAAGAGTGTATAGAAGAGCAACAAAGATGATTAGGGGACTGGAGGCTAAAACATATGAAGAACGGTTGCAGGAACTGGGTATGTCTAGTTTAATGAAAAGAAGGACCAGGGGAGACATGATAGCAGTGTTCCAATATCTCAGGGGTTGCCACAAAGAAGAGGGAGTCAGGCTGTTCTCCAAAGCACTTGAGGGTAGAACAAGAAGCAATGGGTGGAAACTAATCAAGGAGAGAAGCAACCTAGAACTAAGGAGAAATTTCCTGACAGTTAGAACAATTAATTAGTGGAAAAGTTGCCTCCAGAAGTTGTGAATGTTCCAACACTGGAAATTTTTAAGAAGATGTTGGATAACCATTTGTCTGAAGCGGTGTAGGGTTTCCTGCCTAGGCAGGGGGTTGGACTAGAAGACCTCCAAGGTCCCTTCCAACTCTATTATTCTATTCTATTCTATTCTATTCTATTCTATTCTATTCTATTCTATTCTATTCTATTCTATTATTCTATTCTATTCTATTCTATTCTATTCTTTTTATTTTCTGGAGAGAAATATTAAAATTACATTGCCATTTGGTACAGGCTTGCTCAGAGTTCACTGGGTTCAGCAAGTAATTTGTTTTCAAATCACAATCCACAAAGAATGAGTTAAAACATTACCTCTAAGTCCTGCAGAGCCCATAGATGCTTTCTCTTGCTGATAATGATCTCTTTCTTGTTGGTTAAGTGGTAAACTGTGCCCTTTGTTGTTGTAAGTTGTACAGTATCGAATCACTTCCTCATAAGCACCTTTCATAAAGCAAATCTCTGGCTTGTCCTAAAAAATATTTATTCATGCATTTATTTCTTCAGTTGTATACCATCCCAATTATATTCTTTGGGGAAAACATAATTAAATCACAAATCATAAAAACAATAACAGAAGTGCAGCAACTATAACAGCCGAACAAACCATTCTAAGGTTGATAATCTAGTCTTCTAAAAGAATCGTCTTAACTTACTTCATAAAGATTAAATCAATAGGAGTCATCCTGATCTCTATTAGAAGTTCTTCCAGGGCTGTCATAGAGAAAGATTGTTTCTCGAATACAAACCTCTTTAAAGGCCAAAAATACATAGGAAGCTCCTAATCCAATTTACCTACCTCAATTATGTTTTAGAGCAGACAATATTTCAGATACCTAGGACTCAGGTCATAAAAGGCTATATAGATAATAATGAGAAGTTTCAATAGTTACCTCAAAACCTACTGATAACCAATGTAGTGCCACTAATATAGATGTTATCCTCTAAAAGGCTTTTAGCTATCAGCAAGTAGACAACTGCATTTTGTATCCAGTGAGGTCTTCAATAATAGCCTTAAGGAGAGTGAATGATAGTAATTCTGATATGGGGTGGTTGAATGCGTGAGTAACTATAATTAGCACATTCTGTTCCAAAAAAGATTGGAGTTGGTGTCCCCACTACTGTCAAGAAAAGATTCCCCTAGCTATAGCCACCACCTGCTACTGAAGAATACTTCCCATAATAAATTTTCTCCTTCAGGGATATTATGATTCTATCCAGAACCAATATAGGAATTACCATGGTGCTTCTAACAAACTACTGTGTACCTTCTCAGCCTCAAAATTTTGAATTAGCACTTCTCCATATCTTTATCTTGGTCTCAAATGAACTGTATAGCTAGTAATCATCAACATACTAATGACACTCTGTTCCAAACTAACAATTACGTCTTGCAATTACCTCTATAATATAGATATTAAATAAGATTAAAGACAGGGGCACCTTGCAAACGAGTGGCCAGGCACTTAATTTTTTTACCCCTTATCACTACTAAAGGAAATTGCCTGCTAAGGAAGAAGTAGAACCACTGAAATACACGGATGCCTTCAAAATGTAATCCCCGAGATCCATAAAAATAATATGAAGTTGCTGAAGGCTGTATTCTTTTTATCAAGATCTTTTTGTTGGTCATCCGTAAGACCAACTAAAGCAGACTTATCACAAACATTCATACTGACTAAAAACAGTCAATATAATCGGCTTCATTCAGGTTCCTCTAATTGAGTTGGATCTTCCCAAGAAAAAGAAAGTTGTAAAATGGGAAGTTGATTTGATTCAGATAGGAATGTATCATCATCTTTTTCTATTTCTTTTTCTTTTCTTTTTTATTTTATACACACAAAAAATATTACATGACATACAAACATACAGTGGTGGGAATCCTTGGTCCCATTTTGATTACAGCTCAAGATCAGTTCACATAATTTTGCATACTTATAAATATTTTCAAATATATTTGTAATTTATATTTTATACTTGATTCTTCTATGTATATCTATTTTCTGGTCAATTTTTTGTATATGTCATATATCTCTTTTTTGGATTTCTTTAATACATATTGCCTTTTCCATTTCTATATACATTCCTCTCTATACACATCTAACGAATTAATAGTTACACTTTTCGTAAATTATATTCTAATACAGGTTCAGAAAACGGTTTGGGTAATGTGTTTTCTTGGTTTTTTAATGAGTTTTATTGTCCTTTTTGATATCTACTATTACATTAAAATCTCCAACTATATGAAATTCTTCGTATTGTAATTTTATTATTTTTGTGTATTACATCTATATCAAGATTTTTTAAGTTTTACAAAAATTCTACTTCTATTTTTTGGTACCTTAAATCTATTTATATTAATGGAAATCAGTTTGATTTCTTCTCCCTTTTCTATTTGTATTGTTTTCTTGTAGCTCTGGATTTCTCTTACTATCCTCCTTGTTGTTCCTTGTTGTTCTATCGTCTCTTTTTCCTGCTTTCTTTTATCTCTTCTATCTTTCTCCCTTTTCTCTGTTACTTCTTCTTCCCTACTTATACTATCCAATTCTTCTTTACTTTCCTCCTTACTTTCTTCTTCGCCTTCTGTCATAAAGTATCTTTCATAAAAATCCTGGGCCTTTTCAATTGAATCTAATTTCACTTTTTTTCCTTGCCAGGTTATTAAAATACCTTCTGGCACCACCCATCTAAACGGCTCTTTGTGTTTTATAAGGTGGGATGTTAAAAAGTGGTATTGTCTTCTCGCGTTTTGGATCCATTTTGGGGTCTGCTTTAAAACTATTATTTTTCTACCTTTATAAGTGAATGTTTCTTCCCTTGGTTTTTTATAGATGTTATCTCTCGTTGTTCTTTTTGTGAATTTTATATATATTCCTTTTGGCAATCTGTGTCTCCTTGCATAATTTGTATAGACTCTGTAGGCCTCATCTATATCTCTCATCATATCTTGTTTACTAAGATTTTACTTAGTAAAATCTTTACTTGCATCATTTCGGCTAAAATTGCTGCCATCTTTTCTCCTACATTTTCTTCTTTCTCTTCTTGAATATTTTGGAATCTTAGCTGATAAGAAGCTTTTTCTACCTCTAAGAATATAATGGACTCTTCGAACCCTTTGTTAACTGTTATTAATTTCTGCTCCATAATTTCTACTTTCTTGTCTGTTCCATTTTTTCGACTATTTTTATTTTACGTTCATTTTCTATTATATTATTTTGAATTCTTTCAATGTTATCATTTATATTTTTTATGTCTCCTTTCATTTCTCCCATCTCTATTTTAATTTCTACATGGTGGACTTTTGTCTCTTCATGGTTATTTGTTATAGTTTCCTGTGTTTTAGTTATGGATTCTTGTGTTCTTGCTATAATTTCTTGTATGTTTTGCAGTATTAACTGCATGCTCTGCATGTCGATTGTTGAACTTGTTTTATCAGTCCCTAACATTGTCTCAATTGATCTTTGTCCAGGGGGTGCAGGGGAAATTACAACTGGGTTTGGTGTTGTTTTCTTCCCTGTTTTTGTTATTACATTTGTACTTGTCATTTTTAAACTTTGTACAATTTTATCCCAAATATTACTCATATATCAAATTTAACTAATTTCTTGTAATTAAATTGATAAAATAGTTTTTCTGTAACAAACCACCTTAAATCTATAACAATTTATAATAATATTTGGCAAGATATATATTTAAAACGATATGTAGCAAAAGTGAAGAGAGAAAATCTAAGAAAACATAATACTTATCAATCTTTTCTGTCCGATAGTGTCAATCAGAGTCCTATTACTTGCAACAGAAATTCCTTTACTTGTGATGGCAGATTTGCTTAGTCATTTATAAACATTACTGTCTCTTCCAGTTATGTGTAACCCTTGATTTGGAGTATCTACTTTCTAATCAAATATTCAGTTTGTTGTTTATTGTCCTCTTTTACAATGTCAATTATCCTTTTTACCAAATTTTACCAAATGTTATCAAATTTTAATTGTATTAAATCAGGGCCACATCGAATATTTTCTTTTAAATGTATATATATTTTAATGTTTATATTGTGTTTTTACTTGGCTGTTCACCGCCCTGAGTCCCCTGGAGAAGGGCGGTATATAAATTTAATTAAACTAAACTAAACTAAACTTTAAATCTTTAAATCCAAAGAAAGTCAGATATCAAATTGTCCCAGAGTCCTGTTCTATAAATTTCTTCTTTCTCTTTAAGTTGTTTGCAGCCCACTTTCCTTAATGGCTTCCCTAAGTATGAGTCTTAATTCCTCAGTCTTTAATGCTTAATTCCACTTTTCACATTGTTTAAAGTCACAGATCTTCCAATTTTTCCAGTAGAAGAATATATCACAAATTTATAAAATAATATTTTCTATAGCTTTAGTTAATTTCTTATTACTTGATCATCTAATTAAATAATTATTCTATTTATAAACCACCTTAATTCTATAACAGTATTTGGAGAGATATAATATAAATAAAGAGGAAGGAAGAAATCCAACAAAAAATAAGGAATAATACTCATCCGTCTTTTTTGCCAGTTAATATCAATCAGAGTCCTGTCACTTGTAACAAAATTTTTGCTTAGTCACATATAAGCATTACCATCACTTCTGTTTTGTATAACTGTTAATTTTGATTGTCCTTCTTCTAGTCAAATATTCCTTTAGCTGTTTATTATCCTCTAGTGCAATGTAAGTTATCTTTTAAGTTATTAGGTCCAAAAAAAGTGAAATATCAAATTTATCCCCAAGTCCAGTTCTATAGGTTTCTTTTCTTTCTCTCTGAGTTATTTGCAATCCACTTTCTTTAATGGCTTCTCTTCCGGAAATGTAACTCTAACTTTCACTTCTTAGTTCCTCCGTCTTTAACGATTGCAATGTTTCAAGTTTAAAGCCACATATCTTCCAATTTCCCAGTAAAAAGACGTGTAATAAGTTTAGAACAAAAAGAAATCAAAAATAATTCCTCTCACCACTTTTACTCTGATTTCTCCATTGCCATTTCTCTTCTTTCGCATTTGTGTGCTGTCAGTTCTTATTCAAATTCAGCTTCATCGTCATCAAACGCCACTTAAACACTTTTAGAGCCTTACTCTTAACGCACGATTCAATTCTTTGTTGTCATTCTCACTAAAGATCCAAAGGTTTTAATGATTTAGTTTTTTCTGATCTTCACTGTAAAAGTCCCTCTTCTGCTTCCTGCTGTGTGGCTGTCTTCACTCTGGACCTGTCAAACAAGGAGGTTTTCTCCAGCCGGTTTCTGGGGTTTTTTCCTGAATGAACATGTGTCTGCTTCACACCCGCTCACTCTCCAGAGTTTCCCCCACAAATTCGCAGATCTCTACGGGATCTGTGTTGCCCCGAATGGGCATCCGACTGCAGAAATTAATACTTTGGATCCAGAGTTCGTTCCCACAGCACGTATCACTAGGACAATTACCACCAGAAGTCCCCGGAGTGTATCATCATCTTTTCCAAGGCAACAGGTGCAACCCCTTCCTTTAATAAAATATTAATTACCCCTCAGGTTCAGAGACTCTCCTTGGCAGCTAGTCAGCCAGGAAAATCAGGAATCTATTTCATACAACATCCAGTTGGCGTCGCAGCAAGAACGGTTGGAAATAGCGGAGCTCTGCCGAGCTCCATGAAAACCAGCTGGTATCTGTATGCCGGGAGACCCTACAGGGTCAAAGCCACCCTGGAGGGGTGGTGAAGAAAGGAGAGGCACTTCATCAATCACGAGGAAGCCGGAATTTCCTTGTTAGGTCTGAATAAAGCTCTCTCGAACGGCAGCAGGGACAACGGTTATTTTTGGCAAGTCACAAGCTGTGACAACTGGGACAATAAGATTTGTGCTGGAACGGTTCGTGGACAGAGTATTGAAACTGGGTGAGACAACTTCCAACTTTTATGCTAGAGATTTATCCCAAGTAAAATAATTTTAAAAAATAATCTCCAAACATTAAGAAAGCGGTGATTGGATACATGGAGAAAGAGAAAGATAAAAGACGCAAATGTTAAAGGAACATCTAATGGAAACTTTACAAACATAGAAAGCCTGGAAAAATTTAACAATATTTTGGAAAGTGATTATTGGGAGAAATTGCTTTTTTAAAAAAATTCTAACCCCTTCTGATCGGTTGACAATCAGCTGTGGTTGTGTTGTTGTTGTTTATTGCACGCTGTTTAATGGATTTGGAGCCAGAGAGCCATCTACTGGAGGAATATTACTGCACCGTAGGAACCGAAATGAAAGTGATAATTGTTTAAGATATACAAAGAATACACAAAGAAAACAAGTGAAAGTAAATAACACCTGGAAGGCCATTTGACCTTGATTCTATTTTAGTAGGCAACTTGGACGTTTGGAAATTTGTTTTTGAAGATCTTTAAAACAAATCGAATTGCAAGTAACTAAAACCTTATTGAGATTGTTTACTGGAAGGTGGATTTGAAAGACTTGAGGGAACTTAGTGGGCCAATTTGGATTTGGATTACAAATGCTACTTGATAGAACATTCTATGAGGCAAAAGAAGAAAAGTGATGGAGAAAAAAAAGAAGAAAAGGTAAGACTTTAAAATTTGGACAATTGGGAAGGTGTAAACTGGAAATTATAAATATTATAAATTATAAATTCATAGCTTTTAAGGACTAGAAATTTAGGGGACTTGGAGGAATAATTCTGGGATTGACTAAATTTTATTAATAATTGACTTTTTTGGGAGTTTTTAAATATTGGGATACTGGAATATTAGAGGTATATTGAGTAATTTTTAAGATATTAAACTGGTACAAAATGATTCAACAGGAGACAATAAAGTTCTATGAAAAAATGTTAGTGATGGTTACGTTTTTATGAAAATGTGACAAAGAATCATAAGGAGATGATGGGATGTCCAAAGATAAAGATGTAAGTGTAGAAGACCCTCAACAAATGGTGGGAAAACATGAACATAACATTCAGAAGACAGATGAGAAATTAGAAGGAGTGGTGAAGGAGACAAATCAAAATAAGTTACAAGAAGACAAAAACACTGAAGAGACAGTAATAATAAATACTAAGAATCAAATAGATAATTCCTTAACAGTTTACAAAATAACAGAGAAAAAAAGGAAGATTTTTCAAAAGTAATGAAAAGGTTATGGATGGATATCCAAATGATGCAGCAGAAGGAAATAAGGGGTAAGGCAGAGGGAACATTCAGTATGTGCAAAAATGTTAGAAAGAAATATAGGATCCCAAGAGAGAAATATAAAAGAGTTACCAAAAAGTCAATAAATGATGAAATTCTAAAAAGGCTAAAAGATGATGGATAAATATATAATATCTTGCAATATAGTGACTGTAGTAAAAACTAATAGAAAAAAGTAGAAAGTACAAATTGGGAAAATAGTAGCACACATATGAATATATAATAGAATTTATTATAACCACAAATATACTAAGGTTAGGAGGTGGAAGACTATGATTAGTATATTTAAATGTATTATTATGAGTAACAGTGTGTAAAAATATATTGGAATTTATAGCTTTCAAGGACTATAAATGTAGGGGATTTAGAGATATAATCCCAGAACTGATAAAACTTTATTAATGATTGGTTTTATTGGTGTTTATAGAAAAGTGTGATATTGGAATTATGGTGGAACATTGAGTAATATTTAAAATGTTAGTGATTCAACAGGAGTCAATAAATACATTGTATGAAGAAATGTTATTGATATTTAAATATATTTATGGTGAAAGTGATAATCATAAAGAGAGAATAGTACTGTTTAAAAACTAAAATGTGAATATAGAAGAACCCCAACAAATGGGGGGAGAAATAAGTACAAATTGGGAAAATAGTATTTATACATTGGTACATAAGAGAATATATTATAATTATAATGAGCATATTAAGATTAGAAGTTGAAAGACAAAGACTATGTATATGTAATTGTATTATTATTGTTAGCACTGTGTAAAAGATATATTTACCCAGTCAATACACTGTCCACAAAGTATGCTGGTTGTTAAAGGAAAATACAAATAAAACATATACAAAAAAAGGAATCTATTTCATAGGTATTGCCCTCATTATACAGTGGGTCCTGTCCTCTTCTCTATACTCCATTGGCTTAAAAAAAATCTCAGAAACCTCACAGGATAACACCCCAGTGTTATCATGGATTCTGTTTGTGTCATATCTATCATGGATAATCTATCATGGATAATCTATCATGGATTCTGTTTGTGTCATATCCAGTGCCAAGTATATGTGATTAAATATCTAACAAGCAAGACAAAGCAGCCAGTAACCATCTCATTCCTCCTCCCCAACAGGAAGCCAATCACATTAAACAAGGCTGCTGAATGACATTCTGCTGACAAAAAAATTATCAACACTTTATTACTTTTACAACATTATACATCTGAACCTGGACTTGGTCAGGTATACTTTTCATGAGTCAATGACATCTGATCTTTTCTTTTGCCACTTCTACTATAGGAGGTTCTCTATGACCAACCCCTTGATCAGCAATCTCTCTCAGAGCTTCATTCATATGCTACCCTCTGCTCAATCCTCTATCCTTCATATAATTTCTTCATTAATGAGGTAATACTATCCATGCTTGAGGCCAAAATGAAGCAGTTTGATTTTGTCAACTGTTCTATAGGCATATCTAGATTATAGAAATATAGTAGTCCTCATCTTATGACCACTCATTCAGCAGCTTTTCAAAATTATGATGAGATTGAATTAGGGGGATTTACAATAGGTCCTCAGAATTACTTACAAGTGCAATCAAGATATAACAAAGACAAATTACAATTCGGATTCCAAAATATACACGGATTAGATAAAATAATATTTGGCACAAAAGAAAAAATAATTTCAAAATTATATAATTTTCTACTACAATATAAGCTACAAGAAGAAGTGGTCAAAGGATCTATGATCGCTTGGGCTCAGAATTTCGGCTACTCAATAAATATGTTAGAATGGGGAAAAATTGGGGAGGTAAATTATAAATTGACCCTCCCGGTAACATATAAAGAAAATATTTATGGGAGGAAGGCGTGGCCAAAGTCGCAACGCTACGGAGTTTCCCCATGCTCCGCGGGGAATCCCCGAATCCGCGCTGTCCGGGGACCTGGTCTGGACAGGACCAGGTCAGAAACCACCCTGAAGGGGTGGTGAAGAAGATGGCATTGCTGGTGGACTCGGGGGAGCCGAGTTTTGCCCTCAACCGGCGGCGACCGAAAGACGGCTCTTAAATGCCATCCTAGTCGCGGCGGTCACATCGAAAGGATTCTTTTGAAGCTGATTGGAGTCATCTGGGAGGAGAAATTTAAAGCAATGTGCTGGAGAGTGTGGAGAAGAAAAGAAGTTGATGAGTGATTTTGCCTGAAAAAACCTTAAGAAAGTTATTTAAATACATCAAAGGGGAACAAAAGAACCTGAAATTAAGGAGCGGCTGCTTAGCTAATGGAGACTATGGAGTGGGAAAAAAGTTTCTTTTTCTGAATGGAATATAACTAAAGCCCAATATTGCTTTTAAAGATTTGGGAATTTGAAGGAGGATCATCTACATACTGGAAATGATTTATAATGATTTATAAAATGGAAGAATTGAATAACAGTTTTAAAAAAGGCAGAGCTGAGAAACTGAGATGGGAAGAGCCATCTGCTAGATGGATGAAATTACTGCAATGTTGGAATATTACTAGGGATGTTTTAACAGCTGTGGACATTGAATAGAGCAGCTTGTTATTGTATAAAAGATAACATTTGGATTGAGACGGAGAAGAACAAAACTGGACTGAAATGTTAACAACAAATAAAGGAGTGGAAAGACTGTTTGGATTATTTGGATAAGACTGAACTTGAACAAAGGCTGATAATAAAGGAACAGAAAGACTTGGCTTTTTAACTACAAAATGAAAATTTACAATTAAAAAAGGCTGTGGATTACATTTCTTTTAGCAGCTGGATGGACTGTAAAATTAATAATTTGTGACTTTGAAATATAAAGACAAGTGATTACTAAGGACTGGTGGCTCTTTTTGAGGACTTTTGGTAACAGTTTGACTTTGCTGAATTTGTGGACTTGAGATTAGTGATTTTAAAGAAATTGAGGAAATTGATTATGAAGAGTTGGTTGGATTATTGAAAGATCTCTTTAAAGATTTCAGAAGATCTCTAATTGAAGTAATTGAAGGAAAGAATGAAGCACAAGAGGAAGAAGAAAAGAAGTTTGATGAAAATATTATACACGAAGCTGAAAAGGGAAAAAATATTGAAAATGAAATACAGATTAATGATTATGTTGATCAATATATTATTTATAACGATTCCACTGGGGTTAACAGTGATAAAGGAGAGAAAGATATTAAAAATGACCATGTTCAGATGGATGATGATTATTCTGAGATGCTTAATGTTAAAAAAGGAATGGAAAAAATTAGATACATGCAGATAACGTATATAAGGAGAAAAACAGTGAAAGAGAATTTATTGGTGTAAAAATAAAAGAAAGAAAGGGAAGAAGCTAAGGAAATGGGGATGGAGAAATTATATATATAAAAAGGAAGTAGTGGAAGAATCCAAGGGAAATGGATGATAGGTGTTGAAATGTTATAGAAATGTTTTTTTCCCTTTTTACGATTATTATACTAGATTTAATTGAGATAAGAATGTTAATTGTTTAGAATCTGGTATATAAAATTAATATAATTATTATGTTAAGAGTTAATAGTATTTTGTTCTTTTTACATAGATTAATATTATATATTGGATGGATGAATTGATAATGGTGTTAGATTAATGTCTGGATCTAATATAATTAAATATTTGTATTGATATAGAAAACAAAGAATTAGAGACAGTGAAAATTATTATTGTTTAGTATTTAATACACGAGATCTGTTTAAATCTATTTGAAAAAATTTATTATGTTAAGAGTTGAAGAATTAATTGATTTGGAATAAGGCAGATAGAATAATGATTAATATGAAAAGTATGAATAATAAATATGATTCTGAGATTTTAAGATAAATTATATAATTGAGGTTTTTAACTTTTATGGGGTATTTAGTTATGATAAAATAGGGGATAAAAAACAAATGATGAATAAAGAGATTTAAAAAAAGGGGAGGAAGCAATATGGCTTAAAATTAAGAGAAAGGAGAAACAATAACTATCTTGGTAAATTAAGTTAATAGCGGTTAATTTGGAGAAAAAATTTGGAATTAATTGGTGGAGGTCCCAGAAGATTATTTTTTTAGAAGCAGTATTTTGGCAATAATATACCTGGAATAAGGTGTTATATATAAAGAATTTATGAATGATTGATTATAATGTACAACTATGTATTTTTATTGTAATATTTTAAGGTATATTGACTTTTGAATGGAGTTGTGGAGGAAAAAAAATTAAAAAAAAAAGAAAATATTTATAAAATGTTTTACAGATGGCATCTTCCTCTGGCACGATTGGCAAAAATGTTTCCGAAGGTCTCCCCAAAGTGTTGGAAGTGTAAAAAAGAAAAGGGGACATACTACCATCTTTGGTGGACATGCCCCAAGGCATTCCCCAAGGCATGGAACAAAATTAAAATCTGCCTGGAACAAATTATTGCTCAAGATATTGACCTAAAACCGGAGCTATTCTTATTGGGTATTTTTAGGGAGAAAACTACGAAAGAAGACAGATACTTGATACTCCATATCACTACTGCTGCCAGAATTGCATATGCCCTAAATTGGAAAACCGACTTAATACCGACTATATTAACTGTTACGAAAATTTTGGAGTGTGCTGAAATGAGTAAACTATCAATGGAACTCCAGGACAAAGATGAAACAGACTTTTACAAAGCATGGGATAGGTGGTACAATTGGCTAAAACAAAATAAATACCAAAACCTTCTATAAAATAGCTCTATAAATCAAGAAATTAGAAAGAATTATATTACCTCACTTTCTATATATTTAATAAGAGAATAATTAGATAATTAGATATGTAATATAAATGAAATAGACGTTGAAACTGAAATGGGTGACTCAATCTATTGAAAATGACTTTTTTGTATTATAACAATAATAGAACAAAATAAGGAAGATAATATTGTAAATTGTAAATATACAAGAAAACATTACTAACAAGCTGTAAAGAAAAAGTGAACTTGTTTTACTTGTTTTTTTATTCAGATGTATGTTATGTTTATGTTGTATGTTGTTAGTCTATTGTCTGTTTTTTTTCTGTACATATATGTTTGTTTTGAAAGGAAAAATTAATAAAGACTATTTTATTTTTAAAAAAAGGTCCTCAGAATTTCGGCTGTTCTAGCGTTCCCATGATCACATGATTATGAATTTGGCACTTGGCATCCAGTTCACCATTGCATCACCTGAACCTGTAGTCCATATGTTGTGATTTCTGACCTTTCCTGCTTCTTACAAGCAAAGTCAATGAAGAAACCAGCAGGAAATCAGAAGTCACTCCCACTTTTTTGCCCACCTACTTGCACTCCTTAGCATGTATCTATAGGATCTCCCACTCCTAAAACAACCACCACTCCTACAGGATCTGCACACCCTCCTATGCATAGCCACCCACCCATCCCCGTGGCATTAACTCACTTGCCAGTAATTCTCACCCAGTGACCTGCTTGCCTACAATTCCCAAGTCTTACTACTTAATGTCTTGCACAGTCCGGTGATTACAACAGCTACCAGGACTGCGGTGATTACTGTTGCTAAGTGATGCAGTCACATCACATTGCTCTATACAAACACATCATTTAATTATAGAAATTCCAGTCCCAATTGCCACTGTAACCCAATGATTACTTGCATTGCTTCTGCGTCATTTAACTTAAAGAAGTGTATAAATTTATATCCTTATATCTTTAAAGAAGATATAAAATGAAAACATAGATTTGCAATGTACCATGTTTCCCTGAAAATAAGACCCCGTCTTATATTTTTTGAACCCCAAATTAAGCGTTTGGCCTTATTTTCGGGGAGCTCTTATTATTTTGGGGTGCGTGGAGCAAGACGGGGCTTTTCTTGCCGTCCTATCTGATTTCCAGCTCTGTCTCCCTAACCTTAACCAGAGGAAATGGTATTTTTGGGGGAGGGCTTCTTTTCGGGGGGAGGGTTTATTTTCGGGGAGGGCTTATTTTTGGGAAAACACAGTAGGTAATCTTTGATTTATAACCACAATTGGGATTGGAACTTCCCTCATTAATTAATGTGGTCCTTAAGCGAATTATGAGCAATTGTATGTCCTTTTTTGCTACTGTCATTAAATCTGGCATCTCTCAGTCTTTGCTTCTCGGAAGGTCACAAATTATGACACATGATCCTGGGATGCTGCAACTGACATAAATACATAGCCGTTGCTAAGTGCTGAATTCTGATCCCCTGATCATGGGGATGCTATAACATTGTAAATGTAAGGATCACTCCATAAGTCACTTTTTTCAGCACTACTGCAATTTTAAATTATTGTTAAAGAAATGATTAAGTTGAGGATTACCTGTTCACAGGATTCTTAAAATAAATTATACCTTCTGTGTTTCTTATCCTCATTTGTATTATATTATGTTTCTTATTATTTTCTTATGATTATATTATGCCTTTCCCAAATAGGGATGTGGATCATAGTCTCTTAAGGCCAACATTAATCATTCTCCCACATTAATTTTCATACTTTTTTATCAACAGCCTCAGAAAGAACATATCTTCCCCCTAAAGCATTATTATTATCTCTTTTATTCATTAAACATGAAACTTAAGTCAACTGAACATTTAAAAATGTGTCACAAATATCATTGACTGGTGCTGATGGTTGATACGGGTTGCTGCCAACGTCCTAGGTATCAACCAAGTATCTTCTTAAGATACTGTATATTATGTTCCGAGCAGCGCAGTTTTTTGCAGTTCTGCTGCTGTTATTGCAAGAAGTTTCAATTTCTTGATGTGTTTTGTAAAATTCTTGGACATGGTACCAAGTGCCCCAATGACAATGGGTATCACTGTTACATGTTTCATCCATAGCCGTGTAGTTTCGATGGCAGAGGTCGCAATATTTCGTAATTTTTTCCAGTTCTTTTTCTTTATTTTATTTATTTATTTGCTGTTCTTATATGCCGCCCTACTCCCTGGGGACTCAGGGCGGCGTACAACAAAATATAAGAACAATATTTAAAAACAGTAGCAAAAAATAATAATAATTTAAAACATTAATAATTTTAAAAAAATTAAAAACCCAACAACACATTCATACCTGGGGGAGACCTAAGATGTTCAGCGGTCACGTCACCCCGCCTGCAGGAAGAGCCATGTCTTAATGGCTTTCTGGAAGGCCAGCAAGGTGGGAATGGTTCGGATCTCTGGGGGTAGTTGGTTCCAGAGAGCCGGAGTTCCCACAGAGAAGGCTCTCCCCCTAGGTCCCGCCAACCGACATTGTTTGGTTGAAGGGACCTGGAGGAGACCGACTCTGTGGGACCTAACTGGTCGTAGGAATGTATGAGGTAAGATGCGGTCCCGGAGATAGCCTGGTCCTAAGCCATGTAGGGCTTTAAAGATGATAATCAACACCTTGAATTCCACCCGGAGACCAATGGGCAACCAATGCAGCTGGCGGAGTATGAGTATTACATGGGTGTATCTAGGGACACCCACCAAAGCTCGCACAGCCACATTTTGAACCAATTGCAGTCTCCGAATACTTTTCAAGGGTAGCCCCACGTACAGCGCATTACAGTAGTCCAATTGAGAGGTGACAAGGGCATGAGTGACCATGAGTAAAGCCTCCTTCTCCAAATAAGGTCGCAACTGGTGCACCAGGTGAACCTGTGCAAAGGCACCCCTAGCCACAGCCGTAAGATGTTGGTCTAATTTCAGCTGCGGATCTAGGAGCACCCCCAAATTGCAAACCTGGTCCGAGGGAGATAATTTGTTTCCCTCGAAGACCAAGGAGGGACAGTCAGTGTGGTCCTTAGGAGGCAGTATCCAAAGCCACTCTGTCTTGTCAGGGTTGAGCTTGAGCCTGTTCCTTCCCATCCAGATCCTACCATCATCCAGGCAGCGGCACGTCACATCCACTGCCTCCCTGAATTGTGACGGGGTGGAGTGTACAGCTGGGTGTCATCAGCGTACTGTTGAAATCTCACCCCATGTTGACGAATGATCTCCCCCAAAGGTTTCATGTAAATGTTAAACAGGATGGGCGAGAGGACCGAACCCTGAGGGACCGCACAAGTTAGGGGTCTGGGAGACGACCTCTACCCTCCTGTCAACACCGACTGCGACCTATCGGTGAGGTAGGAGGAGAACCACCGCAAAACGGTGCCTCCCACTCCCAGCCCGCCAAGTCGGTGCAGAAGGATACCATGGTCGATGGTATCGAAAGCCACTGAGAGGTCAAGTAGCACCAGGATGGAAGAATAACCACCATCCCGGGCTCGCCAGAGATCATCCATCAGGGCGACCAAGGCAGTTTCCGTGCAGTAGCCGCTCCTGAAACCCGATTGAAAGGAATCCAGATAATCAGTTTTCTCCAATAGCCGAAGAAGCTGAAGAGCCACCACCTTCTCAACAACTTTACCTTAAAAAGGAAAGTTGGAGACCGGATGAAAGTTCTTCAAGTCCGCTGGGTCCAGGGAGGGCTTCTTAAGGAGGGGTCTCACCACCGCAACCTTTAAGGGCTGAGGTACAGATCCCTCTCTAAAAGAAGCGTTGATCACCGCCTGGATCCAGCTACGTGAAACCTCCCTGCTGGCCGAAACCAGCCAGGAGGGACACGGGTCCAATAAACAGGTGAAAGAGCTCATCACTCCCACGGCCTTGTCCACATCATCAGGAGTTACTGGCTCAAACTCGTCCCATAACACCGGACTAAGACTCGCCCCTGTAAACTCAGCTGGCCCTGTCCAGCCAGAGTCCAGGTTCGACCGGATCTGAGTGACTTTTTCCGTCAGAAACTGTGCAAATTCCTCAGCTCTGTCCTGCAAGTGTTCCTCGCCATCCCCTTTTGCAAGGAGGTGGCGTGTTACCCTAAACAAGACAGCTGGGCGAGAGTCTGCGGATGCAATAAGAGCAGAAAAATGTAAACATTTTGCCGGCCCTATCGCCACTAGGTTAGACTTAATAAAAGTTCTTAGTAGTATTCGGTTAGATTCTGCCTTACTGGCTCTCCAGCGTCGCTCCAGACATCTCTTGAGGCGTTTCATCTCCCGGAGCTCCTCAGTAAACCAGGGAGCTTTCCGGGATCCACTGCCACGGAGAGGTCGCAAAGGTGCAATCCGATCCAAAGCCCCTGATGCCGCGTTGTTCCAGGCAGCCACCAGGGACTCAGACTAATTGTGGACTAGGGTTTCAGGTATCTCCCCAAGTTCCCTCTGTAATCCTTCCGGCTCCATTAGGCGCCTGGGGCAGAACCACCTAATCGGTCCCGCCTCCCTGCGGGAGAGGAGTGGGGCTCTGAAATCCAACCTCCATAGGAAATGATCTGACCACGACAATGTGGAGATGATTATATCCCCTAACTTCAGATCATCTCTCCACTGCCCCGAGAGAAATACTAGGTCAAGCATGTGACCTCCCTCATGAGTCGGACCCTGAATTACTTGGGTCAGGTCCATGGTTGTCATGGTAGCCATGAACTCCCGGGCCGCATCCAAGGTTTCACCAGCTGAAGGCAGGTTGAAATCCCCCAGCACTATAAGCCTGGGGAACTCCATTGCCAAGACTGCTACTGCCTCGAGCAGCCCAGGCAGGGCCTTAGTAACGCAGCTGGGAGGCAGGTACGCTAACAAAAGGCCCACCTGAACCCCTAAGTCCAACTTCAGAAGGAGAGTCTCACACCCGACAATCTCCGGGGCAGGGCTCCTACGAGGATGCAGATTCTGGCGCGCTAAAAAAGCCACTCCTCCCACCCTTCCCTGGGGTCGTGGCTGATGCAGAACTGAGAACCCGTCTGGGCATACCTCAGAGAGGGCAACCCCCCCTCCTGGCCCAGCCAGGTCTCAGTTATGCATGCCAGGTCCACCCCCTCGTCAGTGATTAAATCACGTACCAAGGGGGCTTTGTTGACAATTGACCTGGCATTCAACAGCATCAGCTTGAGCCCAGGGCCCTGAGAACCCCAGTCACCAGGTATTCGGGTTGAGCAAGATGGAACCACATCAGAGGGGCCGGAACAAGGGATCTCTTGTAAACAGCGAGGTCTTATTCCCCGAGAGCGGACCACCCCTCTGCTCCTGCTATACCTACCTCTCCCTATCAAGACCGACATATTCTGGCTCTCCACCTCCCCCCCAGAGATCCCCTCCCCCTCCCTGCTCATCCTCCTTTCTCCCTGCGGGCCATGCATACCTTCCTCACTGAGCCGGGAGACAGAGTCAGGTCCCCCTCCGCTTCTGTTTCCACACTCAGCAGAGGGGGTCCGAACCCCAGTGCCCGACTCACACATTCTATCAACCAATTACTCCCACTCTCTTCATCAACCATACCATAACATGCAAACTTCCATACTCACAGCCCTCCCACTTCCGAGGTAAAAACCTGATGTAAAATTAAATATAAATTAGATGTAAAGGACCAAAACAAGTCGGTATCCAGACTGGCAAATACAGGCATATAACAGAACCCAAAGTGCATAGAAAAAACTCCCAGCCGTAGTCTCCGAGGTAAATCCAGTTATTAGTAGTCACCTAATTATTAGTAGCAATGTTCGTCCCCACAGATGGTAAATTGTCCAGGGGGATAAAAAATGTTCTCTCAAGAACTTCTGTAACTGCATGCCTCTAGTCCCTGTTATGATGTTATAATAACAGTTCAGGTTAAGATCTTTCTGTCCAAAGTCACAGGCTCGGGGGGAGTAATCAAGCAGGGTCCGACAATGCATCTCCCTGCATAACCAAATACGATATATCCAAGGCACCCTCCCCCAAGAGATCACCATTGCATTATTTTCATGAGAGAATCCTCGAAGGCAAAGCAGGCAAAGGGGTAAAGCAGGGTTCTCCCTGTCTCTTATCTGATCTTCCTGGACCTCCACCATTTTAAACGGCTCTGATTTCCACAAAGCAAAGAACGCAGCCGCACCCAACATCGATACTATAAACAGCCCCAATTTTTAAAAAAAGGCAACAATCCAGATCTTATCCAGCCCCAGCTTGACAAAGGCAGGGATCCAAGCTGCATCCAGAGTTACTGCGTTAAGCCCAGCGACATCGGAAATCAGGAATCCTACGTTTCAGAGCTCGCAGCGTCATCCCCGGTACTCGCCAAAATGGCGGCAGCAACAACAGCAACAGCGTCTTTCATACATCCGCCGTAAAGAAAAAGACGGCAAGAAGGCAGAAGAAGCCAAGAGATGACAGGAAGTATAATAAATACAAATCCAAATGCTCCTCGGAGGTAAGGTGGAAACCGAGCTTCAGATAACCCGCGAGGCCAGCCAGTCTAACAGTCCACGGGGTCTTCCGGTTAATAACGTCCATCTTTTCATCATACAGCTAGAGTGAAGGAGGCTCCTAGGTCCCCACAACAAGCAGGAATATACATGTCGTGGTAACCGTCCGGTTCCTCAATAGTCTGCCCAGCCCTGTGACTAAAAATAGCCTCGGGGGGGGGGGTCTCCAGCCAATGCAAAAAACAGATGGAATGCAGACTTGCAGGGGGAGATCAAACTCACCCGACCGCCGTGGCTCTCCCCGGAAGCGGAAGTCTTGAACTCTGGCATCTCCTTGTACAGCGATATCAATAAACTGTACGCTTCAGCCCTCGATAACTGTGATATCCGGCGTGTTCTGTTCCAAATGACAATCTGTCTGTATTCGAAAGTCCCACAAGTTTTTCACTGTCTCATTTTCGGTAACTTTTTCCACTTTTTGGATACAGGTATGTCGTATTTTTTACATAATGACCAGTGGACTAATTTAGCAACTTGATCATGTCTAGATTTGTAATCAGTTTGCGCGATTTTGCACTCACATATTAAGTGTGAAACAGTTTCAACTTTCTCGTTGCAAAGTCGGCAGTTTGGATTGTCAGTGAATTTTTGTATCTTTGCTTTCATGGCATTAGTTTGCAGTGCTTGTTCTTGAGCAGCGAGTATTAAACCTTCCATTTCTTTCTTGAGGGTTCCTCTCTTAAGCCATGCCCATGTCATGTTGTTATTACATTTTCCTTCAATGTTTCTCAAGTGCTGACCGAGTTGCTAAATGAATCCACTGGTCATTATGTAAAAAATACAACTTACCTATATCCAAAAAGTCATGGGAACATAAAGTGGAAAAAGTTATCAAAAATGAGAAGGTGGAGATCTTGTGGGACTCGAATACAGATGGATTGTCATTTGGAACACAACACGCTAGAGTTGTCAAAAACCAAAATGTACAATTTATTGATATTGCGGTACCAGGAGATGCCAGAGTCGAAGAAAAAGAACTGGAAAAAATCACGAAATATTGCAACTTGGCATGAAAACTATGCGATTATGGATAAAACATGTAACAGTGATAACATTGTCATCAGGTCACTTGGTACCATGTCCAAGAATTTTATAAAATACATCAAGAAATTGCAGCTTCCTGTAATAACACCAGCAGAACTGCAAAAAAACTGCGCAACTCGGAACATCGTACATCTTAAGAAAGTACTTGGTTGATACCTAGGACATTGGCAGCAACCTGTATCAACCATTAGCACCAGTCAATGGTATTTGTGATGCATTTTTGAATGTTCAGTTGATTAAGTTTCATGTTTAATGAACAAAGTAGTATAACAACAACAACAACAACAACAACAACAACAACAACAACACAACAACAACAAAAACATATTGGACCAAGTGATGCATTGTTACAAGGCTGAAAATGGTGCTGCAATATTAGAGATGGTAGTCTGTTACACATCGTCCTCAGCTGGGTTTACCTGTTCTTTTTCTCTCTCAAACAATTATAATTATAATGTTACCTTCACTCTAAAATAAAGTATAACAATTTAAATTTTATGATTGCCTTTAAATTGTAAGCTGCCTAGAGTTGCCTCAGTGAGATGGGTGGCATAGAATAGAATTCTTTATTGGCCAAGTGTGTTTGGACACACAAGGAATTTGTCTTTGGTGCATATGCTCTCAGTGTACATAAAAGAAAAGATACATTTGTCAAGAATCATGATAATAATTATAATAATAATATGTTTAATAATAAATAAAATAAATAAAATTTAGATCTTTTCTTTTAAATACAATGGGGCAGAATTTAATCACTGCATTATTAAAATCAGTAGGTTGTAGGAAAATATTAGATTCCATTAAAAGTTTCGTAATGGCCATACCTGTTGGGTTCTATGTACACACTTAACAGCCATCCATTTTTGCTCAGAACTGAAAGGATATTCTGCTTTTCTTATGTAATCCTGCTGGATTCCATCTAAACCCATCTATGAAAACAAAAGACATTGTAGTTCTTCAACCTACATCTTTCATGCAATACATATTCTACTCATTTTACATATATTATCTACATCATTTCACTACTTCATTTATTTATTTCAACTGTATTCACAACATTCTTTACTTTTAATTTCCATTTAATACTTTTTATTAAGAAGGGTTATAACTATAGTTATGTAGTCCACTTTCAATTTCTCTATTTTACTAAAATTATTTCACTTGATTAGTAAAATTATTTTGCTAAAATTTGTTAGCAAATGTTAAAACTATAATGAGTTATTTTTGCAAAATCTTTAGATGGTCTATCAGAATTTTATAGAATCCAGACATGATTTTTGGGAAGCATACTTTACCACAGCCAAGAACCACTGTTTAATTATTTATGGAGATAAGCTATTCTGTTATATTTTGATTTTAAAAAGCAAGGGTTGAAATTATTGTAGATTAATTATAAAAAATGAAAAACAGAATATATCTGAAGTTTTGCCTAACAGAAATTTAATATGTGTTTTATATTTTTAAATTAGTATCACCCATTGGTTCACTGCACTTCCTACCTTCATAGCAAGAGCAATTAAGGCTCCTTCACTTGGTTTTCCCATTAAAGTGTTGTTTCTAATAATAGCATCATTGCACACACACCCAGCCTACAAAGAAAATAAATGTTACTATAATAAACTGTTAATATTTTAGAAGATAGTTATTTTTCTATGCGAGGCTTACCTCAACAATTCTGCCAATAGATGGTTTGCTAAATCCTTGAACAATATCACCTTCAACAATGACTTCCCCAAATCTATTATAGCCCACTCCAGTAACCTGTGACAAAATAATCAGCACAATTATCAAACCTTATGATCTTAAAAATAATGTAGGAAAAGTAATGATTTGTGAAACATAAATCCTTGATTCTCCCTTAATTATTTAGTGCATGGCATATCATACATGGACTAGAAATATATATTAACATTTCAAATAGATTAGTAAAACACAATAAAATATAAATGTTAAAAAAAATCTATGATCAAATACCAATGTCTAGGCATCTAACCAGTGAAGCGCAGCATTTACTTCTAATTTTCAGCAAAAAAAATGCCAATGGGAGAAAATCGTTTAATTTAATGACTGCAGCATTTACTTAACAACCAAAGCAAATCATGTTGAAAAATTGTATCCAGCCATGTGATGCCTCAACTTACAGCTGCAACAACTTACAAACATAATTCCAGGTTCAACGACAGGACTACATGTATAAATATATATTTTTGAAACAACTGTCCAATAGTCCAGGGTTTCTCAACCTTGGCAATTGATAAATGGACCAACACCCAGAATTCCCTAGACAATACGTTGTAATTCCACATATTTTATAGTTGCCAAGACTGAAAAATCCCAAATAGCCACAGAGACTAATTTTCTCTAATAACAGCCAGTCTCTAGGAAAAAGATTTCAGAAAGATTACACTTTAGTAAACAAAGAATCTCTGTCACTGATGCTCACATACCTCAGCATGTAGTCCATCTGCTGTGAATATATGAGTAACAGTCATTTCATTTTTTGTCAGTGTACCAGTTTTATCTGAACAAATTACATTGCAACATCCTGAAAAGCATAAACAATATTATCAATTCATTATTTGTCAGATTTGATAAGGTAATGGAATATAGGAGCAAAATCTCTATCAAGAATCTAAAATTATAGAGAAGAATTCTTGCTTAGGTCAGGGATAGGAAAAGTCCCATAATCTGTGTATTAGCGTAGTCATGTCATAAACCTACTCTAGGGTCTCAGGACAGTTCATTTTTAAAGAGAGGCCTTACCCTTTCACTAAAGTTTTAGCATAATCATGCTGGAGCTACCCTTTTCACATTCCAACGGCAACAACCGCAGGGGCAACTGGTTCCACCATTCTGCACCTTTGTCCAGAGGAAGAATTGGAATGGCCAAGCTAATAAGCACTTGCAGGTGCTCTGGATGAAGGATCTGCAAGTGCTGCTCTGCAACAGTTACCATTTGCCTTTTCCGTTTAGGAAGATAAAGACTATCATTATCCAAATCTGAAGAAAGATACATTTCAAAATACTTCTAGTTCTTTTAGTGGCTCCTCCCCATGACCTGGATGATTACTTTTGGAGCAGAACTTTGGATTGGGGCCTGACCTAATAACATACTGTAAGCAGCAAACATTTATTCCTGATTTTTGGATTTAGTTAAGGCAAGTCAATGTGGAGTCATTTAGTTTTCTCCAGATAAACATACCAAATTCTCTCTTTTACACTAGATCAAACATTTTGTCTATTTAATAAACTTCAGATGCCAAACAAATATTCCCTTAATAACATACAGTCATTCAATCTAATGCTTTGATTTTAGAATTGCTGTCCCAATTAAAAGAGTATAAATGAAGGGGCTAGATATATCTCCTAAGGCAATGTTCCACAACTCTAATCATGCAAATATAGTAGAGTTTCCATTGCTATTCTAAAGTTGAACAGGTTTTCTATCTGGGTAGGTACTATACACTGTGAAACACAGTGAATACAGTTAAAGCTATTTTTAATATGGTACAAAAGCTTGGCTATGGCCAATACTGCTGAATTCTGCGCCAGTTCAATGAGTTATGTTTGCTCTTCCAAAAACAAGGCCTCATCAATGTATAACAATTCAATATAACAATTAAGTCTGCCATTTCAACTGCCTGCAGATTATTTATTGCAATTTTTAAACACAGTAAAAATATTTACCAGCATATATAGAAATCAGTTACTATTCCAGAAATACAAGGGTTTATTTTTATAATACTTTATTGCTATAGTGGTCACTTTGGATATTTTGGAGCACTGCTTTTTATACAATAACATGCCTTTATACTCAAAGTGTTTTGATACATGTTTAAATTATCCCTAGATATTTTTAGCAGTTTTACATATTATAGTTAATCTTACCTAAAGTTTCAACAATTGGCAATTTTTTCACAATGGCCTGTTTCTTAACCATTCTCATGACACCAAGAGCCAATGTTACTGTTACAACAATTGGAAGACCTTCCGGGATGGCAGCAACAGCTAAACTGCAGTATTGAAAGGATGTGTTAATTAAGTTATATCTCAGTATTAAATGCAGAAAAAATGACTTATATGGTTAAGTTAAAACAGAGTATTGACAAATTTCATGATAACTGCATTCAAAGAGGACCGGGGAGCTGACTGGTGTTTTGCTTTGTTTCTTTGAAATTTGAGGTTTCTAAAGCAGAAGCATATTGTTAATCCAGAATTAATTCAAGTAGCACTGCCTAACTCTGAAATGTTTCTTGAGATTACCACAACTTCCAAAACTCTTTTCTCTGCATCACAGCAAGCTTAGAATTTAACAATCTACCGTATTTTTCAGAGTATAAGACACACCTTTTTACCCCAAAAAAGAGGGTGAAAACTTGGGTGTGTCTTATATACCAAATGTAGCCCACCCACCCAGCCACCCCCACCCCTTGGCCTCTGCCTCCCAGCAATTTACCTCCTTGCAGAAAACAGTGCAGACCAGAGGTGAGTTCCTGCCGGTACACTCTTACCTATTGGTCGCCGCAGAGCCGAAGAAGCCGGTGGCGTTCGCGGCGCGGGGCTTCCCCTGCCAGCTTCCCCCGCCCGCCTGGATGCTGCCATTTGCGTTCTTTTGCCCTCTGCGCAAGCAGAACGCTTTGCGCATGCGCAGAGGGCAAAAGAACGCAAATGGCGGCATCCAGGCGGGCGGGGGAAAGCGGCCGGGGGAAGGCCCGCGCCGCGAACGCCACCAGCTTCTTCGGCTCTGCGGCGACCAACAGGTAAGAGCATACCGGCAGGAACCCACCTCTGGTGCAGACCCTGATTAGCACAAGCAACTGATTATTGGCCTCCCGACCAGCAGCTGATTGAGGCTTGCAGGCAGGCCCATGTGCTAAAATGAAGGTAAAACTAAAACTGCAAGGAGACAAATTGCTGGGAGGGAGAGGCAGAGGCAGAATTTTATTTTCTTGTGCTAATCAGTTGCTGAAACTGGATGCAAGGAGGTAAGTCAATAACTATAAATGTCTATAGAATGTTCAAATTATTAGACTTATTTTTTAAAGACTGCTTTATTTATTGTTCTAGACAACAAAATGAAGAAGCTTTTTAAAATAAATGCTTGATCTGAAGAGGCCCAGTGCTATTGTATCTTCTTTTAAATAGCAGAGAATAACTATACTTCCAGAAAGCCACATCAATTTTAAAGATCTGTAAAAGTATAATCTGAAATGTAACAGTGTCCTGTTTAGTATTAAGATAAGGCAGCTGAGTTAAACCCTGACTTAGTCATGTTTGGAGTAGATCTGTTTAAATAATTGGGAGGAGTTAGTGTGACTACATTTAAGAAAACTTTCTGGCATTAATATACTGCCATAATGTACATTTCTCCAATTCTTTGCTATTTCTATGGGTCAGGCACACATGCACAGAAATACACAGCAAACAGTGTATATCATCTATACTGTTTGCTGTTTGCTGGGAGGCAAATTTCTGGGAGGCAGAGGCAGATTTTTTCCCCTTGTTTTCCTCCTCCAAAACTAAGGTGTGTCTTATATTCCAAAAAATGCAGTATATGCAAAATTGGGATCCCCCCCTTATTTGCACAGAGACAGAATCTATTCAATACATGGCAGTCCTGAATTTAAGTTCTATGTTTCATGATGTTTTTTAGGGAATGAAATCTGTTTTTTATACAATGTAGTGGACATAGAATAAGAATCTTACCTGACACCAATGGTAAACATGTCAAGGATATGTTTTCCTTGCAACCAACCAACCAACATAATTATTCCTATAAAAATAAACAGAACTTATAAACATTAATCCTTGTCCTGATATTAATACCCTTTCCCACAATGTGTCCCAAACATTTACAATCAATAACTTAACTGATTCCTTACCTATTATACCGAAAGAATACAAGGAAAGCTGCTTCCCTAGCAGATCCATGCTTCTCTGCAAAGGTGTCTTTGGTGCCTTTATTTTTAAAAAAAATGTCAGACTGATATTATTAAACTCACTGATTTATTGAATTTGCAGTTGTTTCACATTCACTAAAATAATGCTAAAATTAAAGGATTAAACTGTTTTTAAAAATTCCTGAGAAAAGCCTTACACCTGAGAGATATGAAAAGAAAAAATTATAAAAAGAAATTATTCAGGGGGGAAAACATTTCTGTATATGTAAACACAGATAGACTGCAAATTATGGCCTCAATTGGGACTGGAACTTCCATCAGTAAGCAATGCAGTCATTAGGTGAATCACCATGTGACCAGACAGTTTGGCAGTTCCAGTAGACCCAGTTGTGGTTCTTAGGCCAAGATAGTGCTGTTATTAGGCGAGGATCTCACGCTTCTTCTGCCCTACTATGCTTGCCTTCACTTCAATTCAATCCCCCCCTCTCTCCTATATTCCCCCATCTCTGCCTTTTTGTGTGTCCTGCACGCCTGCTTTTCCCTGTCACTGCTGCATCCCACTGCCCACAGTTGCTACTGTATTTTCTTCCTCTTGGTGGTAGAGGGGGATCCAGGTGCTTGGCAAGGCAACTCTGGGATGGGGAGAGCAAGTTGTGGTTTCCTGGGCAAAAGTGGAGGCTCTTTGGGATGCATTGTTGGGATGGATTTGGAAGAAAGGGAAGGACTGTAGGCTTCCAGGAGTGCAGTGTACACTCTGCAGCTCACACAGCATCTACCTTTGCCAGGGAACCGTTCCCTGCCCTCAATGCATGCTTCCCAGGGCTGCACCCTCACCCAGCATTCAGATCCTGGACCACCAGTAGGAGAAGAAAGATGGCAAAGATCAGCTACCTGTAGTGGGAGATAAAGTAGCAGGAGCAGCAGAGATAAGTGGTAGAGTGCAGAGCTACCCAAAAGAGCAAAGATAGGAGGAAGATAGATGGAGGAGGAGGTGAAATGCCCCTGCAGTCATAAGTGTGGGTAGGCCCAAATTTTGATAATGTGACTGCCAAGGGCACTGCAATCGCCATAACTTCAGGCATGAGTTGTAAATCCTTTTATTCAATAATATTCTAACTTCTAACAGTAACTGAATGAATGGTTATAAATTGATAACTAGTCAGGATTTATATTAGTTAGGGTTTACGTTAATATTATTTGTGAAATGTTACTTACTTCTTCTGCTTGCATCATTTTGAAAACCTCACCAAATTCAGAGTTTTCACCAGTTCCAATAACTATCCCCTACAAAACAGAAGCAAAAAGATTAAATTGTTTATTTTTTTAAAAAAAATAGTTTTATTAGATTATTTACATTTAAAAACATACAAAAGAAAAATACATGACGATAACAAATACATTACAAACATATAAAAACATAAAAAGCGCATACAGCTGTAAAACTCAATCTCTATGATTATCTTATGGCAATTATATATTGGCAATTTATTTCTATATAATTTTCAATTCATTGTCTTATATATTTATATAACATGTATTGTACAATAAATGTTAATAAGTAATAATAAACATATTAATAATGATTATAGTGATAATAATAATAGTATTGATAATAATAATAGTATTGATAATAATAATAATAATAATAATAATAATAATAATAATAATAATAATAATAATAATAATAATAATAATGAAATAATATTCTTTTTAGTATTGTAACATAATATATATATATATGTATAATAAGGCTAATTTTTGCATAAATTTCTTAATCCTAATTGTACGTAGTCTCATTTGATTTATGTTTGTATTTATTGTATTAATCATGTTTCTTTTCTTTTTTTGTACCATTCGTAAAATGTGTTCCAGATTTCGTAGTACTCAAAGTCCTCCTTTCCTTTTAATTCCATCGTCAATTTATCTGCCTCTGCACATTCCAAAATTTTTCTAATTACACTACTTTCATCAGGGACATCGCTTTGTTTCCAGTATTGTGCTACCGTTATTCTTGCTGCTGTTAATATGTGTAACATGATATAATAATATTTTTTCTCCATTTTCTGATTGACAATTCCCAGCAGAAATGATTCTGGTTTTATGTCTATTTCCTGTTTCGTAATTTCTGTTAGCCAGGTTTTGATTGTGTTCCAGAAGCTTTTTATTTTTGGACAGGTCCACCACATATGATAGTAAGATCCTATTTTGTGTTGGCATTTCCAACAGTTGGGTGTTAGGTTTTTATACATTTTGGCCAATCTCGCCGGGGGGAGGTGCCATCTATAAAATAATTTATAATACTTTTCTTTATACGAAACTGATTTTGTCATTTTATAATTCTGGTTCCAAATTTTTTCCCATTGGTTCAGATGTATGTCATGTCCAAAATTTTTGGTCCAACTTATCATATTTCCTTTTATTGTTTCTTTTTGCATTTCGTATTATAGCAGGAATTTGTATATTTTAGTTATTGCTTTTTGTTCTTGGCCCAATAAGATTTTATCCAACTCTGATTTTTCTTTTTGTATTCCATAATTTTTTTTATCACTTTCTAATCTATTTTTAATTTGGAAATATGGCCACCAATCAATTTTGATTCCTTCTTGTTCTAATTTTGATATAGGTTTCAAAGCTCCCCCTTCCTCTAATATTTCTTCATAAGTGACCATTTTATTCAAATTTATTGTGTTAGGGTGTGTGATGGCTTCCATACCAGAAAACCAAGTCGGTATTTTTGTGTAATGCTGTTTTTTGATCTTGAGCCAAATTCCAAGTAATGAATCCCTAATTTTATGTCTTCTAAAGTATGAGTGGGTTTTGTGTTTGTCATCCCAGAAGAATCCGTGCCAGTCTAAATGTAAATCATGACCCTCTAGTGTCAATAGTCGTCTGTTTTTAATCTGTATCCAATCTTTTAACCATGTTAAGGCAGATGCTTGGTAATATAATTCAAAGTCTGGTAGTCCAAAGCCCCCCTGATTTCTATTTTCTTGCAAGTATTTTAATTTGATTCTGGGTTTCTTTCCTACCCATATGAATTTGACTAATATTCTATTTAACTGTTCAAAGTATTTTTTTCTCTAATTTGATTGGTATAGTTTGGAAAAGATACAGAATTTGAGGTAGTATTGTCATTTTGATTGCTGCAATTCTGCCAATAAGGGAAATTTGTAATTTGTTCCATTTCTCTAATTTATTTTCAATTTGTTTTAATATTTCCATATAGTTTTCTTCTTTTATTGTGGTGCATTTCGCTGATAAGTTTATTCCTAAATATTTTATTTTATTTTATTTACAATTTGCATTTCCAATTTCTCTTCTAATTCTTTATTTTGTATAGCTGTCAAATTTTTAGATAATTTAATTTAATTAAGATATTATTTTGGTTTTCTGTTTATTAATTTTTAGACCGGCTACTTTTCCAAATTCATTTATTTCTTTTAATAGAATTGGTCCTACTTCTAATGGTTCTTCTATATTAAAGATCAAATCGTAAGCGAATGCCTGAAGTTTGTATTCTTGTTCTCTTAAGATTAAATTGTTTAAAACTGCTCTATTCAGGAAGTCAATTTGGTTTGCCAAAATTAAATTTTTTGGAAAAAATACAAACAAGTACTCAAGGATTCTGAACAGTTAAAGCAGAATTAATCTGTGTTGACTAAACTTCTAAATACATTCTTAGAAATATAAAATGTACACTACAAAATGTAATCAATGTTGGTTTAGTCTAATACTCTAATAATCCCAGCAACAAAGAGGCAATAAGTGACTCCACAGAATCTGACATACAGAGATACATTTAAGTTCTTAATTGCATTTATTTAAATATTATATATATATTCTATATAGATATAAAATCTTATTTCTTTTCTATATATATTAAAAAGGATGTATGTATGTATGTATGTATGTATGTATGTATGTATGTATGTATGTATGTATGTATGTATGTATGTATGTTCCAGCATAACTCTGGAATGCCTCGAGCAATTTCAACCAAACTTGGTACCCAGATGACTTACCCTCCGGAGACAAACACTGTGGGAGTAAGACACCCCTGGTGTGTGTGTGTGTGTGTGTGTGTGTGTGTGTGTGTGTGTGTGTGTGTGTGTGTGTGTGTGTGTGTTCCAGCATAACTCTGGAAAGCCTGGGCCTTTAAGGAGAGTGAGTGCGGCGCCCTAGAGCAACAATTGTTTGTGATGTCATGGGAGGGGGAAGGGAGCCTGATTAGGCCAGTACAGCAGTAGGCCTATGAAGGGAGCTGGTTTAGGCCAGTACTGAGGCCTTTGATTGAGCATGCCTTTAAGGCCTAGGCCTCCCTCAGACAGTGGGCCTATGAAGGGATCCTAATTAGGCCAGTACAGCAGTACGCCTATGAAGGGAGCCTGATTAGGCCAGTACAGAAGCCTTTGATTGACAATGCTCCCACACACAGTGGGCCTTTAAGGACTAGGCCTCCCTCACACAGTAGGCCTATGAAGCGAAGGGAGCCTGATTAGGCCAGTACAGAGGACTTTGATTGAGTGCGCCACGACCTTACCGGATCATCCGCCCCCACCTCACAGCTTCGGCCCATTTTCCCAGGATCGTCCTTCGCCCCAACTCATCGTGTGAAGGACGGGACCACACCAACCAAGGTGAAATAGGTATGGAGGCCACAGAGGAGACCCAGTCTATTTCAGCAGGGGTGGAAGAGGTGCAGCATGGCCCAGCTCAGGGATTTATGTTCCAGTCCCAGGCCCAGTTTGAGGAAATGGTAAAATGGGTGGTGGCACAAGCAGAGGGTGGGAGGGGGAAGGGAGAGGGCAGGGATGATGGATATGGGAGTAGGGAGAAGAAAGGCCCCTCTCAATGGCTCCGTGTCAAACAAATGCTTTGACGTCTATAAATATCCGGGCAGTGCCGTGTTATCAGCTAGTTCATTATATAAATATATATTTCAATTGCCATGATTCCATCTTAATTAAAATAAATATATTTAACACAAAGTTGTGAACAATTCATTTTTCAATACTTTCAATAAATTACAAACAGGCAACTGAAAGTATTCATAATATATTTTCTAGCACACAAAGTAAAGAAAATATTTAAAAATACATATTCTATCTCTGATCTATTTTTTTAGAATTAGTTTAATAACTTTTGAAGAAAATTACCTTGGCTTTTCCACATCGAACAAGTGTTCCCATAAAAGCAATATTGCTTCTTGATGTGAGATCTCTATTCATAGCAGCTGGTTGGGGAGAAGTGCATTTAGAACACGGAGTTGTCTCACCTGTCAAACTCGATTCGTCAATAGAGAGATCAATTGCCTTTTGAAAGCAAACAGATAAAATTTAAAAAAATATTATGCATTCTACTTTTTTTAAATGGTAGGGGCTGTATTCAAGAGTTTGAAACAACTGTTCTATTAGGGGATGGAGCATGTTAAGCAAAATGGAGATGTTACTTAAAGAAAGTTCTTTCATTTGAAGTGCCCAATGTTGTACTTATATTACATGCTCCAGGGTAACTTACTTTAGTTTCATCTCCTTGACTTTATATTATTAACAAATCATACTATAGAAACAACAGAAAAACAACATGTATAATCAGAATTCAGGTAACACATTACTTTGGGAAACAAATCCTATCTTTGAAAGTTTTTCACTTTCACTTTTTCACTTACAAATACATAATAATGCTGTTAGGAAATTCACAATGAGTTAGCTCTTTAAGATGACTGAATGAAATTAAAACTACCTAGTTGGACTTCTTGGATTGATAGTGAAATCTCTACAAACATTCTGTCTTGAAATATAAATTGTATCTTTTGAAAATAATCAACAATTAACTCATCTAAACATCCTAAATTAAAACCTTAGATAAGTATCATCACTGTTTCCCTATTATTTACAAGTATAATCACATTTGATATTTCCAGGGTCACTTAAAACCACTAGATGAAAATGTAATATAATTGGATTATCAATAGTTACAAAAGGAGCGTAAGATAGCTCCTACAATAGGAGGACTTACACTTTTACTTGATAGAACATTATAGGATTCAGCTGTTAAAATTGGCTTATGAGTGCACATTGTAAGAAATTTAAAGAGAAGTCAGTTCTATTATTTACTAAGTCATTGACTTACCTCAAATAAGCGCAAATCTGCAGGAACTCTGTCACCCACTGATAGGCAGACAGTATCTCCAGGAACTAAGTCTCTTGCAAGTGTATGTTCTACCCTTCCTTCTCGGACACTGAAGAGACATAAATAGATAAAAACCTAACAGAATATATTATTCCTTCACATTTATTTTAAGAATTAAAAAGACCTTTAAATTTAACAGCTAAATAAGACCGCAATGTACATTATTCTGATCCTGTTGATATTCTAAAAAGTCCTAAAGACCTGTAGTAATAGATGGGAATGACCTTGGAAGACAGGAGGAAGAGCAAAAGGTATCTCAATCTACAGAAACAGAGGGGATGTGGGAAGCATTTTAGATTAGACCCCCACTAGTTTTCCAGTGAGTAGAAGGAGGGGAAGAATACTTTTAATTGGCAAGATTTTGAAAATATAACTTTACAGTAAGGATAGAGAGAGTATCTATGTGCTTCTTCACTGGACTACCTCAAAGGGCTAATAAGACTTGACTATTTTCCAAAGCTTTGGATTAAAGTGATTGGAACATGTCAGATACATTTGCATGTATAGGTGTTGTTGACCAGATTTATCATTTTGTTCTCCCCCCTCTTTTTTAAAAAATATTTCTACTTATATTGCATTTTCTATCTTGTTTAGTTTTATGCAAACTACCCAGAGTCAATCTGGGGTTATGTAATGCCTACATCTAATAAATTAAAACAAAATTCAAGTTATAATCTTTGACTAGCCTTTGTGTATACTTCTGGATAAAATTTGCTTGATTTGCTATACTAAACATCTTCCCTTTCAGATGTTATTTGTTCCAGTTCAAATAGAAATTGAGATTGAACTTCATCAATATGAACAGAAATCAAATGCCAACTATTTTTTCTTCTTTATTAAAATTCCTTTGAAATTTGTATCATGAATGTAGAATATTAAAAAGATAATGTGTTTTTTGCACAATGTTTTTTTTCACATTTATACTTTGTCAGATTTTTTAATGAACTCTATTGTACAGAATTAAAACTATGGTCAGGTGCCATCTTATGGAATCTCTATAAAATATAATTTCAGAGAGGGTTGGATTAAAAGCAGGTTTGTGTGGATTCATACAAATTGATGGAACTTAAGGTATGAATGTCTGAATCCTGGTGAGTGTAATTTAATAGCCACAAATTCTAGCAATTGTTTATACATAAATGATACAAACCTTTAAAATATTATTTATTTGAAAGATTGCACATTTTTATTTATAAAATTATGAACTATTTATCTGCTCATATGCATTTTTTCAACAAACTAGATTCCCCCTTCAAAAGGGTCAATTATCAACTGGTGGCTCAAAAGTGTCTGCACTCACTTTTCTTTCAATGACACAAGAACATAAAAACCTGTCATTTAAAGAACCACCATTCATAATTTATTTTCAAAGAATATTTCATACTATTCTTTACTGTAATCTTCAAATGGGATTACATTTTAAATTAAATTGAAATCATCAAAATAATTACTGCTAAACAGAAGCCAATTAAAATAAATCACAGGTTCAGCCATTTTGCATATGAAATTAGATATGCATTTTCAGACGTCACATACATCTAAAACCAGAATAAGTTACTCCTTACCAGTGACATCCTGGAGGTACAAGTTTACTCAATTCTTCAAGAGATTTTTCAGAACGATATTCCTGCAAATACAAAGCATGAAATGAGATACCAGACTTTGGTATATGCACAAGATTTGTGAATGTCTGTACTTCCGTAGTTGATCTGGCATTTTCCACATGTGCAAAATTATTAACTGATTCCCCCCCCCCCTAAAGGCCAGGATTAAATTTTCAGCACAAAATTTAATTGTTGTAGTGAATCTTCCCAGGTCAGCCTAATCATAGGACAGCATGTGACTTTCTCATGGCAGCTGGCTGTCTTCTTTGGAGCAATGTGACTGGTTATGGAATGAACTGCCCAGCTCATCCCATATGACTTACACTGATTTCCTCATTCCAGAAAGCTCTTCCACAATTTGGGTAAAGAGGTCAGTAGACTACATCACTGAATGCTACTACTGCTTCCAAAAGATGAGTCATGATTCATTTTAATTACTTGACAAGAACTATGGGCAGTGTTAGCATTTCATGGCATAATCAAGAAATGACTTCCAGAAGTTTCGTGTAGCACTAGTATCCTGTGTAGCTTTTTATACAGTGGATATTACTACAACCTGTATTACATGCCTATTAGCAAAAGTGGTATCTGTTGATTATCAAGTGTTGATAAACATCATACTACATTTGCATCAACTATGAAAATAAAAAGATGCTGCATAAAAAACTGCTATAGGTGAACCTGGAGGAATTTCTCATGGGAAAAAGAGAATGACCCTAAGCTCTGAGGATTAGTCTCCCAATTCCCAAATATTCTCATTGTTAAATTTTATTATCCAATTTGGGGCTAGAATGGAACCCCTGAGAACCCAAGCTATATTTTTCAGTTTTAATTAGAACATACTTTTTCAGTGCTGTTATAACTTTGAACAATCATTAAATGAACTGCTGTAAGTCAAGGACTTCCTGTATATGCATGTATAAGATGCATATACAGTCTCTGTCTGTGTGTGTGTGTGTGTGTGTACGTGTGTGTGTGTGTACATGTGTATGTGTGTATGTATGTATGTATGTATGTATGTATGTATGTATGTATGTATGTATATGAGAGATTCAGATTTACATCAATAATCTGGGTCAAAAAAAGGTATATCAATATTGTTCCAATTGTGAGACCTATCCCAACATATTTATCAATAGGTTGCAAAAGGAAATTCTTCTTTGTGAGACATTTCTTTATTTCAGCAAGCAAAATGTTTACAGTATCAGTAATACTCTACTGGATATATATTTCAATACATATGTCTATTTTGATATATAAACACATTAAAGGGAAGGAAAATAGGAAAAGAATCAACCTACAAATAAACTCTTAAAAGTTTTAATTGCCATAACAATTGTAAATACAAAATAAATAGTAACTGGAAAGAACCAAATGAGAAATTCTTACCTGAACAAAGGCAACTGTAACAACTATAAGTATTGCCTGTATGAAAGATAATAAATGCTACTTATAATATATATTTTAGCATCTAAATATGCAAGTTAAATACTATCCAGAAGATATTAGGAACCAAATTTAAAAGCAGGCAACTTCAGTTACAATTTCAGTTAGTATTCCATTATTAGTGAATCAAGTGAAAAATTAATTATATTGTCATTATGTAAAAGAACAGAAAATGTAATGAATTAATTCTGGGCTCTTTTAGACTATATCATTATTCACATACATTTTTTTGTTAAGTCTCTTAGACTTATCACCATTTCAATAAGAATAACAAAATAAAAATAAATATATTTGAGTTTTCTCCAATGTGTCTAATAGTATATTTACACAAAAGACAAAGTTGGGAACACATCATTAATGGATGTACACTATGAAAACCAAAAACATTTTTCAAGATTTTATTGTTTGCCAATATCCAGACGAAGATTTGTTTTCTTATCTAGTATCATTCAAAAGAAAAAAAACATGAACAAATGAAAAACATGAAAATTTTCTCCTTTTATACCACCTATTTCTTAAGCTAAATTACAGTATGTAATTTAAATTCCAAAAACTGTTAGTATGCAAAACAATCATACATGAACCATTCCATGATGATTCCAGATAATCTGTTCAGACTGAATAGGAATAGGCAGAATTATTAAGGGAGAGGCAAAATAAATAAAAGTTAAGGACATTGGTATCTACCCATGCCAACTAAGAGAAGGAAGGGAAAGGAAGGTTATAAGAAGACGAGGAAGGCTGGTTGGATAGCCATGCCTTTAGCTTCAGTTATATCATAACCAATTCTCTTTAGACTTCTTTTTTAATCTTTCCTTAGCTGCTGCTAAAATCTCTGGGTAGGTAGAAAAAGAAAAGTGCTGGGAAAAGTGGAAGGTGGGGTAAACACATCAATTGAAAGCTACATACAGTATATGAAGCAATGGTAAGGAAGGCAGAAGGCAGGACTGGAAACATTTGGCCAGGATGAGCCAGTTCAATATGCTTAAAGACATCAGCAACAGTGGCTAATGGAAAATAGTGTACAGGTAGTCCTCAAGTTATGAATGTAATGGAGAATGTAATGGATGCCATGGGGGGCTCGAGGTGGAGTGAACCCTCTGCAGTACTCTCCTGCTGAACAAGGCCTCTCAGCGGCAAAGGCATCCAGCCGGTAATGTCTAATGAAGGGTGATGGTGACGTCCATGTCGCCGCCCTGCAAATATCCTCAATTGAGGCTTTCGTGGCCCATGCCTCTGTTGTAGCTGCACTCCTGGTTGAATGAGCAGTTATACAGCCAGGTAATGGTCTAGACTGAACCTTAGGCCACTGCGATGCAAGCTTTCAGCCAGCGACCTACAGTTGAAGGCAATACTTTCTTTTCCATAGATGTCAGTTAAAAAGAGACGAATAAAGATTCAGTCTTTCAAAAGGAGACAGTCCATTTAATATAACTGTGAAGGGCCCTCCTGACATCCAAAGTATGCCACTGTTTCTCCAGAGGAGGAACAGGATTTGGGCAGAAGTCAGGTAAAATAATCTCCTGGGCCCTATGGAACCATGAGTTAACTTAGGAATAAAGGATGAATCCAGTCTGAGAACCACCCTGTTAGGATGGAATATACACAAGTCATTGCAAACTGAAAGAGCTGCCAACTCTGAGATTCTCCTGGCAGATGTAATTGCCACTAGGAAGGCGACCTTAAATGTCAGGAACCAGAGGCTGGTTGTTCTCAACGGATCAAACGGTGGAGAGGTAAGTGCCTGTAAAAGCCAGGAGAGATCCCAGAAGGAATAACGATGGACTATTGGAGGCCTTAAATTAGATGCTCCCTTTAGGAAGCTGCGGACCCTTGGATGATGGGAGAGAGATTGTAAGTTCTCATATGCCAACACGGTGGACAAGGCAGCTACCTGCCTGCGAAGGGTGTTCGGAAATAAAACCTTGTCCAATCCCTCTTGCAAAAAGTCCAGTACCTGCGGTATCGACGCTGAAATTGGGTCGATCTTGTGTTTGGAATAAAAATGACAAAATCCTGCCGAGGTAGCATTGTAAATGCGGTTAGTGGATGGTCGTCTGGATGCCTGGATTGTTTGGATCACTTTCCCTGAAAATTTATCCTTTCTCAGGATATCCCTTTCAAGTGCCAGATGGCTAACTGTAGCCATTGAGGGTCTGGGTGGATCACTGCTCCCTGGCTGAGAGATATCCTATGGTCGGGAATCCTCCAGGGACGGGATACTGATAGGCTGACCAGATCCGCGTACCAAGGGCACCTGGACCAATGAAGGGCGACAAGGAGAATTTCTGCCCGCTCCACCAGTAGCTTCCTTATCACCCTCGGGATAAGAGGAAGAGGAGGGAAGGCATACAATAGCCCCTGTGGTCAAGGGCTATGGAGAGCATTGACCCCTTCCACCCCCGGTACTGCGAATCTGGAGAAGAACCTCGGAAGATGAGTATTTGTTGGATGAGCAAACAACTCCACGACTGGTCAACCAAATTTCTGTGATAGAGCTTCGAACAGATCCAGGTGCAGGCGCCACTCTGAGTGATCTATGGTGGTCCTGCTCAGCCAGTCCGCCTTTATGTTCGAGGTCCCAGATATATGTTCTGCCTGGATGGAATGGATGTGCCGTTCTGCCCAGAGACAGTTGGACCGGGTGCCTCTCTGTCAGTTGATGTGTGACCTGGTGGCCACATTGTCCATCTGGATCAGGACATGCTGATTGGACTCTAGATGCTCGAAATGCCAGACAGCTAGATGAACAGCCCTCAGCTCCAACCAGTTTATGTTTTTGGACAAGTCCGATGGGCTCCAACGTCCCTGAGCCACTTGGGACTGGCGTGATCTCCCCACCTGAAGAGATTGGCATCTGTAGTTATTGTGATGCAGGTGGGTTCTTTGAATAGACAGCCTTTTTTCATGGTGTTGGATTTCCATCAACAAAGGGATCGGAGGATTGTCGATGAAACCCATACCTTGGTGTTGGGAGTTGCTGCGTTTCGCCTTCTGATGTGGTAACAGGAACCATTGGAGAGAGCGAGTGTGTAGTCTCGCCCAAGGCACGATATCTATACAGGAGTTCATTTTCCCCAGAAGCTGAGATAGGACAGCCAATGGGACCGATCTCAACCTCCAAATTTGATTTACAAGAGACCGGATGCTGGACATCCGGTCCTGCAATAAAAAGACCTCACAGGTTTCGGTGTTGATCACCGCACCCAGGTGCAGAAGACTGGTGGTCGGAGTCAGATGGCTTTTGGCAATGTTGACAGAGAAGCCATGGGTTTGAAGGGTCCAAATTGTAACTTGAAGATTCTTATGTGCTTGCAGAGGAGAAGGCAACTGGATAATGATGTCATCTAAGTAACATTGCAGCCTTATTGGTCTCGCTTTGAGATTTGCCGCTACCGCTGCCAAAAGCTTGGTGAAGGTGCGAGGGGCCGATGACAGGCCAAACGGTAGGGCTTTGTATTGGTAGTGAACCCTGCAAAGCAGAACCATATAAAACTCCTGTGCGATGGTCGGATAGGCACATGGAGGTAGGCTTCTTTGAGATCTATGGATGTTAATAGATCGTCCTGCCTGATGCAACCCAGGATTGATTTCAGAGATTGCATTTTGAAGCGCTTGTACACTAAGTGAATGTTGAGTTGCTTTAAATTTAGAATAACTCTCCACCACCACCCTCCGAGCTTTTGGGAACTAGGAACAGGATGAAGTAAAAACCTAGTCCCTCCTGTCCCAAGATAACTGTCTCTATGGCGGCTATGTCCAACAAGTGCTGGATTTTGATTTCCATGAGACACCTCTTGTTGGAATTGGTGGGAACAGGACACTGAATGAAATGTCTCGGGGGCCTGGAGAGGAACTCCAGTGTGAGGTCTAGCCTCACTGTTTGGAGTACCCAGGCATCTGATGTTGTCACCTCCCATTGGTGGAGAAATAGTTGTAACTGACCTCCAATGGGGGTGTCTGATCGGAAGTCACTTGGACCTGCGAAAGGGCTGGTTGCCAGACCCTCGAAATGGCTGCCTGGCCTGGGTAAATTGCCTGCCTCTGTCCCTGCCTCCGCACCTGTCCAGTGGACGGTCAGTCCCCTGATAGTAAGGCCTTTGATATAGGTAACCTCTAGGACTGGATTCTTGCCGAAATGGCTGCCGGCGAAAGTAAGGTGCCATATGACGATCTGCTCGCCGATGCATATAAGGCAGCACCTTCCTTTTGTCCCTACTCTCCACAAGGATGGAATCCGGGGAAAGGGATTGCCCCCTTTAAAGGGGGCAGCTGCCAGATGCCACTTATATCTCATGTCTGCCTGCCAATGGCAAAGCCACAGGAGCCGGCGGGATGTCACATTAGCTGCCATGGCTCTGGACACAAATTTGGCTGCATTAAGAGTTGCATCGGCTGAGAATTCTGCTGCTGCTGCTAATTTATTCAAATCTTGGCGTAGGCGTGTATCCTCAGGAGGCACCCTAGATTGCATTTGTCTGAGCCATAATATGGATGCTCTGTTGAAAAAAGATGCAGATGTGGCTGCCCTGATTGCCCAAGCGGAGGCAAGGTGAGTCTTACAAAGGGTCATTTTAGCCTTACGGTCCTTCGCCTTCAAACCTTCTGAAAATTCAGCAGGAAGAGCAGAGGCGGAGACTAAATTGGCCAATGGAATGTCCACTACAGGAAGCTGAAGGAACTCCTCAAGTTCCGACCCCAGACTGTAGAACCTATCAGCACTGCTAGGTGCATTGAGGGAAGCAGGTTGATTCCATTGGCGCTGAATAATATCAACAAACATCTTAGGGGCTGGAATGGAGTGTCTCTCACAGACCGTTTCAGAAAATAGCCCTTCAGTTGGGTCGAGGCCCAAGTCTGGTTCCCCTGGAGTGTCTGATACTCCCATATTAGCGGCTGTCTTAGCCTTGTACAGAAGAGACTTGAACAAGGCCTGACGAAAAAGGCCAGAGAAGGTAGGCTGGTCTATAACAAGCCCTTCATCATCAGATAGTTCTTGGTCTACAAGGCTTTCGTCTCCCATGAGCGACTCCTCACTACAAAGGGAGGGATGAAAAGAAAATGGGCCCTGCAGGGAAGGCCAGGCAGCCTGGGCCTGCAATCCAGGGGATACGCCTCTTTGATGCAGTCCTGCAGTGATCCCCTGGGAAATAGCTGTAGATATAATATCCCGAACTTCTTGGGGTAGGCCCATCTCTGGGAGATCCCCCGAGTGGAGCCCCGCTGCTGTGGGGGTGAATGTAGCCATTGGTGGCTCCCTACTGGCTGGGCGAAGGTACCCCAAATCAGCCAAACGATCACCCATAAAAGGATCAGATAGCAGCCTATAATCTGCTGCTTCAAGATCCTGAGGATTGTTGGCATTATCAAGTGACAAATCCTGAATAGTATCAATGGCCACTGGAGAGCGGTCCTGTTGCAGAGAAATCTCCTCTTGCAAAGGAGAGAGTTGAGGCATGTTGGCCCCCGCCTGCTTGCTTGCTTTTAAGAATTGCTTCTCTAGAGCCTTAAGAGGCCTTTGAGCGTCCCTATCCTCAGCCGAGGAAGTCCTCCTAGGGGGGTCCTTCTGGGCCTTGCTCTGCTCAGGGGCACTTTTCTCTGCTCTGTGTCATTTAGAGCTAGCAGATTTTTCAGTGTCCTGGAAGAGGCCTCTCCCACTTCATATCTGCCCTTTTTGGACTTGTCAGCCATTTTGTAGCCTCTGAATCTGAGATCTTTAATCAGCCCAGATGGCAAGCTGGGGTGGTGGGGCAAATATAAGGAGTAATACTGATGGAGGATCAAGCCCTTGTCAGTCACCCCCTGATGCTCTGATGATAATTAGATGCAATTACTCCAAGCTCAAGCCGTTAGGAGTGATCCTCTATCACGGAGTGTAGCCTGTGAGACAGAAAGGGACTACGGAGCCGCTTGCTGATGTTGGACTGTAGGTGGTGGCAGTCTTACTGGTGAACCGGGCTCAACCAGTGCACTCACCGGTGGCAGAGCAGAGCTAGCGGCACACCCGGCAATCACTTAATCAGCAAAAAATGGCACCTGGGGGGAGCAAACTCTCCCGGCACCAAACTCACTGCATGGTCGATGGAGGTTTTCAAAATGGCGTCTGTGTGGGGAGCGAACTCTCCCAGCACCAAAAACCTCGCTGCCATGATCGATGAGTTTTCCCAATGTGCCCATGTGGAGAGTGAACTCTAGCACCAAAAACCTCACTGCCGCGATCGCAAAGACTTTCAAAATGGCGCCCGAGTGGGAAGCGAACTCTCCCGACACCCAGCTGATTGCCATGGCTTGCGGAGAGCTATCCGCTCCTTGAATAGCAACTCCTGGCTGCCCTGATTGCTTCAATGAGATGGTGGTGGTTCTTCCCGCACGCCGAGGGAACCAGCACACACACCTGCAGCAATGAATAGAAAGCCGCTGGGCGGCAAGGAATCCTCCATGCGCTCACCCGCTCCGAGATAAAAACCAGCAAACCAAATTGTGTTCTCAAAACGTTTGGAAGAGAGTCCAAGTCAAATTCTGTTTGTTTCCTCAAGTTCTGAGTAGAGAAAATATTTTTACGTCCCTCTGGGCTAGACTGAGTAAAACAACTGACTCAGAGGAGCCAAGGGGGAGGCATGGCCAGATCTTTCTTTACTCAGTCCCTGGGCAAACAGACAGAAGTTAACCCATGCTTGGACTCTCCAAGCAGCGCACAGAAGAACATTCGTAATTTTGGGACTTTTCGTAAATGCTAGGGGGTGCTTATCGCATAACTCCAAATAGTTGAGGTGATATGAGCCGAGGTGGCACAGCGGTTAGAGGCAGTACTGGAGGCCATTTTAGCTGACTGTGATCCGCAGGTCAGTGGTTCAAATCTCACCGGCTCAAGGTTGACTCAGCCTTCCATCCTTCCGAGGTAGGTAAAATGAGGACCCAGATTGTTGGGGGCAATATAAATATACACTGCTTACTGGTGTAACCCACTTAGAGAGTGCTTGCACTGTGAGGCGGTATATAAATCTCACAAATAATAAATAAATAAACAAATAAACAAATAAATAAATAAATAAACAAACAAACAAACAAACAAACAAACAAACAAACAAACAAACAGTCTCTAAGGCAACATTCGTAACCCAGGGATTACCTGTACTGGCAAAAGATTGCGGCAGGCAATCAGGCTGATACAGTCAATGCAGAGGAGAAGGGGAAATATAGCTAAAGTACATAAGCCTTGCCCACTCCATAAGTTCTAGAAATGATTTAAACTATATTCAAATATTATTGTGATATAGTTTCCATTTTAACAGGTGTGTAAGTTAACAGTTTCTTAAACAGTTTTGTCTTATACAGGAGAATCAGTTAATTTTTTAGAAAAAAAGAAGAGAATAAACACTGCTGCTACTGTATAGCTCCATACATCAATATATCATTGATCAAAGGAAGAATATACCGTATTTTTCGGAGTATAAGACGCACCTTTTTACCCCCCAAAAGAGGGTGAAAACTTGGGTGCGTCTTATACATCAAATGTAGCCCTACCCACCCACCGGCCCCCACCCTTCGGAGGTTAACTGGAATTAAATGGGGGCCCCTAACAACCGAGTCCCCGCTCAGCCCCGCAGGAAGAGAAGCCGCTTGGATTCTCCGCTGGCCAGAAGGGCATCGCGATCGAAAAAGTGCGGAGCGGAGGCTCGGACAGTTTATTGTGCCTGGGACACAATGCGTGGTACAGGGAACTTTATCTGAGGAAAAGCGAAGCGAGACGATAATTAAAAATAGGGAATGTGGTGGTGCACCCGCGAGATAAACAGCGCAGGAGCTCTCAGCTCAGAGCGGAGCACGCTGCTCTCCAGCCTGTCTCGCTATTTCCATCGCTGTGGTCCTTCCTCGCCTGCTGGGGGCCTTCTGCCCTCTCCCCAGGGAAAACCCTCCTCCAAGCTGGGGCCAGAAAGCCAGGAGCCCCTCTTCCAGCTGGTGCAGGCTTTCGTTAGACACGTGCAAAGATAAACGCCACCCACCCCGGCTGAAGACGATTCCCATTCAAGTTTGTCTCCCATCCATTCTGGGACCTCCACCACAAGGGAGGCGTTGGCTGGTCTCTTCCAGCGAAGGATCCCGTCTGCGGGAAAGACCCCCCCAGACACACACCCCCAAGCAATTGTGTTGCGAGTAAATCTGGCTTCATAAGCCTGTCCCTTATTTTTCTAGCTTAACATGCTGCCCAGGATGGAAAACAGATGGAGAGCGCTTGAATATCCCTTCCGAAAACAATATCGGGCATTAATCTCAAGGATGGTTTTTCTGAGGAGCTTTGCCAACAAAGGGTAGAGACCCTCTTCCTCCCTCCTGCTTCCCACTGACCCGTCTCTGCTTTTCCGAGGGCAGAGAGGAGATTTTTTTATAAAGTCCTCGATCCTCTTTGCAGACGGGATCGAAAACCAGAATCCCATTGCTTGAGTCTCCCTTTTTTTGTATGAGTTGTTTCCTCTTTATATTGCTTAAACACGTTTCTAAGCAAAAGAATAAGAAAAAGAAAGACCGGGCATGCCAAAAATCTGAGGGGAGGCTTGTTGGAAACTACCCCTCACTAAACCGTTCTTATGGCAACCAAGTCGGAGCGATAAACACTCTCCCCCGCAAGCAGACAAGGGCGAGTTGCTCTGCCAGCACAGAGGGAGGGGAGGGGAGGGGTGTGCTTTGGTTGGGCTTTTTTACGTGTCCAAGGAGGAATCACCTATGCATATTCCTTTCCTGGCAGGAAGCGGAGAGCAGACTCGGTGGGGTCTCACCTGTAGCTCTGATCTGCTTATGTTGCCTTTATTACTTCAGGACAGCCTGTTCTTGGCTGCCCTATTTGATTTCCCCTTTGTGTATCCCATTCCATCATCGGAGGGCAGGTAATTCCCACCCCCCCCATTTCAAAAATTAAGCTTTGCTCTGGTCTTGCCCCTATTCGCACCCTTGTCCATTCTCTATGGCACTTAGAAGAAATCAAAAGAGGAAACCACTTAATCATTCAATTATGGATGGACCTAGTGATAAAATTCCATTCTAGAAACATGCAAGTAAATCCTGAGGAATAAATCCTCACTTTGTTGAATGAGCCTATTTTAACAAATTAGCATAGGGCTGTTATCCTTATTTATAATTTATCAATAATGACATATTGCTCTTTTGCAAGTTGGTTTGTCCTTAATGCTACCCTACCCACTCCAGTTAAATGCCCATATGGTGATAGGGTTTGTTTTAAATGGATAAAAAGATCTGTACTGCTCCTTATCAAAATCTGAGTGGAAGTGAGGATGTAGCTGATCCTGATGCTGGTAGGCAGAGGCAGAATTGTCTTTTTCTTGTTTTGCTCCCCAAAAATTAAGGTGCGTCTTATACTCCGGTGCGTCTTATACTCCGAGTAGTTACATGAGAAGAAATGTAGAGAATTTGTATCTCTTTAAATTTAAAGACCTTACAATGGGAACAGTATACAAGTATTTTTTAATATATTTAGTAATAGTCAATGATTTGGAAATTTACTTTGCCATGTATACAATCCAAAAGCTTACAGAAAAAAGGCATCCTTAAAATTCCAGATGTACTGTACAATCTTAATATATATATATCTTGCCTTTAAATACAGAGAAAACTGAGCAGACACCATTTCTTAAAACTAGTTAAAATGCATGTTTCAGTAAAACATATTATGTGGAATGGACAAAGCAATTTGGGATGGCAAGCAATGCAAAGCAATTCCATTTGATCTAAAGCAAATAACTTTAAAAAAATAGCTGAGAAAATCTAAATACATACATATAGTGGGCTGTGTTTGTTTAAGCATGGACCTGAAACAGTGGCCCTCTAGATGTTACTAGAACTACATTTCTCATTATTTATAACCATTGGCCATGATGGATAATGTTGAAGGAAGTTTATCATAGGTTCTATACCCTTCATTTAAATGCAAAACGACAATCTTACCACTGTGATACTGACGGCATCATCAAATTGATGCATTAAAACACTGATGACTGCAGAAGCCAGGAGAAGCATAATCAGAGGATTTTTAAACTACAGAGAAAAGGAGGGAAAAATCAGAAATATGTTGGAATAATAAAGAAAATTCCTTTTCCTATTACATCAAAAATGATGGTAGCTTTATGGGAACAATGTACCAGAAAATAAATCCCAAGTCATAATGCCTCAAAAGATATTAATGCCTTAAGCGATATTATTAAAAATAAAATATTTGAAAAAAAGTTTTATTCAGGTAGTCCTCAACTTACAAGAGTTCGTTTAGCTCAAAGTTACAATGGCACTGAAATGGTGACTTATGACAGTTCTTCACACTTAAGACCATTACAGCATCTCCATGGTTACATAATCAAAATTCAGATGCTTGGCAAAAAAACTCATGACAGTTGCAGTGTTCCGGGATCATGTGATCACTTTTTGTGACTTGTAACAAGTAAAGTAAATTCACTTAATAATCATGTTATTAACTTAACTGCAGTGATTCATTCAACAACTGTGGCAAGAAAGGTCGTAAAATTCCCTTAACAAATGTCTCTCCTAGCAACAAAAAAATTGGGCTCAATTGTATTCATAAGTCGAGGACAACTTGTATGTACTTTTTGTTATTAATCAGAATTTCATTTAGAAATCTAATCATCAAAAATATTGTGTAAATATTTATTTAAATAAGCTTTGAAAGAAGAGGAGAAGAAAAATTCAAAAAGTCCAATCCTAAAGTGACCTGAGTAGTGGGTGGAAACTATCTTGGAAGATTAAATCAGCTGGAATACATTTCTCTATTTACCACCATCATACTTCCACATCATTAGCTGATTTTGATCCCATCACTTCTTAGCTTGCCTGAAGGTACTGTAGTTCATTTGGGTACTTAAAATAATAAAAGTGTTCTTGGAAAAGATTCTTACCTGAGAAATATATTTTTTCCATAGTGGTTCATCTTCAGTAATATCAAATTCATTCCAACCATGAAATGCCCTTCTATGGCAAACTTCACAATTTTTCAAGCCATTCTGAATATCAGCCTACAAAATATATATAGATATGTATTTTAAGAGCTGTATTTAATCTACACATTCATGTGAATGTATTCTTTCTGTACAATCAAAAAATCCCATAAAAGCCATATTGTGTGAATACTAAACCTGGGTAAAAGCCTTTTATCTAATCTTGTTTCATAATTGTGTACTTTAAGAATCAGAATGACACAGTAGAAGTTCAATATTAAAACAATAAAGACTTATTCCTGAATTGCTGGATTTTTACTAACAAAAGACTTAATGTTCACTTTCTTCTACTAGACTGGGTTTTGGCAACAGGCGGCATGTGGCTCTTTGACCCCTCTTCTGTGGCTCCCTGCCAACTCGGTCGGACGACCTGCTCTCCGCCCAACCCGACCGTGGCCGATGCCAACCTCGCTAACACGAGGGCTGGCAGGGTGAGAATGGGATCTGGGAGGAGAGTACGACAGAAAGTAGAACAGGCCTGCAGCTGAGGAGAGAGCATGAGCCATAGTGATGGCTTCCCCGAAGACAATCCTCCTCCTCCTCCTCATGCACTTCCCTGGCCGGCTGTTGCGGGGCCGGGAGAGCGTGCATGAGTGGGGATACCCTCCTGAAGCGAGCAGCTGGGCTTGACCAAAGCGCAGCGAAGGCACACGGAGGGGGCGGGTTGACCGGCTGACAGGGGTCTTTGAGGGCACTCCGGCTTTCTCCAAGCCTGATCTTCGGGGTGGGCGTGTAAGGTTCGGCAGGGCCAGCCCCCTTTTTCCGCTGCCATGAGCTTCTTTACTCCTCCAGCTGAGCAGTACCGGCAGTGGCGTTGATTGAAAAGCATCCTCCGGATGATGAAGTCCCCCACCCATGCAAGATTTAAAGCTGCTCAGAGGACACTTTTCAATCAACACTGCCGCCGGCACCGCTCCACTCACTTGCGGAGGGTATCCCCGCTTGTGTGCGCACACAAGAGAGAGAGAGAGAAATGAGAGAGAGAAAAGGGGGGGGGGAGAGAGAAAAAGAGAGAAATGAGAAAATGATGGAGGGAGAGAATGAGAGAGGAAAAAGAGAGAAACAAATGAGCGAGAGAGAGAAGGGGGAGAGGGAGAGAGAAATGAGAGAGAAATAGAGGGAGAGAAAGGGAAAAGAGAGGGAAACAAATGAGAGAAAGGGGAGAAGAGAGATAGAGAGAGAGAGAGAGAGAGAGAGAGAGAGAAAGAAAGAAAGAAAGAAAGAAAGAAAGAAAGAAAGAAAGAAAGAAAGAAAGAAAGAAAGAAAGAAAGAAAGAAAGAAAGAGAAAAGAGAAAAGAGAAAAGAGAAAAAAGCAGAAATGAGAGGGAGGGAGGGAGGGAGGGAGAGAGAGACCCAGTTCCCACAGAAAACACCAGGAGCCACAAAACCTGGGTAGGGGTGGCTGAGGGGTCATGTGACTGGGTAGGAGTGACGTTGAGTTGGCCACGCCCACCCAGGTTTTGTGGCTCCCAGTGTTTTCTTTTCTGTGAGAAACGGGCCCAATTGGCTCTTTGAGTGTTTAAGTTTGCAGACCGCTCTACTAGATTAATAAAGCACCATATTGTATTTGAGATTCAAGAGACTGAATTCAATTTCCATTATTTGAACTTGCCCATGCAGGGGAGGGGAGAATATTTTCCAGCCTCCAAGCCTCTTTGTTCTGGAAAACAAAAGGATGTTTTAAAGGACCTGGTGCTCCTTTAGAACATAATTACTGAAAATCATTTCGTTTTATACTGCGTAAATATTAAAATAACTTTGTTAACTGTTTAAAAATGAACATTCTTTTCCCAAACCAAAAATAACCACGACCACATCCACTTGCATTATCATTTATTGCTGTGACCTTTGGGCTTTTTTCAATGTTACACAGGTGATTCAGCCACTCAATCAGAAATCTTCCATCTTAGAGGTTAGTTCTCACAGCAGATAAGCTATTGGAGAGTACTATTCCTAGAGAGATAGACCCTCTTGACATCAAGAATGATATCCCCTTATGGGTAGGAAAATAGATTTTCTGCAGATTTTTAGAAATCTTTCTTGCTTCTGCAATTAATTCATTCAATTTGCCATCTATATTATTTAGTATGAATTCATCAGAAGTCTGGAAAGAGCATTTGGAGAGAATCAAGGTAAACAGACACCCATCTAGATGAGAAAATGCCTTTATCTTAAAACATGACTGATGCATTAAAAATTAATGATGCACGTTTCTTAGATTGCAATACAGAATTTAACACAGCATTACTTAGCATTATGTTTGAAGAACTGAATGATCAGATTATTTTTAATTTAATGTTTTTTCTAGTTCACTCAGTAAACAAGTCCCCATATTTAAAAAAAGAGAATCTTTTTAGGAGGCATAAAATTTATCTATCAAACCCATAGCATGTACTAACTGATTATATAAGTAGCCAACTGGGCTTTAAGCTGTTAGTCAAATTTGTTAACAGCAGCCTTCGAATTATCTATCTTTTTATCCCCCAATGAGTTCTGGATAGCCTGGAAAGTTTATTATTGAATGAAGGTTTACCGTTAAATCAGGGGTCTTGAGAAATTGAGCTTGAGTTCAATTTCATTGAGGGCCGGATCAGCATTTTGGTTTCTCTCAAAGGGCCAGGTAGGCGTCACTGAGTGGTCACATGACTGGGTGGGCATGGCCAACTCGACCTGGGTGGGCATGGCCAACTCGATGTCACTCACATCAAGGGGCACCTGTGATGTGCCAGACAAGGCTGGGAGGGATGATCCAGGGTGAGCGCCAAAGCCTGGGGGGAGCAGCTGAGCATCGGTGCTTGTGCACAGCTGGGGAGGGTGCCTGGGGGGGTGTCAAATGGTGCTAGGGCATGATGGGGGGAGCAGCCGAACTGGCGGTTCAGTTTTAGGCTGTAGTCCAGGCGCAGAGGCAATGGGGAGAGGTCAAAATGGGAAGCCCCTGCCCATTGCCCATGGAGGGCTTCCCATTTTCAACTCCCGCTCCCCGTTGCAGTTCGGGCAGTATTGTTTGACCCCCCCCAGGCATCCTCCTCAACTGCGCACAAGCACCGATGCCCTGCAGTTCGTGCAGTATTGTAATGCAAGATCATACAAGATTTTGCGCTACTGATCTCACACTATAGTTTAGGCCTCTGTTCTCTGAAAACTGAGCCTTGTACCAGATCCAGGTGAAGAGAGTTCGCAAGACGAGATTTTGGTGCAGTGAAATCGCCTTGCTTGAAGCCTTCCATCAGCTTGAAAATGGCTTTCGCACCATTCCAGTCTCGGCACAAAGAGCATTTACAAGCCGATAGGAGGTTTCAAGCAAGGCAATTTTGTTGCCCCAAAGTCTCTTCGGCTTGCAAATGCTTTTCATGCTGTCCCAATCTTCCTCTGTGCTCAGGAAGGGAGGGAGAGGGGGAGAAATTGGCAGCGCTGCCCCAAGCTGTGGCTTTCCCACATGGGGGCAGGGCAGTCCCAGTGAAAGGGGGCTGTGAGGCCAGGCTGGCAAGCGGGCCATGGAGGCTCTAGTGCGGGTGCAGCAATCTACAAGTTGTGGTGGCCATCCGGGCCTGAACACGATCAGTCTTAGATCCGACCCGCACAGCCACCCTGGAGCCAGCGAGACACAATCCCGCTGCCTCAGCTCCGCCCCCTGGACATGCACACAGGAGATGGCGAGCACGCAAGTCCTGGATGAAAGTGGAGCACTCAGAATGCAGTCAGTGTGTGGGATAAGACGGAAGCCAGAGCCCGTGTGCGCTCACCACCTCCTGTGAGCCTCTCAAGTCAGATCTAAGGCTGACTGCGTTCAAGGCCCAATAGCCGCAGCTAGGTTGTAAATCAGTGCCCGGTTAGCCTGGGCTGGGCCAAGGCGTTGTGGGCCGGTCCTTTGCGGTTTCCAAGTCAGCTCCGAGGGCCAGATCTAACCACATCACGGGCCAAATCCAGCTTGTGGGCCTTGAATTTGACACCCCTGTGTTAAATTAAGAGACTCCTGCACTCAAGGGAATAGAAATTAGATATTGTGACAGGCTTATAGGATCATATGACACTATATCATATACACATTTTAGCAGTCTGAAAACCAAAAGTGAAAAAAGCAGATGTTCTAAACTAAATATTCAAACCTATTTCATACAATTTTGATGGCCTCAACTTCCTGTACAGATAATCTTTAGGTTATGACAGCAACTGGGACTAGAGTATGGCCAGGCAGACACTACAGCAGGGGTGTCAAACTCAAGGCTCGAGGGCCATATCCGGCCAACAATGTGATCGGATCTGGCCTGCACGGCCATCCTGGAAACTGTAAGGGGCTGGCCCACATCGCTTCAGCCCGGCCCACGCCATCTGGACAGACGCATGGGCGCACAAGAGGTGGCAGGTGCACGCATGCACAGGCCTGGCTCATGCCATTCTGGCAGGCGAACGTGCTCACAGGAGGCAGAGAGTGCACATGTGCCTGCCGGGATGGTGTGGCCTGGGCACGCGTGCGCCTGCCTCCTGAGCGCACTCGTGCCTGCCTAGATGGTGTGGGCTGGGCTTGTGCACACAGGAAGCATCGGGCCAGAGTTGCCTCGGCCCAGCCTACCCCATTTCAGCGTGGATGCCACCAGGTTACAGATATGCACTGCGCCAGCACCAGCGTCTCCGACCTTTCAGGTGAGTGTGTGTGTGCGTGCGCATGGGGGGGTGTTGGTAGCTGTCCAGCAGCAGGGACTCCGCAGCTGGCCCTCCAAGAAACAGATGTGGTGGCAGCAGCACCAGGCAGAGTTGGGGGGAGGTATGTGATGTAGACCACTGGATGCGCCTGCTCCATCCCTGCATTCAGCAGGCCAGACCACGTGCCTCTCCCTTGCGCCTATGCCTGTGACTACTGGCGCCGCGGGCCGAGACAAGGTGAAGCAGGGGGAGGCTGCTGCCAGACACCATTGGCCTGCCTACGCCATCCTCTCTGTTTTTGCTTGCAGTTGGAGAGCAGGTCGCCGCTGGTCATCTCCTCACCCCCCCTTGCGGGTTTTGCCTTTGGCCTGTATGTAGAGCCCATTCCCCTCACTCAACCAACACAACTCGGCACCATTGAGGGCCGCTGCCACCACCGAGGCTGCCAGCAGCTCGGGCAGGTCCATTAGGCCAGTGCTGTTGCCACCCGGACTACTAGGCCTACCCAACCCAAATGAGGCAAAGCAGCCAGCTAGAAAGGCTGAATAGAGATGGTAGAGCACACCCAGGCCCAACAGGAAAAGATAGCCACCGCGAGCGGGGAAAGCCAGATCCCCATTGGTGCCATGGCTGCCCAGGCCCAGCCGGGATCACATGCCTCTCCCCCATCTCTGCTGAGCCTGGGTGGCCATTGCGCTAAAGGGGATCCGGCTTTCCCCACTTGCGGTGGCTGACTTTTGCCTGCTGGACCTAGGTGTGCTCTTCCAACTCCACTGGCCTTTCTAGTTGGCCGCTTTGCCTCCTTTGGGCTGGGTGGGTCTGCCGGTGGTGATGGAGTTGTCAGGGGTAGAGACCCCCAATGACACGCCCCCTTCACAGGGGCTGCTTGGTGGGGAGAGCCGAGCCCTGCACTGCAAGGCAGCAGCTCCAGAGCACTTTCGGAACGCTGCCCAGCTGACACAGCTCCTTCAGATGGAGCCCCTGAGGGTGCAGCCCCTTCCCTGGACTGAAGCAGCCCCGCTGAAGACAGCCTTCTGTCTTGCATCCCCCCCCGCCACATCTCCGTTCTGAGTTGAGGGTTGCAGGCAAATTCCCCGCTCGGCTGGCGTTCCCAGAAGGCGTGGCTCGGCTGTTTCAAGCAAGAAGCCTGGGAGGGCGAGGCTGAGGTGATGGGAGCTCCAGGCCATGCATCTCTCGCCCTCTGGGGCGCCTGGCAAGCAGCGGGGCGAGTCAGCATGGCACTGCCCGACCAGTGCCCGGGGCTCAAAGGCCCACTTTCCATGGAAAGGTCCTCTTCCTCCAGCCTTGGGATGGGCGCTGCTTCCTACCTTGCCACCTACCACACTTCAGGGAAGCCTGGCCGGGCACCGTGTTGGGTTTGGTAGCGGGTGCTGCATCCTCCTCCTTATTTGTGCTGTGCCTGCTGGTGAAACGGTGCTCTCGTGCACCCAACACGCCTCAGCACCACTGTGGGCCGCTGCGGCAGCCCGCAGTGGAGCCGAGATGCATCAGGTGCATGAGGGGAACACACCAGGGGTGAAAATCCAGCAGGTTCTGACAGGTTCTGGAGAACCGGTAACAGAAATTTTGAGTAGTTCGGAGAACTGGCAAATACCACCTCTGGCTGGCCCCAGAGTGGGGTGGGAATGGATATTTTGCAATATCCTTCTCCCAGGAGTGGGGAGGGAATGGGGATTTTGCAGTATCCTTCCTCTGGAATAGGGTGGGAATGGAGATTTTGCAGTATCCTTCCCCTGCCACGCCCACCAAGCCACGCCCACCAAGCCACACCATGCCCACCAAGCCATCCCACAGAACCAGTAGTAAAAAAAATTGGATTTCACCACTGGAACACACTCCATGCTCAGGCCAAGGGCAAGACCCGTGAGGGGCCCAAGATGATCAGCAGTGACCTGCTCTCCAACCGCAAGCCAAAACAAACAGTGGGACGGAGTAAGCATGTCCAGTGGTCCGCATCTCATTCCTTCCCCCGCTTCCGTCTGCTGCTTGGACAGCCAGTCCGGTGGTGGCAGCAGGCTCCAGAGCCGCGGCCTGGGCCAGCTGAGGGGCTGGCAGGCTGCGGTTATAGCAGGAAACCTCACACACACACACAAAGGGCGCTGAGTGTGCAGTGGCCAATAGTTGCCAGCTGTTCCCCATCCCCTGCCTCACCTCACCTCATCCTGCGGTGCGAGCCTCCTGTCTACCGCCCCACCCACCCACAGGCACCACTCACGCGAGTGATGTCAAGTTGGCCACGTCCCCAGGCCACACCCAGTTGGCCGCGACCACTGCAGCCAAGCCCTTCATCATCCCCGCCCAGCCCCCCAAAGGACAATCACAATGCTGATCCGGCCCTCAATTAAACCAAGTTTGACACTTCTGCACTACAGGGTATGACATCTACAGGCCACCTGAGGGCTCCTTGGGAGGAAAAAGTGGCAAGAATAGGAATGATTTGCACCCTCCTGACAGCTTTGTCATTGACTTTGCTTGTGGGAAGTGTGCAGGGAAAGTTGCAAATAGTGATCACATGATCTTGTAACGGCTGCAACTTTAAGGACTGGTCTCCCTCCTGTAGTGTCATTATAACATTGAATGGTTACTGAACAAGTGATCATAACCCGAGAATTCCTAACATTAGTCCCACATATCACTACAAGATCTGAATATATTGCACCCCTCTAGCCTTGTCATATTATTATTATAGTAGGAAGAATATGACCAATAACTGTACAATAAAAATGCATACATTGTTCCAGGTTAAATAACTTGGAATTAATCAAGATATTAAGACTGAAGTAATTAAAAAGAATTACTATGAAATACTGCAAGCTAAGGTCTATATCAAATTGTAGCAACGGACTACTGATGTGTATTGTCAACATTTTAATTAAGCCTTTTTTGGCAAGGACTTTCAACCAATGTGGTCAAAGATTTTGGAATTCTTCTGTTTATAACATAATTTCACAGCCTTCCCTTCCTTCCTGAACAACTTAGTATTGTTAGGATAGTTGCTGATATTTACTCATGAGTTGTGTGAGAACACCTATCAGATAATATTTATTGGAAATTAAGAAGCAACCTAACATAGGGCAATTGTTGGCAGAAATTCCGAAAAGAAAAGGTTAAACAAGGGAGCATTTTAGCATTTCTATCTCATCACTATATAGGTTCATTCATATACAAGTCATGTTAAACATTTGTTTGTATGTATCTAAAGTATGGTTGACATCACTCAATTCTTCTATACACATGATGGCCATTATGTCTTGACTTTCCTACAGATATCTGAGACAAGAGAATTATTTCAATTATTTTATGGAACACCTATGTGCTAACATCAAGGACATAGGTTCAATCTAATCTAAAGCAATTCAGTCTAATTTCCTATAATGTATTGTGATGCTAGGAATTGGTTTGTCTTTTCAATGAATGGTTAAGTTTATTCCTATGTTTGGATTATTATTGAGAGAAAAAAGCATATATTTTACTTTCTTTCCTATGAAAAATCCCTCAGCACACAAAACTGGCTCCAAAGCCTGGAGATCTTCCAAAGCAAACCAAAAGCACCTGGGAGTACAGAAGTATGGGAAATAGGTCTTTTGTGCTTTCATTACAGCACCTCTGTGAATCATCATCATCTTTTAAAGACCCCCATAATCCCTTGCGGAGTGGAGTCTGGGCAATTGAATGGAGCTAACAAAGTGTTAAATGGCCGGATGCCCTTCCTGTCACCATAGCACCTCTGTGAATGGCACTGTATTGTTGGTTTGTTTGTTTGTTTGTTTGTTTGTTTGTTTGTTTGTTTGTTTGTTTGGTCATTTGAAACATAATTTTATTATGCAAAGTTCCAAGAACTTCCAAAGAGGGTCCTTGGTGCTCTCCTAGCTTGGTGATTTTCTTGAAGATGTTTCATTACCAAACTAGGTAACATCATCAGTGCTAGAAGGGAGTGGAGTTCACTCTTATTTTTATATACTAGTAATTTACCCAGTCAGTATTGATTATTCACTTTCCAAAGTGAATCAGAAAATGTGCTCATTTAGCAAATAAAATTCATTTATTTTATTCTGATTTTAATAATACTTGAACAAATGATCAGTGCCGAATGGGGAATTCTGGAAGTTGAAGTCCATACATTTGAAATTAGTCAAAGTTGAGAAATACTGGTCTAGATTATTATATTAACAATACAAATAATAGATTAATTTGTGATTAGTATGTTTAAAAAGGGCAGATGAGCAAATTTGTTTAAAGCGGGTCTAGGACAACTCGCCACAGCTGACCTGCCATGGGACAACTCAACATGAGATAACTCAAAAGAGGTAGAAGTGAATTGCAACAGGCCTTTAAGTTTGAACCTTCTCAATTTAGAAGTCATCAAGGCTGGGTGCAATTCATTTGTCCCTCATTGAATTTTTCCACGGTGAGTTGCCCTGCGGCAAGTTGGCTGTGGCGAGTCAGCGATGGCAAGACGGCTGTGGCAAGTCAGTGGCAGCAAATTATCCCATTTCTTAAAGCAGCCCTTCCCATTCCTAGATGCAATCAACAGTCTGAACTAACTGAAGTTATAGGTGTTATAGTATCAAATCTCTATATCAAGCTGAGCATGATTGTTAAAAGCAAAATTATTCTAGCAAGACTAAAACCACTTCTCATAAAAATTCAAAATGGATCTGTTTTATCTATAAGTTTAAAGTTTAATTTAAATGTACAAATCAGTATTTACCAATCAACTATAAAGAGGTACAATTTTTAGCAAACCAAAGTACTATTTGAGCATCATAAAGAAATAGATTAACTAACAAATTATTAACTGATCAGACATATGAAGTTAACAAATACTCAAGAATGTTAAGAAAATGTTCTTACATATTCAAGTTGTTATTTACCTGAAGAATGCTTGCCACTTCACTGACTGGTAATTCACTTGCTTTTTTGGAAGTTAGAACAGGAATCATTATTTCATTTTCATCCTTAGGCAGCTGTTGAAAATGTGCAACCTAAAAAACAAGTAGCTATCCATATCATCAGATACCATAGTTCAGCTGCTCCAGTAAGTTACAAAAAAGAATATCTAGCAAAACAAAAATTACTATCAATTGGAACTATGTGCTCCTTTTGATTTGAGCACCAACACTTTAGAGAATTAAAAATACATTATTCTATACTGAGTAAATTGTCACTACTGTGTTTCCCCGAAAATAAGACAGGGCTTATATTTTTGACCACCACCCCCCAAAATGCCCCTGGCCTTATTTTCGGGGGGTGGCTTATAATTTTTGGGGTGCAGGTGGGGCGGGGCACGAGACGCACCACTTACTGGAGTTTCCCAGCTCCGTGGTCTCTCGGCTAGTCTCTTTAGGGAAAAAAACTTGCAAACAGACAAGCCGATAGACCACGGAGCAGCAAAACTCCAGTAAGTGGTGCGTCTCTCTTGGCGGCGCCAGGCGGGGCGGGCGTCCTACCAGACACTTGTCCCAGGACCTCCGTCGCGTTCTTACGGTCTTCTCTCCACGGCAGCCCGTTCTAAAAGAATGCCGTGCGAGTTCGAGAAGTTTGAACTCGTGAGACGTTCTCTTTCAGAATGGGCTGCCGTGGAGAGAACACCGTAAGAACGCGACCGAGGTATCGGGACAAGTCCCAGGTACCGTAGGAGGTGTGTCTCGCGCTGGGGTTTGGCAGGGCGGGCGTGGCGTGGCGTGGCGTGCATCCCTTCAAAACGCTTCAAAGGACTTTGAGCGTTTCGGGCGGGGGATGGGGCGGGGCAAGACGCGAGTGAAGGCAGTGGCGACAGGGAAGCGGCGAACTGCCAGACGCTGGTAAGATCATCAGGCACAATTTGGGGGTGGCAGGGGAGGCAGGGGAGGGTCGGGCTGCGAGACGCTCATCTTACCAGCGTCTGGCAGTTCTCCGCTTCTCTTGCTTGGCAGGTCTTTGCAGGGAAACTCCTTGAAATGAAAAGTTATTGCGAGTGTGAGAAGTTAATTGCTCACACTTGCGATAACCTTTCCTTTTCATTTCAAGGAGTTTCCCTGCAAAGACCTGCCAAGCAAGAGAAGCGGCGAACTGCCAGATGCTGGTAAGATCGTCAGGCACAATTTTGGGGTGGCAGGGGAGGGGGAGGGCCGGGCTGCGAGACGCTCATCTTACCAGCATCTGGCAGTTCGCCGCTTCTCTTGCTTGGCAGGTCTTTGCAGGGAAACTTCTTGAGGGATCTCTCTCTCTCTTTCCGGGCCAAAAGAGTGCCGCCGCAAAAAGAGCGGCTCCCGGCATGTCCCCCCCTTTCCCCCGGAAGTAGTGGGGGGGCTTATTTTTGGGGGGTGGCTTATTTCAAGGCATGTCCCGAAAAGCCCTGTGGGGCTTATTTTCGGGACATGTCTTATTTTCGGGGAAACATGGTATCTTTTTAAAAAATTAAATCATATCCAAATTGTATTTTATATACCGTATTTTTCGGAGTATAAGACGCACCTTTTTACACCCCCCCCCCCAAAAGAGGGTGGAAATGTCGGTGCATCTTATATATCGAATACAGTCATTTTTGGCCTCCCGTGTGCAGAGGGTTTGGGAGGCCTGGGGGCAGGCAAAAACACCCCCGTTTTTGCAGGAAAAATGGGTTGTTCTTTGCAAAAATGGGGGCTTTTTTGCCTTCCCCCAGCCCCAAGGAGCACTCTGCAGGCTTCCCAAACCCTCTGCGCACCCCATTTTTGCAAAAAAACGGGTGAAAAACGGGCCATTTTTTGCAAAAATGGGGGCGTTTTTGCCTTCTAATTACCCCATCTAGCATGACTGGAGGAGGAATTCTGGGAGTTGAAGTCCACTAGTCTTAAAGCTGTCAAGTTTGAAGACCCCTGGGTTAGGGGTTAGGGGTGCAAGGGTCTTCAAACTTGGCAAGTTTAAGACTTGTGGACTTCAACTCCCATTCCTGAGCTACCATGACTGGAGGAGGAATTCTGGAAGTTGAAGTCCACAAGTCTTAAAGCTGTCAAGTTTGAAGTTTGTAAAAAGTGTACATGGTTATAAAAAGTGTACATGGTTGTAAAAAGTATACATGGTTGTAAAAAGTATTCTGGTATACTGGTATTTTATTAAATAATATATTACTACATCATTTGGTTCAGAATACTTTTTTCCTTGTTTTCCTCCTCTAAAATCTAGGTGCGTCTTATACTCCAGTGCGCCTTATACTCCGAAAAATACGGTATATTTATAATAACATAAATTAAACACGCATTCTAATTAGCAATTAGTATATATTTTTTTAAAAGTGACCAATTTAATGCATGATACAAAAAGTTTTTTTCCTGTCCAGTCGTGTCTAACCCTAGGGGTGAGTGCTCATTTTTGTTTCTGAGGCAAGGGAGCCACATTATCTGAAGATACTTCTGTGGTTATGTGGCCAATATGATTATATACTGAGGCACGCAGAACCTTTCCCACCAAAGTGCTACTTATGTATCTACTTCACCTGCATGCATTTAAATTGCTAGGTTGGCAAGAGCTGGGACAAAAATGGGAGTTCACCCCATCAGGTGTACTTGGGTCTCAAACTGCCAACCTTCTGATCCATAAATACAGTATCTTGACCACCAGGAGCAAGCTATTCCACTGATTAATTGCTCACACTGTCAGAAAATTTCTCCTTATTCTAGGTTGGATCTCTCTTTAACAAGCTTCCACCCATTACTTCTTGTCCTGCCCTCAGATGCCCTGGAGAATAAGTCAATCTCCTCTTCTTTGTGACAGCTCTGCAAGTATTGGAAGACAACTATCATGTCACCTCTTATCCTTCTCTTCAATAGGCAAGGCATACCTAGCTCCCTTAATCGTTCATCATACAATTTGGCCTCCAAATCCTTTATCATGCATTATTATGTTTTCAAAAATAGATTGGACAACCATTTAACTTGGTTGTTGTAAGGCTTCTACCTAGGGCAAGGAGTTAGACTAGAAGACCTCTGAGGTCCTTTCCAACCCTATTATTCTATTATCTATGACAACATGGGGAAATTTGTTTACCAGGAGATAATTAATGTACGAGGGTGAGTCAAAACGTAATGCCATTTTCTTTAGGACAGGTATAATTACCAACACAAGAACATGTAGCATACATCAAAATGAAGCTGGTCGTCTGTGGATCACATCCCTACTTCTCAACATAGTCACCGTTTCTCTCAATAGCAATGTTCCACCTTCAAATGAGAGCATGTATCCCTGTCTCGTAAAATTTTGTTGACTGTTCTTTGAGCCACTTCTTCACTGCATTTTTCACTTCCTCGTCACTGGAATAATAATCCTCCATACTCACCAGATTTAGCGCCTTCAGACTATCATCTCTTTGGCCCCATGAAAGAGGGTTTGAGAGGCAAACATTATTCCAGTGACGAGGAAGTGAAAACTGCAGTGAAGAAGTGGCTCAAAGAACAATCAACAAAATTTTATGAGACAGGGATACATGCTCTCATTCGAAAGTGGAACATTGCTATTGAGAGAAACGGTGACTATGTTGAGAAGTAGGGATGTGATCCACAGAGGACCAGCTTCATTTTGATGTATGCTACATGTTCCTGTATTGGTAATTATACCTGTCCTAAAGAAAATGGCATTACTTTTTGACTCACCCGCGTATCTTCTTGAAGATAAATCTAAGCCTTTTTGAATTGGTTAACTGGATAAATCCGCTGAATTTTTTTAGGGGTTTTGTTATGCATACTATGGCATGCAGCCTTTAAGAAATAACAATAACCAGAACAATCATAAAATTGCAATTATAAGAAGACAACCACAACCTAAAGAGCTCACTTAAATGTGCACAGAAGATTAGGCCATCACAGACTGCTGACATAAAATTACTAAATCGTGGCTTCATTTTAACATTGATTGAACTGTGGCTTTGGACACAAATCCTCACTGAAATCTCCCTCTTCAAACTAAAGCCACAGGAATTAAAAATATTTCTCAGCCCATTCTGTATGGTGCTAAGTCAGAAAAATTACAATTCCTCTAAAGGAAATATGGAACTTGAATTTGCAGTGTTTTTCTATTCCAAAATGCAAAATAACATGAACATATCTTTGAGGAGTACATTTCTAGGCTACTAATAATTAGCACATTATTTTAATTGTACAGGCCATTATGAGTTTGCAATACATATTTTACTCTTATTCTCCCATGGAAGCCAATGTATTCATTACTATATATACAGGATAGAAGATGAATAAATGCTAATCTGCACAATGTATGCAATAACTGCAACTACTCTTTATCAAAATTACTTTAAAAGAAATCCTTTATATAAAATATTTATTTTATTTATTTATTTAATAGATTTGTATGCCGCCCAACTCCCAAACGGACTCTGGGCGGCTAACAGCATCAAATACAAAATCTAAAAAACAGTTAAAAATTTTAAAAACAAAATTAAAACAATATAACAATATTTAAAAAAAAATTCAATCATCCAATCATTTCATTTCATGGGTCAATATCAATAATTATTCATTGGCCCCAGGCTTGCCGAAAAAGCCAGGTCTTCACGGCTTTTCTGAAGGCCAATAAGGTGGGGATAGTCATATATTACCTTCTCAAATTAAAATTGCTTTTTCACATGCATGTCCTATTTTTTATAAATGTACTGGCAAACTGTAATTCTATAATTTGATATTACAAATCATACCATACATAAAACCTTCTAATACAACAGATAATCTTATTCAATATTAATTATACATACAAATGTTCATATATGGTGATGCATATTCCTTTCTAGATCACTTGATCCATCTAGCAATGTCATTGATCCAAGAGCAATACTATACAGCAGTTGTTTCTAAATTGCCTTAGTTGCTATATATTAGATCTGTGTCCAAACATGAACCTTCAGTGGTGAACAGACCTATCTACATTCTAAACATGTGTTTTTAAAAAGTACAAAAACACCGAGAAACCAAAATGTACAGAATTCCATATCACTCTCTGTAATTTTGAACTATCCTCAATACTAAAAATAACAAATACCTTATAAATAAATATACAAATGTTCATGGTTTCCTCATAAAACAGCAGATTATGAAATAAATTAAGCAGTTCTACACTGATTAGGGATCATAATATTATTAATATTATGGCATTTCTGCCTGTGAGTGTCTTATTTTGTCCAAAATTTAAAGTAGTATAGGCCGTAGTATAGGAAACTGTTACAATTAAATTTAATGCTTCATATAAAGAGACAGAGTTTTTGTGTGAATTATAGATTCAGAAACTGAACTGGATCTTATATAGATGATTAAATTTCATAAATTAATTCTAGAAGATGAAAATCATAAATTGTTATGAGTGCTAGCTACTTAGTAATTTGTATGATAGTTACATAAATTATTTGGTTGTTGTAGGAAATAATACAGATAGATAGATAGATAGATAGATAGATAGATAGATAGATAGATAGATAGATAGATAGATAGATAGATAGATAGATAGATAGATAGATAGATACCGTATTTTTCAGAGTATAAGACGCACCGGAGTATAAGTCCCACCTCAGTTTTTGGGGAGGAAAACAAGGAAAAAAGGCCTCTGCCTCCCAGCAATTTGCCAAACAGCAAACAGCAATCAGTACAGATGATATACACTGTTTGCTGTGTATTTCTGTGCATGTGTGCCTGACCCATAGAAATGGCAAAGAATTGGAGAAATGTACATTTATGGCAGTATATTAATCCCAGAAAGTTTTCTTAAATGTAATCACACTAACTCTTCCCAATTATTTAAATAGATCTACTCCAAACATGACTAAGTCAGGGTTTCTCAGCTGCCTTCTTTTAATACTAATACTTAATACTAATACTTAATACTAAAACAGGACATTTCAGATTATACTTTTACAGATCTTTAAAATTGATGTGGCTTTCTGGAAGTATTCTCTGCTATTTAAAAGAAGATACAATAGCACTGGGCCTCTTCAGAGCAAGCATTTATTTTAAAAACCTTCTTCATTTTGTTAAGTTGTCTAGAACAATAATAAAGCAGTCTTTAAAAAATAAGTCTAATAATTTGAACACTCTACAAACATTTAACAAAATAACATATTAACAGAATCTGCCTCTACCTAGGATAGAACTCACAACCTCCTGATTGTGATGCAAGAGCTCTAGCTCTGAGCCATAGCAGCTATAGCTTGCCTTCTTTCAATTTCAGCAGTCTAATATTGCCAGCAGTTTATCTCCCAGTAATTTGTCACATTACAGCCACCGTAGTTAGTTTCATTTTACCACATGGCTTGCAAGCCTCCGTCAGCTGTAGGTCGGGAGGCAGTTTATCTCTTCTTGTGCTCTTCTTGTGCTTTGCCCTGTTTGCTGCAAAGAGGTAAATTGCTGGCAGGCAGAGGCCAAAGGGTGGGGGTGGCTGGGTGGGGCTGCATTCGGTGTATAAGACGCACCCAGGTTTTCACCCTCTTTTTGAGGGTAAAAAGGTGCATCTTATACTCCGCAAAATACGGTAGATACATACATACATACACACATACATACATACATACATACATACATCAAGAAAAAACTTTTTGGCTACTTCATTTTTTAATCATCAAGAATAAGAGTTCCTCTTCAATTTATTTATTCTGCTTTTTTCAAGAGGCTAGATCAGGAGTAGGCAATTAATTTTCCCCAAAGGCCATATACCCGTGATGGCGAACCTATGGCACGCGTGCCACAGGTGGCACGTGGAGCCATATCTGCCGGCACGCAAGCCGTTGCCCTAGCTCAGCTCCAGCGTGCATGGGTGTGCTAGCCAGCTGATTTTCAGCTTGTGTGGAGGCTCTGGGGGGGCGTTTCCGTCCTCCGGAGAGCCTCCAGGGGGCGGGGGAGGGTGTTTTTGCCCTCCCCAGGCTCCAAGGAAGCCTCTGGAGCCTAGGGAGGGTGAAAAATGGGCCTACCGGAAGTCAGGAAATGGGGGAGGGGGGTCATGCGTGCATGCATGGGGGACGGGGCAGCGCAGGGGGGGGTCGCATGCGCATGAGCAGGGGTGGAGATGGTGGGCATTAAATTATGGGTGTGGGCACGCGTGTGCGTGCTTTTGGCACCTGAGGGGGAAAAGGTTCGCCATCACTGCCATATACCATATATACCCTGCTGCTGCCCCATCGCCCTGCCCCCCAATGCTTCACTCCTGCCCCCACCGCTGATACTCTGCAGACTAGACAGAAACAGCTGAAGAGCTGGATGCCCAGATCTGGCCTAGATAGTGACAAAAAAGTTGCTAAAATTACGGAATAGTAAGAGATGGAAACATATTTACTAAAATGTACTGTATATGTCTGCTTACTGTTGGATACCCTCGGTGGCAGCATTATTAGACTGAGTGGGAAGCTAAATGTGATTAAGAAAGCTAAAGCTATTCTCAGATTTAAAAAAAAATCCTAATGTAATTTAGTGTTAATTTTATCAGGTGCTTTAAATATAAACACACAACACATCCGTTATGTCAGTTTCTCTGAATGCTTTAGTAAAACTCATTTCTAATAATTGGTCATGCTGAATGGATCAGACTAAAAATATGGTGAAAAATATCTAGAGAATCAGGTTGAAAAACATTGCATTATTCTGTAATTACTATGTATTTTATAACTTTAATAATAGAATTGATGATGACCTTTCTCTTTGAAGCAACTGTGTTTCAACTTTGTTCAAGCAAAAGAGTTTATTTCAATAAACAAATTATAAAGATAGAACAGTTTTCTACAATAAGCATTACTACCAAATAACGGAAAGCCAATTTAATTAGTATAGTGGATATGGAGGGGACAGGGTTAACCCTTCCTTTAATGTGAACTTTCACATTAATTTGGTGGTATTATTAAAATACAAATGAGTTCTTTTCTTATTAATATTAGACTAATAATGATATATGAAGCTAACTGGCATTTCTGGAGCTTGGTTGGACTAAACCAGGTGTCAGCAACCTGCGGCTCCGGAGCCGCATGCGGCTCTTTGGGCCCTCTGCTGTGGCTCCCTGTCAGGTGATCCCACCACTGGCTGGGCCCGCCCTTTGCCCTCCTCTCCCAGTCACTCCTCATCTGGCCTGAGAAGGTAAGGGTGATGGTGGGGATGGAGAAGCGGCCAGGGCAAAGACAGAGAGATACAGAGAGAGGAGGGGGGAGAGAGAGACATAGAGAGGGAAGGAGGGAGGGAGGGAGGGAGGGAGAGAGAGATGTCAAAAGGGTTTTGTGGTTTCCGGTGTTTTAACAACCGGTTCTCTGCCCTAATGACCAGCTGGGTCGGCATGACTTGGGAGTCAAGTGACTGGTGGAAGTGAGTGGAGTTGGCCACGGGTTTTGTGGCTCCCGGTGTTTTCTTTTCTGTGGGAAATGGGTCCAAATGGCTCTTTGAGTGTTTAAGGTTGCAGACCCCTGAACTAAACCAATTAATGTAGAATCAGCCATGAGATCAGTGAGAAGACAGCAATTTCAAACTGTTAGATGTTATTCCCATATAATTATTTTCAATTTTATTGAAAATGCTGTTTATTTTAACATCTTGAGTTCCTCAAGAATTTCCAGCTAAAGAAAGGAACAGATATACAAGCTGAGAATAAGACACTTCGGCAAATAATTTCTAATGACCTAGGTTTGGTACAGAAAAGAAAAACTCCATTTCTATTTTCTAAATTTTGAGACTAGAATTCAAAATACATAAAGATTTTAATTAATTTAAATAGAATTTTAATCATATTCCAACTTTACTTGAACAACAAATATATAACAGAAATCTTTAATCTTTTCCTAATCAATAACAACCACTAGATGTGATCTATAACTGATCACACTTGATTATTTTAAATAAACCATAACAAAAGAGGCTATAAAACCAGACTATGGTTCAGACAAAGCACTAGGTTTTATGAATTTAAGGCAGAACTACTGCAAAACAGAGATCCAATAGTCTACACAACTTTTGTCCAACACCATATAGAGTCTATAGCAGTGGTTCCCAAAGTGGGCGGTACCGCCCCCTGGGGGGCGGTGGGATGACTTAGGGGGACTGTAAGAGGCAAGGGGGGCGGCAAGGGGCGCTAAGAGGGGGCAGGGGGGGCGGCAGAAGCCCTGCAAGGAGGAAGCCCTGCGAGGAGACGCTGCTGCCGATGTGCAGGAAATCTCTCCCCCCCCCCGCCACCTGCAGATCGTCCTTTCAAAGAGAGTTTCACCAGGATGAAGAGGTGGCTGGAGGCGGAGTTTGCTTCGGGTTGGGCTTTCTTCACGAGGGGAGGGAGACCATCTGGGGAGTGAGAGATTTCGGAAGCCTGTGCTGGCAGGCGGTTTCTCCAGTGAAGCGTCTGATTCATCCAAAGGGGTGAGCATCATCAATGAACTTCTCTCTGTTTGTCTGTGTCTTGCAGGCAACAAGCGTCAGCAGCATTTCCTCGCAGGGCTCTTTCCTCCTTCTCTCCAGTCTGGTTCTCAAATATTTTCAAGCAAAACACTGCCGAGAGAGGGAAGTATCTCTTCCCCCTCCCTCACCAAACTCTGCATGTAGGCATGACGTTTCGCAAAGCTCCTTAATCTGCAGCTGCTGGCTCCCTCCCTTTGTGCTTTTTATATACATACCAACATACCCACCCTACCTGGGGATGCCGTTTCCCACTCCCAAGACTCAAATTTCCAAGAAAAGAAGAGCGCTGGGGTGGCACTGGACTCCCCCCCCCCCACTGGGGCACTGGACTTCCCCAGGCTCCTCTCAGCCTGAACTTTGCTCCTGAAAGCCTGCGGGCCACTTCTCTTCTTGAGCTCTGCTACAGCTTGGTTCTGGGAGAGACCCTTGGAGAGCCGAAGGGGGGATAAGGGCAAGGGGAAGCTGATCGCTTCCCCTTTGCCTTCTCTCCAAAAAGTGCTCCTCAGGCGCAGCCATTTCTGCAGCAGGAAACTTGTGCCTTGCTCCAGCCTTCCGAAGGGTACTGTAGCTGCAGCTATCCACACTTTTTTTACCCTTATTTCATCCCGACTCACGTGGCCCAGTACCGTACTGGGCCACGTGGGTCAGGACAAAATAACGGTAAGAAAATTGTGGATAGTGGCTGCTACAGTACACTTCAGAAGGCCAGCACGTGGGGCGCATCGCTTGGCCTCCTGCTCCTTTTGTGGCCGCAATTGATGGCAAAAGCGGCCACGCTTGCTGGAGGCGCCAGCTGGAATGGCACCCACGAGGCAGCTGTTCCATGGATGGATTTGCCTGCTGGGACTGTCACTGCAGGTAAGGAGAGCGCAAGGCATGTGGGGTGCATTGCTTGGTCTCTGGCTTCTTTTGCAGCCGCAATTGGCTGCAAAAGTGGCCACGCTTGTTGGAGGCTGCAGCCTGAGCGGCACCCGCTAATCACCTGCTTGTGAATGATGGGATGGCCTGCTATGAGGGAAGCTGACACGAGGGACCGCTCGCCCCTCCCCGCCTCATACCAGCAAGGGGGGGAGAAATAAGACCCCCGATAATAAGGCCAAGGCCATATTTTGGGGTTCAAAAAAATATAAGGCCCTGTCTTATTTCGGGGAAATACGGAAGGAAGGAAGGAAGGAAGGAAGGAAGGAAGGAAGGAAGGAAGGAAGGAAGGAAGGAGGGAGGGAGGGAGGGAGGGAGGGAGGGAGGGAGGGAGGGAGGGAGGAAGGAAGGAAGGTAGGTAGGTTGGTAGGTAGGTACGTACCGTGTTTCCCCGAAAATAAGACATGTCCCGAAAATAAGCCCCACAGGGCTTTTCGGGACATGCGTTGAAATAAGCCACCCCCCGAAAATAAGCACTCCCAACTACTTCCGGGGAAAGGGGGGGGACATGCTGGGAGCCGCTCTTTTTGCGGCGGACTAGCTCCTCTGGGCTCTGGCTACGGCAATTTAAAACGCACTTCTGCCCGCGAGGAAGAGGGGGCGAGCATCGATCCCTGCCTCCACGCAGGCAGGAGCGCGTTTCAAAACGCTGCCAAAGGCAGCCCAGAGCAGGCGAGCCAGTCCAGCAAGTGAGGGAGGCGTTGGCAAGAGGCAGAGCTGAAAGGGACAGCAACAAGGCAGTTTGCTTCTCAAGCCCTGCGCTCATCTGGGCGTTTCAAACTGACATAGGCAGAGGCCAGATGAGCGCAGAGCTTCATCGCAGGCAAAATGCATCCCTTCAAACCGCTGCCGAAGGAGTTTGGGGGTTTTGGGTGGGGGATGGGGTGGGGCGTCCCTGTCACCGCCGCCTTCCTCACTCGCGCCCCGCCCCGCCTTATCCCCCGTCCAAAACCCCCAAACTCCTTCAGCAGCGGTTTGAAGGGATGCATTTTGCCTGCAATGAAGGGACCGATGCTTGCCTCCGGTTCTTCGCAGGCAGAAGCGCTTTTTAAAACGTTGCCGAAGGCAACCCAGAGCAGGCGAGCCAATCCAGTAAGTGAGGGAGGCGTCAGCAAGAGGCGGAGCCAAAAGGGACGGAGACAAGGAAGTTTTGCATCTCAAGCCCTGCGCTCATCTGGGCGTTTCAAACTGACATAGGCAGAGGCCAGATGAGCGCAGGGCTTGAAAAGCAAACATCCTTGTCGACGTCCCTTTCGGCTCCGCCTCTTGCCAATGCCTCCCTCACTTGCTGGACTGGCTCGCCTGCTCTGGGTTGCCTTTGGTAGCGTTTTAAAACAAGCTTCTGCCTGCGAAGAACAGGAGGCAAGCATCGGTTCCCTTCATTGCAGGCAAAACGCATCCCTTCAAAATGCTTCAAAGGAGTTTGGGGGTTTCGGGCGGGGGATTGGGCGGGGCGTCCCTGTCGCTGCCGCCTTCATTTGCACTGCGCCCCGCCCTATCCCCTGCCCAAAACCCCCAAACTCCTTCGAAGCGTTTTGAATCCTGCCTGCGATGAACCCAGAGCAGGCGAGCCAGTCTCCTGTAACTTCAGCTCTTCGGTTTCTAAATCCAGCCTGGAAAGCAGCCGCTCTGGACGAGCATCTAGGACGCGTGTCTCGCGCTGGGGCTTGGCGGGGCAGGGCACGCGTCCTCCTCCCCGCCACTTCTGGATTTGGAAGCCAAAGAGCCGAAGAAGTTTGGGGGAAAGAAAGACTTCTGCTGCTTCTGCTTTTGATTGCACGGAAGGAAAGCAGCAGAAGTCTTTTTCTTTACCCCAAACTTCGGCTCTTCGCCTTCCAAATCCAGAAGCGGCGGCGGGGAGGACACGCGCCCCGCCCCGTCCGCCCTGCCAAGCCCCAGCGCGAACCGCGCGTCCTACCTGGGACTTGTCCCAGTACCTCGGTCACGTTCTTACGGTGTTCTCTCCACGGCAGCCCGTTCTAAAAGAGAACGTCTCGCAAGTTCAAACTTCTTGAATTCACAAGACGTTCTCTTTTAGAACGGGCTGTCCTGGAGAAAACACCGTAGGAACACGACCGAGGTACCGGGACAAGTGTCTGGTAGGACGCGCACCCCGCCCACCCTGCCAAGAGAGATGAACCACTTACTGTAGGTTTGGCAGCTCCGTGGTCCCTTGGTTTGTCTGTTTGCAAGGTTTTTTCCCTATACAGACTAGCCGAGAGACCACGGAGCTGCCAAACCTACAGTAAGTGGTGCATCTTGCGCCCCGCCCCGCCCCGCCCTGCCAAGCCCCAGAGTGAGACGGGCGTCCTACCTGACACTTGTCCCGGTACCTCCCCGTCACGTTCCTCGGTGTTGTCTCCAGGGCAGCCCGTTCTAAAAGAGGTCTCGCGAGTTCAAGAAGTTTGAACTCGCGAGACGTTCTCTTTTAGAACGGACTGCCCTGGAGACAACACTGAGGAATGTGATAGCGGTACCGGGACAAGTGTCTGGTAGGACGCGCGCCCCGCCTTGCCCTGCCCTGCCAAGAGAGACGCATCACTTACTGGAGGTTTGGCAGCTCCGTGGTCTCTCGGCTTGTCTGTCTGCAAGGTTTTTTTCCCTAAACAGACTAGCCAGGAGACCACGGAGCTGGCAAACCTCCAGTAAGTGGTGCGTCTCGGGCCCCACCACACCTGCACCCCGAAAATATAAGCCACCCCCCGAAAATAAGGCCAGGGGGGTCAAAAAATATAAGCCCCTGTCTTATTTTTGGGGAAACACGGTAGGTAGGTAGGTAGGTAGGTAGGTAGGTAGGTAGGTAGGTAGGTAGGTAGGTAGGTAGGAAGGAAGGAAGGAAGGAAGGAAGGAAGGGAAGACAGATGGAAAAAGAAAGGATGGAGGGAAGGGAAGGGAGGGAAGAAGGAAGGAAGGAAGGAAGGAAGGAAGGAAGGAAGGAAGGAAGGAAGGAAGGAAGAAAGGAAGGAAGGAAGGAAGGAAGGAAGAAAAGAAAGAAAGAAAGAAAGAAAGAAAGAAAGAAAGAAAGAAAGAAAGGAAAGAAAGGAAAGAAAAGAAAGATTGGAAAAGGCATGGATGTTTCTGATGTGCATTCACACATTCAGGGACGCCCTCACTTTGTCTCATCCAGATATACCTGCACACATGGAACCGTTTTATAAGCCATAAACTCTATGTCAAGAATTCCCTGTCTTGGGAGTTGGTAAGTAATTTGGAATATTAGGAGCTGCTGTCACAAGATGTTTGCCTTGCAGAAGAAAGAGAGAGGGGGGGAGGGAGGGAGGGAGGGAGACAGAAGGAAAGAAAGAAAGAAGGAAAGAACAAAAGAACAAAAGAAAGATAGATGATAGGAAGGAAGACAGAAAGAAAAGAAAGAAAGAAGGGGGAAGGTAGAAGAAAGAAAGAAAGAAAGAAAGAAAGAAAGAAAGAAAGAAAGAAAGAAAGAAAGAAAGAAAGAAAGAAAGAGACTTATGATCACAATTGAGCCTAAAATTTTGGTTGCTAAGCAAGAGCGTTGTTAAGTAAGTTTCACCACATTTTACAAGTTGGCCACGCCCATCCGGTCACCTGACCACCAAGCACGCCCACCTGAAGGGGGTGGAGGCACTGAGTTTGTAGCACCAAGGGGGCAGCGGACTGAAAAAGTTTGGGAACCACTGGTCTATAGCAAGCTTATGTCTCAAGAATCATACCTGAAGACAGATTAAACAAAATGTAATTGCTGTGATTTTGTTTCTTTAAGGCAGTTATACTGTTTTCCCCAACAATCCCCAAATAAACTCCATCCCCAAAATATTTACCTTCATTTTCCCATTGAAACAGCACTTGGGTTGATGGCTACAAAGACTTTAATGACAGCAACAAGCAGCCCAATGGTTGTGATTGAGCAGAAAAGTGCAGAGACCCCTATATTCCAGGAAGGTGCTTTGTTCCCACTGACCTCAAACACAGCAACATCGGTGAGAACAGGGTAAGTGATGAAACGCTAGCAAAAGGGGAGATAAAGACATAGGAAACAAAAAGGCTGCTGCTTATCCTGGCCATTCTTTCTCATCATCATCAGGAAGGCTCCAACTGGCAGAAAGCTCCCCCCCTCCCCCAAGGTTTCAAAGGGAAACGCTCTGCAACCCAGAAGCTCCGCAAACAGACACTTCGGAGAACCACCCACGGGGGGACCTATGCCGGCTGAATTCCAAACCTTCTCGGGAGCGCGGAGAGAGCCGCCAAGGTCCTCCCTTCTCCCGAGGGCTCCTCAGGGTTCCCTCCTTTCTTGACACCTGTCACCCGCTCCCCTCCAACCATTCCCAGCGACCGCCACCTACTCGGGCTCCTGCTCGTTGCTAGGGGCTCAGCCCGGACACCCACCTGGAAGGCGGACGTGAGAAATCTGCTGAGAAGGGAAATTTCCTAAAGAGAAAAACAGAAGGGATGGCTGCGGGCATGCAAAGAGATCTCTCGCGAGCCTCCCAGCTTCTTTCACCAGAAGAAAGGAGGAGCCACTGGTACCCGCCCCTCCTCTTCTAGGCCATTCTTCAATTGCCCCATGCCTGCTACGCCTCAGAACCCACCTTGTGCCTCCCTCTTGCAAGTTGTCGGCCGCCCTGCTTAGGGAAAGATTCCTTTTTCACTGCCTCGACTCGGGCTCCTCGCCACCGCAGCAGCAACAGCGCCGCCAATCCAAGCGCATCCCCGCTTCTCCCTCCCGAGTCGGGTTCTTTCGGTCTTCCTCTCCGAGACTGGTTCACTTCCGCTACCAGCCGCGGGCACGGAGCGGAAGGGCTTAGAACAGGGGTAGGCAAAGTTGGCTCTTCTATGACTCGTGGACTTCAACTCCCAGAATTCCTAAGCTAGCACGATTGGCTCAGAAATTCTGGGAGTTGAAGTCCATGAGTCATAGAAGAGCCAACTTTGCCTACCCCTGGCTTAGAAGAATGAGCGCGAGGCAAGGCCCCTGGAGGACGCCGAACCCTGAGTGGAGATGCGCATGCGCAAGGGAAGAACCAGGCGCCGCCAGACAGACCCAGTCGGCGAGTCCGTTTCCTCGGCGCCGCGATTGTCGATCAGCGCTCCTTTTCCTTCGTGCCCCTCGCTAAAGGAGGAGGCGGGGTGAAAGGGCTTGGAGAGGTTCCTGGGTTGGCCAGGACGGGCGTGATATTCGGAGAGGCATCCGCTGTTATAATTACTATGTATACATAAATGTTAGAAATTCAAAAATTATTACTATGTATACCTAACCAGCATTATTATTGTTTTTTTTTGTTTTTTTTATTTATTTTTGTCAAGTACATGTTGGTAATATACATAGATATAACATTGTTTATATACATAAGATGGGTACTGATAAGCGGGAACATTAGGACAGGGATGGTAGGCATGCTGGTGTACTTATGCACGCCCCTTACTGACCTCTTAGGAATCGGGTGAAGTCAACAGTGGACAGTCTAAGGGTAAAGTTTTGGGGGTTTGGTGATGAAACTACAAAGTCAGGTAGTGAGTTCCAGGCATTTACCACTCTGTTGCTAAAGTCATATTTTCTACAGTCAAGTTTGGAGCGGTTCACTTTGAGTTTGTATCTGTTATGTGCTCGTGTATTTTTTTTTAATAAAAAGTTTTTTATTTATAAGAACAAATAAAAGAACAAAAGGCAAAACATACAGTAAACATAAAATAAACAAGTACATGACGGATCTTGATCTAGTATACATATTTACATTCCGGTGATTTACATCTCGTTGTTTGTCTTAAATTACAAAAAGTGAGTTTTATAGTTTTTTTTTTCTTTCATCTCCACCATTTCAGTTTTCAATCTTGGTTTTCCTTTCTCACAACCAATGATACAGTTTGTTCCAGGTTTCGGTATATTTTGTTTCATCTTTTCCCTTCATTTCTAACGTTAACCTATCCATTTCGGCACATGCTAGTATTTTATGTAAAGTTTCTTCTTCTGTGGGTATGTTTTGTTTTTTCCAATTTTGAGCATAAAATAGCCTTGCGGCAGTCAGTATATGTAACATTAAATATAATATATTTTTGTCATATTTATCCATCGTTATTCCTAATAGAAAAAGTTCCGGCTTAGGATCCAATTTTATTTTTAATATTTCTTCCAACCATTGTTTAATTATTATCCAAAAGTCTCGAGCTCTGTGGCATTCCCACCACATGTGGTAATATGTACCTAGTTGTGTTTTGCATTTCCAACATAGTGGAGAAAGGTGTGTGCCCATTTTTGCTAGTCTTGTTGGCGGGAAGTGCCATCTGTAAAACATTTTATATAGATTCTCCTTATATGAAGTGGCCAATGTTAATTTTTGATTTCTTTGCCATAATTCTTCCCATTTTTCTAAAGCAATATTAAACCCAAAGTCTCTGCACCAAGTTATCATGATTTCTTTAACCTGTTCTTCAAATAGGGCATGTTCTAGGAAATATTGATAAGTTTTTTTAATTGTTTTTTCTTCTGGTCCTAAAATTATTTTATCTAGTTCTGTTGGTTCCATTTCAATTCCTGGGTTTTTTTTTAATCTCTCCCGTGTCTTGACTGCAGTTGTAGATATGCCCACCATTCTAAATTGACCCCTTCTTCCTTTAATTCTATCCTTGATTTTAACTCTCCGGTTTCGTTTATTATCTGTTTATATGTTATCACTTTCCCTAGGTTCATAAAATTTGGATGGGAAATCATCTCTAAGGTTGAAGTCCAGTTAGAGATCTTTATGTAATTTTGCCGTTTTATTGTTATCCATGCGTCTATTAGTGCTCTTCTAACGTAATGCCTAAGAAAGTATTGATGGTTTTTGTGTTTTTCTTCCCACAAAAAGGCATGCCAGCCTGCTTGTAGATCGTGTCCTTCCAATTTCAGTAATCTGTGGTTTTTTAATTCTATCCAATCTTTTATCCATATTAATTTGGTAGCCAAATAGTAATTTTCCCAATCTGGAAATCCAAATCCTCCTCTTTCTTTTGAATCTTGTAACAGTTTTGCTTTGATCCTTGCTTTTCTCTTTTGCCATACAAATTTGAGTGTAATTTTATTAAAATTTTGAAAGAATTTTTTTTCTAGTTTGGTCGGTATACATTGAAATAAAAATAATAGCCTTGGTAATATGTTCATTTTTATTAATGCTATTCTACCCATAAAGGAGAGTTGAAGGTTTGTCCATTTGTCTAAATCCAATTTAATTTGTTCTATCAATTTTTCATAGTTATCTTTTTTCAATGTAGCGCACCTTGATGTTATTTGTATTCCCAAATATCTTATCTTTTTTGTGGTTTGAATGTCCAGTTTTTCTACTAATTCAAGTTCTTGTGTCTTAGTCATATTTTTAACAATCATTTTGGTTTTTTCTCTATTTATTTTTAAGCCAGCCAAGTTTCCATATTCCTCCAGTGTCTCCATCAGTCTACTTCCTGATTGCAGTGGTTCCTCAATGATGAAAGCCAGATCGTCTGCAAAAGCTTGTATTTTAAAGTTTTCTTTTTTGATCTCTAGGCCTTTTATTTGATCATCTGCCCTAATATTTCTTGTTAGTACCTCTAAGGACATAATAAACAATAAGGGAGATAGTGGGCAACCTTGTCTTGTTCCTTTTTTTATATGGAAACTATCTGTTGTTTCTCCATTTATAATTATTTTTGCTCTCTGTTCTGAGTATATCGTTTTGAACATATTAATAAAGTTTTCCCCAAAATCCATATGTTTTAGTTGACAAAGCATAAAGTCCCACCTAACGTTATCAAAGGCTTTTTGCGCATCTAAAAAAATTAATGCCATTTGTTTTTCATTATGGGCCTCATAATATTCTAGAGAGTCTAGAATTATCCTAATGTTATTTCTTATATATCTTTTGGGCAAAAAGCCATTTTGGTCTGTGTGTATGAACTTTGTCATATATTTTTTTAATCTCTCAGCCATTATGGCCATAAATATTTTGTAATCTGAATTTAAAAGGGATATGGGTCTGTAATTCTTTATTTGTGCCGAGTCAGTATTATCTTTGGGGATCAAAGTTATTGTTGTTTCTTCCCAAGATTTTGGAATTTTCGCATTTTTTAATACTTCATTATAAACGTCTAATAGTCTTGGGCCTAAGGTATCTTGAAAGATTTTATATATCTCAACTGGCAGGGCGTCGGGACCTGGTGTTTTATTATTTTTTTGTTTTTTGGTTGCATTTGATATTTCTAAAAGTGTTATTTCTTCATTCAACATTAGTTGAGTCTCTGGGGGAACTTTGGGCAAATTAGACTTTTGTAAATATTTTAAGATTTTACTGTTATCTTCTCTTTCCATATCATTATATAATTGTTTGTAAAATTCAAGAGCTACTCCTTTTTCCCCCTCTTTATCATATATTATTTCTCCTTTTTCATTATATAATTTCTCTATCCTTCTTTCCTCTCTTCGTTTTTTAATTTTATAAGCGAGCCATCGTCCTGGTTTATTAGCGTTCTCAAAAAAATTTTGTTTGGCGCGTCTTATATGTTGTACCAATTCTGCCTTCTCTATATTATTCATTTTATGTTTAATGAGGTCGATCTGCTGTTTAATTTCCCGCCTATGTGGCTCATTTTGCAATTTGGTTTCTTCTTTTTTCAATTCTTCTTCTAGTTTCTTTTGTAGTTGTTTTTTACAATTATTCTCTTTAGCCATATATGCAATGGCTATTCCCCTTATGAAGGCTTTAGCCGTGTCCCACCAGATTTGACAATTTGTATCTTCCTTCTTATTTGTCTCGAAAAATAAGTCTAATTGTGCTTCCATTTTTATTTTAAACTCTTTATGGTTCAAGATTGCCCTTTTTAATGTCCATCTTTTAATTTTTTTTTGTCCTTTTAATTGTATTCTTATTGGATGATGGTCAGCCCAGGAATTTGTATCAATTATTATTTTATTTATATCTAAATTCAATTCTGCCGTTAACCATGCCATATCAATCCGAGACCATAAGGTGTGTCGACCTGAATAGTATGTATATTGTGGTATTCCTCTATTCCGTTCTCTCCAGCTGTCTTTAATATCAAACTCTTCTATCATGTTAAAAAATGTAGTGGGCAGAGTTTTTCTAATTCCTTTTCTAGTTTTATTGCTTTTATAATCCAATGTTCTATCTACTATTGCGTTGAAATCTCCAATTATACCAATTTTTTCATATTCAAGTTCACTTATAATATTATGTAGTTTTTTAAAGAATGGTTTCTGTCCGTCATTTGGAGCATATAATCCTACTAATGCTATTTTTTCTTTATTCAAAATAATTTCAATAATAAGTATCCTCCCTTCATCATCTGCGTAGATCTGTTTTGCTATAAGTTCCTTGGTTACATATATTACAACACCACCTTTTTTTTTGTTGTGATAGTGACATAAACACATTTCCCAATTTGGGATAACTTAATAAATGTTTATTTTGTTTTTTATATGCGTTTCTTGTAGTATTTATCTAGGTTCATCTTACTTAATTTGTGTAAGTATTTTTTCCTTTTTTGCGGAGAGTTTAATCCATTTACATTTATAGACAGAATTTCTATTCCTTCCTCCAATCCTCTATTTGAATTTTGATCTTGTAATTCTTGGTGATCTAGCCTCTTTATGTTCTGTGGACCTGTTTCCATCTTGCTTTCCATTATCTATCTCTCCCCTCTTACTATCTTTCTTTTCCATATGGGCCATTCCTTTTTCTACTATTCCTGTTGATGTCTCTCCCTTTTCTCGTGACTCTATTGCTTCTTTTTCTACGTTTCCATCTTCATTGCCAAAATTTTGTATATAAAAATCTTCAGCCTGCTCCGCCGATTCCAGCCTATATCTTTTCTCCTGCCAAAATACCATTATTCCTTGTGGAGTCAACCATCTAAAATTAATATTTTTCCTGGTAAGTTTGGAGGTAGTCGTTTGAAATGGTCTTCTCATGTCCCTGACCCTTTTAGGAATTTGTTTAAGAATAATCAATTGCTTTCCTCCGTACTCTAACGGATCGTCCCTGGTCCTGTGTAAAATTTCGTCTCTTATGGATTTTTTTACAAATTTAACGTGTACTTCTCTAGGGAGATTATGTCGCCTAGCAAAATGTGTATGAATCCTATAGATCTCGTCTATTTCGTTAGCCATTTCCTCTTTTCCGATTCCTAATGCTCCTGCCAACAGTTCAATCATTGTATCAGGTAGGTCTTCCCCCTTTTCCTCTTTAATATTTTGAAATCGTAAAAAGAAGGCAGATTTTTCTAATTCCAGGGTGATTACTGTCATTTCGAGCTCCCTATTGGCTTGCGTCAATCTTTCATTAATTTCATCAACTCTTTTCTCTTCTTTCACCATTTTATCCTCTATTTCACATACTCTTTGCTCAGTTTTTATAATCTGTTGTTGGAATATTTCAAATTTCCCATCCATGGCTTGTATCTTTTCTTTAAGTTCTCCCGTATCATTTCTAACCTCTCCTATTTCTCTACTTATTTCTTTTTGATTTTTACATATCGTCTCTTGCATGGCTAGTAGAGTTGCTTGCAATTCTCTGAAGGATCCTGATCTATCTCTCTGTGTCACCTCTTCCAGAGATCTCTGTCTTGCTGGGCTGGGATCTGGAACTACAGTTTGAGCGGTCTGCTTTTTCCCCGCCCCGATCTTTGTCAAGTTAGAAACGCTCGTCATTTTGCACCAACTATTCCACTTATCTACAATGCTTAAATTTCTCTCCAGGGTAGCAAAAATTTGTTATCTAATTTAAATATTTCTCATAAAAGTAACCGCTTATTTGTATTTACTTCAATTCTAATATCAAGCAAATGGTTCAAAACATATATTAGCTATATATATATATATATATATATATATATATATATATATATATATATATATATATATATATATATATATATATATATATATATATATATATATATATATATATATATATATATGAAAGTCCAATATTTTCAACAAGTGTCCAATCGTTATATATACTTTCCTTTAGTATTTTGCCAATGGTATCAAAATATTTCTTTTTTCTTTTTTCCCCAAGACTTAAATCCGGAGCAATTCTCAATATCAATCCAATTCTCTCAATGTCCAAATTGTCCACCAAACTTCAATAGCAAAAGTCAATTTATTAAATTTAATGTCTCTTTTTTCTGTTTTTTGAAATTATATCCCAAATGTCTTTCTATTTCTTCTTTTCTATCCGCTCTGCTTACCACTGTTGATCAAACGACTGCAGTCAAAATGTCCACTCTCTCCAATTAGTCAGCGCTTTCTCTTTCTGGTTGTTCAAACAGTTATCTGCCCATAACAATAAATTTTCCGATGTTGAAAAGCCAAAAGTAACCCCTGAGGAGTTTTTAACATAAATCTTCAAGCATCTAATGCAATGTTGATGTTTTGGTTTCTTTTTTGCCGCAACTTTGTATCGCCGCTGTTTCAGAGGAGTGGGAGAAAAGGGAAAGCTCTTCCACCCCTCCTTTCTTTCGGGCCACTTTTCTTTCTCTTATCAGAAACCTTCGGACTGTTCTTCCATCCGAATCACTCACCAGGTCACCAAGATTTATTTCACTAGATCCGATCCGTCTATTGTACTACTATTTCACCGCTTCGTTTCGGCCAGCTGTCTGCTGTCATTTTCTCCCGGTCGCCATTACGGGCCGTCTCCTTTCCCCGCTCGACTTCTCTGAGGCTTCCCCGAGTACGCTGATCTCGACTGCCGTCGTCAATCGCTCCTCCAGACGCCTCTTATCTTCCAGTCCCCCTTCGAGGGATCTGGGGACCCCAAAGGGTCCGTCAAGCGGTGGAAAGCGGGGGGGAAACAAAAACTCCAGATGGAGAGTCGTTCCTCACACCCATTCCTCTCAACAGCTGGCCCCGCCCTCATGTGCTCGTGTATTGTTGTGGTTGAAGCTGAAGTAGTCATTGTCAGGAAGGACGTAGCAGATAATTTTATGAGTTATGCTTAGGTCGTGCCAAAGGCGACGTAGTTCTAAGCTTTCTAAGCCCAGGATTTTGAGTCTGGTTGCGTATGGTATTCTGTTGCAAGTAGAGGAGTGGAGGACTCTTCTTGTAAAGTATCTCTGGACACTTTCTAATGTATTTATGTCCGATATGCGGTGTGGGTTCCAGACAGATGAGCTGTATTCGAGGATTGGTCTGGCGAATGTTTTGTATGCTCTGGTTAGTAGTGTGATATTACCGGAGAAGAAGCTACGTAAGATTAGGTTAACAACTCTTGAAGCCTTTTTGGCGATGTTGTTGCAGTGGGCTTTGGCACTTAGGTCATTTGATATGAGTATTCCAAGGTCTTTGACAGAGTGAGGGTCGTCTGTAAGGTCTTGACTGTTCAGCTTGTATTTAATGTTCTGATTTTTTTTTGCCAATGTGTAGGACAGAGCATTTGTTGGTTGAGATTTGGAGTTGCCAGATGTTTGACCATTCTGACACAAAGTCTAGGTCTTTTGGGAGGATAGCAGTGTTGTCGGTGGTGTTGAAGAGTTTTACATCATCGGCGAAGAGAACGCAGTCGCTTGTAATGTGATCGCAAAGGTCATTTATATAGAGTATGAAGAGTGTGGGTCCTAGTACGCTGCCTTGGGGTACACCGCTGTTAACAGGAACGGGATTTGATAGGGCGCTCCCTATTTTGACCATTTGTTGTCTGTTTGACAGGAACGCAGTTATCCAGTCATGTAGGGGTCCAGAGATGCCGTAGGATTTCAGTTTCAGAAGTAGTTTATCGTGAACCACTGAGTCGAAGGCTTTACAGAAGTCTATGTAAACTGCGTCTATTGTTTTGCCCTGGTCCAGTTTTTGTAGTAGTTGTAGATTGCAGGATAGTTTTTTCCTGAAACCGAATTGTTTGTTTGAAAGTAGGTTGTTAGTTTCTAGGTGGAGGGTAATGGATTGGTTTATGATTGTTTCCATGTCTCTGCATGTGACGCAGCATAGGGAGTTATTTATATAATAACTCCCTATTCTATTTATATTTATATGCTATTTATATTTATATTTATATGCTATTTATATATTTATATTTATAAAGTAAATTGACTCAGGCAATACACTGTTCATTAAGCACTTGTGTCAAAGAAAAAACTATAAATAAAATTATATATTTAAAAAAAATCTCTGCATGCCTGCAGCCGCCTTCTGTCGAATTTTGTTTAAATTCCTGAAGCTGATTAATTTGTGAACTAGGGATATATTTAAAAAGATTAAAAATTTAGTTTCTAGTCTTGAGTAATTTCCATGAAGAGGTATTTTCCATCATGAATATTTTCTAAGGTGGGCCAGTTATTCAACACTAATTTCTTACTTTCCTCATAACTTCATGAGCTGTTACTTATCTCACAACATTTTTCATCTGAGACAAAAGAAAGGGGGGGGGAATCCCAAGGGTGCACCTGCCTATTACTTACCTTTGACTGGAAATTGTGCTTTTAAGAAAGAGAAGATCATTGAATGGTAGGGTTGGCTTGGCTTAAAGCAGTGAAGAACAAATAGGCAGTGGTTAGGGCCCTGGATAACATTTCTTTTAATCAGAATCACTTCTTGAATTTTCCTCCCTGCCTGGAGAATAACCCATGAGTTGGGGGGGGGGGCGGAGTGGAAATTTAAAGGGAGAGAGGGTATGTGTGTGTGTGTGTTTTATGTCTGGCCAGGATGAAAAGTGAGAATTTTGATATTTTATTTTGTGTGAGAAGACTTAACGAGTTATGTTGATAGTTGATCTATAGAAAACTCATAGAAAGTTATGTATTTCTCTAAGTTCCAAACATTTGGAGAGAGAAAAACTTTTTTTAACATTACCACTCTCCTGGAAGAAATGCATTCACTGCCCCCAACCTTTTCTAACCGAAATGTGTGAGACAAAGAGGGAGGAATGGAAGTGTACATAAGAAATCTGTTATTAGTGCAAAATTTTGTTTTGAAAATTTTCTGTGTGTCTTGTCTGTAATTTTTTCCCCTAACTCACTGGTTACATAGTATTTGAGATCCTTTCTGAAGGAATTATTTTCTATTCTCCCTTTCCTAAATTACGAAACATCTGAATTATGTTTCTGGGTGATTGCTTTGGAGATTTTTTTTTTCTGTCAAAAACCCAAGGGATGTAGTTAATATTAACTGCTAGATAGCATGTTCACTATCTAGGAGCTGAGATAGCGCAGTGGTTAAAAGCAGCATTGCGACCTTCAGCTGATTGCTAGTTCAGCAGTCCAGCTGTTCGAATTTCACTAGGCTCAAGGTTGACTCAGCCTTCCATCCTTCCGAGGTGGGTAAAATGAGGACCCAGATTGTTGGGGGCAATATGCTGAACTCTGTAAACCGCTTAGAGAGGGCTGGAAAGCACTATGAAGCGGTATATAAGTAAAGTGCTATTGCTATTGCTATTCACGATACTGTAAATCTCATTTTGCCTTTCAAATTGTATCTGAATAGGAAGGGGGTGCGTTTCCCCCCCTCTTCCTCTTAACCATTTTTTTTTCTGCTTAACCCTTTTGCCTGAGAAGGGAGGGGCACAGTGCATCCGATCTCTTCTTACACACACACACACACACACACACACACACACACACACACACACACACAGTATTACAAAACAGAACAATGAGCAATAGCTGGAAACTAATCAGGGAAAGAACAAATTTAGAACTAAGGAAGATTTCCTGATTGTGAGACTAATTAATCAATGGGATGATTGTCTCCAGAAGCTGTGGGTGCTTCACTACTGGAGATTTTTAAGAGGAAATTGAACAACAATTTTTCAGAAGTTGGACCAGAAGACCTCCAAGGTCCCATCCAATAAAATTTCAGTGATTTTCCTTTGCATTTTAGTTTGGATTTACCCTAAATAATCCATTGGAGGGCATTCTTGTCAAAGGAATAATCCTATGAAATTTTATTTACAGCATGTGTTTTTGGAACCTTGCTACTGCAAAGAGATGATTAATTGCTGTATACTCTGTGTGCTCAATTTGTTTTCCTTTTCCTTGGAGTCAAGGAGAGGGAGGGAAACCTTTATATAGAACCAATTTGGTCTCATGTTTAAGGTCACAGGCTACAAAGCTGGAGAACTGTGAATTCAAATCCTTCTTTGGCCATGAGGGCCAGTTGGGTGATTTGGGGCTAGTTATTTTTTTCCCCTCAGCCCTAGGTAGGAGGCATTGGGAAACCATGTCTGTATCTGTTGCCAAAGAAAAACTGTTGGCCCCCCTAGGCAGTTGTTTGCAACATGCTTTCCCTAGTATAGATTACAACAGGGGAGAAGCCACTGGTGAAATTCAATTTTTTTTCCTACCGGTTCTGTGGGCGTGACTTGGTGGGCGTGGCTTGGTAGGGGTCATGTGACTGAGTGGGCGTGGCCAACATTTATTTATTTATTTATTTATTTATTTATTTATTTATTTATTTATTTATCATATTTATAGGCCGCCCAACTCCCTCAGGACTCTGGGCGGCTTACAACATGAAAAATACATTTTATAAAAAACTATAATAGACATTAAAAATATACAAATATAAAAATTAGAAATTTAAAAAATTACAAGCCTAATCTTCATACATGGGGGAGACCTAGAGTATTCAAATGGTCTATCACCCTGTCTGCAGGAAGAGTCATGTCTTGATAGCTTTTCAGAAGGCCAGCAGGGTAGGAATAGTTCGGATCTCTGGGGGAAGTTGGTTCCAGAGAATTGGGGCTCCCACAGAGAAGGCTCTCCCCCATGGTCCCGCCAACTGACATTGTTTGGTCAAAGGGACCTGGAGGAGACCAACTCTGTGGGACCTAACCGGTCGTAGGGAGGTATGTGGTAGGATGCGGTCCCGAAGATAACCTGGCCCTGAGCCATGTAGGGCTTTAAAGATGATGATCAACACCTTGAATTGCGTCCGGAGACTAATGGGCAACCAATGCAGCTGGCGGAGAATGGGTATTACGTGGGTGTATCTTAGAACACCCACCACAGCACACGCAGCCGCATTTTGCACCAATTGCAGTCTCTGGATACTCTTCAGGGGTAGCCCCATGTAGAGCGCATTACAGTAGTCTAGTCGTGAGGTGACAAGGGCATGAGTGACCGTGGGTAAGGCCTCCTTCTCCAAGTAGGTGCACCAGGTGCACCTGTGCAAAAGCTCCCCTAGCCACAGCTGAGAAATGTTGGTCTAATTTTAGCTGTGGATCTAGGAGAACTCCCAAATTGCGAACCTGTTCGGAGGGACTTAATTTCTCCCCCCAAAACCAGGGAGGGACAGTCGATATAGTCCTTAGGGGGCAATATCCAAAGCCACTCAGTCTTGTCAGGGTTGAGCTTGAGCATGTTCCTTCCCATCCAGATCTTAACATCGTCCAGGCATTGGCATATCACCTCCACTGCCTCCCTGAATTGAGATGGGGTGGAGATGTACAACTGAGTATCATCAGCATATTGATGAAACCTCACCCCGTGTCGGCGGATGATCTCACCCAGCGGTTTCATGTAAATGTTAAACAGTATGGGTGAGAGGACCGAACTCTGAGGCATCCCACAAGTTAGGGGCCTAGGAGACGACCTCTGTCCTCTTGTCAACACCGACTGCGTCCTATCGGAGAGGTAAGAGGAGAACCACCGTAAAATGGTGCCTCCCACTCCCACCTCGCCGAGTCGGCGCAGAAGGATACCATGGTCGATGGTATCGAAAGCCACTGAGAGGTCAAGTAATACCAGGATGGATGGATGACCACCATCCCGGGCTCACCAGAGATCATCCATCAGGGCGACCAAGGCAGTTTCCGTGCTGTAGCCGAGCCTGAAACCCGATTGAAAGGAATCCAGATAATCGGTGTCCTCCAATAACCGTAGGAGCTGGAGCACCACCACCTTCTCAACAACCTTTCCTACAAAAGGTAGGTTGGAGACCGGACGAAAGTTCTTCAAATCCGCTGGGTCCAGGGAAGGCTTCTTAAGGAGGGGTCTCACCACCGCAACCTTTAGGGGTTGCGGTACAGATCCCTCCCTCAGAGAAGCATTGATCACAGCCTGGATCCAGCTGCGTGATACCTCCCTGCTGGCCGAGACCAGCCAGGAAGGACATGGGTCCAATAAACAGGTGGAGGAGCTCATCGCTCCCATGGCCTTGTCCACATCATCAGAAGTAACTGGCTCAAATTTATCCCATAAAACCGGACTAAGACTCGTCCCTGTCACCTCGGGTAACCCTGTCCAGCCGGAGTCCAGATTCGACCGGATCCGAGCGACTTTATCCATCAGAAACTGAGCAAATTCCTCAGCTCTGCATTGCAAGTTGAAGGCAGGTTAAAGTCCCCCAGCACCATAAGCCTGGGGAATTCCACCGCCAATCCCGCTACCATCTCTAGCAGCACAGGCAGGGCCTTTGTAACACAGCTGAGAGGCAGGTATGCTAACAAAAGGCCCACCTGAAGCCCTAAGTCCAACTTCAGAAGGAGCGTCTCACACCCGACAATCTCCGGGGCAGGGCTCCTACAAGGATGAAGATTCCTGCGCTCTATAACGGCCACTCCTCCCCCCCCTTCCCTGCGGTCGTGGCTGGTGCAACACTGAGAACCTGTCTGGGCATATCTCCAAGAGGGCAACCCGCCCCCTCTTGGCCCAGCCAGGTCTGTTATGCATGCCAGGTCAACCCCCTCTTCAGTGATTAAATCACGTACGAGGGGGGCTTTGTTGACAATTGACCTGGCATTCAGTAGCAACAGCTTGAGCCCAGGGCCCTGAAATCCCCGGTCACCAGGTATTCGGGTTGAGCCCGATGGAACCCAATCGGAGGGGCCGGAACAAGGGACGCTTGTAAACAGCGAGGTCTTATTCCCCAAGAGCGGCCCACCCCTCGGCTCCCGCCATACCTACCTCTCCCCATAATGACCAAGATGTTCTGACTCTCATCCCTCCAGAGATCCCCTCCCCTTCCCCGCTGGTCCTCCTCTCTCCCTGCAGGTCATCCATACCATTCACACTGAGCCGGATAGGATAGTCCGCCCCCCCCTCCGCTTCTCTTTCCACACTCAATGGAGGGGGACCTAATCCCGGTCCCCGGCTCACTCATTCTATCTAATCATACATCATATTCAGACCTATACATTCCTATTCCCCAATCACAACACACTCATAACCCAAACCATTTTTAAACCAACCACACCACTTCCGGGGTAAGATTAAAAAAGCTAATTGTCACTTATACTAGAGTCCATAGAGACTGCGTGTGTGAGATCTCCGGGCCCAGTCTGGCTTAGTTCTTAGTCTTTGATTTTTTTCCCCAGGGTCCGCAGTTGTCATAAAAAACATCTGAATTACTTTGTAAATGTCCACTGCTCTCCCTTGCAAGGTTAAAGCTGATGAGGCTCAAATCCAGGATATCCCCCAGGAATCCACTTCTCCGATCCCCCAGCAGACTTCCCAATGCAGCTAAAAGCTCTGGTCTTGATGTTATACTCCTCTTCTCCCTCGACACCTCATTGTTCACCCTCGTGGCAGCATAAAACAGCCTGTCTGATCGAAGATTCATCCCGAGGGCCAGGCAGGAAGCCGGGGCTGCATCAGCCAAAAAAGGCCTCATGGCTGCAATGGCTATGGCACTAATGATGGTTTTTATATGAGAGCGTCGCCGCGCTCAAGAGGGAGAGATTGTCCAGCAGGAGGATCTAGAGGGCCTCCACAGGCCTAGTTGACACTGCGATGAGAGTACTAATGTCCAAAGAAAATCGCCATGATATTGGAGGAGAGACAAACGCCCTCCAGGATAAAATTGACTCTCCTGAGAACCAAGCCGATCCCGCCATTGAAAACAACTGATGGCAAAAGACCAGCTGCCATAGAAGAAGGTGGCAACAGCAGCGAGCACAACAGAAATAAGCATGGCCAGAGATTTTTATCAGCCAGTAGGCCTGGGCACTCATCTTAGAGCCACATTGCTCTAAACCAGCGGTTCCCAACCTGGGGGTTGGGACCCCTTTGGGGGTTGAACGACCATTTCCCAGGGGTTGCCCCGGCATCCTCAGCTCCCTGTCGGAGTGAGAATTAATCTCACAGAGGCGATGTTTGATCTTTCTCCTGGAATTCAGACATTAGAAATAAAGCCAGAGTTTAAAAGTCTAATTAAAATATTTATTTTGGTACAAAAACAATAAAATCTCATTGTTTACATCTCTGCTATAAAATGCGACTCTCCCAGTCAAGAGTCAAGTAAGAAGGAAGAATGGAGATTCAGGAATGCACACATGCGTACAAGAACATATCAATCATGTGCTCAGGAATGTACCATTATATTAGATAGGGATGCAGCTCCCTACATATACATACAACTGACAATAAATCACACCGTGACACCCCTTCTTTGTCTGTTGGGTGGATATGCTTATATTACTCTACACACATTAAATATGTCAAAGATTCATGTCGTGCTGCTGGCAATGGCTTGTTCAAGATGTCAGCTATCTGGTATTCTGTTGGCACATATTCTAACTTTATAAAACCTTGTCTTACTAAATCTCTAACATTTTTATAACGAATGTCAATGTGTCTGGACCTTGAACCTGTGAAACGTGTTTTTGAAATGTAAACTACTGATTGATTATCTTCCATCATGGTGATTGGCTTCTTCAGTTTGGTCCAGATATCTGTAACTAAAGCGTAAAACCAGGTTAATGAGTTACTAGCGTTAGAAATACAGGCTTATTCTGCCTCAGTTGAAGAACAAGAAACAAAACTCTGTTTTCTCACGTTCCAATGAATGGGACATCCATTCAGGTACATTATGAAACCTGAAGTGCTTTTTCTTGATTCCTTATCGCTTGCCCAGTCAGCATCTGCATAACAACACAATTCAGCAAAATCAGAATGTGTTGGTTCTAGCTTTAATTTCATGTGTTGAGTGTATTTTAAGTATCTCAGTAACTTCTTAAAACATGACCAGTGGAACTCTTTTGCTTTGCTTACATTTTTTTACGTGACAACAAATTAACACTAAGTGCTATGTCTGGTCTAGTCCAATCACTAATGTATAGTAGTGAACCAATTACTGAACGATAAAGTGTTTGATCCTTGAACTCAGGACTTTGTTCATCTTTCAAATTACAAAAATCTGTTTGCATAGGAGTATATGTTGGTGTAGCATCTTGCATGTTGCAATAGTGTAACAGTTGTTCTATCTTGACCTGTTGTGAGAGGCTAAACCCCTTCTGTGTCTTTTCAATCTGAACACCTAAATAATCATTGATGTGACCTAATGACTTCAATGTGAAGAATCTCTTCAAACCTGTAACAAAAATTTCACTCATACGTTTGTTAGGACCAATGTAAACAATGTCATCAACATAAACAAGAACAATTTCATATTCATTTCCATACCTTTTTGTGAACACGCATTCATCAGTTTCGGACTTAATAAAGCCCATAGAATTTAGTTTGTCTTTGAGACAATTATACCACATTAAACCTGACTGTTTCAGACCATAAAGACTTTTGTTGAGAATCCACGTGTCCCCTTCTCGGCCACGGAGGTCGTCACAAAATCCGGGGGCGCACTTCACATAGATTTCTTCATTTAGGTCTGCATGTAGATAGGCAGTTTCAACATCAAATTGGAAAACTTCAAGTCCAAGAATGGTAGCTGTAGTTAAAGCTATTTTTACACTTTCAGTTCACACTGTAGGTGAGTAAGTGTTTGTGTAATCTTCAGGATAACTTTGTGCGAAACCTTGTGCTACAAGTCTTGCTTTGTATAATGATTCACCATCTGGTTTTTGTTTGATTTTGTACACCCATCATGTGCCAATGACTTTCTTATTTTTAGGAGGTGCTGCAGGGGTAAATACCTGAAGTTCCTGCAGACTGTCCATCTCAACTTGCATGGCAGTGTGCCATTTGTCTTGTTCATCTTCAGAAAGATATTTAATTTGTGCATAAGTCTCTGGTGGAAGTGTAACGTTACAAATCAATGGTGATGGTCTGTCTGTGCAATGCAATGTGTATTTCTTTGGAGGAATACCTTTAGTAGTTCTCTTGGAATGTCTTGGAATGGTTGTCCAATCTTCTTCTTCGTCCTCATCTCCATCGTTGTCGCTAGCAAGAGCGTCCGCTGCAGGTGAAGATGGAATGTTAGATGTGTAATCTCTGGGAAAATAAACTCCAGGATCATTAGAATGTACCCTGGACCAATCTGAGTATTCTTCAAAGTTAGCAGAATTAGAAACTGTTATCATATTGTTAGAGTCAATGAATTTTCCCCATTTTGAATTGTCATCAATACCCATGTATCTCAGTCTCTTAGCAATTTGGCCACCTTTTCTTCTCAGTGCTAATGGAATGTTCACCATTGCATATGAACCAAAAATGTGTAAATTAGAAAGATCTGGCTGGTACCATGCAGCATGTAGAAAGGTGTTTGGTCAATCACACTACTCCAAGTGCGATTAACAATGTAGTTTGCATACTTAACTGCTTCGCGCCAAAATGAATGTTTCAGATTAGCATCTTCTAGGAGGCAGCGCATCATGGTTTGGAGAACTCCTTGTCGTCTCTCTGCTACTCCGTTGTGAGGTGGCGAGTAAGGCGGGGATGTTTGGTGTATAATACCGCTTTTGCGCATCCAATCCTGGAAACGTTGTGACATGAACTCGGAACCGCGATCACTCTGAATTCTACGGATCTTCACCCCATGTTGATTGTAGGCCTGGACTGCAAAGTCTTTAAAGATCTGAAAGGTCTCAGATTTTTCTTTCATAGGAAAGACATAACCATATCTAGAATGATTGTCAACAATAGTTAAGAAATACTTTTTACCGCCAATAGTCGGCCCATAAGGACCCACAATATCAGTGTGAACCAAATCAAAAATGTGTGTTGACTTATGTATAGCATGTTTTGGAATGGCTGCTGCCCTTGATTTTGCCTTTTTGCAAATAGCACAATCCAAATGTACCTTACATCCTTTGAAATTCAAACCTTGTGCAAAGAATGGCATTTTCTTAAGAACCTCAAATCTTGGATGACCCAATCGTCTGTGCCATTTATGAATACATCTGTAATGTAAAGGCCTGCCTTTTAAAGAATTAACAAAATTAACATTTGAAATCGGAACTTTAGGTTTGTTTTTAGGTGCCTGTGTGGCAATCACAGGATCTCTCTCTGGGACATATCTCTCAGGGCCTGCATTGCCATTAATTGAGGGTTTTATACTTGCTTGATTTTGAGGCTCAGATTTTGGCCTTAAGTAGTAGACTCCACCAATCAAAATAGTGTCAGCAACAATCTCACCATTCTTAACAATGTAACTTGCTTTCTTAAAGTGATGAACCTGAAAATCTAAAATAGTAGTTAAATGACTATGACTAAGCAAATTAAAAGCTGCAGAAGGAACATAATAAACATCTGGAACCAGTGTATTTAACTCTTCAATGTAAACAGTCCCTATTCCTTCGACTCTGCAAGGTTGTTCTGTGAATGCATAAAGTTCATGAAGTTCTGGTTCTGGTTTGTGCATTTCTTTGAAAAGGTGCTTTTGGTAAGGAATGCTGATTGATGCACCCGAGTCCAAAGTCCATAATAAGTGCCGGTCAAATTGCTGACGTGATTGGACAGCTTGTGTGATGGCAAGAGTGGCATATGGGCCTTGTGAGTCGCGCCTGGGACCAGGGCGACGTTGACTTCCACTTCTGCTTCTGCTGCCTCTGTAGACTGTTTCTCTGGGCAGGGACGTGCTTCTGTAGACTGTGCCTCTGGGCTGGTACTGGTCTCTGTAGTCTGTTCCTCTGGGCTGGACAGGAACTTGAGTGTGTTGCAATTGAAGACAATCTCTGCTGGTGTGCCTACATGATCACAATATTGGCAATGTGGCAACCTTGGAATGGACCCTGTCGGAGGGTTGTCTGATTGGTGCCCTGGGCGCTGCTAGTGGGCATTGCAAGTGAGGTGTTGCAAGTACAATAGCTTCATATTCTGTTAAAATTCTACAAACATGATCAACAGTTCTTTGGGCTAGAGCAGTGGTTCCCAAACTTTTTCAGTCCACCGCCCCCCTTGGTGCTACAAACTCATCCTCACCGCCCCCCCATCCCACCCCCTCAGGTGGGCATGGCTTAGTGGTCAGGTGACCGGGTGGGTGTGGCCAACTTGTAAAGTGTGGTGAAACTCACTTAACAACGCTCTTGCTTAGCAACCAAAATGTTAGGCTCAATTGTGGTCATAAGTCTTTCTTTCGTTCTTTCTTCTCTACCTTCCCCCTTCTTTCTTTCTTTCTTTTTCTTTCTGTCTTTCTTCCTACCATCTTTCTTTTTCTTTCTTTCTTTTCTTTCTGTCTGTCTGTCTTCCTTCCTTCCTACCATCTTTTCTTTCTTTCTGTCTATCTTCCTTCCTACCTACCATCTTTCTTTCTTTCTTCCTCCCTCCCTCCCTCTTTCTTTCCTTTTTCTTTCCTTCTTCCCTCCCTTCCCTTCCCTCCCTCCTTTTCTGTCTGTCTTCCTTCCTACCTACCATCTTTCTTTCTTTCTTTCTGTCTTCCTCCCTCCCTCCCTCTTTCTTCCTTTCTTTTTCTCTTTCCTTTTTCTTTCCTTCTTTCCTCCCTCCTTTCTTTTCCTGTCTGTCTGTCTTCCTTCCTTCCTTCCTACCATCTTCCTTCCTTCCTTCCTTCCTTCCTTCCTACATCTTTCTTTCTTTCTTTTTCTTTCTTTCCTTTTTCTTTCCTTCTTCCCTCCCTCCCTTCTTTTTCTGTCTATCTTCCTTCCTTCCTACCATCTTTCTTTCTCTTTCTTTCTGTCTTCCTTCCTTCCTCCCTCCCTCCCTCTCTTTCTTTCTTTCTTTCTTTCCTTTTTCTTTCCTTCTTCCCTCCCTTCCCTCCCTCCTTTCTTTTTCTGTCTGTCTTCCTTCCTTCCTACCTACCATCTTTCTTTCTGTCTTCCTCCCTCCCTATTTCTTTCTTTCCTTCTTCCCTCCCTTCTCTTCCCTCCCTCCTTTCTTTTTCTGTCTGTCTTCCTTCCTTCCTACCATCTTTCTTTCTTTTTCTTTCTTTCCTTCTTTCCTCCCTCCTTTCTTTTGTCTATCTTGCTTCCTTCCTTCCTACCATTGTTCTGTCTCTTTCTTTCTTTCTGTCTTCCTCCCTCCCTCCCTCTCTCTTTCTTTCTTTCTTTTTTCTTTCCTTCTTCCCTCCTTCCCTTCCCTCCCGCCAGCCGTGGCCAGGCCACCGCCGCTCACCAGGCTGATGGCTTGGTAAGCGTTCTCCAGGTCGTGCACCAGGTCACAGAGCGCCATCAAGGCCAGCTGCCACGTCAGCAGCTCGGGGTGCTGCAGCTCTTCATTGAGCTTGGGGAGGCCTCAGCGGCCGAAAGCCACAGGCACCTTGGTGGGGTCGATGTCGGGGGGCAGCTGGGCTGAGATCCGCGGGTGCGCCATGCCGGAGGGGAGCCCGCTGAATTGCACATGCCGGGTTGCTAGGTGATGGGGATGCCGGGCGGGAAAGTCCGCACATGCACAGGTTCCGCAACGGGGCCTTCCCGCGGGTCTACGAGCGCTCACCCAAGCAGCTTTGGGAGCGGTCAGCTTTCCTCATCGCTGTGCCGCACTCAGTACCTAGCACTTGTAACTCCGTCACATTCCACGCTCTTGGATGCAGGGCAGCCCATTCTGAAAGAAAACATCTCGCGTTTTCTTTCAGAATGGACTGCCCTGCACACAAGAGCAAGGAACGCGAGAGAGCTTCAAGTGCTAGATAGGACACCCGTCACGTGGTTGGATGCAGTTTGGGGTGACCAATTGTGCGGAGCGGAGCCTGGGCAGGGGCTGGGCGGGGGCTGGGCGGGCCGCAAGACGGGCATCATACCTAGCACTTGTAACTCCATCACATTCCACGCTCTTGGATGCAGGGCAACCCATTCTGAAAGAAAACATCTCACGTTTTCTTTCAGAATGGGCTGCCCTGCACACAAGAGCAAGGAACGCGAGAGAGCTTCAAGTGCTAGGTAGTAGTCGCGCGGTGGGATTCAGTTTGGGATGACCAGTCGGGTGGGGTGGGGTGGAGCGGAGCAGAGCGGGGGCTGGGTGGGGGCTGGGTGGGGACTGGGCGGGCCGCGAGATGGGCATCATACCTAGCACTTGTAACTCCGTATATTTTTGTTCTGGCAAGTTTAGGGTGACACCCTTTCCTGGGCGTGACTCATGGAGTAAGGAAGGAGCCGGAAATGATGACCCATAATTAAGGTGACCAGACGTCCCGCTTTTGGCGGGACAGACACGCTTTTCAAGCGTGTGTCCCGCGTCCCGCATTCTTTCCAAAAAGTCACGCTTTTTTGAAAAGAATGCCGAAACAGCGGGACATCTGGTCACCTTAAAAGGAAAGACCACCCGCGCGTGCGCAGAAACAAGCTGTACTGGCGGCGGTAGCAACAGCGGCGGCAGCGCTGGCGAGTGAAGTTGGGTGAAAGCCCTGCTGATAACATGGTAGGTGGGAGGGTCGGGTGGATTTCCCCACCTGGAACGACCCCCCCAGCACGCGCGCTCAGGGAGGAGGCGGAGAGGCAGGCTCCTCCCGCGGGAAGAGCAGAGTCGCCCCTGCCCGCGAGCAAAGGGCAGAGCATCGGGCACCCCCCCACGCCAGCCCACGTCATGGCGAGCGAGGGAGGGAGGGAGGGGGCAACGGGCGCGCAGAGCTGCGAGGGAGTTGCGCAGGGAGCCGCGGCAAGATGCAAGGCGGTGGCAGGGACGGGAGGGCTCCGCGGCTGCATGGGGAAGGAGCCCCGGGCTGGGCAGGGAACCTTTACCCTTCTCTTCCTCTCTTCCTCCTCCCCCAGTTCGCGGGCTTCAACTGCCGGGCATCGTCCGCACGGCACGGTTCAAGAAACCTCACTGCGCCCCGTTCCTCTTTTTCTCTCGCTCCCGCTTCACAACTACTTCGACCTGGAGGATGCGGAGGAGATTCATCCGGGCCCAGCTAGAGCTAGAACTACATTACCCATGAGGGCCTCTGGCCTAACCATCTGGTTGCATAGATTTATGAATAGACGTGTGCGCAGCCTGCAGCTGCCGCTTCAATTTTATACAATTGTTGGGCAGAAAACAACGGAAAACTCAGCAGTTTAATTCAGTTGTGATTGGACAGAAATACATGCTTTCTTCACTTCCAAGTCTATTGGTTGTGGTGACTCCCCCCCCCATCTGGATTCCGTTCAGCGCTAGAATTAGGCTGGCCAAGGCTCTCTGGACGGACTTATATGGAAACTGCATAACCTCCCGCCTCCCCACCCACCCACCTGGACGCCGACATTTGCGTTATTTTGCCCTCTGCGCATGCGCAGCGTTCTGCGCATGCGCAGAGGGCAAAATTCAAATGGCGACGTCCAGGCGGGCCCGCCCCCCCCCCCCCCCCGTCAATGGTGTCCCGATTTAAAAAAAAAATCTGGTCACTTTACCCATAATGTTCTTCAGGAATGTAAGAGAGTTGGCAGACATTTTGTTTTTCATTTTGCAGTCTGCTCTCTAATAAAGCCCTCCTTAAATGTATTATTTCACTATGTTGACTTTCAAGAGTTTCTCTGTATCATGCATCAATGAATTTTTCTGTAGTTGATATATTATGGGAGGAAGCTCCCTCAGAGAAACTTTCAAGTTGTTGGGGCTGAATTTGTTCTATTTGAGGAACTTTTGGGATGGCCCCCATCCGAGTAGAATTTGCCCCAGGGTTAAAGGACGTGCTTTTGACATCTTGTACTAACCTCTGAAAATTTTCTTCTTGCTGTAGGACATCTGCTTCTGTAGGTTTTTCAGCTGTGATTGAGTGCGTAGGAGAAGTTTGCAGAGATGCCGTGGGGGTTTGCCTTGAAGGAGAAGTTAGAATAGGAGATGAGGCAGGAAGATATCTTACTTCTTGAAGGATTTTCTCCTCATCGTGATTTGGTTGATCAAGGATATATTGTAGTTCTTTCTCCGGAGAAGACATTTCGGTAGATTTATGGACTGGCTTACTTCAAAATAGAGATAACATTCTTATCTAGCTGGCTGAGCTAAAATGCAATAAAACTGTCAAAATTAATTAAAGTCCGGGAACCAAAGTCCTACCATGTCGGAGTGAGAATTAATCTCACAGAGGCGATGTTTGATCTTTCTCCTGGAATTCAGACATTAGAAATAAAGCCGGAGTTTAAAAGTCTAATTAAAATATTTATTTCGGTACAAAAACAATAAAATCTCATTGTTTACATCTCTGCTATAAAATGCGACTCTCCCAGTCAAGAGTCAAGTAAGAAGGAAGAATGGAGATTCAGGAATGCACACATGCGTACAAGAACATATCAATCACGTGCTCAGGAATGTACCATTATATTAGATAGGGATGCAGCTCCCTGCATATACATACAACTGACAATAAATCACACCGTGACACTCCCCCCCCCACTGCCACAAGCCTGGCCATTTTTATTTATTTATTTATTTATTTAGTGCTCTTATATGCCGCCCTACTCCCTGAGGACTCCCTGAGGACCATATCGCGCCCCACAACCCGCGCCCCCACCGCGACCCACCCTGTTGCCGCCATTTGGGTTCTTTTACCCTCTGCACATGCGCAAAGCATTTTGCATGCGCAGAGGGCAAAAGAACTCAAATGGCGGCATCCAGGTGGGCAAGGGAAGTGGGCGGGGGAAGCCCTGCGCCGCGGCCGCCACCAGCTCCATCGGCTCTGCGACGACCAACAGACAAGAACGAACCAGGAGCATTTCACTCCTGTGAAAGGCGTGCGTGACTTTGGCGGGGGCGGGACAGGCGGCTGCCTGGAGAGAGCCATACCCTTCACCCCGAACGCTACAGGTAGACGGGAGAGACTCTGCGAAGGGGGTGGCTCTTTCCGGGCAGCCGCCTGTCCCGGCCCTGCCAAAGTCAAGCACGCCTTTCGCGACGGGGCTTGAAAACCTCCCAGGGGCAACACACGAAGCGAGCGGAGACCTCGCCCGGATCTGGAGACTTCGCCCAGATGCCGCCATCTGGGTTCTTTTACCCTTTGCGCATGCGCAGCTTTGCTCATGCGCAGAGGGTATAATAACCCAAATGGCGGCGGCGGGGTGGGTCATGGTGGGGGCGCGGGGGCGGGTCATGGGTCACGGCATTAGGAAAGTTGGGAACCGCTGCTCTAAACTCTGGGCGAGGTGATTCCTGAGGACCCAGTTGATGCAGTGGCACCAAGCCGCAGCGCAAACAAGCCGCGGCGCAGGAGCAACAAACCCCAGCGGTAAACTAACTGCCAAAGGGCCCAGCCACAATCTTCCAATGGCCCAGGATCCTTGCCAGCGGCAACGTCAGTCCCCAGATGAAACGTACCTCGCATCAGTCAGTGTCCTCTCATTCCAAGTTGCCTTGAGTCCCAGCAAATCCCTTTGCCTTGGTTTTTCTTATTGCGAGAAGTTCTACGGCCTCGCGGTCGCCATTTTACTGTCAGCAGCGTCCTTCGAGCCTGGAGCTTCTCGGATCTCTTGCCTACTTATCTGGCAGTCTCCTTCGTCCTCATGGACTGGGGGAGCTTCCTGGTATCTTAAGCTTTCTCCCAACCAGCAAAGAGATGAAATAATTTGGGTTGGGGGTCTGTACATCTACACAAATTCAGCAAAGGGAGCGGAGGGATGTTCTCCTGCTGCCTCTCCCATAGCTCCACCCCGGAAGCAACATGACATCACTCACGGCAAGGTTGGGTGGCATCACCCCACCAATCCATGCCCATCAAGCAATGCCCACAGAACCAACAGAAAAGTTTGGCCAAGTCTTCTACCGTTCACCCTGGCTGCTTCTCACCTTCATGTTTGCTCTGTGTGAATGAGCCTGAGAAGGAGGAGAAAAGCAGCCACATTGCAGCGGCAGAGAGAAGACAAACTTTTCTCCCTCCCTTCACAGCGGAACTGCTCCTGTGGCCGCCTGTCCCTCTATGGTCCCCCCCTCCCCCTGCGTTGAAATACCTTAAAAACTGCAGCCGACGGCGGCTGCCTTCTGAGCAGCTCTGCTGTGATGCAGTCCCTCTGGCTGCTGCCGTTCTCCTGGCTAGATCCGGGCGTGAGCTGCACCAGCAGGCAATGACCATTGCCCCCATCGCCGCCCTGTTCATGCTGGCCGTGCAAGCACATCCCATTGCCTGCCAGTGCAGCTCACGGCCGGACCCGGCCAGGAGAATGGCAGCAGCTGGAGGGACCGCGTCACAGCAGAGCTGCTCAGAAGACAGTCGAAAATGACTGCCAGCAGCTGGAGGCTTCTCAGCATGAAAGATGTCTGAGCCTCGCTATATCCTCCCCCCACCAAGGCGCAAAGGTAGGTGAGCAAGGCAGATGGTGAGCGGGCGGTGGCTCTGGGGCCTCGCGGAATGGTGCATCCCTGGGCCCCGGCCCCTGATCCAAGGCGAAGGGCAGCATGCATTGCTTACCTTTGGTGAGCTGAGCTGAGCGGGTGAGGCAACTGGCGAGATTATTAGCAAAGGGAACAGGGTTTCCTCCTCCTCCTGGAGCCCATTATGACGCAGAGCCACAATGTGACCCTGTCCCACTCACCCCTGGCAACAGCAGTGTTGTCATAATCGTGGGTCAGCAGGCAGACCATGAGGTGGCGAACACGGCAGGACACTGTCTTGGAACGGAGAGCAGGTCGCACGTCTCCTTGAGCAACCGGGCATGCCCAGCTGCACCAACAAAGGCAGCAAGTAGCTGCCAGCCGTTTCCTGCTGCAAAAATCTTTTTCAAATCCTGACTGTCGGGCAGCGAGACCCAGCAAGAGATGAGGCACCAGAGAATCAGACCTTCTCTCCACCGCAGTGCTTCCTGGACACAGCTTACAGCTCCGAGCCCAAAGCAGCAGGAGGCAAGGGCTGCCTTGAGCACAAATGTACCGTGATGAAAGCGGAATGCTGTTGCTGCGCAAAGGCAAGTACAGGGGCGCTTCATGTCCACACTAAGGCTCTGGCCATCACCACTGCCACTTCAGCCGGCTGCGCTGCCCCACCTTGCCGTGAGTGACGTCGAGTTGGCCATGCCCATTCAGTCACATGACACCCCCCCAGTCACGCCTACCCAGCTGGTCATTAGGGAGAACTGGCTGTTAAATTACTTGAATCATGTCCCTGCCTAAAAGCAAAAGTTTTGTATGATGAAAGCGGAAGGCAATATTTTGTCTTCCTAGCTATACTCTTGTCTTCTTGCTATGCTGCCCCCCAAGAGTGATTTGTATATCATCTGCCTGAGACAACAGGCATTCCAGATATGGCTCACTGCTGGTCAGTGAAGCCTGTGTGCTTTATCTCTTAAAATCCTGAAATGTGTTAAGTTTCTTGAGTTACATTTTCCCCCTTAACATGGCATCTAATCAGGGTGAAAGGGGGGAAGAGAAAGTAAATGTTGGCAATCTTTGATAGAGCCTCCATGGACAAGTATAGTATATCCAACACAGGACAAATGATTTCTTTTTCTTTCTTTCTTTCTTTCTTTCTTTCTTTCTTTCTTTCTTTCTTTCTTTCTTTCTTTCTTTCTTTCTTTCTTTCTTTCTTTCTTTCTTTCTGTCTTTCTTTCTGTCTTCAACCTTTAGCTGTGGAAGCAATCCAGAAAACCATGAATACATTCTCATTTAGTTTCCCAGCTTTGTAGGACCTTATTCTGGGTATTATCAAGAACTTGGAAAGTATTAAATGTTTTTGCTTAATATTTAATATTAACATTAATTTTGCTTAATATTTTAAATATAAAGTAATGATGGGTCCCAGTCTTGCCTTTGGCTATAGGTGGCTGCATATAGTCCTATCACAGTATGGGAGCATGCTCTGTAGTTATGCTGATATGCAGGGGTGGGTTCTGACTTACCTCGCTGCCGGTTCGCTTCCTCATGCGCCGCGTGGGCATGTTGTGCATTGCGTGGGCATGTGCACATGCACAGTGCTAAAACCCCAGCTTCTGCACATGCACAGAAGCAAAAAAAACAACTTCTGCACATGTACGTAATTGAAAAACAAGATGGCGGCACCTATGGCACTGCTGAGAGAGCCAGTTCAGGGGTGTGTCCAGTTGGCCATCACTGCCAGTTTGGCAAGCGGGGGGAAATTTTCGCTACCGGTTCTATAGAACCGGTCCAAACCAACAGGAACCCACCTCTGTTGATATGCTGATCTCTCTTGATTTGTCTTCCTAAGAATAGAGGAAAAGTCTGCCTAGCAGCTTTCTCTTACATTGCCTGATTATATATTTACATTATCAAGATTAAAGAGCCAACCATGGCTAGTTAAGTTCAATTACCGTATTTTTCAGAGTATAAGACGCACTGGAGTATAAGACACACCTTAGTTTTTGGGGAGGAAAATAAGGGAAAACAATCTGCCTACCAGGTATTCATCTGGCTAGCGTCCTTAGTCTGGTCAGCTTCAGCACATTATTTTATACCCTGGTTAGGACTTTAAAAAACCTTCTTCTGAGAGAGTAACAATGAAAGAGCATGCAAGCCAGTAAGAGCTGGGAAGATTGTTAGCACCTGGTTAGGGCTAGAAAAAAACTTATTCGGAGCAGCTTCAGCACATTATTTTATCTCCTGGTTAGGACTTAAAAAAAACATTCTGGACTTCCGGTTTGGCGTTCGGCTTCGTCGGCGCTCCTTTTTAGGGCGCCTTTCCGACTCCCTGCCAAGCCGCCAGAACAGCTGTCTGGCGGCTTGGAATCTCTCTGCCCCGGACATAGGGGAGAGAGGAGAGCGTGGCAGGTGGGGTAGAGCCCCCTAGCGCCCTAGGAGCCATCCAGGGGCGCGAAGGGAAGGCTCCCCAGGTAGCCTGCCCCTAGATCCGGGAGCCTGGAAACCTCCGCTTTTTGCGGAGCAAGATGCCGAAGCCACCGCTGCTTCTAGAAGAGGATTCATAAAACTTTTTTTGTGAATGAAGCAGACAGAGAGAACCAGGGGCTTTGCTGGGCAAGTATGGATTTTTTTTCCTTCTTTTTCAACCCTCGGCTAACTTTCACTTCGAAAAAGAAACAAAGTAACATTTAACATGCAACAATATGGCGTTTGAAGGAGGAGAAGTGAAAGTGATTTCCGTTTTGCTTGTGGTTTTTTTTTCTTATGGAAACTCTTTGTTCTGAAGACTGGCTGTCCTTATATTTTCTGATAACTGATAATTAAATAATAATAATAAGGATTATTCGCCTTTGAAAGTGGAAAGTATTTTTTTTAGAGATCTGGCTTTTTAAGGCATTTTGAAGAAGTTGGGAAGAGAAGTGATGATTTTTGCTTTGTTTGTTTGTGGCTCTCTTTCTTATGGAAAATTACAACTTTGAAAACTGATTTTTTTTTCTGTCTCCTGATTTTGGAAAGTAAAAAACTCCTTGTCTCTCACACTGGAAAGAATTCTATTTAGAGCTATGGCTTTTCTTTATACTTCTTTGGAAATATAAAAATGGTTTCAAGCTTGGAAAGATTGGGTTTTTTTTCCTTCTGGCTTTTTCTCTTGTGGAAATTTTGAAAACTGACTTTTACTCTTTGTTCCGTGACTTTGGACTATAACAGCAACTGATAATTTTACTAAAATAAATAAATTATAAAAGACTATTTGCCCTGGAAATTGCAAGATTTTTTTTCTAAAGATTTGGCCCTCTTTTGCACTTCTTTGGAATTATAATAAAGAAGAAGTGAAAGTTATTTGCTTGTGGTCTTTGGACTTTGGGAAACTTTTGAACTTGAAAACTGGTTTTTATTTCTGATTCTCAACTTTGGACTATAAAACAATTGATAGAGATTTGGCATTTTCAGTGTATTTTTTTTTTGGAATTACAACAATGGCTTCAAAGTCTGGAATGATTGCTTTGAATAAAAGGCCTATTTATCCCTCTGTTTATACTTCCAAAATGCAACTTGCTACTGAGTCAACACCTCCACAAACTTTGACATCGGAAAATCTATTAAATACTTTAAAGATTATGAAACAAGACTTAATTTTGGAATTTAATCAAAAAATTACTGAAATAGAAAAAAAATGCAGGATGCTTTAAAGAATATGGAAAAGCAGCTACGGATGGATATGTTAGAGGTTTGCAAAGGTTTAGCAACAAATATTGATTTTTTGGAGGACTGTATTGAAACAAATAAACAAGCGTTGGCAACCTCGGTGGAATATATAAACAAATTTCAAAAGGACATCGCAAATTTTGAAACAGAGGTGTTGATGTCACAGTTTAGAAGAATGCAATTTGCTATAAGAGTAAGAGGGTTGAAGGAAGGTTTATATGATGATTTGAAAGGAAGAATGATTGAGGCCTTGGTACAAGTTTCTGGAATTTCTAAAGATGAGCTGGCTACACAAATTGAAAAGATATACAGGGTCAACTCGTGGCACGCAAAACAAAAACATTTACCAAGGGACATTGTTATATATTTTACCACAAGAGTCTTACGGAACAGAATTATTCAGGCTACGTTTAAGAACAATCTTCAGGTGAATGGTCAGGAACTTAGGATATGGAAAGAAATTCCCTCTAAAATGCTTAAAGCTAGAAAAGAATTTACTTTTTTGATTGATGAACTTAAAAGATTGAATTTACAATATAAATGGGAGGCACCAACAGGAGTAACGGTGAAATTTTTGGAGAAAAGATACCGGCTGAATACGATAAATAAAGCTACCGAATTTTATGTTAATATTTTAAAGGCTGATATATCTAAAATTCCAGAAGAAAGACGTATGAATGTAGAAGAGGACAAGGAGGAAAAGTCATCCTTACCGATTCAAAATGAAATAGTTTCAAAGAGTCAAAGTGAGCAGCAGAGCCAGAAAGATGTGGAAAAGGAGATGGAGCACTGGGATCAGATGGAAGATGAGCTGATAAATTCAAAATCATCAAGATACAATAGGAGGCAACCAATAAGATATAAAGAGAAGTAGTGTTGATATGTATTAGATGGATGGAGATAATATAATTGTATTTTCTTCTTCTCCTTTTTTTTGTTGTTTCTTCTTTTTTCTCTCTCTTTTAAATTTTTAAATTTTTTTTCTTTCTTTTAATAACTTTTTAAGAATTGGAATTTTTAATTTTTAATTAAAATTATTAAGTTATAAACTATCACAATTAGATTTTAAAATCTGTCTTAAAGGAAGGATTCTTTTTCTGTTCTAGGTATTTGTTTTTCTCTCTCTCTCCTCTAGATTTTTACTATTATTATTATTATTATTATTATTATTATTATTATTATTATTATTATTATTATTATTATTATTATTATTATTATTATTATTATTATTATTATTATTATTATTATTATTATTATTATTATCATTATCATTATCATTATCATTATCATTATCATTATCATTATCATTATCATTATCATTATCATTATCATTATTATTATTATTATTATTATTATTATTATTATTATTATTATTATTATTATTATTATTATTATTATTAATATTGCCTTTAAGGATATTTTTTATTATGAATTAACAAGTTGTTGTATAATAATATTATGTGGTTATGATGAAATTTAAAAGTTCTATTATTTAATATGTAGACACATAATACTTTTCTAGTTTTATTTGAGCTAATAAGTTGTTGTATAATAATATGTTGTTATGTGAAATTTAAAGGTATTATTATTTAATATTTTTTATTATGAATTAACAAGTTGTTGTATAATAATATTTTAGTTAATCATGAGATTATTATTATCATTAATGTTCTTTAAAGATTTAGTATTATTAATATTTTTCATAGGTGTAGAAAGTTGATTGAAAGGAGGAGGGAGAAACTGTTTTCCTTCCTTTGTATAACTTAGATTATTATTATCATTAATAATATATATTAATATATTTTTATTTTTTATCTTTTATTTTTTAGAATTATATTGGAAATAATATAAAATATAGAAATTTAATGATGTTAGCAATGTATAATTTGGAGTTGAGGGTTTTTTTTTCTTTTTTTTCTTTTTCCCCCTGTAATTATTGATATTATGCCCTGTATTCTCTCTGGGAAGTCCGGGGGGGAGGGGGGGAGGGAAGGGGGTGGGGGCGGGGAGAAAAACAAAAAATGTTTGTACTCTGTACTAATAAAACTTTTTCAATAGAAAAAAAAAGAGGGGAAAAAAACATTCTTCTGAGAGAATAACAATGAAAGAACCTGCAAGCCAGTAAGAACTGGGAAGATCATTAGTACCTGGTTAGGGCTAGAAAAAAACTTATTCGGAGCAAGTAGAGCAATGAAAAAAAACCTGCAAAGACTTACGGCTGGAAAAACATTCTTCGGAGAGAGTAACAATGAAAAAGCCTGCAAGGTAAGAGCTGGGAAGATCGTTAGCACCTAGTTAGGGCTGGAAAAAAAGCTTTGAAAAAGCTATATTCAGAGTATAAGACGCACCCAAATTTTCAGCCACTTTTAGGAGGAAAAAGGTGCGTCTTATACTCCAAAAATACGGTAAGTTTGGAATTTTTTTCCATCCCTAATATTGTAAATTAATCTGTTTGCACTTTGACATTGAACCATTTAAAAGTATTTTACCAACAAGATAATGGGAATATGTGGAATCGTGGCAAAAGAAAGATGGACACTTTCAGGTTCTGGTGAGCTGTGGCTTGCACTCACTGTGCCTTTGACTTCTCCGGCACTTGTGGCAAAAGTCTGATGTCCAGGTGTCTTTTTTATTTTTTTTATTTTTTTTATTTTTTAAAACTACAAAACAATACAAACAAACAAGAACACACATCCACATATAAACATAAATTCACTTTTTACAACAGTTTTGTCTCAGTATGTATTGTATTATTTACATTTTTCCCTTTTAGTCTTTTCTAATTGTTTTTATATTTATTGACCTATGTACACATTTCTATTTTTGTTTCTTCACATTAATTACTTATAACATCTGTTCTGTCTCCAGTTACAAATGTATCAAAAACACACTGTTTAAACGAACTTAATTTAATTAATGAACCACTGCTAATAACTGGCTTAGCAGTGGCAAAACACACAAATCAAAAGAAGCAATCCTTTCTTGCAGAAAGTCAGCTGCTAATTAGTATTCATTAGCAGCTGGCGTAAGTTCAGTCAGTCTTAGCTCAAAACAATGCAATTAATTCTGGTTATCTCATGTAATGTCCGAAGGCTTGGCAAAATGCCCAGGAGTCTTTCTTGATAAAAAATCTGAAGCAGAGAAACAGGAATTCACCAAAATTGTCTCTTTATTAAGTGTAAGGTTTTTACAAAACCAAAGTGTCCAACTAATTTAGTATTGTGACACCTTTCCATAAAGCATAATCTTTGGCTAGCAGGCTCATATAACTTCTCTCCTACCCAAGCTAAACCCTCTTTCATCAAGCAACTGGATTTGTGGTTCAAAAACCATTCATCGTTGATTAATGCTTGTTTAAAAACATGAATGGTGTCTTCGTTTGTCAATGTGTCTTGTCCTCCTTGGGACCTGGTGATTACTTTGGCTGCCAATTGATTAGTTTGTACTATGGGTTTAAATACCTCTGACTTCGCACTATTGTATTGTGGTTTTCTGGATAGTGCATCTGCCAGAAAGTTTTTTCCCCCAGGGATAAATTTAAGAGTAAACTTGAACCATTTGAAATATTGAGCCCAACGAACTTGTTTTGGGGATAGTTTCCTTGGTGTTTTTAGGGCTTCTAAGTTTTTGTGATCAGTCCAGACTTCAAAAGGGATCTTACTCCCTTCTAAGAAATGTCTCCAAGTTAAAAGTGCCCATCGCACCGCATAAGCTTCTTTTTCCCAAATAGCCCACCTTTGTTCAGTTTCACTTAATTTCCTGGTTATATAAGCACATGGCTGTAGTTGTCCTTGCTCATTTTTCTGAAGTAGGATTGCCCCTATTGCAACATCGCTAGCATCTGCTTGTATGATGAAAGGTTTTTCTGTGTCTGGGTGCTTTAGAATTGGTTCTGCTGAGAACAGCCATTTGAGTTTTTCGAATGCTGCCTGGCATTCCATTGTCCAATTCACGGGCTGTCTCGGTTTAGGATTTCCCTCCCCCTTTGTTCTTAACAGTTTCATGATGGGCAGGGCAATTTGAGCGAACGCCAGGATAAATTGGTGATAGAAATTTGCGAACCCCAGGAAGCTTTGTAGCTGTTTGTGCATGCGAGGCATCTCCCAATCCAGTACCGCCTGCACTTTTTAAGGGTCCATTTCTATGCCCTGGTGTGAAATACGATACCCCAAGTAGTCAATTTTTTCTTGGTGGAATTCACATTTTGAGAGTTTGGCATAAAGTTTTGCATCACGGAGTTTGCTTAGCATAGCCCTGACTAATTTAACGTGCTCAGCTATGGTCTCTGAGTATAAGAGAATATCATCTAAATAAACAAGAACCCCTTTATATAAATGTTCATGCAAAACATCATTTATTAATTGCATGAACACTGCAGGTGCCCCTTGTAACCCAAAAGCCTTAGAGCCCCTCCCCATTAGGCAGAATGCAAATCCTGACCAATATACAAGTGTGACAATCCCTTGCTCTGGGAACAGGATGAATATACAGTTCTCCAGGGCCTCTTCCGTTCAAACCAGGTTAGATTACCCCTCATAAAACCTTTTCCGCCCGATGAAGAGATTTCAAAGTGACTGGCGCCAGGATATGTGTTGTAAATCACAGTTGATCCAAGCAATGCTGATAATTCAAACTCAAGACACCCCCCCCTTCTCTTTTTGAATGGCAGAGTCACTGGATTCTGACACCCACATTGTTTCTTATTTCACCTTTTATCCTTAAGCCTTAATCTCTATTCCTAATCTCTAACCAGTTCAGTGGTGGGTTCCTACTGGTGCTGTGCGGGACACCGCACCAGTAGGAGCCCAGTGATGATGTCATTTTCAGGCGCTTTTTCCAGCTTCTCTGCATCCTGAGCTGTCGGGGGGAAAAGCCAGGGTAGGGTTCCCAAATTTTTTACTACCACTCTGTGGGCGTGGCTTATTTTGTGGGTGTGGCTTCATGGTCATGTGATTGGGTGGGTGTGGCTTCATGGTCATGTGATTGGGTGGGCGTGGCTTCATGGTCATGTGACTCGGCGGCGAGGCTTGGTGTTCATGTGACTGGGTGGGCGTGGCCAACTCAATGTCACTCACGTCAAGGGGTGCCTCGCCTGGCCCCTCCCCTCCCAGCCATTCCTTGTCACACCCAGCCTCAAAGAATCTACAGTTCTGTAAAAATATTGTTCATCATTTTTCAACTTTATTATCTACATACTATAGATGTACTTTCATGGACCACTGAAAGGAGGAAATGGCTCACATGCTTTGCCCAAGAGTGTGATAGGCAACAGGCTTTTAAGGGGCTGCCAGAAAGAAGTGGGGGCAATGTATTTTCCAAAGTACCAAAAGGCAAAACAAGAAGCAATGGATGGAAAGTGAACAAAGAGAGAAGCAACCTAAAAGTAGGGAGAAACTTCCTGACAGTGAGAACCAAAATAGGTGCAGAAATATTTCAGTCATAATTTCAGATATAAAATAGCCATTCGTGTAATACAACCTGCATATTGTTCAAAACAGTAATTAGTATTATGGCTGATGTGGCTGGTTATGGAATATCATACTAAGCTGGACATGCAATCTCATGTACAAAATAAACACACATATATTTATGCTCTGGACTATAGACATTGAATGCATGTAAATCTCTGAAAAATATGTGGTAGCCCTGGGCAAAAGAAAGGCAGTAAAATCACTCTACGTGTAAAATAGTATACAATATTAACACATGATAAATAATGGAACAATTAAAAATAATAGTACAGAATTTTCTTTCTCTCTCTCTCTCTCCCTTCCTTCCTCTTTCTTTCTCTTTCTTTCTCTCCTCACTCTCTCTCTCTCTCTCTCCTTTCCTCTTTCTTTCTTTCTCTCTTTCTCTTTCTCTGTCTCTTTTTTTCTTTCTTTCTCTTTCTTTTTTCTTTCTTTTTAAATCACTCTAAGGTTTGATGAAAGTAGTCACAAGCTTAGGGTGAATTAAGTCTTTCTCCAAAACTTAAACCAGTATTCCAACAAAAACCTCTAGGTCAGCATCAAACAAGGGATGGAAGGCAAACCAGGCTAGGAGGCATCAGAAAGGAAGGCTAGGATGAGGGATGTCTAGGGGATTCTTGGTCATCCAGGTTGCCCCAAAGATGCTTTTTTTTTCAAGAGGCAGCTGAACTTTCTGCTTTTTCTTCTAAGACCATTCGCTTCTCCTCCAAGAAGCTTCTTCAGCTCCTCCCAGAGCAGAGGTCTTCAAACTTGGCAACTTTAAGACTTGTGGACTTCAACTCCTAGGGAGTTGAAGTGCACAAGTCTTAAAATTTTAAGGTCTTTAAAATTTCCAAGGTTGGAGACCCCTGCAAATTATCTCCTCCCTGAGAGCTCTCAGGGAGAAAGCAGCAATCACTAAAGTTCAGCTACACAAGAGCCATAAATTAGGCTTGTTTGACAAAGATCACAAGAGTGCTTCTTACCAGGAATCTCTCTCTCTCTCTCTCTCTCTCTCTCTTCTCTCTCTCTCTCTCTCTCTCTCTCTCTCTCTCTCTCTCTCTCTCTCTCTCTCTCTCTCTCCCCCCCCCCCGTGGCTAGGGGGACAGATGAACAAGCAAATTTTCGAATCTGACTCCATTCTCTCTCTCTCTCTCTCTCTCTCTCTCTCTCTCTCTCTCTCTCTCTCTCTCTCTCTCTCTCTCTCTCTCTCTCTCTCTCTCTCTCTCTCTCTTCCCCCCCCCCGTGGCTAGGGGGACAGATGAACAAGCAAATTTTCGAATCTGACTCCATTCTCTCTCTCTCTCTCTCTCTCTCTCTCTCTCTCTCTCTCTCTCTCTCTCTCTCTCTCTCTCTCTCTCTCTCACACACACACACACACACACACACACACACACACACACACACACACACACACACACACACACCCCTCTCCCTCCCTCCCTTCATCTCTCTGTATGTGTGTGTTTCCACTCATTCTACAAAGGATCCATCAGCGTTTCCAAACTCCCTTTGCCCCTTCCGGCAGCAAATTAGGGTTTGAAGCAGGTCTCTCAAAAATATCTCTGGCTCTCCGATCAGATGGGGTGGGGCGGGGTGAGAGGTGTTTTGGCCAGATCTGGAACGGAGCCATGTTTTTTTTCCTCTCCCCCCCCTCTCTTTGCAGAAAAGGAAGTTCAAAAATGAGCTAACAGAAATCTGCTTCTCTAGTCGGGGCAAGGCTGGGGGTTAAGACTTGTGGACTTCAACTCCCAGAATTCCCCAGCCAGCATAGCTAAATAAATAAACTAACTTTGTGCCGCTGCCTGCCTGCCTGCCTGCCCACCCTGGCTCTGCTGGGAATGTAATGTCATCCTAAGCATGCGAGGAAGTGAAATTGCCCAATGGAACGTGAGTTCACTTCTGCGCATGCTCACGATGCGCACCGGTAGCGAAAATAACTGGAACCCTCCGCTGAACCAGTTGTATAATTTGTCCCAAACCAAATAGTAATCTGTCTCTTCTTTTTCTTTTATCTCTTTTGTTAATTTGTCCATCTCCGCGCAATCTAGTATTTTCCTTATCAATTCTTATTCCGATGGTGTTTTATCATTTTTCCATTTTTGAGCATATGTTATTCTTGCGGCTGTAATTATGTGTAGGAGTAGATATTGTGTTTCATTAGTATATTTTCTGTTCAATAATCCCAATAAAAATATCTCCGGCCTCAGGTCTATATTTTGTTCTGTTATTTCTTCTAACCATTTCCTAATTTTAATCCAATTTTTTAAGCTTCTGGGCAGGTCCACCATAAATGATAATATGTACCATACGATTTTTTGCATTTCCAACATGTTGGTGAAGCATTTGGATACATCTTTGCCAGTCTTGCTGGTGGGAGGTGCCACCTGTAGAACATCTTCAGCAGGTTTTCTTTGAATGCCGCTGACATTGTTAATTTTATATTTGTTATCCACATTTTCCCCCATTTCTCTAATTCTATGTTGTATCTAAAAATTTCTGCCCATTTGATCATTATCTCTTTAACTATCTCCTCTTCCATTTTATATCTCAGTAGAAATTTATATACTTAACTGATTAATTTTTGTTCGGTCCCTTGTATAATTTTATCCAATTCTTGCTGATCTTTCTGAATTTCATGTAATTTTTTTTATTTTCTTTACATTTGGATTGAATTTGGTTATATGTCCACCAATCTACTCCTCTGCCTATATCATGTTCCAATTGTTGTTTTGTTTTCAAATTTAGCTGTTCATTTAATAAATCCTTATATCTAATTATTTTGTCAGTGACCATTAAATTTGGGCGTGTCACTGCTTTTATTGGTGATATCCATGCTGGGATTTTTATATAGTGGTTCCTTTTTATTTTTTCCAAGTCTGCAAAAGCGTGTTTCGTATTGTATGTTTTTGGAAGTAACTATGTGTTTTATATTTCTCATCCCATAAAAATGTGTGCCATCCCGTTTGCAAACCGTGACCCTCTATAACTAAAATTCTTTTATTTTTTAATTCACTCCAATCTTTTATTCAAATTAAATTTGCTGTGTTGTAGTAAAATTCCCATTCCGGTAATACCAATCCTCCTCTATCTTTGGTATCCTGCAAGAGCTTTAATTTAATCCTGGCTTTTTTCCCTTGCCATATGAATTTGGTAACTAATTTGTTTAAATTTTCAAAAAAGTTTTTGCCTAATTTGATTGGGACAACTTGAAACAAAAATAGTTCTCTCGGGAGTATATTCATTTTGATCGTAGTGATCCTTCCTAAAAGTGAGATTTGTAGATTTTTCCAAGTTTCAAAATCTTTTTTATTTGTAATAACAATTTATCGTAATTATCTTCCTTGATTGTAGAGCATTTCGCTGTAAGTTGATCCCTAAATATTTTATTTTCTTAGTTATTTGTATTTTTAGTTTATCTTCCAATTCCATTTATTGTCTCTTTGTGAGATTTTTAGTTATTATTTTAGATTTGTTTCTATTTATCTAAAGTCCCACTACTTCACCAAATTCCTCTATTTTTTGTATCAATTTTGGTCCAGTTTCTAATGGGTCTTCTATTATAAATACAAGGTCGTCAGCAAAAGCTTGGACCTTGTATTCTTCCTTTCTAATTTTTAAACCCATTATTTCTTGGTCTTCCCTAATTTTTATTAATAATATTTCTAATGCGAGAATAAATAGAAGAGGAGAGAGTGGGCATCCCTGTCGTACTCCCTTGGTTATGTCAATTTTTTCTGTGATATCATCATTTATAATTACCCTAGCTGTTTGTTTGGTATAGATTTGCTCAATCATCCTTTCAAATTTTGTGCCAAATTCCATATTTTTTAATTGTGTTATAATAAATTTCTAATTCAAATTATCAAAAGCCTTTTGGGTATCAAGGAAAACCAGTGAAGCTTGTCTCTCAGGGTGGACTTCATAAAATTCCAAAGTATTCATTATAATTCTCATGTTATTTTTTATTTGTCGTCGTGTAAGGAATCCATTTTGATCTGTATGTATAAAGTTATTCAGTATTTTCTTAATTCTTTCTGCTAATATTGATGAAAAAATCTTATAATCAGTATTTAGAAATGATATTGGTCTGAAATTTTGGATTAGTTGATGATTTTTATCTTCTTTGGGAATAAGAGTGATTATTGCTTCTGACCAAGTTACAGGTATCTTCGCCTGATCTGGAGCCTCATTGTATACCTCTAACATTAAGCATCCTAGTGAGTTTTGATTGTTCTTATATAGTTCAACCGAGAGACCATCTGGTCCCAGTGTTTTATTGTTTTTTGTCTTTTTAATGCAGATTCGAATTCCATTATCGTTATTGGTCTATTTAACATTTCTTTTTGATCCTCCATAATTTTGCTCAGATGCACTGTTTCTATAAATCGTTTTGTTTTTTCTTCATCTATTTCCTATTGTCGGTATAGTTTTGAGAAATTTTTTTGTATAATTCTCTTTTTTTTCTTCTCTTGTATTGTAATATACCCTGTTTATCTTGTAATTGGTGTATTATTCTTTTTTCTTTTTCTTTTTTTTAAATTTGTATGCTAACCATCGGCCCGTTTTATTTGCATTTTCGAAATAATTTTGTTTTGCCATTTTTATTTTCTGTGCCAGTTCTTTTTGTGTTATCAGGTTAATCTTATCCTTTATGACTTCCGGTGGTGACGTTGGGCGTAGGAGAAACTGCTTTCCGTCCCTTGAAACTGCTTTTTCTTTTGTTTTTTCTGGAGACCCTTCAAGGCATGGAGGTTCGTAGGACCGAGTGGAAAGAGGGGAATCCTGGGCATCAGCGGATTACTACGACGTTTGGGGAAAATGGTACAACTGGTCTAATAATAGAAATTTGAAGAAACAGTGTGGGACGAGGACACAGGATTAGAAAATATGATAAAATAATGTATAAATTGTATAAATATAGTAACTATATATATAAATGGTGGCAGATCTGTCTACAAATATTGTAATATGTAAAATATGAAAATTAATCTTATCCTTTATAATATTCCATTTTTCTTTTATCTTATTATTTTGAGGTTCTTTCTGTAATTCAAATTCTGTTTTCCTAAGTTCTTCTTGTAATCTCTCTTGCTGTAACTTTTGATTTGTTTTTCCTAATTATGTATGCTATCATTAATCCTCAAATGTATGCTTTTACAGTGTCCCATAAATTTTGTGTAGAGGTATTTTTCTTTTTATTTACTTCAAAAAATAAGTTCAACTCTTTTTTTAGCATCTGTTTGTATTCTTTTTCTTTACATATACCGTATTTTTCGGAGTATAAGACACACCGGAGTATAAGACGCACCTTAGTTTTGGGGGAAGAAAACAAGGGGAAAAAATCTGCCTCTGCCTCCCAGCAATTTGCCTCCCAGCAAACAGCAAACAGTACAGATGATATACACTGTTTGCTGTGTATTTCTGTGCATGTGTGCCTGACCCATAGAAATAGCAAAGAATTGGAGAAATGTACATTATGGCAGTATATTAATGCCAGAAAGTTTTCTTAAATATAGTCACACTAACTGCTCCCAATTACCATATTTTTCAGAGTATAAGACGCACAGGAGTATAAGACGCACCTTAGTTTTGGGGGAAGAAAACAAGGGGAAAAAATCTGCCTCTGCCTCCCAGCAATTTGCCTCCCAGCAAACAGCAAACAGTACAGATGATATACACTGTTTGCTATGTATTTCTGTGCATGTGTGCCTGACCCATAGAAATAGCAAAGAATTGGAGAAATATACATTATGGCAGTATATTAATGCCAGAAAGTTTTCTTAAATATAGTCACACTAACTGCTCCCAATTACCATATTTTTCAGAGTATAAGACGCACAGGAGTATAAGATGCACCTTAATTTTGGGGGAAGAAAACAAGGGGAAAAAGAAATTCTGCCCTTGCCTACCATCATCAGGATCAGCTGCGTCCTCACTTGTAGTAATCATAGACACGGACACATGGTTTCTTGAGTAAAGCAGTTCCAGGCTAAGAAGACCTCTCTGGGCTGCAAAGCCTCTGCTGTTCAGAGACCCATTCTCTCTCTGGGTATGCTGTTCTGAGATCTGACTTCTCTCTGGGTATGCTTGTTCTGATCAGATCAGATCTGTCTCTCTGGGTATGCTTGTTCAGATCTCTCTCTCTGGGTATGCTTGTTCAGATCTATCTTGCCCAGAACTTGGTTTATTATTTATAACAAGTTTCTCGTGTGTACAAGTATAAAAGATTAACTTTACTAATTTAGTTACAATGAATAAATTGGTTAATATGTGACACATAGCATACAGACAAAATCCTATCAAGGTATGATTGCTAAATAAACAGAAGAGTATCTAATTAGTTTTTTACCTTAGACAAACAGGAGGGTTTTAATTACCTTAGGTAAACGGAAGGTTGAACTAATAATTATTTCTTTAAACTAATCAAAGGAGTGGGTTGCCTGGTTAAGCACGTAGGCTATATCATGTCTGATAGTCCACCCACATTGCCTAGTTAGGTGTAGGCTATATCATATTAGTGCATTAGATTCTGATATTCCACCCACACTCACTTCCACTCGGATTTTGATAACGAGCAGCACAGATCTTTTTATCCATTTAAAACAAACCCTATCACCATATGGACATTTAACTGGCGTGGGTGGGGTGGGGGGTGATTTTCATGGGGGAAGAAGAGAGACTTGGCACTGAAGGCTCCACTCCCGAGACGCCCCTATCTTCCTACCTATAGCCATAGGCATTGAAAGCTGGCTTTCTCTCAGCAAGGTCCGATAGAGACGCAGGACTTCAGTCCTCCTGGATGCTGCCATCTCATAAACAGATTGCCGGGCTTCCCAAGCAAGCCCCCTGTGCCTTTGCTGCCTCGGTCGGAGCCTGATTCCTGAAGCGGGAGGTCAGGACTCATTTGGCGAAGGGGGCACTGCGTGAGAGGTGAGAGGCGTAAGGCAAGGCAGGAACCAGCAGGTTGAGCAGAGCCTGCACCCCCACCCCACCCTGTGCCTTCTCCCCCTTTTGAGGAAAAGTGAAGCGAGACAATAATTGAAAATAGGGATTCTCAAAAACAGATAACGGAAAGGTGATGGGGGAGGAGGGCTGGAGAGCACTGGATACTGTCAATAATAGCCTGAAGCCGAGTGAGCTTTGGGAGCTGTTTAGGTGGCCCTTAAGCAATGGGTTTTTACACTTTGGTTATATTTTTGCACTTCACAGCTGATCTCTGAGAAACAAACAAAAGAACAAAACAGCGGGGGGGGAGGAAATGTGTCGGTTTGCCTCTTCCTCCCTCCCCGAATCCCCCAGGCCAATTTCACCTGCACCAAACCCGGGCAAAGTTTGCCTTCTCTTTCTAGAAAGGTGTATTAATATTATTATTTTTTAAATAGCACCCAAAGGCTGCGGGTACGCAAGGCGCTCTTTGCGGAAAACTCAGGGATTTTCTCCCGTGCAGTCCGGAGAAAACCGGAGCAGCTGTGTCTCAGCGGAAAGGGCCTCCCCGAGTTGCAAATTTGGGGTAGGGCAGCTGCTGTTTGTCCACCCCCATTTTGGGCGATTCATTTGTGGTAGTAGGCCTCGAAATGACCTCATTCTGAGAAGGGAAGGGGGAGAGATGCCTCTAATTGCACCCAAGAGTTATTCCTCCATGTGAATGATGGGATGGGTTATGGCTTAAAAGAGAATGTGCTTGGGCCAAGGGATGAAGATGGGAGGGAGATGGAAACCCCCCCCCAACCGGGCGCCCTCCAGATGTCTGTCCTCTCCCAACATTTCCTCACCCTGCAACCCCGGTTTCCGAATTGGGTGGGACTGGTAGGAATCGCGAGGCAACACAGCTGCAGGGCAGATTAGATGCTTGCTGTCCGCCAGTCTGGGGGGTGGGCAGAAGGGGAAGGAAGAAACACACGGGTGGGGAGGGGGAGAAACATCAGGATGCGGGGGGAGAAGAAATACCAGGGTGTGGAAACGTCTGCTGGGTGGGCAAGATCCAGAGAGTAAGCCTTCCTGAGTTCCGACGGATCTGCTTGCAGGAAGGTTTCTGCCAGCGAATCTTCAATGCTCTTAAAACTTTTTTTAAATAATCCCTCCATCTACAATTCTAGCAGACCGGAAAATTGCCTGCTGTTAGCTTGGATCCCCTCGCTCTGTGGCTAGGGGGACAGATGAACAAGCAAGTGTTCAAATCTGACTCCATTCTCTCTCTCTCTCTCTCTCTCTCTCTCTCTCTCTCTCTCTCTCTCTCTCTCTCTCTCTCTCTCTCTCTCTCTCTCTCTCTCTCTCTCTCTCTCTCTCTCTCTCTCTCTCTCTCTCTCTCACACACACACACACACACACACACACACACACACACACACACACACCTCATGCAGTGCCCCCTTCGCCAAACAAGTCCTGACTTCCCACTTCAAAAATCAGGCTCCGACCAAGGCAGCAAAGGCAAATGGGGCTTGTTTTAAACCTCCAAGTGAAAGTGAGGATCCCCGCCACCTGGAACCACCTGAAAATGCAACCCGCGGAGGCCGAAAACCTTTGAAGGGAGGGGGGCTGGTGGGTGGGTGGGGCTACATTCGTTGTATAAGACACACCCAGTTTTTCACCCTCTTTTGGGGGGTAAAAAGGTGCATCTTATACTCTGAAAAATACGGTATTTAAATAGATCTACTCCAAACATGACTAAGTCAGGGTTTAACTCAGCTGCCTTATCTTAATACTAAACAGGACACTGTTACATTTCAGATTATACTTTTACAGATCTTTAAAATTGATGTGGCTTTCTGGAAGTATAGTTATTCTCTGCTATTTAAAAAAAGATACAATAGCACTGGGCCTCTTCAGATCAAGCATTTATTTTAAAAAGCTTCTTCATTTTGTTAAGTTGTTTAGAACAATAATAAAGCAGTCTTTAAAAAATAAGTCTAATAATTTGAACATTCTTTTTTTTAAAATAATTTTTATTAAGTTATTTTAAAATATACAAAAACACATAATACGAAAAAGACATACAAAAAAGAATATATATATATATACATATCTATATACAAATCAAACATATATAGCAATATGTAATTTCATGATCAATATAGTCTAGGTTAAAAGAAGTATATATATACATAAGAAAGAGAAAAAAAAGAAAAAAGAAAAAAAGGAGTACATACATTAAAATGAGAAATAGTAGTTATAAATATATAGTACAGCTTTTGCGTATCGTTATTGTTTCGATATCTAAGTTGTTATTTTCTTAATTTATCATCAATCTATTTTAATTTATTTATTCTATTCATCACCCTTAACATGTTAAATTTATTTATTTTGTTTGTTTGTTTTCCAACCATTTATACCAGTTTCCCCAGATTTTGTAGTATTCTGAATCTTCTTTATCCTGTAGTTTCATTGTTAGTTTACACATTTCTGCACAGTCTAATATCTTGGTTATTAACATTGTGTTAGAAGGTGTTATGTAGGTTTTCCAGTGCTGTGCATACAGGATTCTGGCTGCTGTAATTATGTGAAGTATGAGATAATGGACCTGTTTGCTTATTTTCATTTTCACTATTCCTAATAAGAAGATTTCTGGTTTGAATTCTATGGTTTGTTTTGTTATCTCCTCAATCCAATTTTGTATTTTTTTCCAATATTTCTTAATTTCTGAACATGTCCACCACATGTGGTAATATGTTCCATATTCTTGTTTGCATTTCCAACACTTGGGTGATAGATGAGGAAACATTTTTGCCAATCTTGCCGGGTGTAGGTGCCACCTATAAAACATTTTGTATGTGTTTTCTCTGTAGGATGTGGCCATCGTCATTTTGTAGTTTTGGTTCCATATTTTGTCCCATAAATCCAATTCAATATTGTAACCGAAATTTTGTGCCCATATTATCATCACCTCTTTTACTGTTTCCTCCTCCATTTTTACCTTAAGTAAACAATTATATGCTTTTGTTATTATTTTTTCTTCTGAGCCTAATAAAATTTTATCCAGATCTTGCTCTTTTTCTTGGAAGCCGAATTGTGATATGTCTTTTTTGTATTTCTTTTGAATTTGTAAATATGGCCACCAATCAATCTTTTTTCCCTGTAGTGCAAATTCCTCTTTTGTTTTTAGATTGTTGTGTTCATCAAGTAGTTCCTTATATGTAATTTTTTTGTTCAGGTCTAACAGATTGGGGTAGATTAGGGCTTCCATTGGGGATATCCATTTAGGCATTTGGATATAATATTTGTGTTTAATTTCTAACCAGTCTTCTAACAGTGTTCCTCTAATGTGATGTCTCTGAAAATATTTATGTACTTGGTGTTTTCCCTCCCAAATGAAATTATGCCAACCAATTTGTAAATTGTATCCTTCAATTGTTAGAATTCTTTTATTTGTGAGTGTCACCCATTCCTTTATCCATGTTATTGTTGCTGCTTGATGATATGATTTCCAATCTGGCAATCCAAAACCGCCTCTTGTTCTTTTGTCTTGTAGTAATTTTTTTTTGATTCTTGCTTTTTTTCCTGACCAAATAAATTTCATTATTAATTTGTCTAAATCCGTATAAAAATTTTTCCCTAATTTTGTTGGAGCTGTTTGAAATAGATAAAGAAGTTTTGGTAATATATTCATTTTGATCGTGGCTATTTTTCCAATTAAAGAGATTTGTAATTTTGACCAAGATTCCAAATCTTTTTGAATTTTATGTAATAATTTTATATAGTTATCTTCTTTTAGTGTTGTACAATTGGCCGTCATCCAAATTCCCAAATATTTTATTTTTTTGGTTGTTTGAATCCCTAATAGTTCCTCTAATTTTTATCTTGTTTCTGTGTACAGTTTTTTGTTATTATTTTTGTTTTGTCTTTATTAATTTTTAAACCAGCCACTTTTCCAAATTTTTCGATTTCCTTCATAATTTCGGGTAATTTCCTTCAGAATTTAGGGGGTTTTCCATAATGAAAACCATATCATCCACAAATGCTTGTGTTTTGTATTCTTCTTTCTTGATTTTCAGTCCTTCGATGTTTGGGTTTTTCCTAACTTGGTTTAGCAGGGTTTCTAGTGCATCCTTGTCTTATGCCTTTCTTTATTTCTATTGTCTCACTCATATCACCATTGATTAAAATTCTTACCGTCTGTATTGAATATATGGTTTCTATTGTTTTGGTAAATTTGTCACCGAATTGCATGTGTTTTAATTGTGTAATAACAAATTTCCAATCCAAATTATCAAAGGCTTTCTGTGCATCAATAAATATTAGTGCCAATTGTTGATTTGAATAAGTTTCGTAATATTCTAACACATTCATTATTATTCTTGTATTATTCCGAATTTGTCTTTTTGGAAGAAAGCCATTTTGATCCGAATGTATCATTTGATTTAGTATTATTTTTAATCTTTCTGCCAATATTGTTGAAAAATTTTTATAGTGCGAATTTAATAGTGAAATTGGTCTGTAGTTTTTGATTATTGTCTTATCCGTTTCTTCCTTGGGTATGAGTGTTATGTATATCTCTTCCCATGATTTTGGTGTTCTAGCCTGATTTAATGCTTCATTGTATAGCCCTAACATTTCTATTTCCAAAATGTCTTGAAATTTTTTATATATTTCCACTGGAAGCCCATCCGGCCCTGGTGTTTTGTTGTTTTGTTGTTTTTTGATGGCCTTTCTTAATTCCCCAATTGTAATTTCCTTATTTAATGCTATCTTTTTTTCCTCCTGCAAGATTGGCAAATCTGTAGTGTCCAGGTATCCTTGAATATCTTCTTCTTGAATTTCTGTTCTTCCATATAAAGTTGCGAAGAAGTTTTGAATAATCTTCTTTTTTCTTCTATTTCGTTGTGAAGTTTTCCTTCTTTGTCCTTAAGTTGTTGGATTGTCCTATTTGTTCTTTCCTTTCTTAATTTATGGGCTAACCATCTTCCAGGCTTATTTGCATGCTCAAAGTAATTTTGCTTCATTTTTTAAATGTTTTGACTTATCTCATCTTGAGTTTCCAAATTAATCTTATGTTTTATTAGGTCTCTTGCCTCTTTGTATTTATTATTAGATGGATCTTTTTGTAATAGTATTTCTTGTTCTCTGAGTTTAGTATTTAGATCTTCTAATTTAGTTTTCTTTTCTTTGTTTTTCTTTATTGTATATGCTATGGTTAGCCCTCTCAAATATGCTTTCATTGTATCCCATGTGTTTTGAGTTGATGTTTGCTCTTTAATATTTTCTTTAAAGAAAAATCCTAATTCTTTTTCAATTTTTTGGTAATATTCTTTTTCCAATAAAATATTTTTATTCAGAGACCATCGAAATGTTTTTTTCCTCCATCCTTTCCATTTCATTGCAACTGGATGATGGTCAGCCCATTTGTTGGATAAAATATCAATATATTCAATGTCCATTGTCAATTCATTATTCATCCAAGCCATGTCTATACGTGACCAGGATTGGTGCGGGTTTGAGTAAAACGTGTACTGCTTTTTTTGAGGGTTTAATTTCCTCCATGCATCTTCTATATCTAATTCCTTGATCATGTTAAGGAATGTATTGGGTAATTGTCTTCTGATTTTTTTTATTTATGCAATTATAATCCATTTTGCTGTCTACTATGGCATTAAAGTCTCCTATAATACATATATTTTTCCATTCTATTTCTGTTACTATTTTATGCAATTTTGAATTAAAAATTTTTTGTTGTTTATTTGGTGCATATATTGCAACTAACAGTATTTGTTTTTTCCCTATTGTTATCTCCACAATAAGAATCCTGCCTTCCTCGTCCGCATGTATTAATTTTGAGTTTAAGTGTTTTTTTACATATATTGCGATTCCTCTTTTTTTAGTTTGTGGTAGTGCACAATATAGTTTTCCTAATTTAGGGTAAGTTAGTAGCTTTTCAGATTCTTTTTTAATATGCACCTCTTGCATACAAATTATATCCATATTCTGTTTTTAAGATCTAGCAGTACACGTTTTCTCTTTATGGGTGAATTTAATCCATTAATGTTTATTGATAATAAGTTAAGTTCTTGTTCATCCTCCTTATTACTTTGTAATTCCCTTTGAAAGCATTTCTGTTTGCGCTCTTGTTCTTGCTCGTGCTCTTTCATGTTTCTCTATCCCATTACTATCTCTTCTTTCCCACTCTTCCTGTTGGTAACTAGTTCCTAATTCCTCCAAGCTTCTGGTTATTCTTGTTTCTCTGTTACTTTGATCTTCTTCTCCATCTACTAATTGGTCATAGAATTCCTGTGCCTTTTCTACAGTATCTATCTTAAATTTCCTGTCCCTCCAAGTAATTAACATCCCCTCCAGGATGAGCCATCTAAACATTATCCTTTGCTTAAAGAGCTGCGTTGACAGAAAAATATAGATTTTTCTTTTATCTCTTATCCTTCGTGGTATTTGTTTGAGGATTGCAATTTCTTTTCCCATATATGTTAATGTATCATTTCTTTTTTTTTTGTTCAAAAAGTTTTATTAGTACAAAATTACATAGATAGTAGCTAAATATTAAATATAAAGTACAAGCATTTTTTTTATTTTTTCTCCCCCCTAGCCCACACCCTTCCCTCCCCGCCTCCCCCCCGGACTTCCCAGAGATAATACAGGGCATAATAATAAATTTAAATTGTTAATAAAAAGAAAAAAAAGAAAAGAAGAACATTATTTTTAAAAAACTTCAACTCCAAATTATACACTAATAATATATCGTCTATGTATACAATAGTAAAGATACAAAAAAGAAAAGAAAGGAAAGAAAGAGAAATCTCTTTAACAATACAAGAAAAACATAACTAAAATAAAATAGAGAGAAAATAAAAAAGAGAGAAAAAAAATATAAACAAACAAACCTCCTTCCTCCTCCCTTCAATCCTCTACCTTATACAAAGCAAATATTATATAAGTAATAACTAAATATAAAATACAAAAATCTTAAACTAATATTATTAACATTAAGAATAACCTCAAAGATAAATAAAACTTAGCTAAATGTTACGTAAGTAATCATTAAATATTAAATTTCATCATGATATTAATAACATAATATTATTCTAGATTAACTTATTAACTTCAAAAAACAAAAACTCTTTAAAGTCTTAAAAAAAGAAGAAAAAAAAACAAATCTTCAACAAGTTGTATATATCTAATATTATTAACATTAAAAATAGCCTCAAAGTTATATAAAACTTAACTAAATATTGCATAGGTAATCATTAAATAGGGAAAAGGAAAAGTACAATCATATTAGTCTCTATCCGTCCAATATATTTCAACACCACATCTTTTTGTATCTTGATAGTTGCATCTTTTAATAACTCAATGATTTCGAATTTATCAACTCGTCTCCCATCTGGTCCCAAACCTCCATCTCCTTTTCCCCGACTGTCTGGCTCTGGCACTCCTTTTGATTTTTAAAATCTATTTCCCTTTGATCCAGCAAAGATGGCTTCCCCTCCTCCTCCTCTTTTATTTTCATACATCCTTCCTCTGGAATTTTTGATATATCAGCCTTTAAAACATTGACATAAAATTCAGTAGCTTTTTTTATCGTATTAAGCCGGTATCTTTTTCCAGAAAATTTCACTGCTACTCTGACTGGCGCTTCCCATTTATATTGTAAATTTAATCTTTTGAATTCATCAATCAAAAAAGTGTAGCTTTTTCTGGCTTTAAGCATTTTAGAGGGGATTTCTTTCCAAATCTTTAATTCCTGACCATTCACCTTGAGATTATTGTTGAACGTTGCCTGTATAATTCTATTCCGTAGAGCTCTTGTGGTAAAATATATGACAATGTCCCTTGGTAAATGTTTTTGTTTAGCATACCACGAATTGATTCTGTATATTTTGTCGATTTGTGTAGCCAATTCCACTTTAGAAATTCCAGACACCTGATCCAATGCATCAACCATCCTTCCTTTTAAATCTTCATATAATCCCTCTTTCAAACCTCTGACCCTTATAGCAACTTCCATGGATCTAAACTGTGTCATCAACACCTCTGTTTCAAAATTTGCAATGTCATTTTGGATTTTATCTATGTATTTCACCGAGGTTGCCAAAGCTTGTTTATTTGTTTCAATACGTTCTGCCAAAACTTCAATATTTGTTGCTAAACCTTTGCAAACCTCTAACACATCCAATCTGAGTTGTTGATTCATATTCTTCAAAGCAGCCTGCATTTTTTTGTCTATCTCACTAATTTTCTGATTAAATTCCAAAGTCAGTTCATGTTTCATAACCTTTAAATTATTTAATAAATTTTCAGGTGTCAAAGGCTGTGGAGGTGTTAACTCAGTATTAAGTTGCATTTTAGAAATATATCCAGAGGGATAGTCATTTCTTTTAGTCAAAACAATCTTTCCAGATTTTGAAGCCATTATGGTGTTTCAAAAGAGTACAAAGAAAAAAGAAAAAGGAGAAAAAAAAAGCCAGGTATCTGATTAAAGTTCTTTCCAGTTTCAAAACCAGGTAGTCTTTTATTATTAAAAATCTTTCAATTATAACTTTAATCCAGGGTTAGGAGACAGAGAAAGAAAAAGCCATTTTTCCAAGTTAAAAGTTTCCATAAGAGAGAGGGAAAAAAAGCCTCTGGGAAAACGAAAGTCACTTTCACTTCTCAATCGCCATATTGTTACTTTGTTTCCTTTGTTTCCTTGCCGAAGTGAAAGCTTACCCAGGAGTTGAAAAAAAAGAAAAAAGAGGTTTCAGTACTTGCCCATCTCATGCCTGTTTCTCTCTGTCTGCTTCTATAATTCAAAAGTAATTGTAAATCCCATTCTGGAAGCAGCGGCTGGTCACGACATCTAGCTCCGCAAAAGCGGAGGTTTCCTGATCCTCGGAGCTGGAGACAGGCTGCATGGGGAGCTCTCCCTTCACGCCCCTAGATGGCTCCTAGGGCGCTGGGGGGGCTCTACCCCACCTGTCAGGCTCTCATCTCTCCCCTTTGCCCGGGGAAGAGATTTCAAAGCCGCCAGACAGCTGTTCTGGCGGCTTTTTACGAGGATCGGAAAGGCGTCCGACAAAGGGACGTCCGCGATGGCGCTCCAAACCGGAAGTCGTATCATTTCTTACAGTATTAAGAATTCCATTTCTCATTGCTCTTCTCAAAAATCTAATATGTACTTCCCTTGGGTGCTTGTGTTTCCTGGCATAGCTAGTATTAATTCTGTATATTTCATCTATTTCACTCATTACATCTTCCCTGCTTCTATCCAGTATTTTCCCCAGTACTGCAACCATTATTTCCAGTAAGTTTTCATCTTTTGTTTCGGTGATATCCTGAAATCTTAAATAGAACATAGATTTCTCCATTTCTAAATGGGAGATGGTGTCCTCGAGAGTTTTGTTTATCTCCTCTAGTTTGTTGTCTGTTTTATCCTGCCTTTTCTCAACTTTATCTGTTCTTTCTACCACTTCTTGGATTTGTTTTTGACTAATTGCCTGTGCTGTTTGAATCACACCTACTCTGTCATCAAGTTTTGTCATATTGTTTTTTACCTCAGTCATTTCATTTTTTACCCCATCCATTCTGTTTGATAGGTTCTCCTGCATCTTTAATATTATTTCTTGCAAGGAGTGTATAGAAGATTGTATGCCTTGCATCTCTGCATTTGAGTTTGTCTTTTTTCTACTTGCAGCACTTGCAGCACTTTCCTGTGGTCTTTGAGCTGCTGGGGATGATGTTGCAGTCAATGTTTTTTTACCCCCTTTTGTTAATGTTGTCGTCATGGTGGACATTTGAATTATCTTAAATATATCGTTGCACTTTACCATCAATTACAAGTTATCTCTCTTTTTGTTTCAATAACTGTATCTTATCTATAATGTTAATAATAATATATAATGAGGAAAAAGTCAATAACAGTTATTGTCACAATTTACAGTAATACTAATATCTAATAATAGTTTTAACAGTTAATTTTGCAGTATTTATCTATATATCAATATCTTTCAGAAAATAAATGGAGTAAATATATGTATCAATATAGATATAAATATGGGTATAATCTAGTATTTAAATATAAATATATTTTATTTATTTATTTATTTATGGTTTCTTATATGCCGCCCCACTCCCGAGGGACTCAGGGCGGCTTACAACACAGGAAAAATACAAGAAAACCAATAAATTCAATTTAAAATCAAAATATAAAAATTAAAAATTTCAATATAAAAGCACCATTCAACCGCCAGACATACCCGGGGGAGAGTGTAGATGGAATTAAGCTCTACCCCCTGCCTGCAGGAAGAGCCATGTCTTAACGGCTTTTCGGAAGGCCAGCAGGGTGGGGATAGTTCGGGTCTCTGGGGGGAGTTGGTTCCAGAGCGCGGGGCCGGCCACAGAGAAGGCTCTCCCCCTAGGACCCGCCAGCCGGCATTGCTTGGCTGACGGGAGCTGGAGGAGGCCAACTCTGTGGGCCCTAACCGGTCGGAGGGAAGTATGAGGCAGAATGCGGTCCCGGAGATAACCTGGTCCTAAGCCATGAAGGGCTTTAAAGATGATGATCAACACCTTGAATTGGACCCGGAGACTAATGGGCAACCAATGCAGCTGGCGGAGTATAGGTGTCACGTGGGTGTACCTTGGCACACCCACCACAGCACGCGCAGCTGCATTTTGCACCAACTGGAGTCTCCGGATACTCTTCAAGGGTAGCCCCATGTAGAGCGCGTTGCAGTAGTCCAAACGGGAGGTGACAAGGGCATGAGTGACCGTGAGTAGAGCCTCCTTCTCCAAGTATGGCCGCAACTGGTGCACCAGGCGAACCTGTGCAAAGGCCCCCCTAGCCACAGCAGTGAGATGGTGTTCCAATTTTAGCTGTGGGTCTAGGAGGACCCCCAAGTTGCGGACCTGATCCGAGGGAGTCAGTTTCGCTCCTTCGAGAACCAAGGAGGGATAGTTGTCATAATCCTTAGGAGGCAATATCCAAAGCCACTCGGTCTTGTCGGGGTTGAGTCTGAGTCTGTTCCTCCCCATCCAGATCCTAACGTCGTCCAGGCATCGGCACATTACATCGGCTGCCACACTGAAGTCAGACGGGGTGGTGATGTACAGCTGGGTGTCGTCAGCGTACTGGTGGAAACACACCCCATGTCTGCGGATGATCTCCCCCAGCGGTTTCATGTAAATGTTAAACAGGATGGGCGAGAGGACCGACCCCTGAGGCACCCCGCATAACAGGGGCCTAGGGGTGGATCTCTGCCCTCCCGCCAACACCGACTGCATCCTATCGGCGAGATAAGAGGAGAACCACCGTAAAACGGTGCCTCCCACTCCCAACTCGCCGAGACGATGCAGAAGGATACCATGGTCGATGGTATCGAAAGCCGCTGAGAGGTCAAGTAGCACCAGGATGGAGGAATTTCCTCCATCCCGGGCCCGCCAGAGATCATCCATCAGAGCGACCAAGGCTGTTTCTGTACTGTAGCCGCGCCTGAAACCCGACTGATAGGGATCTAGATGGTCTGTTTCATCCAGAAGCCGCAGAAGCTGAGTGGCCACCACCTTCTCCACAACTTTCCCTAAAAAAGGCAAGTTGGAGACCGGACGATAGTTCTTCAAATCAGCTGGATCCAGGGAAGGCTTCTTCAGGAGGGGTCTCACCACCGCAGCTTTTAATGACTGCGGTACGGAACCCTCCCCCAAAGAAGCGATGACCACCGCCCGGATCCAGCCGCGTGTCACCTCCCTGCTGGCAGAAACCAGCCAGGAGGGGCACGGGTCCAATAAACAGGTGGAGGCCCCCATTGCCCCCATGGCTCTGTCCACATCCTCAGGAGAAACAGGCCCAAACTCCTCCCACAACGGTGGACTAAGACTTGCCCCTGTCAACTCCATGGACTCTGCCCAGCCAGAGTCCAGGTTTGACCGAATCCGAGCGATTTTATCCATCAGAAACTCGGCAAATTCCTCAGCTCTGCCTTGCAAGTGCTCCTCGCTCCCCCCTTTCGCAAGGAGGGAGCGAGTCACCCTAAACAAGGCGGCTGGGCGAGAATCTGCGGACGCAATAAGAGCGGAAAAATAGGATCGTTTTGCCGCCCTATATAGTTGTAATATAGTTGTAGTATAGTTGTAGTATAGTATTTAAGTATAAATATTATTATATATATCGTTACAGGTATAACACAATCAGTTAATTGACCATTAATATTGGAATTCTGTGTGGTAGAATATATTGGAATATCTTAAGTTATTAAGAGAAGGAAAAAGTAAGAAAGAGCAAAAGGGAAAGGATTGAGAAAAAAGAAAAAAGTTTGTAGCACAAAAAGGGAAAAAAATAGTTCTTGAATTTAGAGTCCAACCTTTTCACAAAGTTAAGTCCAACTTTCCTGTTGCTTGTTTTTCTTCGTTCTGGTATTCCTGATTTTCCAAAATGGTGTCTCTTTATTTATTTATTTATTTATTTCGAGATCCCTTTTACAGTTTTTCTCCGTCTTTTACCTTCTATCTGTCTTCCGACTTTCAATCAACCTCAGTCACTTTTCCTTTCCTTTCAGGGATCTCCCTCTCGTCTTCGTGCTTTCGTAATCCAAAAAAAGTCACTCTTATCTCCGCTTCCTGATCCTTTCAACACTTCCTCTATCCCATCTCGTCACTTACTTTACTTTCTCTCTCCGTTCCTGTCGCAAATTCACCGCTATTCAGTCCTCTCCGGATCTCTTTTAAATTTTTTCCTTTTGGTTCACTTCTCTCGATAAAGAAGCTTTCTTATTGTAAAGTATAGTTTGGGTTCACAATATAACTCGCTGTTCTATTTCCGCCTTCCTCCTTGTTAGGCTGACAGCCACGTCTTCGGGTCGGCCATTGAATGGCCGATCTTTTTCTTGCTTGATCTGAGGGTACCTCTCGTTCTGTTCGAAAATCGCCTTTCTTCTCCAGAGACTCCGAGGTCGCCCCTCTCTATCGGTGCTCTTTCCCAGAGCCGACCTTGCCTTGAGCGGCCACAAAAACAAGAAATACTGGGCATGCCAGATGGAGCTCCGTCGGCTTGCTCGCACCGGCGTGATGTCAGCGCCGGAAGTCAGAACATTCTATAAACATTTATAGTTATTGACTTACCTCCTTGCATCCAGTTTCAGCACTCATTAGCACAAGAAAATAAAATTCTGCCTCTACTTTTAGCTCTGTTTGTGTTCTTTTTTTTAGTATATTTAGACAATTGATATTTATTGAGAAAAGTTTAATTGCCTCTCCCATTTTTACCTAAGTTGTTTTCTAGTGTTTCTAGTCTCTCTTATTACCCTTTCTTTTGCCCCTTGTCTCTCTTCCAGCTCTCTTTCTTTTGTTTTCTATTCCTCTCTTTCTTTCTCTGCCTCCTCAATTTGATCTTCTTCTTGACTTTTACTGTCTACCTCTTCCCTACTTCCTTGACTTCCCTCCTGTGCAAAATGGAATTTGTAAAATTCTTTTGCTTTCTCTAAAGTGTCAATTTTATATATTTTTTCCTTGCCATGTTACAAGTATCCCTTTCGGAATTAACCACCTGAACATACTTTTATATTTAGTCAATTGAACCATTAAAAATTGACATTGTTTTCTTTGCTCTCTTATTCTGCAAGGTACCTGTTTCAAAATAATAATTTCTCCTCCTTATACAGTATCAACTCTTCCCTTGTTTTTTTATGAATCTCATCCCTTATAGTCCTTTTTGTGAATCTTACATGTACCTCTCTAGCCAATCTGTGTGTACGTGCGTAGTTGGTCTGCACCCGGTAAATTTCATCAATGTGTCAGAGTCCAGACTCTGCCATTCAGAAGGAGAAGGGGGTCTTGGCTCTGTTTGATCAAAAGGTTATAACATATCCAGATCCCAGACACCTGGGAGCCTCTTCATCTTAAGATAAGGTTTTATGAGGGGTAATTGAACGGAAGAGAGAGGCTGGGAAACGTAACCATCTATCAAACATTTGTGGATTGATTATGCTGAATGGGGTGGGGTATTTAGGTTAAAAAGACTTGTTTTGCCTGAAGGCATTTAGACCTTGCTTTGAATTGAATGGATGTTTACAGATGCAAATAAAGGAAATCCTTTTGAAAACCTTTGCTTGGCTCAAAAGTTCGTTCCTTGATTGTGGCTGGGGAAACATACCTTACAGAAAGCAAGGTCTGCAAAATCGGTCAACCCAGAGAGTAACTTCGCTCTACTGAGGGGACCGGGCAATCATGGCTGAAAAAAAACGGGAGCAGGAAGAAATTGAATGCTGAGGGGAGATACCAATCACCCCCCGGGCGGAAGCCTGTTCCGCACTCCCCAGCAAAGAGGCTGAGGGAGATTTTGAGACCTCTGAGAAGCCTCGCTGGTCTATCGGCATTGGAAAAAAAGACAGCTGGGATGGCAGTACCAGAGGAGTCACCCTTAATCGGAGGGATCGGAAGCCCCGTTGGGAATTGGAGCTAGAAGCTGCCATGGATCAGGAGGAGCCCACCGAAGCACCTCTAAGGGAGGGGCGGTTGAAGAGATACCTGTCCCAGCTGGTGATGGAAACATTGGAAAATCTCAACATCCGAGGGACCCCAGAACGACGAATAACGAGCGCTGGGAGCATAACAACCGCTGAGGAGACTGGGGGGGGCAACAACCTCTGGGAAGCCGGCATGCAGATGGAGGACGCGGCAGGGGACCCAACAAACCCCCCCAGGGCAGCACACGCAGCGGCACCCCTTCCTAACCAACTCCAAACTCCACAACTAGAAAGGAAAACTCCCCCCCTGGGAGTGAAATTTGATGGGGACCCGCAACAATTGGGATTTTTCATAGCACATGTGCTCACCTATATGCAAGAATATGGACATGAGTTCCAAACCCAGGGATCCCGGGTGCGAGCAGTTACCTTAGCCCTGGAAGGAGCCGCGGCCAGATGGATGGTGACCCTACATAACGACGCTGCACCCAAACTGCACAACTTCAACCAATTCATGACGGCCCTACGACGACGGTTCGAGGACCCACTGGCGGACCGCAAAGCACGCGATCGTATTAAGGTGGTGAAACAGGGACGACGACCAGTGGCGGAGTACACTGAAGAATTCCGGGACCTCGCATGTCGGTTAAACTGGCCAGAAGACATCCTGGTAAGCTGTTTTAAGGATGGACTGAGTGATGATCTGTATAATGCCTGCGTGGCTAGGGGTGCACCGAATCATCTGCATGAGTGGTACCTCACCGCTGAAGAAACGGAGATTGATATGGCTAGGAATCAGTACCGTACGGGGAGAGCATGGAAGAAATCCCCACCCCAATGGAGGAAAGAACCCTTCAGAAGGCAACAGGGCTTTTCCCCTAAACCTCCAATCTGTTATAAGTGCGGGAAGGAGGGACACCGAGCACCCGAATACTGGCCCCAAACACCCACCCGGAAACCTGAACGCCAAACGGGGGAGAGACCAACGAGACCCATCCAGCGGGGGAGGGAAACAGCCCTGAGGAGCAGCGAGATGGTGGGACCTAGTTAATTAAACACAATCAATGGTCTCTAATTATCTTGTGTTTGTCCTTTTGTAATATTTCCACCAATATCTCCACCAGTTTTCTCCCAGATCTTCGTCTTTTTCTTCCGCAATGTTTTGGAAGCGTAGGTAATACGATGCTTTTTCAAATTCCAGAAATGCAATTGACTCGGCCATCTCTCTATTAGTTTGCTGGGCTTGCTGTTCCATAATTTCTATTTTACTATCTACTTGGTCTATTTTTGTTTCCACAACTTTTATTCTCTGATCATTTTCTATTATTGTTTGTTGGATTGTCCCTGTCCTATCATTCATATTTATAATCTCCCCTTTCATTTCTCCAATTTCATTTTTGATTTCTTTATGATGTATTTTTGCCTCCTTACGATTATCTGCAATAGCCTCTTGTGTCTTCAGCATTGATTCCTGTATCATTTGCAGCGTCGCCTGCGTACTTTGTAGATTCAATGTTGATTCCGATTTTTCTTTTACCAACATGTTGTCTATTGTACTTTGCTGTGAGGGTGATGCAGCTGCAGGTGTAGGATTTGCAGTTGTTGTTTTTTTCCTATTTTGGTTACCGTAACTGTGCTAGACATCTTTATTGTCTCAGATATTTTACTCCACAATAACATGACAATTACTATTCAATTAATCTTATAGCTCCAATAACAAAATTTTTCCCTTTTATCTACACCTAACAATATATCTCTATGTGTATCAAATTAATTACCAATAACTTAATTCTAAATATAAGTTTATATCTTTCCTTAAACCACAATTACTTACTATACTTTATATTGATCTTTAGAAAGCTTACATACGTTACTATTTTATATTCACAATTATATACACAAATATCCACAGTTCTCAGAGTCAATATTTTTATCCGCACAAAATCTTTCACTATTCCAATATACTATTATCTAGGTCATTAATCACTTAAGGGAAACTTTAACAATATTTCGTTATTATGTTTATAAGGTTTTTGTTTTGTTTTGTTTACTGAACACTCCGTTATCTCTATGAGTCAACCAGATGGTACCAATTATCCTCCTCCTCCTCTTTCTTCTTCCTGGTTCAGTGTATCCAATATGTCCACCCGTCCACTTTTGTCATTTATAAAAATCCACCCTTATATGTAAACTAAGTGTATATTAAATGTTCTATCTTTGAAAAATAGGAAAAGTTTCAATGATTAATATTAAAGTTCACTGTTTTACCAATCCGTTCCAGTCTATTTCATTTGGTGATAGAATAAATTAAGTTTTCCAAAAATCGCTGAATCATCGGGTAAGTTTTTCTGCTGTCAAGATTCCTCCTCCCCAAAGTCCGGTTTACACAGTACAAGATGTTATCACTATTTTTTTATATTAGCATTATTTAGAATCCTTCAATTCTTTATCAGATTGCAATGCTGACTTTCCTGTCTTTGCATTAAATCCAGTCCATTTTATAACTCCATACAAAGTTCTGCTCCTTTCTGGTCAGCCCTTCTCACTGAGTCACTCCATCCTTCTCCTTAAATTTTTCTCTCACCTCCCTTCACTCTCTCACTGCACTCCTCACCTCCTTCTGGGGTATACTCGATCACCGATCAAAACTGCTTTAGTCCACTCTTCGCTTCCCTCTTATACAGTTGTCATCGCTCCCAATTGGCCATAAAGACCGATCCTTTTCTCCACCGGTTTTAAGAGTGCCGCTCCTCTCGGCCCGCGTAGTTTAAAGCTACCCGACATCTCCAGAGCTTCCTCTTCACTTTATTGATCTCTACGGGATCGATAATGCCCTCAAAGGGCTCCTGGTGAAGATATTTTTGGGTTTCAGAAGCAGAGCTTCACTTCCTCGCCCACTCCGCAATGACGTCACTGCCGGAAGTCGATGTCCAAATGTCTTATCAGATTCCAAGGCTAGAAACAGCCCAAATCAGTTATGGCATTTATGACTTTTTAAAATGTGTTTTTAACAGCTGGTTCATCTCCTGTCTCACCACAGGAGACCACAGGAGACCACAAATTTTAATGATTTGGTTGGTTGTTTTCTTAAAATGTTGTACGCCGCCCTGAGTCCTCAGGGAGTAGGGCGGCATAGAAGAACCTCCAAATAAAATAAATACAATAAATTCAAGCAATGGAAGCTGCACATCTCACCTAGTCTATCCAAGTGAACCCCCAGGGGAGAAGGTTTGCATATCCCAGGTGTGGAAGGAAGAAACTGTTTTCCTGCTGGTGGATGTAACTGAGAGCTATAGCAACAGAACAGTAAACGTTCTATAACATCAATATGGAACCTGAGTGGAAATATCACTAGATTTGTGGTGAGTGCTAATAGAACCTTGGCTTCTTGGAACTAATGAATAGTGATTATCTTTTGATTCAGTAGATTTTGATAGTAGATTGTGCAGAGAAACTACAGCCACTTTGGGAAGAGTTCTCCACGCTACTGAAAACTGTACAACAATGAACTTGGTTACACTTTTCCTGCTGATCATTACAGATGCTGCACAGACTGATCACCATTTCAGCTACAAGAAGATTGGCATCGTTGGACTGCCATATGACTGATTGACTTTGTCCTAGGACAAATGTATTTATAGGCTAGCTACACCTTAGAGAACCCTATCTGGTGAACCTCCAGGGAATACTTGTGGAAGACTGGGCATAGCAGATTGTGGGCATAGTAACTTATGGGGATAACTGACCTTGTATTTACATTTTCTTTCTACTAAAGGATTTCTTACTTCATAGTGCAGAGGGACTGCATAGCATGGAATATGCTAAACAAGATGGCCAATATTACAACTAGGTCACCTATTGACTTTGAAGGCTATTTTTTCTCTCTCTCTTCAAATGTCCTCTACCTCAACATACCTTGCTGTAAGTTTAGAGCTAGCAAATTTCTGGGCAAGTATACCACCTATGGAGGGCATTCCTTTTGGTTGGGAGTTCTTTAACTCTTCATGGACCTTCCCCCACCCTATGCATCTTATTTCTTAATCTCTAGGATGATACAGGATGATCTATATTTCCTGCATATATCACACATCCCTCCACATAATGATAATTTTTACAGAAAAACTTCTTGCTGTGAGAAGTTGTTAATTTCTCACCCTTGCAAGAAGTTTTTCTGTACTTTGCAAGGTGTTTCTCTCTCTGCACAGACTGGCTGAGAGACGCCATGGAGCTGCCAAACTTGGGTAAGATGCGTGTCTCATTGTGGGGTGGGGGATGGGGGGCAGAGCTCTCCCCCCTCCCGCTGCAGCAGCTCCGGAGCCTCAAACTCTGACTCGCCTCCTCCTCGCTTGCTCTCTCTTTCTGTCTCCCTGCCAAAAGAGTGGCCGCCGCAAAAGGAATGGGAGAGAGAGAGAGAGAGAGAGAGAGAGAGAGAGAGAGAGAGAGAGAGAGAGAGAGAGAGAGAGAGAGAGAGAGAGAGGTGCACAAAGGCACCGACACAAGATGTGCACATCCCACGGGACAGGTTCAGCTCCTCTGTGCTCTGCCTCCAGTGGCATTTTGAAACACGCTCCTGCCTGCAAGGAAGAGGAGGTGAGACAGGGATCGAGGCTCTGGAGCCGCCACAGTGGGAGGGGGGAGAGCCATGCCCCCCATCCCCCATCGATGTGGAGAGACGCGAAAGTGCCCTTCCACCGGTCCGCCCCGGGATCCACCTCCCTGCACCTCTGGCTCAGTGGGCGCCTCTCTTTGCGGGCTCCGTAGCGGGGCCCTCCTGCTGCCTCAGCTCTTTCTCGCCACCGATCGCCATGCTGCACCAATTGGCATGTGTTAACACCAAACATTTCCTCCCGCTGGGTGAGTTGCTGCTGCTGCTGCCTCTGCCTTTATGAGGAAAGGATGGGAGGCTTGGAACAAATGAGAGCCACTGGGTGAGCGAGTGGCTGCCTCTGATGCCCCCGAGCAGGCTCGGCCCAGGTGCGTGGGGCATGTCCCGCCCTTTCCCTGGAAAGTAGTTGGGGGGGCTTATTTGGGGGGGGCTTATTTCAGCGCATGCCCTGAAAAGCCCTGTTGGGCTTAATTTCAGGATATGTCATATTTTCAGGAAAACACGGTAGTACAAATTGGGGTCTGGGTTATCTCTTTTGTGAACTCTAAACAACCTTTCTCCTTGTTAGGATTCTGTCCAAACGGTTGAGTTGGCAATATATAAACAAGCCACCAATATATGTTTGTATTTATGTAATATAGCTTTAAACTGTATGCTATATTCTGATTGGCTGTAGTATTGCAAGTTGCCATAAGAGGGAGCTAGAGATCATGGCTTATTCTCTCTGTTGTTTCATTCTGTATTGACTCTCTGACTTGATAGTGATCTCTGTGTTATGTTCAGTTACTCTCTCTGATATTCTTATGTGTTTGTGAGCTGTAATATCTTTGTTGAATGTGTAAGACAAAGACAAGCTGGTAAGATTATTATTGTACTTCTAGATATTGAGTGAATTGAACGTGTATGACCTGGACTGTTTATGGACTGTGCTATTTCTTAAAGTAAACACTATATGCACTTTAACGTATCTGTCTGTGTGACTGGATTCATATCTACTGTAATATCCCGCTTCTATGTGCATGTCCTTGATAACTCAAGGGTTGCTCTGCACACACCTTAACACTCCTTACAATTTATGCCTCTTCAGACCTCATTTTAATAAGCATGTATGCTATTATCCTGTCCAATCAACTTTCCTCTTTTAGATTTCTTTGTTATGTTAACTATAAAAGAGGATGTAAGCTAAAGATCGAGGTTCCTCTTTGAATGAGAGGAATCCCTTTTCTCTGAATATTCTGATAAATTGTAATAAAATGATCTTCCTGCCTCAGTTTGTCTCATTGGAAAATATGCATGCCAAGGCACAAGCCTAAAAAAGTCATATTTGGCCTTCAGGTGGTGGTCTCTTCTCTATGGAACATCATTCTCCCATGAGGCACAGTTGACCTCCACCTGGTTGTTTTTATAAATTGTCCTAGAAACATGGTTTTGTCAGCAGGCCTGAGCTGAGGACCATGAATGGACATGGAGCCACTCAAGTGGCTGATTGTGTTGTTGCTGCCATGAGGGCTGGGGTAGGGAGTTTTATGTATTTTTATTATGTGGTGGCTTTTTAAATATTATAAGCTGCCCAGAATCACCTATGCATGACTTGGGCATATATAAAAAATTACCATCACCTGAATGAGTGAAGGGCCCCCAATCAAGGAAAGGATGCAAGTGGCACACCACATGAAGCTATACAGTCGTGTCTGTGGAGTTTCTCAATCATAGTTGTATCAAAGGTACTTGATAGAAAAATCCAAAAGTAAAATAGGAGCAGGACACCAGTTAAGCAATAAAAAACAGTTTATTAAAAACAAAAACAAATAATCCTTGGCCAAGGGACCAACTCCTCCCAGAGAATGCCACTCTGGAACAAAAGGAAGAGGAGGAGGTAAAACAACCTCCCAGGTTACAGGTTTTTATACATCGCACAAACCCCACCTTTGTTCCTCCCCCCTTACATAACACAATACATCATTCTTTGGGTTTTTCCCATTTTGGAAGACCCCCAACCATTATCTACCATGCTGACGTCTCCATGTTTCCTTTCCCTAGACTTTTAGGTGCTTCCCAGAAAACATATCCTGTCAACATTTCCTGTTCTTGCATTCCCATCTTCCTCAGCATAATTTTGGTACAAACAGCTATTAGGTCAGCGTACTTATAGCTGACATGCAGAAAAAGAATACATGTTATACATGTGATTATACAATATAATACTTCATTACCGGTACAATTTTAAAATGGTTGAGCTATGGCCTGTTTTTCATATCTTTATTAACAAGAATCAATTCATTTTTCTCACAGTACTTTTTCAAAAGGCAACTGTTTTTTTCCTTGAGGAAGTATAGCTTTCTACAGCTGTAATTCCAAGAGGATCCCTATATTATGCATGGCTTCTGAATGGACGTGTAACCCCATCCAGGAATAAGAGTGGAAAACCCCCAAACTTAAGTGGACACAAGAACCATAATCATTCCCTCTTTGTAGGATTGAGTCATGCAACCTCCAGGACTTCAGCTTGTTAAGTAGATCTTGGGTTTAAATATATAATTGGGTATTAGCATATTAATGATACTTACTTGATTCCAAATCATCAGATAACATAGTGATTTCATGTAGTCATTGAATATGATGGAAAAGGCATTGAACCCTGTGGCATCTTTGGGAGCCAGCATAGACTGGAATTGACCTTGAAGGAATGAAGAAAGACATTACAATACAATGCTCTTAATTTCCAAATCCAAAGCTAGTCCCGAAATGCCATAATTACCAGTATATAAAGCTCCTCAAAAACCATCCACCATAGGTCTTCAACAGGTGCAACCAAAGCTGCCATATTCTGACTTGAAACCTGACTGAAATTGGTCTACATAATCTGCTTTCTCCAGGGGCTTGCAGCCCAATCACTTCTCAACAAGTTTCCTTAAAAACAAGAAGATTGAAGATCGGACAGTAATTATCTAAAATATTTGGGTCCAAGGATGGTGTCTTGAGGAGTGGTGCACCTACCCTGCTTCAAAGAGACTGAGTGTCAGCATTCCAAGTAATGTACCCATAGAAAGGAGAACTCTGAGGCAGGCAAGTTCTTCAAAGAAAAGTTTATTGGAAATATCATATTAGCACAACTGGTGAAAACTGACTCTAAAGTTCCCGTGACTTTCACCCAATTAAAAAGTAAAAGTTTCCCCTTTCCCCCAAGTCATCGGTCACACTTTCCAATCCAGTTGCTGGCTGGTTGCTTGGTTACTGACTTCTCCCCTGGCCAGCGACCTGTGTGAATGTCCTTGGTTCCCACAGGAAAGCTTTATTGTTTTGGTGACAAAACCCCATCTAACTATTTTCCCCCTCCCTCTATTGTGTGGCAACCCTGAAGCCCCCAATATGTCTTCAGCAAGGTTCACTTCAGAATTGACAATTGGACCCCCTTAATTGACGAGGAGTGTCAAGGCTTGCAAAGCCTTCTCCCCCCATGGGGAGATTGCAATTAAGCAATTCAGAGGTGAATGGATCGTGTCTTCCCACGGCATGAAATAAAACCAATAAGATATAGTTCTAAGTAAATAGGTTTATTATAAAAGTATAAAAAATAAATGATTACATCCTCACCAATAGAAAATACGTCCATCCGGACGAAGTGAAAGCAAGCAAGAGAACAAAAGAACAAAGAACAGAAACTACACATGCGTAGTAAATCAAGTCACAAGACACTTAGAGATAATGATTCTCAGGTTACAAATACACACAGAATGGAAGCTCATCTGATGAACCAGAAAAACGTAGTGACAAACCCCTTCTTCGTCAGTTGAGCAGACATTAGGTAAAGAGTCATAAAGTCATTAAGTAAGGCACATCTTTCCACGTAAATACTCATGTTGAGCTACTGAAAGTGGTTTGTTGAGCATATCAGCAATTTGATCACGTGTAGGCACATACTGCAATTTTACAAAACCTTGCTTCACTAATTGTTTAATATTCTTATAACGAATGTCAATGTGTCTGGACCTGGAACCTCTAAAATGAGATTCAGAAATATACACCACCGATTCATTGTCTTCCATCACGGTAATCGGTCGGATCGGGTTGGTCCAAATATCTGTGACTAAAGCATCAAACCAAGTTAATGAATTACATGCATCAGAAACACAAGCATATTCAGCTTCAGTAGAACAAGAAATAAAATTCCGTTTATGCGCCTGCCAGTAAACAGGACATCCATTTAAGAACATCATATAACCTGAAGTACTTTTACATGATTTCTTATCACTTGCCCAATCAGAATCAGCATAACAACATAATTTTGCATGATTAGTATGTGTTGGTTCTAACAATAACTTCATGTGCTATGTGTGCTTTAGATACTTCAATAACTTCTTCACACATGACCAATGAAACTGTTTTGCCTTGCCTACATGTCGTGACAAGAGATTAACACTAAGTGCAATGTCGGGTCTGGTCCAACTACTAATATATAACAGTGACCCAATAACTGAACGGTAAAGTGTCTGATCTTCGAACTCAGGACCTTCTTCATGTGTCAAGTTGTGAAAATCTGTTTGCATAGGTATGCATCCTGTGTTAGCATCCTTCATGTTGCAATGATGCAAAAGCTGTTCAATTTTATCTACTTGTGACAAACTAAACCCCTTCTGTGTTTTGTCAATCTGAACACCTAAATAAGTGTTAATGTGTCCTAAACTTTTCAGTGTGAAAAACCTCTGTAAACCTTTAGTAAATTTCTCACTCATCTGCTTATTTGGACCAATATAAACAATATCATCAACATAAACAAGAATTATCTCATATGTATTATCAGATCTTTTTGTAAACACGCATTCATCAGTTTTGGACTTAATAAAGCCCATTAAATTTAGCTTTTCAGTAAGGCATAAATACCACATTAAACCAGACTGTTTCAGACCATAAAGACTTTTGTGTAGAAACCAGGTATCCCCTTCTTGCTTCCGAAATCCTGGTGGTCCTTTGACGTAGATCTCTTCATCCAGATCAGCATTCAGATAAGCTGTGTCAACATCGAACTGGAAAACTTCTAAACCAAGGATAGTAGCAGTAGCTAAAGCAATTTTTACACTTTCAGTCCTTACTGTAGATGAGTAAGTATTGGTGTAATCCTCTGATTTTTCTTTCATAGGATATACAAATCCATATCTAGAATAATTATCAACAATTGTCAGAAAATATTTTCTGCCACAAATGTTGGCTGTTTGAATGGACCTACAATCTCAGTGTGTACCAAATCAAATATACGTGTTGACAGGTGTGTAGCATGTTTTGGAACGGCTGTTGCTTTGGAGTTGGCCTTTTTGCAGACAGCACAATCCAAAAACACCTTACACCCCTTTAGATCCAAACCTTTTGCTAATTCCGGCATTTTCTTAAGAACACGATAACTGGCATGCCCCAATCTTCTGTGCCACTTATGGATACACCTGTAATGCAAAGGTTTACCAGTTAGTGAATGTTCAACATTTGCAACAGTATGAGGAACTTCAGGCTTGCTCTGAGCAGCCTGTTTCACTATTTTCTTTTTGTTGGCTTTAGGAGCCTTTGGAGTAGCAACAGGATATCTCACTGGGACATCTCTCTCTGGGCCTGTGCTCTTCTTTTGTATACTTGCCTGTGCTTGTGGTTTGGACTTTGGCTTCAGGTAATAAACACCACCAATTAACATGGTTTCAGCAACAATATCTCCATCTTTAACTATGTAACTTGCTTTTTCAAGGTGGTGAACCTGGAATTTTAATATTCTAGACAAATGAGCTTGACTAAGCAAATTGCTATTTGCTGTTGGTATGTAATACACATCAAGAATGAATGCACCAAGCTCTTCTATGTAGACAGTCCCTTTGCCTTCGACCTTACAAGGATGATTGGAAAAAGAATACAGTTTGGCTTTCTGCAGCTGAGTTTCCATAAATATAATCTGAGCATAATAACTTTTCATTTCTGCATCACAAGCAGTTACCTCAGGAGGTAATGGAACATAGGGCATTTGCTTTCTGAAAAGCTCATCTCTTTCTCTCGTTCTGAGAATCTCAGCTCTATCTCTCTCTTGGAGAAAATCATTGATCTCTCTTTCTATATGAGGAAACTGCTCAGACATTTGTGGACCTTTTGGTCTGGCTCCCAATATCTCATATTCTGGGGCTTCTGTATAACATTCCTCTGTAATTAACTTTGTGCTTGGGAAAACATTTTCACTGACCTCGGTCAAAAGTTCTTCCGAAACACGTCCTCTTATTGCGCCCTCAATGCTGTCCTCAGGTCTGCTCACAGAAGCGGTCGGCAATTGAAGAACGGAGAATCTATTTGCCTGCAGTTTCTCATTGTCAGAGAGTGAAAGTAATCATCCACGGATGGTGCTCTGCATGGCTTTGTCCTGCTCGGCTACGTTTTTTTCTTTCTTTTTCTTGCTGGCATATTTAATTAGCTTTCTTCAGTGCTACCGTGTTTCCCCGAAAATAAGACAGGGGCTTATATTTTTTGACCCCCCCCAAAATGCCCCTGGCCTTATTTTCAGGGGGGTGTGGCTTATAATTTTTGGGGTGCAGGCGGGGCGGGGCACGAGACGCACCACTTACTGGAGTTTGCCAGCTCCGTGGTCTCTGGGCTAGTCTCTTTAGGGAAAAAAACTTGCAAGCAGACAAGCCGAGAGACCATGGAGCTCCAAAACTCCAGTAAGTTGTGCGTCTCTCTTGGCAGGGCAAGGCGGGGTGGGCGTCCTACCTGCGACTTGTCCCAGTACCTCCATCACGTTCTTATGGAGTTTGAACTCGCGAGACGTTCTCTTTCAGAACGGGCTGCCATGGAGAGAAGACCGTAAGAATGCGACGGAGGTCCCGGGACAAGTCCCAGGTAGGACGAGCATCTCGCGCTGGGGTTTGGCAGGACGGGTGGGGCGAGGCGGGGCGGGCGTCCTACCTGCGACTTGTCCCGGGACCTCTGTCATGTTCTTACGGTCTTCTCTCCACGGCAGCGTGTTCTAAAAGAACGCCGCGCAAGTTCGAGTTTGAACTCACAAGACATTCTCTTTCAGAACGGGCTGCTGTGGAGAGAAGACCGTAAGAACGCGACGGAGGTCTCGGGACAAGTCGCGGGTAGGATGAGCGTCTCACGCTGGGGTTTGACAGGGCAGGCGGGGCGAGGTGGGACGGGCCTCCTACCTGCGACTTGTCCCGGGACCTCCGTTGCGTTCTTACAGTTTTCTCCCCATGGCAGCGCATTCTAAAAGAACACCTCGTGAGTTCGAGTTTGAACTCATGAGACGTTCTCTTTCAGAACGGGCTGCCGTGGAGAGAAGACCGTAAGAACGCGACGGAGGTCCCGGGACAAGTTGCAGGTAGGATGAGCGTCTCACGCTGGGGTTTGGCAGGGTGGATGGGGCAAGGCGGGGTGGGCGTCCTACTTGCGACTTGTCCTGGGACCTCCGTCGCGTTCTTACAGTCTTCTCTCCATGGCAGCGCATTCTAAAAGAACGCCACGCGAGTTCGAGTTTGAACTCGCGAGACGTTCTCTTTCAGAACGGGCTGCCATGGAGAGAACACCATAAGAACGCGATCGAGGTATCGGGACAAGTCCCAGGTAGGACGAGCGTCTCGCGTGGGGTTTGGCAGGGCGGGCGGGGCGAGGCGGGGCGGGCTCCTACCTGCAACTTGTCCCGGGACCTCTGTCGTGTTCTTATGGTCTTCTCTCCACGGCAGCGCGTTCTAAAAGAACGCCGCACGAGTTCGAGTTTGAGTTTGAACTCGCGAGATGTTCTCTTTCAGAATGGGCTGCCGTGGAGAGAACACCGTAAGAATGTGACCGAGGTATCGGGATAAGTCCCAGGTAGGACGAGCATCTCACGCTGGGGTTTGGCAGGGCGTCACGTTCCTACGGTACCTGGGACTTGTCGCGCCATGGGACGGGGGATGGGGCGGGCAAGGCCGCGAGACTCTTACCGTACCAGTCTGGTCTGGCAGAGAGGAAGACAGAAACAGAAAACAGAGGGAGAATTGGGAAAGGACAGAAAGAGGGAGAGGAAGAGGAAGAGAAACAGAAAACATGGAGAGAAATGAAAGGAAGGAAGGAAGGAAGGAAGGAGGAGAAACAGAAAACAGGGATACTGGGGAAAAGAAAGAAAGAAAGGGAGAAGAAGAGGAAGAGAGAAACAAAAAGCATGGAGAGAAATGAAAGGAAGGGAGGGAGGAGGAGAAACAGAAAACAGGGATACTGGGAAAAAGAAAGAAAGAAAGAAAGGGAGAGGAAGAGGAAGAGAGAGAAAAAACATGGAGAGAAATGAAAGGAAAGAAGGAAGGAGGAGAAACAGAAAACAGGGATACTGGGGAAAAGAAAGAAAGAAAGGGAGAGGAAGAGGAAGAGAAACAAAACATGGAGAGAAATGAAAGGAAGGAAGGACAGAAGGAGGAGAAACAGAAAACAGGGATACTGGGGGAAAGAAAGAAAGGGAGAGGAAGAGAGAGAAACAGAAAACATGGAGAGAAAGAGAGACACATTTGCCACACACAGGGAAACCACAATCGCAGACCCTGAACCCAACCCACACACAGGGAAACTACAATGCTTGTGTATGGTACAACAATAAATTTATTCAAACCCAACAATATTTTCAAACTCAGCAATATTTTCAAACCCAACAATATTTTCAAACTCAGCAATATTTTCAAACCCAACAATATTTTCAAACTCAGTCTTTTCAAACTCAAACGCAACAGTTTATTCCAATACGGTTGTCATATCATCTTCTTCCACAATATCATCATCAAAAAAGTCCAGATCCTGATTTAAATTCTGTTCTTCTTGAGAGTTCAATTTCTGCAACACCAATGGTCCCAAGCGTTCATGCTTGGCAATGGAGGTCTCCTCAAAGGAGTACCTCCTGTCCATGTATCCAGCTCTTATAGCATTTGCCACACATTCATCAGTAATTTGGTCCCAAGCGGTTTTCACCCAGTGTACCAGTTCTTGCAGGCCGGGCTTGACAAAATTTCCCCACTCATTTCTTGTCATCCGGTGTTTAATATACTGGTTAATTTGAACATGAAGGTTATCTTTAAAGGGTTTGTTGATGGCTATGTCTAATGTTTGCAGGTAGCCAGTCATCCCTGCTGGGATCATAGTCTGATCAATTCTCCTTTGAGACAGGAATGTTTTCATGGCTTTCGCACAGTGAGTGCTGGCTGCATCCCACACCACCATGCCTCTTTGGCCACCCCTCATAACAAGTGGGAGCATAAGCTCCACCCACTTTCGGATAGCTGCCTGGGTGCACCAGGCCTTTTCTGTTTCCAGGACATAAATTCCTGATATTTTTTTTTATTTTGCACTTCTTGCCCTTGCTTATCAATACGGGTGGGACTTTGGTCCCATCCAGCCGGATGGCCAAAATGCATGTTACACGAGTGCTTTCATATCCTGTGGAGGATATGTAAATGGACGTGGCACCCCTCTGGTCTATAGTAGTTTGAGCCCCTTGGCCCATAAAGACAGCTGTCTCATCCATGGCAATAATGTTTGATGGCTGGTACTTTGAAAAGTCAATGCCATCAACAAATGTCTTGAACGCAACTGCCCGTTTCACAAGTTCCCCATCGTCCAGTTTGAATAGCGAAGTGGATCTCCTTAGAGAGAGTTCATGTTGCTGGAGGAAGTTATCCAGCCAGTGCTTAGAGCCTTAGAGGCTTTGAATTACTCCTGGGGAATGTCTAATTGTGGAGCCATTTCAAGGGCAAATGCTTGGATATCAGCCCTGCGTACAATCAAAGCCCTTGCTCTCCGGTCAGCAATCCACTCAGAGATGCTGTCTTCCAGTTCAGGGAATAGTGGTTGCCGACCTGACCCACACTTGCGTTTCTTCCCATTTCCCTTTTGCACCTGTTGAGTTAGCGCCTCGTACTCTACTCTCCATTTTCTCACCATACATCTTCCAACATCTCTTTACAGAAAGCTGCCAGATTCTTTCCCCGGGAATCTTCCACTATTCCTTTTTTGAATTCCACAGAGTAACTCTTCCTTTTTGAACTCATCTTGTCTGGGGGTCAAAATAAAAGTAATTTCAGATCATTACATCCATTAATCCAAAACCCTGGGAGCGTGGTGGTTGGGATTTGGCATTGTGGTTTCCCAGTGTGTGGGTTTAGGTTTTGCGATTGTGGTTTCACTGTGTGTGGCAAATGGGTCTCTAATTCCCTCCCTCCATTTTCTGTTTCTCTTCCTCTTCATCTCCCTTCCTTCCTTCCTTTCCTTCTTTCTCTCCCTGTTTTCTGTTTCTCTTTCTCTCCCTTTCTTTCCTTTCCCCAGTATTCCTGTTTTCTGTTTGTCTCTCTTCCTCTTCCTTCCTTTCCTTCCTTCTTTCTTTCTCTCCGTTTTCTGTTTCTCTTTCTCTCCCTTTCTTTCTTTCTTTCCTTTCCCCAGTATCCGTTTTTTGTTTGTCTCTCTTCCTTTCCTTCCTTTCCTTCCTTCCTTCTTTCTCTCCCTGTTTTCTGTTTCTTTCTCTCCCTTTCTTTCCTTTCCCCAGTATTCCTGTTTTCTGTTTGTCTCTCTTCCTCTTCCTTCCTTTCCTTCCTTCCTTCCCTTTCTCTATCTCCATTTTCTGTTTCTTTCTCTCCCTTTCTTTCTTTCCTTTCCCCAGTATCTGTTTTTTGTTTGTCTCTCTTCCTCTTCCTTCCTTCCTTTCCTTCCTTCTTTCTTTCTCTCCGTTTTCTATTTCTCTTTCTCTCCCTTTCTTTCTTTCCTTTCCGCAGTATTCCTGTTTCTTTCTCTTCCTCTTCCTCTCCCTTTCTTTCCCTTCCCTTTTGCTTCTCCCCATTCTCTCATTTGTTTTGAGTCTCACAAAGACTTATTTGTGGCATCTTTTACCAGCATAGAGGGGAGGAAAGGGGGGGGGATTGGAGGGACACATGGATCCCCTTGCCGTCTCTCCGCCCCCCCTTGCCGGGCATGGCAGGGCTTCCTGCCCATCGCTTACCGTAGCTACCCACCCCCTTTAGGGATGCAATTTGGGGGTGGCAGGTGAAGCTGTGGAGAAATGAGACCATCTCACCTGCCACCCCTTTCGATAAACAGACGGCAGGCTGCTGTTGCCATTTGGACATGTTGCCACGGCAAAATGAGCGTTAGGACAGCGGGGCACCTCAAGACCCACTCCATGCTGTGGATTGCGAAGCGCGCTGCTGTCCTGCCGCTCATTTCGCGCCAAATTGCACCCCGCAGCAAAATGAGCGTTAGGACAGTGGCGCGCCTCCATGCCGTGGATTGCGAGGCGCGCTGCTGTCCTGCTGTTCATTTTGCCGCGGGGTGCAATTTGGCGCGAAATGAGCGTTAGGACAGCGGGGCGCCTCGCAATCCACTCCATGCCATGGATTGTGAGGCGCGCTGCTGTCCTGCCGCTCATTTCATGCCAAATTGCACCCCGCGGCAAAATGAGTGTTAGGACAGCGGGGCACCTCGAGACCCACTCTATGCCGTGGATTGCGAGGCACGCTGCTGTCCTGCCGCTCATTTTGTGCTGCCATCAGCCCTACCGGTAGGTATAGCATTCCCTCCCTTCGGCCCTGCCTGCTCACCTCATGTACAGCAGCCAGTGTAAATGGCGGGGACCGGCTGCACATGCGCTTAAATAGTCGGGGGGGGGGCTTATTTTCAGGGCGGGCCTTATTTCAACGCATGTCCCAAAAAGCCCTGTGGGGCTTAATTTGGGGACATGTCTTATTTTCGGGAAAACACGGTAATAAATCTGCCTTAAAACATTGGTTAAGGCCAATGTGATGAGTGGGGCTTGAGGATCGCGCCTGGGACCTCGACGATATTGTTGCCCGCCTCTGCCTCTCCCGCCTCTGGAGTCTGTTCCTCTGGACAGGAGCTGGAAACCGTTGAGGACAATCCCTGATTGCATGTCCCGCACAATTGCAGATATAGCATCTTGGCATCCTTGGAACGTAGGCTCTTCGTCAGAAAACGCGCCTCGCTGGAGCTCTTGATGCAGGTGGTCCTCTCAAATGTGGAGTGACATGCATGAAAGCTTCTTCTTCTGTTAAAATTCTGCAAACGTGATCCACTGTGCGTTGAGCAATTGGCACTTGATTAATCTTTGTAATGGCATCTTTCCATTCATAATTTAAGGAGTTGATAATGCTGATCATTTGAAAATCATCAATATTGTAGCCTCTCACACCCAAGTCCTTCCTCATTCCTTTCATTTTAGTTAAATGCTCTCCAATATATTCACCAGACTTTAATTTCGAGGCATGGAACTCAGACAAGAGTAAACATGTTGATTCCATCGAAACAGGCCGGTAGCATGTTTCCAACTGAGCCCAAATTTGTTGGGCAGTTGCATCAAGATGATCCTGTAAATTTGTGGAATGCAATTTTGCTTTTCTGCCAGCAGATGGTGCTGCAACATTGGTGTCAGGCAGTACATAGAAATTCTCTTCCTTTTTAGGTGACATAGGAAGTGATGTGTTTGCAGCCCTTTCCTGAAACATCTCCTCTTGAGGGTGTGGCTGTGCCCTCGAGGAAGAAGGAGCCAAAATGGTGTCTGGCATTTGAAACAAAGGACTAGAGCCACACCCATCTGTTTTCAGCTTAGAATAAAACAGCTTGGCTTTTTGCAGCTGAGTTTCCATAAATGTAATCTGAGCATAATAAGGAGCATTCTAGGAGCTCCTAGAAAAGAAACCAAATGGTGTTAATCATTGTCTGAAGTAACCACCTCTTCCCCACCTCCCCAGGAGGTCCCTTTGGCTTCTGGGGAAATTGTTCGTGAAACTGCTTGACTAGTCTATCGTCTTTTACATTCCACATTTTACCCATGTAGCTTCAAAGAGAGGGTATCCCTTCCATTGTACTAAGTATTGTAGCCTCCCTTTATATAACCTCGAATCTAAGATCTTTTTCACTTCATAATGCATCTCTCCTTGCACTATGATTGGTTTGGTGGCTGGCTGGTCTACTGTTCTGACCAAGGCTTCCTGAGACAGTAACAATCACATGCTTAGTCCCAAAAACCCTCTTTTTATTTCAACGGCTGTGAATTATATTCATTCACAGCCCATAATGAGTCCCAAGCAGTTTGTAAATAGTCCGTCAGAAGTCTGCCACAGTCTTTCAGGGTAAGGCTGATAAGCAGCCACCTTTATCTTCCTTGACACGCTGCCAAAGACTTAATTGCCAATTAAGACAAAGTCAAGAAGGAGCTTCAGAGTTTAAACCGACAAGAACAAACAAAGTTACTTTCTGCAAAGACTCATGTCCCTTTGCTCCTCCTTTATGTCTTATGGGAGGGGCCAATCATCTCCAAGCCTTACTCCCGAGTTGCCCTTTTTGTCTTAACTGTTCTTGCCTTCTGGCAGCTCTGCGCATGTGCGCACTGGGAACAGGCTCCCCCTGTTCATCTGTCTCGCTGGTGTCAGCCTCTGGAGGCTCCGGAGTCAGCCCAGAACTCCCAGATGGCCCTGGCCCCATCTCTGCCTCCGACGCAGAGCCTTCCCCAGACTGCAGGACTGGCCCATGTTCCTCCCCAGCCTCCTCACTGTCCGACTCTGCTGCCAGCTCCACAAGCCGCTGGCAGACCACAACACAAGCTGCTGTGGAAAACAGGATGCACTTTCCCTAGTAGGCGGGGAAGCTTCAGCTGTACTGTAACCGGATTAATCACTTTCACTATTGAGAAAGACCCTATGAACGTTGGTCCCAATTTCTTGCAGGGGAGTTTGAGCCTTAAATATTTTGTTGAAAGGTACACTTTGCTCCCTACTTGGAAAGGCTTTTGGGGGGGCTTGAAGCTTATCAGCTTGTATTTTATGGGTTTTTACCACTTCCTGAAGGGCCCATTTCATATTTTCCCAGGCTTTTTTCAGGGACTCCATCCAGAGCTGGGTTCCTCCCAGTTTGCACTGGTTCTATAGAACCAGTAGCAAACTGCTGGTGACGTCATGGAGCTGGTTCTCTTGGTGCCGGTCCATGGACGCCTTTTTTTTTTTAATTGTTTTTGGAATTTTTTGCTGATTTTTTCTTTTGCGCATGTGCAGAAGCAGAGTTTCTGGCACTGCGCATACGCCGCCATCTTGTTTTTGGCTTTTGGGAGGGGGTATTTTTGGCAAATTTTCAGCACTGTGCCCGCATGGCGCAGCCACGCGGCATGGGAGGAAGTGAACCAGTGGCGAGGTAAGTTAGAACCCACCCCTGACTTCATCCGTTTGGTTCGTGACATGGAGGAGGATGGCTCCCTAGGGAGTTCAGGCATGGGAACAAATTCCATGCCGCTGGAAAGGGGTCAAACTGGTGCTACTATGCACTGCGTTGTTGTATGCCACCTCGGTGAAAGGCAGTAATTCTGTCCAGTTGGTCTGTTGATACTTTACATAGTACCTCAAATATTGCTCAACCATCACATTCATGAGTTCCATGGCCCAATTAGTGCTCAAATGGAACGCTGAACTGAGCCCTTGTGAAGACCCAACAGACTCCCTCCAGAAATAAATAAATTCCGTCCAGAACTTGGCTGTGAACTAGACTCCCCTGCCGTAATTCTGCGGGGGACACCGTGTAGCCTATAGATGTGCTTAACAAATAGTTTAGCTAGCTTGTGAGCTGATGGAAGACCTGAGCAAGCTAATGGGCTTATTTGGAGAACAAGTCTATTACAGCCCAAATGACCGTATTTTCCCCACTATCAGGGAGTTCTATAATGAAGTCCATAGCGATTTCCTCCCATGACTGGGATGGATCTGCCACTTGTTGGAGGAGACAGGGGAATTACCTGCTCTTTTCTTCATGGCTGCGCATGTGGTACAGCTTTTGACATAGTCCTCAATGTCTTTCTTCATCTTTGGCCACCAAAATTGCCTTTTCACCAGGTGTAGGGTCTTTAAGTAGCCAAAGTGCCCCACCTGTTTGGAATCATGGCTCCTTTGGAGTACTTGGAGGTGCAGGCTATCAGGGACATATAGTTTAGAGCCGTTCCATGCTAGCCCATCTCTGAAGGTTAGCAGTCTGGGGTTGTCTTGGTACCAAGGGTCATTTGGCAGTTCATTTTTTAGTTTTGAGTTAGTGCTCCACCATCTCTCTCTCTTTGCTATTGAGCTTGCCTTCGGGTTGTGGCTTCAGAGGCTGGCTGGGAGGGGGGAAGCATGGCATGGACCACTTCCTCACATTTACTGTTGTATTGGGGCTTTCATGACAGTACGTCTGCTAGGTTTTTCCCTCCAGAGATATAGTTTAGCGTAAAATTGAAATGATTGAAGTATTGCACGCACTGGACTTGTTTGGGGGAAAGTTTCCATGGGGTCCTAAGTGCCCCCAGGTTTTTGTGATCAGTCCATACCTCAAATGGGACTTGGCTGCCCTCTAGGAAGTGGCGCCAAGTTAATAAGGCCCATCTAACTGCACATGCTTCTTTCCCCCATATTGCCCATCTTCTTTTGGTCTCGGTCAGTTTTTTTGGAGGTGTAGGCACAGGGCTGCAGGTTGTCTTTGGAGTTTTTCTGAAGAAGGACTGCGTTCACTGCCACGTCGCTGGCGTCCACCTGGATGATGAATTGATCCTCTGGATTTGGGTGTTTTAGGATTGGTTCCATGGCAAATAGTCCTTTGAGTGTTTTGAATGCTTTCTGGCAGTCTAGGGTCCAGTTCAATGTTTGACTTGGGCGTGATTTCACCCCCCTCCTGTTTTTAGTAATTCAGTGATGGGGAGGGTGATTTCAGCAAATGACGGGTGAACTGTTGGTAAAAGTTCGTAAACCTTAAGAAGCTTTGAAGCTGTTTGCGGGTGCGAGGGGCCTGCCAGTCTAAAACGACTTTGACTTTTCCAGGGTCCATTTCCATGACTTCACTAGATACCCTTTACCCCAGGTACTCCAGGCTGGATTGGTGGAATTCACATTTGGAGAGCTTGGCGTATAGTTTGGCTGCCAGGACTTTTTAAAACCGATGTACTAGTTTAACATGCTCTTCTAGGGTTTCAGTGAAGATGTGAATATCATCCAAATACACGAGGACCACTTTTTACAGGTGCTCATGTAGCACCTCATTGATTAGTTGCAAAAACACAGCGGGGGCTCCTTGGAGAGCAAACGGCATTACTTTAAATTGGAAGTTCCCTAAGGGGCAGTTGAATGCCTTTTTCCATTCATCGTCTTCCCTAATCCGCACTCAATAGTACGCCTCTCACAATCTAGCTTACTGAACACATTTCCTTTTACTAGGTGGGCTAGCATGTCCTTCATGAGGGGGACTTGGTATATGTTTTCCACACACACAGCATTAATTCCCCTAAAATCTACGCATAGTCTCATCGAACCGTCCTTTTTCTCTTTGAATAGAACTAGAGCATCTATCCTTAATTTTGCTGGTTGTATGAATCCTCTTGCTAGGTTCATGTCGATGTACTCTCTTAGCTCTCTCATTTCTTTTGGGGTCATGGAGTACATTTTGGGCTTGGATAGTTTCGCTCCAGCTATGAATTTGATGGTGCAGTTGGTAGGGCGATGGGGGGTAAGGCATTGCATTCTTCTTCGCTGAAGACCTCTGCTAGATCCTGGTACTCCCTGGGGATTTGGGGCATCCCTGGGGGCTTCTCAGACATAGTCTTTGCTTTGTTGTCTCGCTTAGTGACATTTGGCCATCAAGCAATTTTCTCCATGGCACTGCCAGTAGGGGGGAGGGGCTTACTCCCAATATTAACTTCCTGTCACCCCTTCTCACCAGATGGTGGGGCCCCACTTGTCTAGCCATGCCAGTCCAAGAATCACTATTTCTGTCATTTTTGGTGCCACTATGAAATGGATGAGTTCCCAGTGCCAGCCCATCTCTAGTCTGACAGGTTCGGAGAGGAGTGTGGCGGGGGCTCCCGCTATCAGTGATTCATTGACTTGTTCAAACCATATGGGTAGGGTCATCGTTTTCATCCTGATCCCTAACTTAAGGACTATGGGCTGGCTGATCAGACAGCGGATGCAACCCATGTCTATGATGGCTTCTACCACCACCCTTCTCCCCTGTACTGGACATTACTAATCTGGATGGGATGGGCGAAGGGCTGGATGGCTTTACTTATCACTGGGTCATATTCACTCTCATCGCTGCTATGTAGGCCATGGCCACCTAGGGTCCCTGGGCCAGAGTTCCCTCTTCCCCTTTTTGGGAAAGGGAGACCTCCATGGCTTGATGGGTGAATTTTCCCCTTTCTGTTGTTTTGTGCGGCTTGGCTGGTTCCAGAGTCTTCCCTTTTGGTATGGGAGCAGGAGCCAGGCACTCAGCTGCTCGGTGGCCTTGTTGACTGCAGTGGAAGCATTTGATGGGTTGCCCTGAGGTTCCCCATGGTTGCTCTTCAGCTTGGCGAGGGCTGGACCGATGGCCCAGTTGGTGCTTTTTGGTCTGGCTTTTTGGTTTCTTTTCAGCAGAACCACATTTCTTCTGCCAATTGAGTTCGAGGTCCATGGCCACTGCCATTCAGTACCACTCATGGATGCGGTTAGGGACTCCTCGGCAGATGCACATGTGAAGCAGCTCTGGGTCCTATCCCTCCTTGAAAAAGTAGATGGGGAGTCGTTCCGGCCACCATCGCAGCTTCCCCGCAATCCTTCTGAATTTCCTGACATAGTCTTTGGCAGGGCGTCCCTTCTGCTTAATCTCACAGATTTCAGCCTCAGCTTCCTTGATTTGGGATTCATCCTTGAACCTGGCTCTTAGCTCTTGCAGGAAAATGTCGATGTTTCCCAGCTCTGGCACATTTTTGTCATGGAACTGGGTCACTCACTCGGCTGCTTCCCCCTCAAGGCAAGTGGTTAGTGCCCGTACCATGGCCTGGTCAGTGAGATAGTCAGGGCCATAGTCGATGTGAGTCCACACCTGGTTCATGAAAAACACCAGCTTGTCTATGTCCCTGTGAAAGATGGACTGAATCTGTGGTGGCTGGGCCGGGCGTGGAGGATGGGGAGCAGGAATAGGAGCTGCTGGTGGCAGTGGCACAGGAGCCCACTGTGCTTGGACCCAGCTGTGGCCAGGGTAGTAGGCCTATTTGGGTGGTGCTTGCAATCCCGGCTGGTGATGTAGATGGCCAGGCGGGCTCCCCCCCCGCGCTGCCTCGGTGGGCTTCGCCATGGCTCTGGACTGTGCCGACGAGGCTGGCGGAGGGCTGGCTGCTTGAGCTGCTGGAACAGAGGTTTGATCCCATTGGGGAGGGAACTTCAAGGTTGGCTGGGTCAGGATCACCCAGGTCTGCTGGATCCAGAGCAAGCTCTGGAGAGTGCTTGCTCCAGGCTCTCAAGGCTCAACCTGTCAAACCTCTTCCAGCGTTTGGCTCCAAAGTGCCATCCAATATCTCCAGTCCCCCAACTCATCCAGTTCAAGGGGTCCGTTCACCCTCCATTGGTGAACCGTGGTCATCGACTCCCATGTCAAAATCATGGGGAGGTCTCTCACTAGACCCTGGAGCGAGCTCCAGTATCTGAAACCTTCCTCCGCCTGGTACAGGTTTCCAATGGTTGGCCATTTTGCATGGACTTTTGGCCGAGTCGCCACCTGAAAGGCGATTTCAGCCACCTCTTCCACGACCCGCTGACTCTCAATGGGGGCAGCACCAGTGCTCATGGAAGTCTCCCCTTGCTTCTCCATCTCTACAGTCTTCCCTGAGTCTTTGCTGCTCCCTTGGTAGACAGGGTGAGCAGCTGGGGTTCAGGATCCTGGACAGTGGCTCCGATTATATCTGAGAGCTGATGGCAGAGTTGGCTTGATGTCAGTGTTCCAAGTAATTACCCATAGAAAGGAGAAATCTGAGGCAAGCAAATTCCTGAAAAAAACAGTTTATTGGAAACATCATATTGGCACAACTGGTGAAAGCTGACTCTAAAGTTCCCATGGCTTTCACCCAATTAAAAAGTAAAAGTTTCCCCTTTCCCCCAAGTCACCAGTCACGCTGTCCAATCCAGTTGCTGGCTGGTTGCTTGGCTACTGACTCTTCCCCTGGCCAGCACCTGTGTGAATGTCCTTGGTTCCCACAGGAAAGCTTTATTGTTTTGGCTACAAAACCCCATCTAACTATTTCCCCCCACCCTCTGTTGTGTGGCAACCCTGAAGCCTCCAAGATGGCCTCAGCCAGGTTCACTTCAGGGTTGACACTGAGAATATTGCATGAACCCAACTACACATCACCCAGCATCTTAACAATCCAGAACCTGGGTCCATTAAACAGGTGGCAGAATTAATAGTGTACAGAATTCTGCCCACTTCCTCAAGAGTCATCAACTTAAACTTATCCTAGATTACATCATCTGGAATTCACATAACTTTTACTATTAAAAGTAAAATGATTCCAATCTGCTTGAATAAACTAATGTTCCCTTTCACTGACACTGACACAAACACTGTACCTTAGTAAAATTGCTACTGATCTCATACTCTTTGTGCTTGTACAACATTTCACACAGAACGTCTTGCTTCACTCTAAAGAAAAGATTATCTCTTCCACAGAAATCTCTGTCCCATTGGAGCAATAGGTGCATGCAGTGTTGAGTAGCCAATGCTTTAATCCCCTTCACAGCCCATTTAGCAACTGAAATGATGACAGATCCCAAAAATGGAATGTATGACCCAGATTAAAAGTTCTGACACCCAGGCTCTGCCCCACCCCGCCCCGCCCACCCTGGCAGCCAGCCCCCATTTAAATCTGTTTTCAGTGCCTGAAAGTCACATGAACATGATTTACAGCATTTTTGCCAGTACTACTGGTTTCTAGCAAAAACCATCCAATATGGAGTAATAGGTTTGCTTAACAACTGTGGCATTCACTTATTGACCATGGTGTTCTTTTTTATTTTTCAGTTCTGACAGTCTTCCATAATTCCAGAATCTGTATCAAATCTTTTACTTTATCCTGAGCAAGTCCATAAACAAGATGTCTTCCATATATACATAAATGTCCGCACATAAGAGTATAGCTATTGGAACAATTGAATTCTATAAACTCACAAAGATAAGTTTAAAACAGCGTTTATCAAAAGTATAAGAAACATAGCTAATCTGGCACAACCTGATTTTAACTAGATCTTCAAATCTACTGGCAGAATCAAGTGTACATTATGAAAAAGTATCATCTTAAAGTTAAGCAGGAAAAACCAAAGGTACAAGTACAGATTAGGTGAAACCTGGCTCAAAAACAGTAACTGTAGTACCTCCGGGACCGCATCCTACCACATATCTCCCTACGACCAGTTAGATCCCACAGAGTGGGCCTCCTCCAGGTCCCATCAGCCAAACAATGTCGGTTGGCGGGTCCACGGGGGAGAGCCTTCTCTGTGGGAGCCCCATCTCTCTGGAACCAACTCCCACCAGAGATCTGGACTATCCCCACTCTACTGGCCTTTCGCAAAGCCGTGAAAACATGGCTCTTCCGACAGGCAGGGTGAAGAAGAAGAAGAAGATCAGATTCCCCCATGAATGAATGGTTTTTTACATTATGTCATGTTTTTAAATTGTCATGTTTTATTGTACTGTTCTTATTCCTGTTGTATGCTGCCCTGAGTCCTACGGGATTGGGCGGCCTATAAGAACTTTTAATTAAATTAAATTAAATTAAACTGGATGAAGTTATACTGTTTTCACTTCTATTCATTGTTAAAAAAAATTAGTTTGGAGAATACCCATTCAGTGATTAAGCATGATGGCTGGCCAATATAAAGATATCACTTTACAGATTAATAGCAATAGCAATAGCACTTAAACTTATATACTGCTTCATAGTGCTTTACATCCCTTTTTAAGCAGTTTACAGAGTCAGCATATTGCCCCCAACAATCTGGGTTCTCATTTTACCCACCTCGGAAGGATGGAAGGATGAGTCAACCTTAACATTGTTGGAAGGGACTTTGTAGGTAATCTAGTCCAAACCCCTGCCCAAGCAGGAGACCCTACACAATTTCTGACAAATGGCAGTCCAATCTCTTCTTGAAAGCCTCCAGTGATGAAGCTCCCACAACTTCTGAAGGCAAGCTGTTTCATTGGTTGCTTGTTCTCACTGTCAGAAAATTTCTCCTTATTTCTAGGTTGAATCTCTCCTTGATCAGTTTCCATCCATTATTCCTTGTCTGGCCTTCAGGTGTCTTGGAAAATAGCTTGATCCCTTCCTTTCTGTGGCAGCCCCTCAAATATTGGAACACTGCTATCATGTGTACCCTGGTCCTTCTCTTCACTAGATTAACCATGCCCATTCCTGTAACCGTTCTTCATATATTTTAGTCTCCAGTTCCCTAATCATCCTGGTTGCTCTTCTCTGCACTTTTTCTAGAGTCTCAACATCTTTTTATAGTGTGGTGACCAAAACTGGATGCAGTATTCTAGGTGTGGTCTTACAAAGGCTTTATAGAGTGGTATTAGTACTTCACTTGATCTTGATTATATCCCTCTGTTAATGCATTTTAGGATTGCATTGGCTTTTTGGGTTGCTGCTGCAGACTGCTGGCTCATATTTAGCTGGTTGTCTACTAAGATTCCAAGATCCCTCTCACAGTTATTGCTATTAAGCCTGGTTTCACCCAATCCAGGGATCAGCAACTCGTGGCTCCGGAGCTCTTTGGGCCCCCTGCTGGCTGGCCTTGCCCTACCCTCCCTCATCTGGCCTGGGAAGGTAAGGGCGATGGTGTGAATGGAGAAGCGGCCAGGGCTGATTCTCTGGCACTGGTTGAAGAACATAGCCACACCCGGCCGAGGCTTCTCTTTGGGAGACCCTCCTCGCCATCTCGTGATTCCCTGGCTGGCTGTGGCGGGGCCAGGAGTGTGCACATGCGTGGGGAGACCCTCAAGCGAGTGCAGCAAAGGCGCACTCGGAGGGTGGGCGGCTGCTCGCTTAAGAAGGGTCTTTGGATGCAGCTTCTCTCCTGCCCTAAGGATATAGCCATTGCCTTGCCGTGTCCCCCCGCAGCTCTTCGGCCGAGCGGGGTGGGCATAAGCTCCAGCCCGAAGCGGCAGGAAGCAAAGGTTGCCTTTACTCCAGTGACCCTCCTCCCCTTCATCTCATGTGGGTGGGTGGGGGCACGGCATGGCGATGGCCAGATCCTTAGGACAGGAGAGAAGCGGCCCTGTAGCTGCCTTCACGCCACATTTGCGTGAAAGGCAGCCTTCGCTTCCTGCTGCTTCAGGCTGAAGCTCACACCCTCCCCGCTCGGCCGAAGAGCTGCGGGGTGGGGGATGGGACATGGCAAGGCAATGGCCAGATCCTTAGGACAGGAGAGAAGCCGCCCACTACCCGCCCTCTGCATGCACCTTTGCGCCTTGAGGAGGGTCTCCTCACGCGTGCCAAAGCCAGCCAGGGAGGCATGACAAGGGGAGGAGGGTCACCCGAAGAGAAGCCAGGGGTGGCGATCGTTCCTCAGCATACAGAGAGAGGAGGGGAGAGAGAACGAGAAAGAGAGAGATGGGAGAAAGAGAGAGATGAGGGAGGGAGGGAGAGATGGGTGGGGAGGAAGGGAGAGAGAGAGAGATGGGGAGAGGGAAAGAGAAAAAGAAAGATGAGAGGGAGAAAGAGAGATGGAGAGAGAGAGAAAGAGAGAGGGAAAAGAGAGATATATCTTTTTCTCATAGAAAACAGCCACAAAACCTGGGTAGGCGTAGCTGAGGGGGTCATGTGACTCGGTGGGAGTGATGTCGAGTTGGCCACGCCCACCCAGGTTTTGTGGCTCCAGGTGTTTTGTTTTCTCTTGGAAACGGGTTCAAATGGCTCTTTGAGTTTTTAAGGTTGCCGACCCCTGATCCAGTCTAAATGTGTACTTTTGGGTTTTTTTGCCTAAGATTTTACTTTTCTCTCCATCAGTGGTTCTCAATCTTTCTAATGCCGTGACCTCTTAATATAGTTCCTCATGTTGTGGTAACCCCCAACCATAAAATTATTTTCATTGCTACTTCATAACTGTAATTTTGCTACTGTTATGAATCGTAATGTAAATATCTAATATGCAGGATGTATTTTCATTGTTACAAATTGAACACAATTAAACCATAGGATGCCGCAAAAGAGGCATCACGTCCAAGGAGGGTAGTTGATGCTATTGCTCTGGGAAGCCGGAAGAGCCGGCATCTTCTCTCCTCTTCCTCCTCTCCCTCTTCTACCCTTTGGCACACACCTTTTACGAAAGATGGGCAAACCTTCTCCCTCATTCCTTCTCTGTCGGTTCTGCTTTCCTCCCACCTTTAAGCACCAGAAATCCGACTGGCTTCCTTCTCGCCCTTCAGGAGTTCACAGAAAGCATCAAGTGGCGCTCCAAGTACGCAAAGGCTGCAGCTCACCTCAGTTATGCAGGTGGCCAAGCACCTGCTCCAAGCTCACCAACCACAAATACCTGACACGTCTCTGTTGCTTAAATAACGGGCGGCGCTTTCTTACTATTGCTAAAGCTGCAGGTTTAGTCGACGCTGCTGGGCCAGAAAGCTCCCTGGGGGGGGGGGAAACAAGCCGTAAATACTAAATTGCAGTCACTAAATGTGCGCGCGGGGGGGAGCCGGAGGAAGGAGTGCAAACAAAACCTGAAGTGACTCCCCTATAAAGCGACCAGAATTCGTCCCCAATGACTTTTCTGCTTCACGTTATTCCCATTGGCGGCCGACCACCGTTGCAGCAGCAGATGGTCATAACAACATGCTGGGGAGATAACCTACAGCAGCGCAGCTCTGTTTTGAACAACTGGAACCCTTTCCACGTTCATTTCCCTTTCCCTGTTACGAGTCTCAGTGTTTCTCTCCTAGGCCAACTCCTGCCGTGCAAAGTGGCATTATAAAAGCCAAGCTAAGGAGAACAATGGTAGGAGAAGCAAGGTGGAAGGGATGGCCACGCTCGGCCGCCAGGGCAAGGCAGGCATCCTGCGGGGGAACGTCGGGAGAGCAGGACCGAGGCGTCTGCTGCCCTCCGCCGAAGAGAGGGGAAGGGGCGCGCGCACTGCGGCCCCTTCAGTTCGATCCTCCCGGCAATGGCGCCTGCTCTTTCCTCGTGGTGGCTAAAAGGCAACCACTCTGAAAAGCAGCAGCGGTAGCTGCGGCGAAGCAACCGCCACCGCCACCCCCTTCCTCCCACCCCCAGTCCAACAAGAATGAGAGCACCTTCTCAGCCCCTCACTCAATCACAGCCAGGCTGGGCCAGGGCACCCTCAGGCTTCCTGGCGCAGGATCCCAAGCCGGCGCGTAAAAGCCAGGAGGCCCGAGGGGAACATGGGGGAGGTGGGAGACAGAAACTTTGCTCTTCCAGGCTGGGGAGGCTACTGCCACATTCCCCCAGAGCCTTCCCGATGCCGTGTTGCTCACTGCTGCTACTGCTGCCACCGCCGCGGCCGTTGCTGCAAACAGACACTGTGCCACACCACACATGGCGCGCACAAGTGGGGGTATTGGAGGGAGAGAAGATGGCGTGGAGGTGGGGATGGGTGGAGACCAAAAGGAAAGGTTCGGTAGGGGAGGGGGGCCCGACCGCGTCCGTTCCCTTTCCTCGAAGTGTTTGTATGCTGAAATGCCCTCTGACTCGCAGGCACGCGACCCCTGTGAAACGGTCGTTCAACCCCCAAAGGGGTCGCGACCCTTAGGTTGAGAACTGCTGCTCTACACTGAATTTCATTTTTTTAGATAGGGCACAGTGTTCAAGTCTGTCAAGATCCATCTGGATCTTGAGCCTATCTTCTAGGGTGTTGGCTATTTCTGCCAGCTTAGTATCATCTGCAAATTTGGTAAGTTCCCCTTCTATTCCCTCATCCAAGTCATTTATGAAGATATTGAAGAGTACTGGGCCTAAGATGGAACTTTGTGATACCCCACTGTTTACCTCTCTCCGTGTAGATGTAGATCCATTAAAGACTACTTGTTGAGCATGGTTTGTCAGCCAGTTATGAATCCATCTGGTGGTGATGCTATCTATGCCACTATTTTCTAGCTTACCAAGAAGTAGGTTGTGGTCTACTTTGTCGAATGTCTTGCTGAAGTCTAAGTATATTATGTCCACAGTATTTTGCTGATCTACTAATTTAGCCACTATGTTGAAGAATGAAATAAGATTGGTTTGGCATGATCTGTTTTTAACAAACCCATGCTGGCTGCTGGTTATTACTTTACTCATTTCTAGATGTTCGCAGATCTGTTTTTTTATTATCTTTTCCAGTATCTTCCCGGGTATTGATGTTAGGCTGATTTGTCTGCTGGACTGATGGCAGACTCCACCTCTCCCAGCTTGCTTTTGCAGAAAGCCCCCCCTCCTAGAGAATGAAATATTTTAGGGAATATTAAGAGGCAGAATATATTTCCCCAAAAGAGAAATGGAGAAACATGCTCTTAAAGGGAGAAAGCAGCCCTAGTTTCCTGCATAGTAACACAGCCGCCAGCAGATGCCTAAAGTCTTTAGAGATGGATATTTTGTGCCCATTAAGAAATCCAGGCCAATCTATTCACAAACAAAACACCTTCAGCTCCAGATGATGGGATTAAGAAGGACAGGATGTGAGTTTTTAGGACATATTAGGATTAATCCACCACCATTTAAATAGCAAAAGACACAAAAGCCCCTTTATTGCACAATCCCAAGAACAGTTCAAACTTCAAAGTCACAAAATCCTGTAAAGATCCATCCATTCATTCAACCATTTTATCAGCTGTCCCAGAACTGCATGCTGTGGTTCTGCTCATCAATAAACAGCCCTTCTTTCCAATCAGCCTCCATTTTATTTCCAGTGCCTTTCTCCTGGCTTGGAACTGGACTGGATTTTTCTTCCAACACTCTCTACTCTTCACCTGTCCATTTTTTTGATTATCACACTGATGTATTCTCGTTTTCATTGTTTACTTTATTGTTCTATTATTTTACTTTTATTCTGTTTATACTCATTTTTTCTTTTTATTGTTGTAAACTGCCTAAAATAGCCCCACAGCGAGATAGGCAGCAAATAAATTTAGTAAATAAATAAATAAGTAAATAAATAAATAAATAAATAAATAGCACCTTAGACATGGGAGAAATTACTTAAATACGCAATATACTCAGTAAATCAAGACTATGAACAATTATAATTTTATCAGGATCATAATAAGTGTAGGAATACATAGTATATATTGATCATGAAGTATTTATTTATTTATTTATTTATTTTATTTATTTATTTTGTCAACATGTGTACAAGATAACAGGTATGATATAAACATAAACAAAAGCAAAGTATGTATAGGTAAAAATTAGACAATAGGACAGAAGGACAGGGACGATAGGCACGATGGTGCGCTTATGCACGCCCCTTACAGACCTCTTAGGAATGGGGTGAGGTCAACTGTAGACAGTCTAAGGTTAAAGTTTTTGGGGTTTGGGGAAGAAACCACAGAGTCAGGTAGTGCATTCCAGGCACTGATTACTCTGTTGCTGAAGTCGTATTTTCTGCAGTCGAGTTTCGAGCGATTTACATTGAGTTTGAATCTATTGTGTGCTCTTGTATTGTTGCGGTTGAAGCTGAAGTATTCATTGACAGGTAGGACATTGTGGCAGATGATTTTATGAACTACATTTAGATCAGATCGAAGGTGACGGAGCTCTAAGTTGTCTAAGCCTAAAATTTCAAATCTGGTGGAATAAGGAATTCTGTTGCGAGTAGAAGAGTGGAGGACTCTTCTTGTGAAGTATTTCTGGACTCTCTCAATTGTATTTATATCTGATATGTAGTGCGAGTTCCAGACAGGTGAGCTGTATTCAAAGATTGATCTGGCAAATGTTTTGTATGCTCTGGTTAGCAGAGTAATATTGCCAGAGAAGAAGCTACGCAAGATTAGGTTGACAACTCTTAGTGCCTTTTGCTTAGTGCCTTTTTGGCAATGTTGTTACAATGGGCTCTGGCAGTTAGGTCATTAGATATGAGTACTCCAAGGACCCTCACAGAGTGAGGGTTGTCTACAAGGTCTACAAGTTTATATTTTGTGTTTGGATTCTTTTTGTCAATGTGTAAGACAGAGCATTTTGTGATAAATTTTCTCCTAAATATAAAAGTGTATCTTTCATGCGCGCGCGCACACACACACACACACACACACACACACACACACACACACACACACGTCTATGACTGTTCGCCTCCTCCACTTTGCCGCACTTGTTTTGTCCCCAGCCTTCCGCCCCCAAACAACCCAGTGCTGCCTTTTCTCCTTGGCCCCTTCGCCTAACTAGCCAAAAAGCCAGTTCACCCTTTGCCCCCAGCCAATCAGAGGAGCAAGAATCCCACCCCCTTGGAAGCAGCCTTTTTAGGAGAAGGAAAGGGGGACGAGGCTTCCCTCTCTTGCTTAAAGCAGACACGTTTTTGAGGTGGTCCCAATGAAAGAAAGTGGAAGGGGGAAGAGTGCTTCTGGCTGGACTCAATGAGATTCCCGCTCTTGCTTAAAGCAGACATGTTTTTGAGGTGGTCCCAATGAAAGAAAGTGGAAGGGGGAAGAGTGCTCCTGGCTGGACTCAATGAGATTCCCTCTCTTGCTTAAAGCAGACATTTTTGAGGTGGTCCCAACGAAAGAAAATGGAAGGGGGAAGAGTGCTTCTGGCTGGACTCAATGAGATTTCCTCTCTTGCTTAAAGCAGACACCTTTTTGAGGTGGTCCCAATGAAAGAAAGTGGAAGGGGGAAGAGTCCTTCTGGCTGGACTCAATGAGATTCCCTCTCTTGCTTAAAGCAGACACATTTTTGAGGTGGTCCCAACGAAAGAAAGTGGAAGGGGGAAGAATACTTCTGGCTGGACTCAATGAGATTCCCTCTCTTGCTTAAAAGAGACACTTTTTGAGGTGGTCCCAACGAAAGAAAGTGGAAGGGGGAAGAGTGCTTTGGGGTGGACTCAATGAGATTCCCTCTCTTGCTTAAAAGAGACACTTTTTGAGGTGGTCCCAATGAAAGAAAGTGGAAGGGGGAAGAGTTCTTCTGGCTGGACTCAATGTGATTCCCTCTTTTGCTTAAAGCAGACACATTTTTGAGGTGGTCCCAACGAAAGAAAGTGGAACGGGGAAGAGTGCTTCTGGCTGGACTCAATGAGATTCCCTCTCTTGCTTAAAAGAGACACTTTTTGAGGTGGTCCCAAAGAAAGAAAGTGGAAGGGGGAAGAGTGCTTCTGGCTGGACTCAATGAGATTCCCTCTCTTGCTTAAAAGAGACATGTTTTTGAGGTGGTCCCAACGAAAGAAAGTGGAAGGGGGAAGAGTGCTTTGGGGTGGACTCAATTATGTGAACCTCTAAGGGATGAATCTCCCACTTTCCTCTCTCTGTTCGTTTAGAAGCAATAATAGAAAGCTTAGATATTAATATTCAATCATGTTAATAGATTAACACAAGATGGTAATTATTCCATTGAATTGAGTCAGACAAGGCTACTGTTTTTGAACTGTGGTGATTTAGATAAATTAAGAAGAGTTGTTTATGAACAACTGTTATCAGGACTCTCTCTCTCTCTCTCTCTCTCTCTCTCTCTCTCTCTCTTCCCCGTTTCCTTCTCCTAAAAAGGCTGCTTCCAAGGGGGTGGGATTCTTGGTCCTCTGATTGGCTGGGGGCAAAGTGTCCCGTGCGCCCAAAAGCCCGGGGTGAACTGGCTTTTTGGCCCGTTAGGCGAAGGGGCCAAGGAGAAAAGGCAGCACCGGATTGTTTGGGGGCGGAAGGCTGGGGACAAAACAGGTGTGGCAGAGCGGAGGAGGAGAACAGTTCCATTCCGCGCGTGCACACACACAATCTTTTTCCTTTCTTTTTATCTTTACAATGATAATTTGCTTTTTTCTTCTTTTACACTTTTAGCTTTCCACCTACTATGGATATGCCGTTATTTCTCCAATTGACTGTCTACAAGTAAACTACTCTTACACCAATGCACTCAAGTGCTTCTTTTGAAAAGATTCAAAACCTACAAATAATACTATGGCTTAGCATGTTACATGAAAATGATATAAATTATATCGTTAAGCCAATTCATTAGCTTTTTCCTACATTTCCTACACAATGCTAGGCTAAAATGTGGATGACAAGTTTGTGATTCAAACATGCACTCAGTGTATTCACTGAATAATCTGGGTAAACCATGAAATACCATATTGCACAAACACAGTCAGATATTGCTTCACTTATATGTATGAATATTGCAAATGAAAATAATTTATACTTGTGCAATTAGAGTATATGACTTTTGATGGCTGCAAATTATATAATGCAACCTTCTAGGCCTGAAGGCCTTTCAATATGTGTGGGCCTTCAACTCTCCGATTCCTGAGTGGACTGGTCTGATTATTAGCATTTTATTGTCTGTTCTGAAAAGAATCTGTCCACTTTACGGAATTGGTTTAAGAATTAATATTTTGGTCCTCGCTTCCTCAAAGGAGTTTTCAGCATGACCCCTTCCACTGCTCACCATCACTTTTAACATTTTGGAAAAACATTACACCTAGCTTTTTCATAAAGTATTCGTGATTCAAGACTCCTTCTTGGCCCTAAATTTTGAATTCTACCTTAATTGTATTTGGAGAGTATTGTTAATATGGTTCATTAGTGATTTTGTTATTGAGCATAGACCTTACTAGTTGTCTGAAGTGTGTGCAAATGGCTGAAGTATAAATTCCATTAATAAACGGAACCTGGAGTCCCACACAGTTGGTGTCTGCAGTGAAAGTTCGTCCTCTTTGAACAGACGAAGACCCCAGAATATAGATTGTGAGGAAAGCAGTTGGAAAAAACGAACTAAATAGGCAAAAAATTTGATGAAGAAGATAGATATTTAATATTACATATTACTGCAGCCGCCAGAATTACTTACACACAAACTTGGAAATTGGATTCAATACCAACAATGATAACTGTGGTCAATAAAATTTTGGAAGTAGCAGAGATGTGCAAGTTAACGATGGAAATTCAGGACAAAGAAGAGACAGATTTTTATAAAACCTGGGATAGATGGTATAATTGGTTTGGACAAAAAAAAAATACAGAAACCTATTATAGTATAACTTCTTGCAATGATATAACAAACTGTAGTTTATCTCATATACCATGATATAATTAACTTTACCTCACTTTCTGACTGAAGTAATGTTTGTAAACAGTGGGATTAAAGATGGAATATATATATACTTATACATACATATATCCTGCGAGTAAATATAAATTGGGTAAATTAGCTGTAGAAATAAAAGTTGACATTCCAATAGACATAGTTTATAAGAAGATAAGATCTATAATGTATATAGATATAATATATATTCGAGTGTATAAAGCTTAGTATTAATAGCTAATAGGCTGTTAAAGAAGCATGATTTCATTTTTATGGTTTGTATTAGTCAGCGTTGTTTGTAGTTGATTACGTATGATATTTGCTTAATGTAGTGTTTTCTACAGTTTTTGTATGTTTTTTTCTGTTGTGTTTATTTTTGTTGTTGTGTGTATTTAATTGCTGTTTTTAAAGGAAAATTCAATAAATATTATTTTTAAAAAAAGTTCGTCCTCTTTGAGCAGACGAAGACCCCAGAATATAGATTGTGGGGAAAGCAGTTGGAAAAAACGAACTAAATAGGCACACAGCACTAAGTGTAAGGACAGGTGAGTGAGCACGACGAATCCATGAATTAATCCATCTCTCCTGATTGCTTACTTGATTCCTGATTGCTTACTTGAACCCTATGACAACCATTCTTGACAAATGTATCTTTTCTTTTATGTACACTGAGAGCATATGCACCAAAGACAAATTCCTTGTGTGTCCAATCACACTTGGCCAATAAAGAATTCTATTCTATTCTATTCTCTCAGACCAAGGATTGAATCCCAAATTGGTAGGAAGCTCATTCGAGGACAGCGAATCAGTCACAGCCTCGCAGGCATCCCTCCCACCCAGGGTTGTTGTAAGTGTGCTCGTTTCTGTGCTCCTGTAACTCCTCTTCCAACCCCTCCCGATCTTATTTCCCTAAGCTATCCCCGCTTCTCCGCACGGCTTCTTCACTGGCTTTCTTAACCCAGTCCCGTAGCCGGCCTTCAAACAACCGGCCCGCCTCTCGAGTTACGTCTCCTCACCTCGTCAGGATGTGAGCTCACGATGCCACCTCCTCCTTCCTTTTGTGTATGCTTACCGGTTCCGTGTAAGCAAAGAAGCTGAAAATCGCTCTGGGACCTCTGGCCTGTGTTGGCCGGGTCGGGCCCCCTCTAGTTGTGGCGAGAAAGAGGGTGAGTCGTGAGAGGAGGGGCGGCTGAAAATACGGGCAAGAGAGCTCGCTTGCTCGGGGCTTGGTCCATCTGTAGCATGGAAGCTGGTGGATGCCCGCTTGTGGGGCATTAAGGGCAGTTTGGCAGAAGGTGATTTGGATTACGGTCGCGCGTTTTCGGCAGCCAGCAAAGTATACCGGGCGTTCCTAGCAATGCAGGCTGGTAGTCCTATGGCATCAGGCGGCTGGGTGGAGAAAAAAAAAATCCTCCTCTTGGGGCTTTCCACATGCTTTCTCTGAAAGAATGCCTCTAATTCGGAAGATTTTGGAAGATTCTTGCGTCCCCCCTTCATTGTTTGAACTCTCCATACAAGCGAGTAGGATGTGGCTTGGCCTATATCCGGAAAGTCCAAACTCAAGTCTGCCCTTAGCTACTGAAGCCTATCGAGGAGTCAGTGAAGCCGGTAGATCTCAGCCAAGCTTCCTCAGGGAGTTGTTGTTTGAGGGCAATACGGGACTGTTAAAGGCAGGGATCTGTGTCTTGAAGGAAAGTCAAAATATAGAGATATACGAAAACGATCTGAATCATCTGATTTCGGGGTAGGGAAGACGGTGATCGGCAGTGAATTTTTGTAGGAATAAACAGGAAAGCAAACAGATTGACTTTGACAAGCCAATTAGTTTCAACCTGTCACATGTATAATCATGATTTGTTTAATCATCCTCAAAAACAGCTGGGATGACAAACTGTTACTCAGACCCAGATAAGCCACTTTATAGTTCAACTCTTTCCATACCTTAGTGGTGTAGTGCCTTTATAGGAATATGAACTTAAAAGTACAGAATATTTTTCTGTTCATTGTTCCTGAAGAATGTCCATGCAGATTCAGCATATGAAAAGACCTAATATTGGAAACCTAATATAGGCAGTAAGATGTTAAGTTTCTGTTTGACAATAAATTTCAGAAAGAAGCCGGATAGAGTTGTACATTACAGTACTGACTCAAAAGATAATACTGGAGGAGAGACAAGCAGTTATTTTGGTGTTACCGCTTCAGAAAATCTTCTTTCTCAGTTAAGTATACTATTATGATCACTGACTAAAATTTTCTGAAATTGCATAAATGTTTTCTAAAATCAGTGGAAAATAAAAATAATTCATTGTAATGCTATAAATGCAGATAATATTAAGGAATTTTAATATTAAAACTAACAGGAATATAAAATTATTTTGTCACCAAAAAATTAAAAGTGTTTACCTACTAAATAGCAAGCTGCTAAGCAAGTATACAGAATGTGCAAAATATGTGTATATAAATATTATTAGGGACAATGACTGAAAAAAGTATAAATAAAGAACTAAAGCATAAAGTAACTTTTTAAAAAAATTATCAGAAATATAAATTTGGAAGAAAGATAGCTTTACACCTTTGTTTATACCTTTTATGTACCAATGACTCTGAATGGACTTGCAACTTGGATTACTGAAAGTCAGAAAAACTAAAACAGTACATATAGTAGACATATAGTAGACATAGAATGTAGCCTCTTAGCTATAGTAAGCATAAGCTTTTTGTGGCAATTGTTAAGGTCATTGGCTGTGGTTTATATTAACAATATTTATTGTTTATATAATATTATCATTTGAGCCCACAAGAAATAGGTAGGAACAATACTACAATGTATGCTACATTGAGTTATAAAAAATAAAGGCAAGAAGTGTAACACAAAAAGTCCTCGACTTACATCCACAATTGAGCCCAAAATGTATGTTGTTAAGCAAGACATAGTTAAGTGAGTTTTGCTTCATTTTATAACTGCTTGCCACATTAGTTAAGGGAATCCCTACATTTGTTATGTTAGTAACATGGTTGTTAAGTGAATCTGGCTTCCCCATAGACTGCATGTCAGAAGGTCACAAAAGATTATTACATGACCCTTGGGTTATGATTTGCAATCATCATAAATATAAGCCAGCTGCCAAGTGTCTGAATTTTGATCACGTAACCATGGATGGCTGCAATGATCGTAAGTGTGAAAAATGGTCATAAGTCACTTTTTTCAGTGCCGTTGTAACTTCGAATGATTACTAAATGAATGGTTGTAAGTCGAGGACTACATGTAAATAAAACTATATCATAAATTGTTATTTAAAGTCAACATGACTGCTCCTTTAATTACAGAAAGGATATTTAGTACATAGAAATAAAAGTTAAATATAATTACAAGTTGCATGATTTTATTTTTTAAAAATTGTATGTATGTATGCAATATAGTTGTGTATTTCTGTGTAGTATCTACAACATATACCCAAATATTGTACATTAAATGTAACAGGAGAAGCAGTAGAAAACATTGGGTTAAATCTGTAAAAAGTTAATTGAATTAAATTTAAATTCATTGCATGATTATTTATTTTGCTTGTTCATTTCAATTTACTTTTTGCAAAGCCTGTTGATAGGGGAAGAGGTGTCGGAGAAGGTAGATTTAACATTTTATTTTCTGTTTGTTATACTTTGTTTTCCCTTTCCTTTTTAGTTCAGCAAAAAAGTAGTAGTAACAACCGTTTAATATAAAGCCACAAATAAAGCCACAGGGCCACTGGCAGACAAGATGCTCTGAATTCAGCTGATATAAGGTCATACTTGTTCCATCTCTACTATGATAAATTTTGAGAGTTACTATTGTAAGATTAGGAAATGTTTTCATCCATCAGGAGAAGGAGAATAAATATACAGTTAATCTTCTTTAATGACTGGCCTGATTGGTAACCATTCAATGTTATAACAGCACTGAAAAAGTGACTTTATGACTAGTCTTCAACTTAAGGTCAGATGATTGCCATTTTTAGCAATAATACACCTTTTAAATTTGATAACTCTAATCACTGTAGATATATTTTAATGTCTTACCAGACAATAACATAACCTAGCCCATAAAGGAAACCGTCCATTGTTTTACTATTAATGTTGTAATTGTTTTTAATAAATTACAATATGGTTTTGTTTGCTTCTTGTAAAAAAGGATAAAGTTTAATAAACCAGTCAGTCCCTTAAGAATATTTGTAATAGTTACCATTATTCAAAAATGTATATGTAGTAAAATAAATTGGGCTTCTCTTGTAACCATTGATTTATATCCTATAAGTAGATATCAGGAAAGAAAAACTGCAAAGACAGAAATTAGTATAATGGACCACAAAAATATAAGTAAAATTGATTTTTTTGTCAAAAATTTGGCTACTGAGAAACTGCTTTGAGTTCTGAAGGGTAAAAAAAAATTCCCTATCCAAATATTTTAATCAATAGTTTTAAAGAGTTATAAGTGTTTGTTAAATTAATCACATAAATGAAAAAAATACTAAATCTATTTTTATTATAACCAATACAAGCAACTATTTATGCCAGTAATTTGGATGGGAACAGTGCATAAATATCCTGGGTTGAGAACAGTATCAATCAAAGTGATAAAAGTAACTCTCTTTTTTTAGGTGGCACAGTAATATTAAAGTGAAGAAGTTGCAATGGGGAATCAGCTGGCTGGCATTGCCCCCTCTCAGATACTTTCTGTTGACAGCTATTTCTCAGACATCCATGATTTTGAATATGACAAAAGATTGGGCAGCACTCGTTTTTTTAAAGTTGCCCGAGCTAAGCATCGAGAAGGCTTAGTGGTTGTCAAGGTGTTTGCCATTCAGGATCCAACCTTACCACTAACTAGTTACAAGCAGGAGTTGGAGGAACTGAAAATACGGTTGCATTCTGCACAAAATTGTCTCCCTTTTCAGAAAGCCACATTATCTGAAAAAGCAGCCATGTTGTTCAGGCAGTATGTGAGAGATAATCTTTATGATCGAATTAGTACCCGGCCATTCCTAAACAACATTGAAAAGAGATGGATTGCTTTCCAGATCTTGACTGCAGTAGATCAAGCACACAGGTCTGGAGTCCGGCATGGAGATATCAAAACTGAAAATGTGATGGTGACTAGCTGGAACTGGGTCCTTTTAACAGATTTTGCAAGCTTTAAACCAACCTACCTCCCTGAAGACAATCCTGCTGATTTCAATTACTTCTTTGATACTTCAAGAAGGAGAACATGTTATATTGCTCCAGAGCGTTTTGTTGATGGCAGTATGTTTGCCACAGAATTGGAGAATATACGAGATCCTTCCACTCCCCTGGTTGATTTGGTCAACAGTAATCAACGCAGCAGAGGGGAATTGAGACGTGCAATGGATATATTTTCCGCAGGTATTTCAAACTGATCAAATGGTTAAAGATAATCTGTGCTTTGCCTTCATAGACAATGAGTAGTAAACACTTCAATTTTGAAAATTAGTATTGAAAAGTATGCTCTAATTTCTGGAAAAAGCCTGGGGAGCTTCTGTGCAAATTTGGGATCAACTACTACCCTAAATCAGTGTTTCTCAAACTTGGTAACCTTAAGATGTATGGACTTCAACTCCTAGAAGACCCAGCCAGTACACAATACTGGAATTTTGGGAATCTGTTCTCTAAAGCAATGTTTCTCAATCGTTAACAAGACCAGATATTTAGTCTTTCAGCTTTCGGATTTGTTCAGGAGCCCATCCTCAGGGAACTTCTCTCAGCAGAGTGTCTATGGAGATTATCAATGATCCAGGTCATGGTTGTCCCAAAGGTGTTTTTTTTTCAAGAGGCAACTGGACTTTCTGGTTTTTCTTTGAAGACGTTTCACTTCTCATCCAAGAAGCTCCTTGAGTTTAAATCCTTCCATGCCCCCACCATCCAGTCAGAGTTGAAGAAGCTTCTTGGATGAAAATGAAATGTCTTCAAAGAAAAACCAGAAAGTCCAGTTGCCTCTTGAAAAAAAAGCACCTTTGGGACTCTAGCAGAGTGTGTGCTTTGGGCTGTTCTATGTGTAGTATTTATGTGGTGCCTGGTTGTGTGTGGTGTTTTATTTGTTGATTGGGGTGTTGATGGCTGGCTATTAAGTTGTTGGCTATTGTTTCTTTGTGCTGCAAAGTCCTTGCCCCTAATGACCTGATAAGCTGGTGATAAATTAGCACTCTTGTTGGACTTGCAGATCTCGGAAGCTACACTCTACTGCTTCCAAAATGGTTATTATATTTATTAGAAGAAGCCTGTACAGCATGCAAGGGAGAGAAAAGAAAGAAGGTATAGGTAATCCCTGGGTTACGAGTGTTCCCTTAGCGAATGTTTGAGGTTATACGATAAGCACCCCCTAGTGTTTACGAACAAGTCCCAAAACTGTGAATCTTGCAGCACCACTGCAATTGTTTGCTCTAACGAACAACCAAAGAGGCTCTGCAACATTTGACCTACATGTTGCCGGCGGAAATGGAGCTTCTGAGGGGCAGATCCGCCCCTCTGACTTTCTGTTCGGGCATCCAGAGGCCTCGTCCGGCACCTTTCACAGCAACTAAAATTGTTGGCTGAGCAAGTACAAAGATAGTCAGGGAAATGATTGAAGCCTGGGAAATGCGCCCCTTGTCAGTCAACAGGATTTACAACCAGCTTATCAGGTGCTTAGGAGCCGAGGACTTGGCAGCACAACAAAACAACAGCCAATGATTGTCAACACCCCAGTCAAAAAATAAAAAGCCACACACAATCAGGCACAACATAAATACTCTGCATAGAATAGCCCAAAGCACACATTTTGGTAGAGAGAAGTTCCCTGAGGATAGGCTCCAGCACAAGACTGAAAGCTCGGAAGACTAAATCTCTGATTTCAGTGACTAACCCAGATTAGATCCTGCAAAAATTTATCTAGCTCAGGAGTTCCCAACCAGGGGGTGCTCGCACCCCCCAGGGAGTGCAAGACAATATTCCAGGGGGTACGAAAACTTGGATTTAGAAGTTTCAAAATTATAGTGTACATGCATAATTATATGCATATAATTATTTACTTTTTTAAGGGGTGCGAGAATATATCAGAAGTGTTCTAGGAGTGCAGGATATAGAAAAGATTGGGAACCCCTGATCTAGCTGGTTTCCTTAAAGCTTTCTTGAAAATAATAAAGCTAGGTTTGTTTTTTGGGGGGTGAATGTGATACACTACTTTAAAATATACACAGAAGAATACCTGGAAATTCTTAACTGTGTTTTAAAAAGTGCTACACATAGAAAGCAGTTAAGATCAAGCTTTGCTTTCTCCAAAATTCTAATATTCTGCAAGCAGTCAGTTTTGACACACGGGGGCAAATAGTTATGGGTTTGTGGCCATCTGTGTTTTGAAACCATAATGTTCCAGGGAAACATTTGATATTTCTGTAGAATTGTAAAATATGCTGAATGAAACTAGTGTCTGTATATTTGTATGCTAGGAAAATAGAAAAAGATGCTTCAAATGAATGGCAATTCAATTTTTGACAATTATAGGTGGGGCTTGCTTTATAGTTGATCCTGAATTTGCAAGACATTCAGACTTTAGCAGTCTGGGTAACTGAGACTGGCAACTGGTGGTTCACATATTAGACTTTTGATGACAGCACTGGCTGTCAATTGAGGCCAAGTGCTGAGTTAGTGTTCTAACATATCAACCTCTAAATAAATATGGGGCAAAATATATATCAACATACCTTTATCATTATAGAGATAAATATCTAACAGTATGATGGGAGATCCTGCTATATACTGAAATTCTGAGTGCCATTTAATAGTTGCTTATCAGAGTAGTTGCTTATCGGTTTTGTGGTGGAGTTCTTTGGCTGTAGAATTTTTTTTCTCTCAAAATTTGGAAGGTCCCTATTATCACACATTTGGGGCATTTCCTGTAATTCATGGTCCCCACTTTTTATTTTGAATTTTGTTTAAACATTGCTTATTTTGTATTTTATTCTTATTGTAAATGACTGAGGTATTTATATTATTTAAAACATTTATATAGCTGTCCATCTTTTAACCAACTCTGAAAGATTTAAGAGATTAAAAAACATATAAAATCATTTTAAAAACTGTAAAACACAACCAGTTAAAATATAAAACATTTAAAAGAACAGAAATCTGGCATTAACTCATGCTAATGTACCATCATATAATCTCCCAACACTTGAGAGAAATTTCAAATTTTCAAGGCCTTAAGGCTAAAAGGGTGAATAGCTGCCAAACTTCAGGGGCAAGATGTTCCATAGGGTAGGGGCTGCCATGGAAAAGGCACACTTCCTATCTATTTATTAGATGACAATATTTTTTTGGGGGGGGGAACGAAGAGCATTATCTACCTGTCTGACCTGATAGGACAGATAGATCTCCTTAGGGAAAAGTAGTCTGGCTTTGTGCCATGTAGGGCTTTAAAGGTGATAACTAGCATCTTGAATTACACCCAGAAAGAAAATGGAAGTCAGTGCAGCTGGCACAACAGAAGTGCTATATGGGCAAACCTAGGGGCCCCATTACTGTGTGCGTCACTTCATTCCAGACCTGCTGAAGTTTCCAGGTGGTCTTTAAGAGCAGCCCCATGTATAGCACGTTGCAGTAATCCAGACAGGAGATGATCGAGGCATGGATGACCCTGGAAAGCAGTAAATATAATAATAATTATTTTTTAATTAATAAATGCACTTAATCCATTTCCTGAGATCATACAGCTGCCCTTTGAGTTGCTTCATGGTTCCAAGAAAAAGAATGGCTGCTTTAAAAAGTTATAGATGATGTTTCAAATTGAATCCAAAGTATTACACAACCCTGCTTACTATATATATGAAGACTAATTGTCTCTGTGGATTTCAGTCTTATAATGTGGAAGATTGATCTTCTAACTAACCCTAAATAGATGAGAAATAAACTTATAAATCATTTTGATGACATAGAATACTTTAATAATGAAACAGAACATTTAAAGGATATTTTTCTAGTATTCAATTTTTATCTGATTTTGGATTAGATAGCTTGTGCAGGTTGTTTATCTTAATGAATTAGTTTGCAACTGTCAAGCTTCAGTGTGGCATCACAAAAGGCTAAGGAGCTTTTTACATTGCTTGTTGCACTGTTTTTGCTTACTTGTACTTAAAGTAACCACTGTTTGTAGTTGCAAAATCCTACATCAAATAAAAAGATGTAAAAACAATATCTTTAGGTTTTGAATTCTTTTTTCAGTTGAAATGAAAAGTATCTCCAGTGAAGGAGATGGGTTCATCTATGTTCCTGATATCATCAGTTGACAATAAATTTAAAGCATGTGTTGGCAATTATTTTAATGTAGGAGTATGATGTTTTTAAAGTAAGTTATATGTATAGAGTTTTTCAGAATGATGCTCCAAGAATAATTGAGGATTGGAAGTGTAGTGTACCTGTTTTTAATTAAGCATCATGACAAGTATTTGATCATTGTACTTCTGATGCTTAATAACACTTCTGAATGTTACATACATGACCCATATATTCAGGGTCCAATCTTGCTTTAAAGAGAGCTTCCTAATGTTTTTAAATGATCTTGCTGCAACCAGCTATTGAAAAATCTATCAGAGGCTGCATGTACCTGTCTATCAAGTTGAAAAGCCAAATCTACAGCTTGTAGTTTGTTTTGAGCCACCACTTTTAATAGCTGTGGAAAGAGAATCAATTTTGTTTGTTTGTTTTGGTGATCTTTTTGGGATTTCTTAGGATACCAGGAAAAAACCTCCAATATGACTAATATTTTTTTCTCTCTCACTTCAACAAGGTAGGGTTTCTGTTTCTTTTTTAAAGTTACAATAGAGGCAGTCACCTTGATAGTTTTTATGTATTTTGGACAAAACTCCACTATCTCTCTTGCCATTGGCCATGTTGCTTTAGGATTAGTGGAAATTGAATTCCTTACTACAAGTTTTAATCTTCCATAAACCTCATTGCTTCCTCTTTCCTAGTTGCAAGATGCAAACTAATACTGTATAATTAGGCTATTAAACACATGAGAATATATTAAGGAGGCAGATCCTTTTGTTGTTTACATGGTCCCAGAGAAATGTGAATCCACATGATGGGTAGCTCAATATGATCTCATTGCAGCTATGTTGTATATGTAAAGGAGTAAGCATGCTTTGAGAGCTCTCTCATATTTTTAACACATGAACACAAATTAATAGAACATATGGGTTTTCATCTAACCAGGATCTTGACATGCAAATATGGAATGCTTTTTTTCATGTTAAACAATAGCCAAGTATGTGATATTTTTACTAGAAATCTAGAGCAGAGATTTCCAAAGCAAGTGATTTTAGATAAGCTTGGAATTAAAAATGTCTGTACTTATAGGGTTAAAGAGTGCTAATAGCATATTGTAGATATACCAGATCTAGTCCTTGGAAAACATAACTGATTCAGTTATGATCATGGAAGCCAATAAATGCACTTTAGAAATATTAAGTATAAATAAATAAATAATTCATAATTGTCTGGTACTTATTTTCTTTTTCCCCCCAGGTTGTGTAATAGCCGAGCTGTTTACAGAAGGTGTACCTCTCTTTGATTTGTCACAGCTTTTGGCATATAGAAATGGTCTCTTTTCCCCTGAACAGGTCTTCAGTAAAATTGAAGATCGAAGTATTAGAGAATTGGTAAATAATTCTACTCCCTTTATGGTGGCTTACTGCATTTTTTCTACTTATTTAACAGCATTCTTTCTGAATCCTCCCCTTTCATTCTGCTACCTTGCCTTTTTTTTCCCTGAAGGTTATTCAAATGATCCAGTGTGAGCCTGAAAAGCGTTTAGCAGCAGAAGATTACTTGAAGCAACAACGTAACAATGCATTTCCTGAAATATTCTACACTTTCCTTCAGCCATATATGGCGCAATTTGCCAAGGAAACCTTTGTATCTGCTGATGAGCGCATCCTTGTTATCCGTAAAGACCTCGACAATATAATCCACAATCTCTGTGGGCATGATCAAACAGAAAAGGCTGAGGGAGAGACAAAGGAAAATGGATTAGTCATCTTGGTTTCGGTAATAACTTCGTGCCTGCAGACCTTGAAATACTGTGATTCAAAATTGGCTGCCTTGGAGTTGATTCTTCAATTGACACCTAAGTTAAGTGTAGAAATCCTACTGGATCGTATCACCCCTTATCTCTTGCATTTCAGCAATGACTCTGTGCCCAGAGTAAGGGCAGAAGCTGTTAGGACACTCACTAAAGTTCTGACTTTGGTTAAAGAAGTTCCACGGAATGATACCAATATCTATCCAGAGTACATCTTGCCAGGTATTGCTCACCTGGCCCAAGATGAAGCAACTATTGTCAGACTAGCTTATGCTGGTAAGAAGTGAGTGTGGCTGGTGATAAGATGAAAAATTATTAGGACTCATTTGTTCATCTGTTATTTGTTTTTCCTGTAAAATAATAAAGATGGCAGTTAATTATATGTAAGTGTAACTTAGGTACTGAATTTTATTTCTTTATAACGGACATTAAGTTACTAAAAAATTAAAATTTACATTTAGACATAACTTTCATAGCAAGAATGTTTCTTGATTTTATGTAATATTCAATACCATTTTATATAGGTATCTATATAATCAAGTTGGTAGATGCACTAAAATTTTAAGATAATGTTCCAGGCTCTCACACAAAATGTCTCTCAAGGATATCTATGGAGTCATACAACTTCCACATAGTGGTTGTGGCTAGTCTCAAGCCCTATTTACCCAATATGGTTTGTATAAGAAGGCTCTTCTTCTTATACAAACCATAGAAGCCCAATGAGACCTATATTTCCATTACCAGCTTAATTTTTTAGACAAAATAAGCTTATGGTATTTCTATTAGTATTCCTTAAGAACGCTTATCTGGGACCAAGGGGCACTTAATAATAAATATGATACTACAAATTAGTCTTTTTCTTGTAACCTGGAGATGGAGTCTGAAAGGATAATTAAAATTACCTGTGGAAACATTGGTGCCCATATTCAGTGCATTACCAACTTTTTCCTGAAGTATACATTATCATGTTTGCAGGATTGAGGAAAAATGCTTAATTCATTCTTCAGTTTTCTCTGGGTGGCCAGCCAATAACCAGAGTTTTTAGATGAACAAGCCCAATTATATAAATTTAGAGAGAAGCATTTTTGCAAATGACCTAAAAAAATACATTTTGAATGAAAGTTATTTTAGAGTGTTTGGAAAGCACTGGTGAGACTTCTATGACTAAGATTAATATAGTTCCAATTATTTATTCTATGACACCTTGCTTTTTCTTTTAATCTTTGCAGAGAACATAGCATTGTTGGCTGAAACTGCTCTGAGATTTTTGGAGCTAGTCCAATTGAAAACTCTGAACATGGAAAATGAACCAAACAGTGAAGAAACAGATGATACAACACATCCTAGTGAAAATTATGATACTGGTAATGTATTTCTTAGACTGACTTAAGTGTGATGTATATAATGAACCTAATGACATTTCCAGATAAACATCTACAGGAAAGGATTTCTGGTTTTCATGCTCTTTGAATATAACCTTTCCCATCCTAGAACTTTCAAGATATGCCGGCTAGGAATTATGGAAGTTGCAGTTCCACTATATCTGGCAGAACATTTCTGATTCCAAAAAGATACCAAGAATTCCCTTTTTTGGGAAATTATGCTATTTTTTCATAATCTACAGCATTTAAGTAAAAGAAAGGAATGGTGAGGTAGTGTTATTAATAATCCACTCAGTAGGAATGCATCTTAATGTTCTTTTGTTAAATCACAATTTATCTCATGAAATAAATACCCCTATCTTAAGTTGGTCAATCTGCTGCTTAGCATTTTCAAATTCTGTACGGATCTCATGTACAGAATATGGATTTATATACACAAGCAAGACTTTCTGCATGTTATCTTATAATGTATATATGCAAAAGGAATTAATATGCAATTATTTTAATACTGAAGTGAGCTACTGGTGATTTTGATCAAACTGAGATTCTTTGTTCCAAGCACTATTACACTAGTTCTAACTTGAGCAATAGCATAGACTTTAAATGCCTTACAGCCCTTTAAACTGTAAGCCTACATAACTGATATTATCTGATGCAAGATAAAGCATGAGTGCTAACTTGGATGGATTTCTGAATTGAATGGAAGTTACTTCACTAGTTGGAGGATAATTTTCCCCTCACTTCCTACTCATGTTTTTTTTAAACTATTTTCCATTATTCTACCTTTCCTAACCTAATACCCTATAGATTATTTGGAGACTGGCTCCTTGAATTCCAGGGTATGATTTTGGGCCCTTTTTTATGATTTCCAGAAGGTGTAAAGAGTTGCTTCCCAGAGATCTCTCATTTTCAATTCCCATTCTTAGAATGCCCCAAAATAAGCTGATAAATTTTAACACTTGTATTTTTCGGAGTATAAGATGTTCCGGACTATAAAACGCACCTAGCTTTTGGGGATGAAAACAAGAAAAAAAAATCTGCCTCTGCCTCCCAGCATTCATCTGGTCTGTTCACTGTGGCCCGTTCGCTGCCACCCATTCGCCATGGCCCATCTGCCACTGCCGCCCATTTGCCGCAGCCTGTTTGCTGCCGCCGTAGCCCGTTTGGCACATCCTGTTTGCTGCGGCCCGTTAGCCACTGCAATCCGGTTGGCACTGCCGCTGTGGCCTGTTCGCCACCGCCGCGGCCCATTCTAGAACAGCTGATTGGCGCCGTACCAACCCCCTCCCCCCTGCCTCACTATTCACTGTAAAAGATGCACAGACTTTTCCACCCACTTTTTTTTGGGGGGGGGGAAGTGTGTCTTATACTCCGAAAAATACGGTGTGTCCCAACCAATAACATCACCATGTCATAACATGTTTTTCTGAGACCCTCTAAAGGTTGAAAAGCCGAACTGTAGTGCCCAACCTTTTAGAAGTTTCCTATCTCTTCTGTAATTAAATTGTTTTAAGGTGATGGCAGTGTGGAAACTGGGTATGTTGCAGCTCATGTAGACTATGTGCTGTGAGCAAAATAATCAAGTGACTTGATCTTGGGTTTTTAATGTTCTAATAGCAAATATTATAAAGTATTGCTATCGCTCAAGTTCAAAATGTGTGAGAGAATGCCACATCAATTCATATTCAAATTTCCCTTTAGCTTTGAATTTCTGCTCCCTCTTTGATTTATCACATGATACAGTTTTAAGAAAGGTGGGTTGTAGACCTGATTCTACTACACATTTTCTCTTACAACTTAGTATGTTGCATTTGTTACTCATAGTGTCATGCCATAATTTGCTAAAATACATAATTCATTACATTTTCATAAATGTTAACAATTCAGCAAAGTTAAAAGAAGAGATCACTGAACAAAAATAATACATTGCATTGAATGATAGCGAACATATATTTCATTTTATCTGATTTGTTTCTGTGTTACTCTTGTAGAGCTTCAGGCCTTGCATGAAATGGTTCAGCAAAAAGTGGTCACTTTATTAAGTGATCCAGAAAACATTGTTAAACAGACTTTAATGGAGAATGGGATAACTCGTCTTTGTGTTTTTTTTGGACGACAAAAAGCCAATGATGTACTTCTCTCCCATATGATCACTTTTCTTAATGATAAGAATGACTGGCATTTACGGGGAGCATTTTTTGACAGCATTGTGGGTAAGTACTTAGCAACAAAAATAATACTTCCATTATATTATAGGAGGAATGGTTTTATTAACTGACTAATTAAACAGTTTTATATGTAAACAAATGCCTTTAATGTGAATAGCTAAAGACTTAAGTCAGGCGAATCAACTTGTATTTATGTACCAATAGTCAGTAAGCTCTCTCACAAGATGACCAGTCAGATGCACCCTGAATATTGTACAGGTAGTACTCAGGTTACAATGATGTTGGAAGTGGGATTGCTCCACTAAGCAATGCAGTCATGAAGCAGAACATAGCATATCACTTAGCAATGACTGTCAAAGCATCACAATCTCATGAGTCATTAAATCATTAAGCAGCAAGAGGTGAGTGTCCCAAAAAGTAATATGGGGATGCCATGAGTCAACCACAGAGGGACGTGGGCAGGCACTAGGTAACACAGGCAGGCTGATGAGGGCAACAGGAGGGGTGGGGAGATTGCTTGCAGGCATGACAATATGCTACAGAGTTCAGATGGGAGTACTGCAAGATGTTGATATGCTGTACCAAGGCACCTAGGGAGAAAAAGAACAGGGGCAACTTATAAGAGTCAACCTTTCCTGCTGACTTTCCCATTTACTTTTCTTGTGGGAATCTAGCTGGGGAAGGTCTCAAATGGTGATCATATGACTGTGGCTTACTGCAATGTCATAATCATGAGCCAAGCACTTGGAACATGATCGCACAACATCAGGGATGCTTTAATAGCTACAATTTCACAGTTTCAAATCATTTAGTGCCATTGTAATTTTTTTTAATAATTTTTTTATTTTATTTCCAAAGTTAAAAAAAGGAAATAAAAACAAAGCAAAATAACTAAAGACAAAAACAAAAAATGTGCATAAAAGAAAAAAATAAACATAAATTGTTCCCCCAGTTGAATACTGATGAATATATTTCAACAATAATAGTTTCCTCCCCTTGCAAAAGAGGTTTACAATTTATAAACTTGGATAGCTCTATTTACTCAATTTGACCTATCATCTTATTTACTGCAAAAAGAGTTAGCAATTAAATCCAACATCAAAGTGTCATTATAATTTTGAACAGTCATCAAACTTAAGCTATCTTAAGTTGAGGACTATCAGGAATGATGTAGACATATAGCTATGAATTATTCCATGTTGTCTGCCTTCAGCATATGATAATCAGAAATATATTATGGTTGCATATTTAGCACTAATGATTAGTCCTCCATCTTATCCTTAAAGTTAATGCCACAGTTAGGGAAGCCATGGTCCTCCAGATGTTACTAAATTACATTTATAGTCCTAGCCAGTATTGAAGGATGCTGAGAATTGAAATTCAGTTACATGTGAATGGTCACGGGCTTCCCATTCCTGATGTTTTCCATTAAGCACGGTGCCAACAAATTCTGAAAAAGAAGATGGAAAATCTATTGAAAACAGCTGCTGGTCTTAAAATGACATTCAGTTTCATTCTTTTTCAAAATCAGGCGAGTTGTTTTACAATATATGTTGAATTTAGTTCGTAAAATTATTTAGTTTTTTAGGAATTATAATTTGTATTTTTTAAATCTACCTGGATTTCAGGTGTGGCTGCTTATGTTGGCTGGCAAAGCTCTTCCATTCTAAAGCCTTTGCTTCAGCAAGGACTGAGTGATGTTGAAGAATTTGTAATATATAAAGCTCTCAATGCCCTTACCTGTATGTGCCAATTAGGGCTTCTGCAGAAACCTCATATATATGAGTTTGTATGTGATATTGGTAAGTCAGCTCCCTCTCCCCCTCCTGTTTCAAATATCTTTGTATGGCATGTAATTTAATCACTGGTATATAGTCATTCTCCCTAATTTAATATCACCCAAGTGGTTCCCAGAATATACAACCTTCATAGTTTTTGGCTGGAGTTCTTGCAATTGTAGTCTGAACACATCTAGATGGTATCAAGTTAGGAAAGATTCTACTAGATTAAAATAACTATCTAATTATCAGTTGACATAGTTTATTAAATTATTCTATTCTTTTAAATGTAATCAAATTCTTTCAAATTAACTTTGATTAACCATTGCTAGCATTTTACATTCATAAAATTACAGCCTTCCTACACAATCCTACTGCTTCCACCTCTTTACTTACCAATAGTATAGGAAAAGGCATAAAACTGCATCATGTCTTTTCATGGTAGTGCTAAGAACCATCCATCTGGAAGCATCCAAAAATCCACCATCAGTAGGTTTAGCCAGAAAATCCTTTCTATTTCCTACCTTGAAAGCAGTCCAGCTGAAGTATCTAGCTACTGGTAGAACATTATGTGATGACTTTTGCAATGAATTATAGGCTTGTGGATGTTATTATGAACAGGTTGAAATAAAATCAGAAATATTACAAAGCAGAAAGGAATTAAATTCTTAATAGAATATTCTGCCACATGCTAAAATTATAATTATGAAGGGATGGTAGATGAATAAATATTTGTGTTTGAATTTGTTTATTTGTCAAGCATATATGATTATAAGCAAAGTATAAACAGTAAAACATGATTGAATATATATGTAATAGTACAAGCATGAATAAGAGTAAAAGAGGTATGAATATATGGGTACATTAGAACAGGAACGGTAGGCACGATTGTGCGCTTATGCACGCCCCTTAGGAATGGGGTGAGGTCGATGAAATAGAAACTTTCTTCCTCTGGATTCATTTATTTGCAGTTTGAGTTGGAATTGTTATGTGCATGTGTGTAAGAAATTGTATAGGTTTTCTCTAGAATTTGAATTATGTTTCTAATCCTATTAATTAATTTAAAATAACATTTCTTTTTAGCTCCTTTTTTGTGCCATCCTAATCTCTGGATACGTTATGGAGCAGTAGGATTTATCACTGTTGTAGCACAGCATTTGAATATTGCTGATGTTTATTGCAAACTAATGCCTTACTTGCACTCCTTCATCACCCAGCCAATAATACAGGTAATAAACCAAGTGCATATTATTATCATTCATAGCAATGCACTATATAAGAGATCTTAATTTTCCCTTTGTGAAATCTGTTTAGACAAGAAAGACTGATCATAGCTAGTATAGCTGAAATGAATCTTGCATACCTTTTCTTCAATGGCAGTAGTACCAGCTGTTGTTGCAACTTATTAAATTTCTCCATCTCTGTATTACTAACTTTTTTTTTTGGAGATGGAAGAATTAGAATGATTGGAATAATTAAAATTGTGACCACATGCAACCAATGACTTGTTCACTTTCCCTTTTTAAAATGAAACCAATGGTTGTTTATAAAGTCACAAGACTTTACAAAGGAAGTAACAATTCCATGGCATTATAAATAGAAAGAGTGCTGTAAAAGTAACAAATGGAAGCCAACAGTCAATCTAAAGCAGTATTTGAAACCATTTCACTGGAAGTGAATTTTTAAACTTCCTCTTTCAAAAGTTTGCCATTGTACTAGATCTCTCTGAAAAGAAGAACATTTTCTTTAAAAAATTAAATCCTTTTTTTCCCCCAATGGAACTCGATGTCTTCCTTGTTTTCTCTCAACTGCAGATAGATAAAGAAATTGTTCTCCTGAGTGTTCTCAAGGAACCTGTAAGCCGTTCTATATTTGATTATGCTCTAAGGTCTAAGGATATAGGAAGCCTTTTCAGAACACTACAGCTTCGTCAGAAAAAAAGAAGTGGGATCCTTTCTGACTGTCCACCTCCTGAAGATCCTGCAATTGCACAACTGCTAAAGAAGCTACTTTCTCAAGTAAATATTTTCCAGTATTTTAATAGTAAAGCCAGGCAGACTCTATGGTCACACAAGGATATGAATCATGACAGTAGCTGTGCAACATTCAGATAAATGGGTGGCACTTGTCATTCTTTTCACAAAAGCCCCCTTGAATTTATGTTGTGACACAGCACTAGTCATTTTTCCAGTAATTCAGTACTGACCTCTAAAATACCATGCCTGTATTAAATAATAGAAATTGCTCTTAGGAAAAAAGAAATCTAGGTTAGAAACTTAGCTTACAGAGGAAGAACACATCCAGACTGCCTTGAAATGTGTTTTTATATTTAAGTATTGCTCTTCATTAATTGGGATTCTTAAATTTAAGGTTTAATCTGCTGATTTAAATTTTGTGGTTGACAATTTTCTTAAAAGTAATAGAAAATTCTTGTGTCAATTGTGTGGAAATATTAAATGTATTAAATAACCTGCTTATATAAATAAAATATAATAGTTTCTATTAATGAACAAAAATTATTTTATTGAACCTATCATACTTTAGAAATTATTATCTTTTTGACAGTTCCGTTGGATATGTTGGATTACCAAAATAATAATTTACATTATATGGCTGAGCACGGCAATCCGTGTCCTAAATTATTTTGATTACTAGAAGGCAACTTATTTTTGTTTTTCTCTTTGCTTTTGTATTTAGCAAAGGCTTTATTAACATATAATTTAGTTCTTCATTTCTAAAAGACACTAAGATTAATTCACTTCGATCCTAGTTGCTACACATTATGTATAACTTGGTATTCTCACCTGTTTTTCACCAGTTATGATAATTTCAACACTATGTTTTGGAAATAGGGGATGACTGAGGAAGAAGAAGACAAACTGCTTGCCTTACGAGACTTCATGTTAAAGTCCAATAAAGCCAAGGCCAATGTAGTGGATCAGTGCCACCTTCATGACAGCATTCAAAAAGGCGTAATCGACTTGGCAGCTTTGGGAATAATTGGGAGACAAGTTGATCTAATTAAAACTAAGCAGGAATCTGATGATAAACGTGGTTAGTATAGTTTCATGGTTTTCATCTTACTTTTTACTAATTAATATGTGGAAATTTTCCTTAGTCATTAGTGCACCTGGGATTGAGATTTAGTCATGCGTAATTGGACTGCCAAAAGTAGGCTTTCCTACCATTTGTATTTATTATTTCCTGAAAATACTACTCAAAGGATCAGGGGGATTGTGTTGAATGAGGATCTCTGCCACAGCTTGCCTTACCTTGTCTTTTCAAGGTAATTCTACCTTGGCATATACAGATAGTCCTCGACTTATGACCATAATTGAGCCCAAAATTTATGTTGCTAATTGAAACATTTGTTAAGCAAGTTTTGCCTCAATTTATAATGTTTCTTGCCACAGTTGTTAAGTAAATCACTGCAGTTGTTAAGGTAGCAACAAGATTGTTAAGTGAATCTGGCTTCCCCATTGACTTTGCTTGTCAGAAGATCGCAAAAGGTGCTCACATGACCCCAGGACATAGCAGCTATCATAAATAAGAGTCAGTCTGAATTTTGATCACATGACCTACTAGGGGGTGCACTGGTTATAAGTGTGAAAAATGGTTATAAGTCACTTTTTTCAGTGCTGTTGTAACTGAATGGTCACTAAATGAATTGCTGTAAGTCGAGAACTACTACTAATATTCTAATATTCTTCTTGTAGATGTGTCTCCTTAAATGAAAAGCAATCTTTAATAATGAATGATTCTCCATCCCTTGCAGTTCGCGACACTGAGCACGTAGTTGGTGTTTTGATACCTTGTTGGAAATGAAATCAAATTTCAAACCAACAATATGTGGCTTTGTGGCAAATAATTTACCATTATAGTTAAGCTAAGTCCATTTCGAATACAAATTAAATAGTCTGACGTCTATATGATTTAACTACTGTATAAACATGGAGCACCTTTGGGAATTAAGATGAATGTTTCAGAGTTATTTAATGTTAGGCTGAAACTTTTGTCCAAATTCTTACTTAGTAACTGATTTATTTGACTGGCCTTTTAACCTTTAACATCTGTTCAAAATAAATCAGGTGGGTAAGTCTATATATGTTTATTCTGCAATGATCCCAACCATTCTGGATATTTTTGCTATACATCATGTTCAATTTCATGATAATCCTTCTTTTGGGACTTGCTGATTTTAGCTAGAAAACATGTAAAACAAGATTCAAATGTAAATGAAGAATGGAAGAGTATGTTTGGCTCTTTGGAACCTTCTAGCATACAGCAACCCCTTAGCAAAGGCTATGTCCAAACCTCTGACCAGGAAGCTATCCAAACTGGAAAACCTCTTCGATCAGAATCCTCCGCTGGCATTTGTGTGCCTTTATCATCATCTCCACAGGTATTTGAGGGAATATTTTAATTAATTTTATGTTCCATCCTTAAAATTTATTTTAATGTCTCAGAATCTTTTTCTACCTCAGAACCTTTGATAAAGTATAAAGAGGGTAAATGCCAAATAAAGTATAAAGAGGGTAAATGCCAAATTCTGTTTAACTATGAATCAGATATTGAAGTGAAGAACCAATAGCCACTAGAAGGATATATAATGCTTCTCCTGTGTCATCTCAAGATCAGTAATCTAGATCCTGGGTCCCTGATTGATGTAGTTTAGAGTTTCACAGAAGAGCTAAGCCATTGATCCAATATCTTTCAAAACAGTACAATGTGCAGTTGTATAACATAACATAAAACCTAGGCCTTTCACCAATAATAAATGTGTGTGTGTGTGTGTGTGTGTGTGTGTGTGTGTGTATGTTATGTACACACACACACACACACACACACACACACACACACACACACACACACACACATATAAACAAACCTAGGTATTTCACATATATAATATATAACCTAGACCTTTCACCAATAAAATATTTTCCTTGGCTACTTGGTGAACATCAGAGCATATTTACAGTACTCAGTTACTATGATGATAGACATTTTTTCCGAAAACTTGCTAGTATTCATTGAACATAAACAAATGCATTTCTAAATGTCATTGAATCACTTCATACAAAGAAAGTCCTTGATACTCATTCTTGATTGTTTATGCTTGGATCTTCATATCAGTCATTGTAAATAATGAACCTAGATAGCTTGGTGCATTTTTTTACTATTATACAGAAATAATGGGCTGATGCACCAGCAGGTGAAGCCAAATTGAAGTGGTGAAAAATCATGTAAGCAGATTTCTAATGCAAAAGCTTAAAAGCTATCTCTGATTTTTAACTATATATCATGTGATTATCCAACATGATTTATGTATGGCTTTCAGGCAGCAGATGGACAAGCTATCCAAGTCAGAAAACCAACTATACAAGTTATAAGCAGTGTAGTTTCACCCTCTACATGCCAACTGCGAATTACTACTTGTAAAACTGAACTTCAACAGCTAATACAGCAGAAGCGTGAACAATGCAATGCAGAAAGAATTGCAAAACAGATGATGGAGAATGCAGAATGGGAAACAAAGCCACCACCCCCAGGTAATACCAGTGTACTCTTAAACATTAGAAAAGCTATGACGGTAACATAACATCGGATTTTAGTCCTGCTGAGATAGCAGCGGATTTTGAAAAAGAGATATTCCACTTCTTATGTTCTTTCCAATAAAGTCTAAAGTGATAAAATGTCACTTGCTTGTTCCAGCTGTAAGTGATGTTGTGTGAATATAATAAGCATTTGCCTAGAAGATATGAGATTCTAGAAGATATGAGATTCTCAGACTATCTAATCTCATCCACCAGTCTAATACATCAAGTTAGGTGGCTGCTTCTGGGCTAAAATAATAGCCATATTTTCATATTTCTCATGTCCATATTTCTCATGTCATATTCTCAGATACCTTTTCCTTTCTTTTTGGACTAGGATCTGAAGTTTTTGAACAAGGATATACAATATTTTATAATATACCGTGTTTCCCCGAAAATAAGATCCGGACATATATTTTTTTGGGGTGCTCCAAAATAAGCATTAGGGCTTATTTTTGGGGAAACACAATATCAGGGTAATCAGCCCGGCTCAGCACCCTACCCCCAGTGCGCACAAGTGGCGAGCACGTGGGGTCCGACGGTGTTCGGCAGTAGCCACAGCCTTCCGGCCCCTTGGTTGGTGCACTCTGAGGCTGCACAGCCCATGCAACGCAGATGAGTTGATTACCTGTCCAAGCAATAGATGGAGGCAGAGGCACGGAGGGGAAGACAAGTGATCCAGACGTGCCGCACGGGCTGCAGGCAAGCTTAGAGATGTGAAGATGAGTCTCCCGCAGCCAGCTGCCCACTCTGTCCCACTTTCCCTCGGCTTGCCTGCAGCCCGCATGGTTTTTGAATCACCTGCCTTCCCCCTGCGCCTCTGCCTCCATCTGCTGCTGGTGCCGACCCGCAAAGACGAACCTCCTGCGGGTGGCTGCCCATTCCGGCCCATCAACTCTTGGCTTTCCCACGGCACATCCGGATTGCCTGCCTCACTCTGCCTCTGCCTGCTGCTTGGAAGAGTAACTAACGCCTGCAGCTGACTCCGGTGCTGGTCACACACACACACACCCCGGCTGATGACCTTAACTGGGGCTTATTTTTGGGTTTGGACTTACATTAGGAGCACACTAAAAATCAGGCTAGGGCTTATTTTTTGGTTAGGTCTTATTTTGGGGGAAACACGGTAACAGTAGTTACCCTTATATATTATCTAATCTTGATATATTAAGTATCAAAACGTGTATGACAGAGTACTGACTTCCTGATAATTACAAGTGACATGCTTATGTGGATATTTTTGAATTAATACATTTTCTACATAAGAACATTGCCTTAAAATTGTCTGCCATTTTATCATAAGAAAACTTCAAAATATATTATAAGATTAAAATAATCTACAATAAAATCTCAAAAAAACATGAAAAAGATTGTCAGCTATAAAGAACCAAAGGTCTAGGTGACATAAAATTTTCTTAATTGCCATTTTGCAACTACTTAAATGAATATTAACAATGTTCCTTGTACTAAGAAGTATTTATAGTAACAGTCTTCCTCCAGGTTTTCTTCACTCAGTAATGATTTCAACATTTAAACATCTATGTGGACTGATTTTCATTGGTGGTAAAAGACAGCCAGAGACATGTTAATATTTATTCTTTGCAATTGATATATAATATCTTATATTCATATTAATCCATATGAAACTTCTGATATTCCAAGAAGAAAACCATATGCAAAGTGTGAATGGTCTTAGAAAAATAAAGATACCCAGCATAAATTGTGACAATTATTGGCCAAATTATTTTTAATTATAAAATAATTATTTTAATTATTTTATATATTATTAGAAAAGTTGTTCAAAAGCGGCATGTATTAGAAATTTATAATTCTTATTTCATGCTACTTTTAAAATATGTAAGCTGATTTGGTTGGTGCAGGAGCTGTTCTGCATAGAATCATTTTTGACAAGATAAAATTGCTATAGTTTGCCCCCCATATGTGCTACATTGTCAACATGAAATTTCTGTATCTAAGAACTTTGTCATTAATACTAATGGAAGAAGGAGAAAGTGAGGAGTTTATAAAATGTTCTTTCTGTTGAGAATGAGAATACCTTTGTAAGTTTGAAAGCCTCTAGAACAGTGGTGGCCAACCTGAAGCGTCCCATACGCCAATTGGCCCAGGCGTCCTGGGTGGGCGGGCCCGCCTGGATGCCGCCATTTGAGTTTTGCCCTCTGCGCATGCGCAGACGGCAAAACAACGCAAATGGCAGCATCCAGGTGGGCGGGGGGGGGGGGGGAAGGCGGGAGGGAGGCTCTGCCGGCCGCCTCCTTTCCTTGCCTCCCACTGCTTTTCGGCTCTGCCACCGCTGCTGCCTCCTCCTTTCCTCGCCTCCCGCCGCAGGAAGGGAGGAAAGGAGGAGGCAGCAGCGGCGGCTGCAGAGCCGAAAAGCGGTGGGAGCCGAAGGGGAGGCTCCATCGCCGCAACAGCCCCGGACCTACAACAAAGAACGAGGCAGGGTCACCTTCGCACTCACGAAGGGCCCGCCTGCACCGCATTCACCTCCGGGACTGGGAGTCCCCCGCTTTGGCTCTTCACGCAAACCCGGTGTTGTCAGAGAACCCCAAAGCTCCCCATTTGGCAGGGCTCCGTTCCTGAGCTTGGCTCCCTCCATCGGAGGGTGGCCAGTTGGCCGGGCGAGCGAGGCTCTGGGCGGGCGGCGGGCGGGCAGCGGGGTGAGCGAGGCTTCGGGCGGCCGGGCGAGCGAGGCTTTGGGCGGCGGGCAGGCAGCGGCCGCATCCGGCCAAGCGCTCGCTCGCTCCCCCCGCCGCCCGTCGCCCAAAGCCTCGCTCGCCCGGCCGCCCAAAGCCTCGCTCGCCCCGCTGCCCGCCCACCACCCGCCCAGAGCCTCGCTCGCCCGGCCAGCCGGCCACCCTCCGATGGAGGGAGCCAAGCTCAGGAACGGAGCCCTGCCAAATGGGGAGCTTTGGGGTTCTCTGGCAACACTGGGTTTGCGTGAAGAGCCAAAGCGGGGGATTCCCAGTCCCGGAGGTGAATGCGGTGCAGGCGGGCCCTTCGTGAGTGCGAAGGTGACCCTGCCTCGTTCTTTGTTGTAGGTCCAGGGCTGTTGCAGCGATGGAGCCTCCCCTTCGGCTCCCACCGCTTTTCGGCTTTGGGCGACGGGCGGCGGGCAGGCGGCGGCCTCATCCGGCCAAGCGCTCGCTCGCTCCCCCCACCGGCCCTCCCAGAGCAGCTCCGGGGACATAAAGGAGGCAGATGGACCTCTTGGAAAGCTGCAGGCGGGGGAAGGGCGCCGAAGGAAGCACTACTTACGGTTGCTGAAGCCGCCTGGCAGAAAGCGCGCCCGGGGAGGCAGGCATGGAGGAGCGGCGAAGGTGAGGCGCTCCGGCCCGGGAGAGGGACGATCGCAGAGGAGGAAGGCCTGCGCCTCCGGAACTTGGCCCCAGCCCGCCGCTCCCCAAAGCCCAGCGCTGCAGGTGCCTTCAGGAGCCCTGAAGCTCTGCCGGCCGCCTCCTTTCCTCGCCTCCCGCCTCCCCTTCGGCTCTGCCGGCAGAGCTTCAGAGCTCCTGAAGGCACCTGCGGCGCTGGGCTTTGGGGAGCGGCGGGCTAGGGCCAAGTTCCGCACGCGGGAGGCGAGGAAAGGAGGCGGCCAGCAGAGCCTCCCCTTCGGCTCTGCCGGCCGCTTCCTTTCCTCGCCTCCCACCACCCCTTCGGCTCTGCGCGCGGCGGGGAGAGCTGCGAGACGCGCGTACTACCTGGGACTTGTTCCGTCGCGTTCCTCGGTGGTGTGTCCAGGGCAGCCCATTCTAAAAGAGAAAGTCTCGCGAGTTCAAACTTCTCAAACTCGCGAGACAATCTCTTTTAGAACAGGCTGCCCTGGACACAATACTGAGGAACGCGACGGTGGATGCGCCACTTGAAATCGTGGAATGCGCCACGTTTGGCGCATGCGCCACGGTTTGGCCACCCCTGCTCTAGAAGAAAATTACAGAATACAGGAAGATGGTGGACCTACTGTGTTGAGAGAAAGTTTGTTAGAACTATTCATGTCCTGCAGTATTTGACATACAGTGACATAATGAGCCCTATTAAAGTTATTCTACTTAAGCAAACAACATCCTGAACAATAGACTGCATCATGTCTTTAATAAGCACATTCACTACCTTGTTAGAAAAAATATATGAAGCCTTAAGTTATTCAGCTTTCAAGAGTGTCAGTTAAATCAGATATTTCAGTTAACGAGATAACAATCATGACTTAGGAATTCAGCTCTATTAAAATAGACATGTTGATTGCTACCATGAGAGTCTGCACTTCATGATACAGGGTTGGTGAAGTGAAGTGATAACACTGGGTGATGCGTAAAAACAATTTCCAATGCTCCTACAACTAGGAAGAGCAGTAAAACTTTTGCCACAGACCTTGGGTCTTCACCAATTTATCAAAGAGCAGAAAGTGTACAAGTAAAGAAAATGCAGTATTATTATTACTCTTTCTAATAGTTATCCAATAAAAAATATTCCGAAGACAAGATATGCAGTCTTCAGAAGGTTGGAAAGGAAGTCATGTCTATGAAAAAGTTTTTGCAGGTCTTTCATGTCAAAGTCTGTGAATTTGCTGTAAGGGTATTGGGCATGGGAGAATACGAGAAGTAAACCATCGTTCTTGACAAATGATATACTGCTGTTTCAGGTTTCCCAGAGATCCCCTAGATCAGTGATGGCGAACCTTTTCGGCACCAAGTGCTGAAAAGGGACCGTGTGCGTGCACGTGCAGCACTGAGTGCCAAAAAGGGAGCACTTCGCACATGCTCGTCTAGGCTGCAACCAGGAACAATAGCTGCAAAGGAAGCATGTGCGCGCTGGAAAATGAATTTCTGGTTTCCGGCGTGTGCATGCATGCCGGACAAAAAGTCTTCTGGGTTCTGGTGTGCATATGCACACGCCAATCAGCTGGCCAGCGTGCATGCTCACACTGGAAAATGGAAGAAAATGCTCCGTTTCCAGCACTGCCACATGCACAAAGGCCAGCTGATCATCACATGTACATGCACATGCGCACCAGAACCCGGAAGAGGAATGGGCGATGCCGTGCGTGCCAGGCAAAATGACTCCACGTGCCACTTTGGGCATGCGTGCCGTAAGTTCGCCATCATGGCCCTAGATGATTTGGTAAGCCACTACAACAGTGTTCTATGGATAGATGAAAGTGGAACATTCTGGCATTAATAAAAAAGTTGTTTGAGAAAAATAAAACACTGAATTACACAAAAAGAACTTCATCGCAACCATGAAGTAGTAGAAACATAATGGACTAGGGTTGGTTTGTAGTCTCAGGACTCAGATGGCTCACATTCTTTGCGGGATAAAAGTTTTGATTGCATCAGGAAATTTTACAGGAGAATATTTAGATATCTGTCCAGCAGAGGTGTGTTTCAGCAGGTTCTGACCAGTTCTGGAGAACCGGTAGAGGAAATTTTGAGTAGTTCGGAGAGCCGGTAAATACCACCTCTGACTGGCCCCACCCCATCTATTCTCTGCCTCCCGAGTCCCAGCTGATCGGGAGGAAATGGGGATTTTGCAATAACCTTCCCCTGGAGTGGGGAGGGAATGGAGATTTTACAGTATCCTTCCCCTGCCACGCCCACCAAGCCATGCCCACCAAGCCACAACACGCCCACAGAACTAGTAGTAAAAAAATTTTGAATCCCACCACTGCTGTCCATGATGGGTCAGGCACAAGACAACTTGTGGGCATTGATTGCAGAATTACTTTTCATCATCATCATAGTTGAGAAGAGTTGGTTCTGGGGCAGTTAGTAAATAAGGATTACCTATATTGTAGGGTTGTGGATATCCTAAAGAGTTCACAACTTTCTCCCACCACTGTAAAGATCCACAATTTATGACATAAACAAGGAATTCTGAGTAAGTAGTTCACCAGTTGAATGAAGTCCTGCTACATTACATGGTCCTATTAGAGCTGCAGAAAATTTTAGTCTAATTCTAAAATACTCCATCTGCAATATAGAAATATTCTATTTTGACACAGAATGCCTCCCTCCTTATCCAGTTACTTTATGTACTTAAAATTGTTGCATTTCTTCATGTTATTTTGATGTATTGCCATGTTTATATTAAATGGAATGGGGAAAGGGAAAAGGGAAAAGGGAAGAAAAGGAAATAGATTTGTCTTGTGACCTTATCAATAATTCCACTGTCTATATTATTTCAGTATTTGCTTATAAGAATTATATGAGTTGGTGATTAAGTCTCTGCCTAATACGTTTCAGTGTCAAAGACAGGATTAAATAATACACAGCTATGTGTGTGCTTACTAATATTTGCATTTTATGTTATCTACCTAATTGTGTGTTTTATAATGCCTGCATGACATCAGGGAAAAGCAAGCAAGCAAGAATCTTTCATACTTTTATTAAATAAATGAAAAATACATTTTACTCTGGCTTTAGGTTGGCATCCCAAAGGGCTTCTGGTTGCTCATCTGCATGAGCACAAGTCTGCAGTGAATCGTATTAGAGTCTCTGATGAACATTCAATTTTTGCTACATGCTCAAATGATGGAACAGTGAAAATTTGGGACAGTCATAAAATGGAAGGCAAAACAACAACCACTAGGTAATTTATAATATTTAAAGATGCAGATTTAATTCTAGGAGTATGTACCATATAGCTTATGAAATTAAAAAGCATAGAAAAATGAATAGAAAATACAGTTGGGGATCAGCAGGGAGAAGCATGCTTACAATATTTCAGAAAACCATGTCTTTTTTTGTATGTGGGACTAAAACATGTTAATTTTTTACTATTATGATATTGTACATAGTTCTGCTTCATTGGGTCAATTAGAGGTATTGCAGTTTTCTACATGATATATAATTACTTAATTATAGAGATAAAAATTTAAATATTGGTTTATTTATGAAGACTTTATGCCCCTTCAATTTAATTCTATGTGGCTTACAAACAAGGAAATATAGTAATGCAATGCAAAAATACAATAATTATAAATAAGTATGAAAGAATAGTGAGCCTAATGATATAATAAACATTAATATTAGTGCCTCCATTCATTCCAATTACAATAATAGCTGCCTCAGTGCTCTGATGCTTTTTGGAACATTCTTGCTCTTAAAGCTTATATTAATAGTGAAGATACAGATGTCATTAGAATGGAGTTTCTACAAAAAAAGTGCTCTGAATCCCCTCTGGCCACAAGCACCCTATCATTACAGGTAGTGTTCACTTAATGACCAGTAGCTTAGAATCCATTCTAAGTTACAATGAACCTCCCAAAAGGTGCTTAAGACCCAGATTCCAAGTTGTGATGCCTGGTCATGTGAATGCATTTTGGGCACTTGGCAACCAGCCTACATATACTGCTATTTGTGGCACCCTGTGGTCTCATCACAATTTATGAGCTTTTTTGATGGGAATCAACATTTGCTTCCAATTTCTGGGGGGGGGGGAACCATTGCGAACAATGGTTTTACTTAACAACTGCTTCATTTATTTAACAACCACTTTGCTTAATGACCTCCACAAAAAATGTCATAACATCAGGTCAGTTACAAGACCTACTTAAAAACCAGCATAACTTAACGATCATAATTCCATGCTCAATTAGTCATGTCGAGAACTACCCTGTTCCCCCCAAAATAAGACATCCCCTGATAATAAGCCCAATCGGGCTTTTGAGTACATGGCAATAAGGCCAAGCGCTTATTTCAGGGTTCAAAAAAAAATAAGATAGGGTCTTATTTTCGGGGAAACACGGTACTTGTATATCATTTAAGGGATGACTTTTTTCCTATATCTTGAATGCTTATTTAGGACTCTGGAGACCTTTATGCTTAGAGTTGCACACACATTGGCTCTCATGAGATTTCAAACTGATGGTGCAATTAATTCACAGATGATTTAATAGAGACCACAGTGCAAGCATCTAGGCTGTGCATGCAGATACTTATCTTTAAACAATAACACATAGACAATATTATAGGCAGCAGGACTTCTTACTATTGCTTGCACATTGAGCATTTTAGGTTTTGTAATACCTGAACAGAGCTAGTGTTATTTTCTTTGATTGTTTGGTATCAGTCTCACTATTAATTGCCTAGAATAAAATTCTTGATTAAGTCATGCATATAATATAAATTCCTTGAAATCCATTTGATTTCAGTTATCATTCAATTTTGTTTAAGAAAGTATTGAAAACAATAGAAAGGCTCAGTATTAAAGAACCTGTCCAAAAAGTTCTTCCTCCTGAGGGGGAATGTTCTTTTTTAAGCTGTCATAACTAGCTCAATGTTTGTGAGAAGTGCTGCAAAGGTATGTAAAATATGCTATTTTTTTCCAGAGCTGTGCCCAGCAGGTTTATGTAAATTTAGTTTCAAGCCTTTGAAGTCAGCTTTTCTTTTAAAGCAGCACCAATCATTACAGCAGGAAGTAGAGTTCAGTTGTGGATAATAATGATGTTACCTATTGCTCTGATTTAATATAAGCAATTCTCTTTTTATTTTACATGCCTCTCTCTTTAATCAATTAAAAATTAAAACCCATTAATCCTCATTTTCCAGGCAAGGTTGCCCTTATCTCTGTCAAAGAACTATTGTGCATACATAAATTAGACACATGTTCCAATTTGTTGGGTTTTTTGCCTGGAAATTCTGGGAATAATAGCTTTGTGATGGAAATAATTATCTCTTAACACAGAGCCTCTATCCTCACAGAAGGGCATATTCCCAGAATTTTATGCCAGACATCATAATAAATGAAATTTATGTAGTGCACCATGTTCTTACTTTATCTGTGTAGCGTGGAGCATGAGGAATTTCATGGTAATTTTGGATTTTTTTTCTATGACTTAGATCAATTTTAACATATTCTCGGATTGGGGGACGTGTGACAACGCTTACTTTTTGCCAGGGTTCTCACTATTTGGCTATAGCTTCAGATAATGGGTCCATCCAACTTTTTGGGATTGAAGCTTCAAAACTCCCCAAATCACCTAAGATTCATCCAATACAAAACAGGTATGTGTAGTGTTTATGTACAGTTTTCATTTGTTTCCTATTGATTGTCTGCTATGCTTACTCCTTGCAAATATAAAGTTAGCAGTAAGGATACAAGATGGATTATCATGTTTCCCCCTGATGTTGTAGAACAGGTGTGTGGATTTCACTACTCGGCATATTTCAGCAAGAACTGTGGAGCTATCATTTTTGAGAGGATGTCCAGATTTGGGGAATCTATAATAGGATTTTTGGGAGATATAGGATTAACTATAATCAGATTTTTAGGGGGAAAGGCCTGCTGAGACATGGTGGGAAGGGAAAAGGCATCAGGGATCTGATTGGGCAGACAAATCAGGCCCAAAGGCTATGGGGACCTCAAAGAGTGGGAAGCAGTACGGGGTGTCTCAGGACATGCGGGGAAGCCTTGGGAAGCCCAAAGCAGGCAGGCTTGGCCCAGCACTAGGCCTCCCTCATCCCCAAGGTACCTTATGCTCCACTTAATGATTCACACATATATTTAACAACTGCATTAGAGAAAATAGGGTGTGGAAGTCATCAAGAAATGTTGTCTTGCTTAACAGTCATCACCATTTGTGACTATAACGGAAAGGCTTCATTATAATCATGGGTCAAGGACTAGCTGTATAAATAAAAGCTGTAGGAAATATTTTTCAAGGGTGTAAGCCATGATAAATTTCAGTGAATAGTGTCTAGTTCTTTTTATTTTATCTAGGTTTTTAGATCAAAAAGATGATGGCTGTGTGGTAGACATGCATCATTTCAATTCAGGAGCCCAGTCTGTGCTGGCATATGCCACTGTGAATGGTTCCTTAGTGGGATGGGATCTGAGGTCCTGTAATAATGCCTGGACATTAAAACATGATTTACGCTTGGGACTTATAACCTCATTTGCTGTTGATATACATCAGTGCTGGCTCTGCATTGGTAAGTGTTGTTTCCTTTTAATGAAATCATTATATTATTTATTAATGTGTAAATAAAATTGGCCTTTACAATATGTGCTGAGGTGATAATCCATACATATTGGCCAATTTAGACTGGTTCCTGGGTAATTGAATTGATCTGGGTTCAACTCCCACTATTTCTTGTGCAAGAAATAATGTTACAAGAGCAAGTTAAATAGGACTTCCGGTGGCGCCGCGAGCTTCGCTGGACGCTCTTTATGGGCGCTCGATTCCAGGCTCCGTAAAAGCCGCCAGATAAGCCACATCAGCTGTCTGTCGGCTTGGAAACTCCCGTCCCGGGCAAAGGGAGGGGAGAAGAGCAGATGGGCAGAGGTAGAGCCCCCCTAACACCCCAGAAGAAGCTCTGGGGTGCGTAGGGTGAGGGCTCCCTTGAAGTCTGTCACAGCTCCGGACCTGGAATGCCTCTGCTTATTTTTAGCGGAGCAAGAAGCCGCGACCATCTCTGCTGGTAACAAATGGTTTTATTACTCTAAACAATGTAGCAGACGGAACATACCAGGAGAATCTAACAGCAAGTATTCTTACTTAACTCCGGTGTTGCTTTTTGGATTTTTTGGGAAGCAACAAAGTAGCTAAAGATGGCGCTTGGAATTTGAAAGGCGTGGAGAAAACGAAAGCTACTGAAGCTAGTGAGAGTTCTGATTGTTAACAGATGCTTGTGAGAAATCCTTTTATTTTTTACTCTCTTCTTTGATGAACTTTGCTTTTTGGCTATACAAGAACTAATACAAATTGAAGATGTCTTTAAAACTGGCAAAGAATGTTTCTTTTAAAGGAATAGGGAAAATTGAAAACTTTCCCACAAATATTGTTAATTTGCAAGATTTTGCCCCCCCAACATATCCTCTTACATTGGAAAAGTGGCAGCAAATTATGAAAGATATGCAGAAAGAAATTGCTTTAGTAGTTAATAAAAAAATTAAAGAAATTAATGGAAAAATTACTGAAATTAATGAAAAAATACAAGCTGTCTCAGAGGAGTTTGCCTCTCAGATTCAGCAAACCAGAGACAATGTGGAATCTGTATTTAAAGCTTTGGCAGTTAATATGGATTTACTGGGACAAGATGTGGTTGAAATTAAATAGTCTACTGGGACTTTGGTTGAAAAAGTAACTGAGATCCAGAATAAAATTGAAGGAACTGAGGCAGAATTAACGATGTTTCAATATAAGGATATGGAATTTGCTTTACGTCTAAGGGGGGCAAAAGAAAATAATCAAGAGAATTTAAAAGAAAAGATCTTGGATGCATTGGTGAAGATCTTGGGGGAAACAAAAGTTGAATTGGAATGGCAGATTGAAAAAGTATACCGGGCCAATTCTTGGTTTGCCAGAAAAAATCATTTACCAAGAGACATTGTAGTATATTCTACCACAAGGACACTGCGAAATCGAATCTTACAGGTGACCTATAAAAACAAACTTAAGGTGGAAGAACAAGAGGTTCTGACGTTTAAGGAAATTCCTCCAAAAATATTAAAAGCACGTAAAGGTTATATTTTTCTGGTGGCAGAATTAAAAAAGCAACAGATACGATATAAATGGGAAATCCCGGCTGGACTATCTGTTACCTTTAGGGGAGAAAGATACAGACTTAATACGATCTGCGAAGCAAAAGATTTTTTTGCCAACGTGTTAAAGGTTGAGAGACCAAAATCACCAGAAGACAAAAGAAACGAGGAACAGAAAGGAATCCTGAAAAGTCAAGAAGAACCAAAGGACCCAAGACAAATTAAAAAAGTAAAGATCGAAAGTGAAGAAGATAAAAGATATGAGGAAATTAAAGAAGAGGGAGAGGAATATTGGCGGTTTTCACAACAGAAAGGAACTCTGAAAAGTCAAGAAGATACAAAGAATTTAAGACAGATTAGTGAAGTAAAGGTTGAAAGCGAAGAAGATTTAAATTACCGATTTCAGTCCTCAACTCCTCCAAATGAAGCAAGAATGAATAAACATATCTTCAGATGCCAACTTAAAGAAATATTTAAGGGGAGAAGAACTGAGAATTGACGTTTTACTAATAGTAGGATAATGTAAAAGAAATAAGAATAAAGTTTAAATGTATATATGAGGCTGTTTAAGTTTACAGAAATTAGATTACATGATTATTTATGGGGAATAATCATAGAAGGCAAAGTAATGTAATAGAGATTAAATTGGTTTAATTAACAAGATTAAATTAATTTTACAGTTTGGGGAATAAGAATAGAAGATAGTTAATGTAATAGAGATTAAATTGGTAGAGAATAAGATTAAAATTATATTAGAGGTGGGAATAAGTATAGGTTGTAATCTAATGTAACAGAGATTAAATGAATGTGATGTTGTTAAATATTTTTAGATTTGGTTTAAGTTGGTCTGGAATTTAACAATTGCTGCCAGGTGTTGGTGGCATAAAACTGCAAGAGGAAGACTCATTCAAAATTAATATTGTAAAGGGCAAAAATTTCAGAACATGTTAAAGACTATTTAAATGATATACTTGATAAAGGAGAAGATGGATGGACTAAAATAGACGATGAAGGACATATTTCAACTTAATTTTTTGTTCAATTTATTGTTTAAGGAGTTAAGAGTTTTTGATATTTGGAAGTTAATAATTTGTTAGCATATTTTTAGCTTTGCATTTGTGTAAACTATATTATACCGTATGTATGTTCTGGGAAGTCCAGGGAGGGGGGAGGGGAGTTGGAGGGGAAGGGATGGGGAGGAGGGGTGGGGGGGAGGGGGAGGGGGGGAGAAAATAAAAAAAGGTTTGCACTTTGTACGCATAAAACTTTTTCAATAAAAAAAAGAGCAAGTTAAATATACAGTCCTCACCTTACAACTGGTCATTTAACAACTGTCCAGAGTTACGACAGCCTTGGAAAAAGTGATTTACAGCCTGTAAAGTATTCCAGTTATCATAAAAGGTCCACACACACACACCCCGCAATCACGTGATTGCATTTTGAGTGCTTGGCAGCTTACACTTACAACTAGTTATAATTGTTGATTTTAATTTTTGCCATTTTTTGTCATTTTCCAGTGTTTTTTGCTTTTCTCCAGCAAAGAAAAACATTGATTTGGACGAACAACCACCTATTCTCCATAGTGGGTGGAGCTAACCTCCAAGAATGGGATGACACCGTCCCTTCAGCCAATGAGGACTGAATCTGTCAAATTGTATTTCTTTGTCCTCCTGCCTTAATTCCCCCTCTTTGACTCAGTCCTTGGCCTGAACAGGATGCGTGTTTTTCTCGCTCCCATTCTTCGAGGTTTCCTTTCCATCGGTCATTGAGTTTTAAACTGTGAGTTCTCCCCAGCTGACTGATTTGACATCAGAGTCGCTGGGTTGAGCGCGGTGAGGGCTTCAGTTCTCTCCGCCTGCCGAGCCTCGAGCCGAGGGCCATTGCATTCCAAGGGGGAGTTTTCCCTTCATTTCGACGTTGGGAGCTTTGCTCCGCCTTTCATTGTCCGGCTCCGATTGAGGCGTTGCGGTCTGGGCCTGACAGCATTCTCATCGCTCGCTGTCACAGTTTGCCGATTGTCACTGGAGCTGTTGTGCTCATGTGACCAACGGCCAGAAGAGCTTTTGTGCTCTGTTACTGCTTGGCCAGGGGGTGACAGCACGAATTGATCTTTACCGCAGCGGATTGCGCTCGCGAGGCTGGCTGTCATCTGCCCTCCAGCATAGGGGTCTTTGCCCCACAGGCCGGTATTGCCACCTGCAGTTTGGGCGCCTGTTTTTTTGTCGCCGTCTTCTGATGCTGCCGACCTCTCCTCATGAGCCCGCCTGGATTCCGCCTGTCTCCCCAGCACATATTTGAAAGGCTTGATCCAGGCTGCAGCAACAGCCTTGTCATTTGGCCACTCAGTGGGGAGGCGGCCATCTTTTCACAGTGGAGGCCACTCTGTGGGACGGTGGCCATTTTGGCAGCAACATGGTCATCTGGTTGTAGCGGTGGCCATTTTGAGTGCCGCATTGGCCATTTTTAGCTTTCTTTGTCCACTTTTAATAGCGGTGGCCATTTTAAAGCACAGCGGCCTTTTTTACCACCTAACTATGGCAGAGGCAGGCAAGAGAAAGCATAAAAGCCGCTCAAACAAGTACCAGCCTACAGTGCCAGCCGCCTCGGTCTCAGAGACCAGAGACCCACAGGGGGCGGTCCTCCCGCCCGCATTCCTCTGCCTCTGCCGGGATAGTTCCTTGGGCACGGTTCCACGCCAGACCTCTGCAGTGGTATCTGCTCCCCTTCCAGAGGTCAGGCAGGAGCAACTCACCTGTAAGAGTTCGGGTTCCGACTGCAATGCTAAGATCCTTCCTCTGATAGTTGTCCGGACTCATGGACAGGGGTTGTGTTTTCAAGGAACAGAAGCAGCTGACTATTACCACAGATGCCAGCCTAGAGGGCTGGGAGCCCATTTTCAAAACCTTGTGATCCAGGGAAGGTGATCACAGACGGAATTACGCCAATGTATAAATTGGCTAGAGCTAAGGGCGGCTCGCTTGGCCCTCAAGGAATTCAAGGAGCAGATTGCTGGCCATCATGTCCTTCTCAACGACAATCAACAGACAAGGAGACACATCAACAGACACATCAACAGACAAGGAGCAACAGAGAGGAGGTGGTCAGGCTGTTCTCTATGGCACCAGAAAGTCAAACAAGGAATAATGGATGGAAGCTGACCAAGGAGAGATTCAACCTGGAAGTGAGGAGAAACTTTCTGACAGTGAGAGCGATCAACCAGTGGAACAGCTTGCCAGCGGAGGTTGTGAGAGCCCCAACACTTGCGACCTTCAAGGGGAGACTGGACTGCCATCTGTCTCAAATGGTGTAGGAACTCCTGCTTGAGCAGGGGGTTGGACTAGATGACCTACAAGGTCCCTTCCAACTCTAATAATAAATCTAAAGGTTCTCCTGTCGCTAACGGGTGCCCCCTACGAGCCCTTGAGGACCACTTCGCTTCACCACCTTACCTGTAAGGTGGCATTCCTAGTGGCGATCACCTCTGCTCAGAGGATCTCTGAGCTTACCGCCTTGTCTGTTAGGGGGGATCTCTGTATATTTCATTCTGATCAAGTGGTCCTCCGACTGGACCCCACGTTTGTCCCAAAAATAAACTCTTACTTTCACAGAGCTCAGGAAATTATCTTACCCAATTTTTGCCCCAATCCTTCGCACTCTTCAGAGAGACAGTGGCACTGAAGATTTACCTCAAGCACACTTCCACCCTGCGCAGATCAGAATTGCTTTTCATCTCCTTTCAACCCACTTCCTTGGGACAAATGGCATCCTCCTCCACCGTGGGGCGCTGGCTGCGTAGCGTAATTGTGAAGGCTTATGACCTGCAGTCCTTGCCACGACCTATCAGGGTGACAGCGCACTCAACACGTAGCGCTGCAATGACGGCTGTGTGGTCCACTCAAGCGTCCATCGAGGAGGTCTGCCGGGTGGCCACTTGGGCCTCACCAACTCCCTTTATCCGCCACTACAAAATTGATGTTTTTGCGTCGGCTGAGGCAGCGTTTGGCTGCAGAGTTCTACAACGCGTGGTGCCACAGACTGGGGAAGCCAGCCAGACTTAGCCTTCCCAACGGACAGAATGCTTTGGTATGCCCCATTCTTGGAGGTTAGCTCCACCCACTATGGAGAAGGGGCGTTGGTCTTACCTGATAACGCCTCTTCTCGTAGGGTGGAGCTAACCTCCAATCCCACCCAAAGTTAGTCTGGTCTGGGCTTCGGGACATCAAATTGTTTGTCTACTTTGTTTGACCTTGGGAGCTACATGCCAAGTCTGTCCATAGTCCTTCGTCAAAGAGGGGGAATTAAGGCAGGAAGACGAAGAAATACAATTTGACAGACTCAGTCCCCATTGGCTGAAGGGACAGTGTCATCCCATTCTTGGAGGTTAGCTCCACCCTACGAGAAGAGGCGTATCAGGTAAGACCAACACCTCATTTGTTTAATAACTGCCATAAAAATGGGCATAAAATCAAGTCTGGTCACATGGGTGCCTTGGCTTACAACTACAATGGTTAATGGCTGAAATTTCTATCCATATTGTGATTGTAAATCGAGGACTATTCGTAGTCTAAATTTCTTTGCAAATAATATAAACAGCTATAAATAAATAATAAAAAGGAAATGTGTCTTTAAACATCATACGGACATCAGTGTTAGAGCTTGGAAGACATTGCTTAAAATGCATTATGTTACTGATCTGTTTACATTTTTCTTTGCAAGGTACAAGCAGTGGGACCATGGCATGTTGGGATATGAGATTCCAGTTACCAATTTCCAGCCATTCCCATCCTTCTAGAGCACGGATCAGACGGCTACTTATGCATCCCCTTTCCCAGTCATGGGTGATTGCAGGTACAATTAATGCTTTCGAATTTTACAATTACTTTAAGTAATTGGAATAGTATAGCATAGCATAACATACTACCACCTTTTACAATACTAGACAACACAGTATCAATGGTAGAGCCCTTCAAGTTTCTAGGTTCTATCATATCTCAACTTAAAATGGACACCTAACATCAAAAACATCATAAAAAAGCACAACAAAGAATGTTCTTTCTGCGCCAACTCAGAAAGCTCAAACTGCCCAAGGAGCTGCTGATACAGTTCTACAGAGGAATTATTGAGTCTGTCATCTGCACCTCCATAACTGTCTGGTTTGGTTCTGCAATCAAACAAGACAGACACAGACTTCAACGGATAATTAAAACTGCAGAAAAAAACAATTACTACCAACCTGCCTTCCATTGAGGATCTGTATACTGCACAAGTCAAAAAGAGGGCTGTGAAAATATCAACAGACCCCTCACATCCTGGACACAAATTGTTTCAACTTCTACCGTCAAAACAACGCTATAGAGCACTGCACACCAGAATAACTAGACACAAGGACAGTTTTTCCCTGAATGCCATCACTCTGCTTAACAACTAATTCCCACAACACTGTCAAATAATTTACTAAGACTGTATTACTATTATTCTGTTCCTTACAAGTATCTTTCTCTTCCCACTTATTACTATAACCATGTTGCTTGTATCTTTCAATTTATATTGTTTTTATTTGTTTCCTAGTACGGTTTGATAGCTTATTAGTAACCTTAACTATCACTAAGTGTTGTAGCTTTTTATTCTTGATGAATGTATTTTATTCTCCTTATGCTTATGAGAGCATATACATCAAAGACAAATTCCTTGTGTGTCCAATCATACTTGACCAATAAAGAATAAAGAAAGAATAACATAACACTACACAACACTGCAATATAACAACATAGACAAATTGCTGAGGATGATAGGTCATGGGTTTACATGGTGAGCATTTGTTTGAGATGAGACTGGTTGGAATTCAAGTAAATGGCAAAAATTCTCCTTGAATCTGGGATCATAATAAGAAAAGAGGATTAATAGGAGGCATAGTGGCTCACTAAAGGTCTATAAGTGGAAACAGTAGATGTAGGAAGGCAATAGAACAGGTGGCAATAGTGGAATGTAGGAAGAAACCGAAAATGTCAGTGTGCAATCAAGCCATGCTGTCATGTTATAACTGCTATTTGTTATTGTTAATATAGCTGTTCAAGGCAATAATGAAGTCTCCATGTGGGATATGGAAACAGGTGATCGACGCTTCACATTGTGGGCTAGCAGTGCTCCTCCTCTTTCAGAATTACAGGTTTGCTTCTGAGTTTGGGATAAAACATTTCATTGTGTATATTACTGGTTTTAAAAGAACTAGATCAATACTAATGCTAACAATGGAGAAGCATACAAAACACATTTACTATTTCTTTCGTTGGATTCCTGTGCATTATCCTAAGATGTCTCTCTTTTACACAAGATGAATTGAAATCATCTGGAGAAACTCTTTTTCAATGCTGGTAATGCATTTTTAAAAATGTTAAATAATCAAATCTAAAATATGATTTTTAATTAACACATTTCATTAGATGATGCTGTAAATGGGTTTATTCAAGTGTAATGAGTTAATCATGCAATGCTATTTAAACTATTTTGAAAACCTTTCTTTAAATATTTTAACCCCAAGACTTATATGTTTAATATATATTTCTGTCTATTAGCCTTCTTCTCATAGTGTTCATGGAATATACTGTAGTCCAGCAGATGGAAATCCTATATTATTGACTGCTGGTTCAGACATGAAGATAAGGTAAATTATTCATTAAAGATAAGATAAATGCATAAATTGCAGGGGAAACTTAAAATCCATCTTAAAGTACAGATAAATTTCATCCAATATGAAGCAATATTTTTATTCATTCTGCATCTCTGAATCTTTGTCACAAGTGTTGTGGAAATTTTTTTATCTGATGTGGTAATGGTTAATATGTAACACAATACCTGATATGAAGCATTTAGCAGATGCTTTTCAACATTAAATGGATTCAGTTTAACTATTTTTGGGAATTCTAGATTAAAGAGAGATTCCATGGACTTATCTATTGACAATTATGGTAGTCTGGCAAATTAAAGAATAATTATACAGTCCATCGATTTATCTTGCTTAGTCTGGCATTGCTGAAAAGTGGTGCAAGCATAGATTAAAATTTGAATTAAATGAACAATCCTAGCAATCTTTATGGATTGTGTGTTTCTCAAAGGCACTGACAAACATACTATTAATTTGTAACTACTTTCTAGTGACAAATATTCTTTCTACATTTTCCAAGGTCTGTACTCTGGTAGTTTTTTATTGGCATATGTGTTTGTAGGGTACACAAATGCATTTTATATAGCAGCTGAGACTGGTTGTCTGTGTTTTACTCTTACTCTTCTTTAAATTGCTGTTTTGTAGCCAGGCTGGGAGCATTTCCAGCTTTCTTTTCCTTTCCTTTTTTCAAATTATGCCATTTTATATCTGTAAGCTTTCACATACTGAGAAAACAGCATTGATTATTGTGGAATGAAAGGACAAAAATGGTGGCAATTTTATCATTATTCTTGGAAACATTAGACATGTCCTCATATGGCAGATGCAGTATTTCTCTATCGGCTTAAAAGAATATTTTCACGAGAAACCATATTTTTTATCAGTTGACTATACCTTCACTAATTTTTTATCTAATGATAGCCCTAGTTCTTTGCAGTATTTTTAAAAATCAGTTTACTTTGGAAAATAAACAGAAAACAATATGTTTTTTTTGAAACATAGATTTACATATTTTTGGTAATTAAAGAAAGTGTGAATCTGAGTAATAATAAGAGACTCAGAGAGGGATAGAAATAATTATTGAGCATGATGTAATTATTGAGCATGATGCATCAATCTTATTTGGTTATTTGATTTTTTGAACATATATTTTGCTTTTGGTTTTTTTGAACATATATTTTGCTTTTCGTTTTTTGTATATATGTTTTGCTTTTGAGTAAACATACCGTATTTTTCGGAGTATAAGACGCACCGGAATATAAGATGCACCTTAGTTTTGCAGGAGGAAAACAAGGAAAAAAGGCCTCTGCCTCCAAGCAATTTGCCAAACAGCACAGATGATATACACTGTTTGCTGTGTATTTCTGTGCATGTGTGCCTGACCCATAGAAATAGCAAAGAATTGGAGAAATGTACATTATGCCAGAAAGTTTTCTTAAATGTAGTCACACTAAGTCCTCCCAATTATTTAAATAGATCTACTCCAAGGTAAATCAGGATTTAACTCTAATACTAAACAGGACACTGTTACATTTCATACTATACTTGTACAGAACTGTTAAAATTAATTAAAATTTCTGGAAGTATACATTATTCTCTATTATTTAAAAGAAGATACAATAGCACTGGGCCTCTTCAGAGCAAGCATTTATTTTAAAAATCTTCTTTATTTTGTTAAGTTGTCTAGATTTACAGGGATCTCCAACCTTGGCAACTTTAAGACTTATGGACTTCACCTCCCAGAATTCCAAAGCCAGCAAAGCTAACAAAGCTGGCTGTGGAATTCTGGGAGTTGAAGTCCACAAGTCTTAAAATTGCCAAGGTTGGAGACCCCTGGCTCTAGAACAATAATAAAGCAGTCTTTAAAAAATAAGTCTAATAATTTGAACATTCTACAGACATTTATAGTTATTCACTTACCCCCTTTCATCCAGTTCAGCAGAAAATAAAAATCTGCATGTCTCTTCCAGCTATTTGCCTCTTTGCAGTTTCAGTTTCAGTTTCATTTTAGCACGTGGCAAATCAGCTCTGCATCGGGAAGCTGCTAAGGACTTGCTTGTCTTAACAGGCTCTTCCCTGTTTGCTGCAAACAGGTAAATTGCTGGAAGACAGAGGCCAAAGGGTGGGGGTGCTGGGTGGGTGGGGCTACATTCGGTGTATAAGACGCACCCAAGTTTTCACCCTCTTTTTGGGGGTAAAAAGGTGCGTCTTATACTCCGAAAAATACGGTAGTTAGGATCAAACTGCTGGTCTTGGAAATATATGCATGAGTAAATATCATTCATGATTTACATTCTTTTAAATAATGGGATTTGATTACTAGTAACAGTTAAACATGAGGTAATAAGTAGACACTAGATGCAGAACTTAACAGCTTATTCAAATTTCTGCTTTTGAGGTGTTTTTTTGTTTTTGTTTTTGTTTTGTTTATTTATTTATTTATTGCAGATTCTGGGACTTAGCTTACCCTGAGAGATCATATATTGTTGCTGGAAGTTCTAGCTCTCCATCAGTATCATATTATAGAAAGATAATTGAAGGCACAGAAGTTGTTCAGGTACATTAGTTATGTTTTTTATCCAACTCATCCAATTACTACACATAGCTATATTTGTAAGATTTATTTAATTTCTCTAGTATAGAACTTAAAAGGTACTTCCATATGGAGTATTCACTATCCCCAATTCACACATTCATCACCATGCTCAGCAGCTACATGCTTTATTCAGCATTCAAAGTCTTAATTTCAGCATGTTTTTATAGTCAGAAAGTCCCTTGGACAGAAATCATATCCATTCATTCATCATATTCATATCATGTCGTGATATTTTGAATTAAATAACTGCCACTTCAGCAGGCCAGAGAAAGTCCTATATTACATTGTCAGCTGCACATTAAATCTTTCTTCTCATGAAAGTCAGTGGTGTTTTTACATCAGCTACTTTCCTTGAATCTAACTACTTAGTAAGGCTACTGTGATTAAAAATGAGGGATGGGAGAGGTATGTCAGGGTTCCAAATAGCATCCAAAATTAAATCAGAGTCTGAGTCAAAGTATTCCTCAAAGTCCCAATTTATTACTAGAGCCATGTTGGTACAATTGGGTGAAACCCAAATCTGAAGTCCCCAGGGTTTCACCACCCAGTTGACAGTTCAAGTCCTTGTCCCCACACCCACAAGTTCATCACATTCTCCAATCTCCAAGTGCCATGCTGGCAGATTCCACCCATCTCCTTCTGTGCAGGTGCAGAAGCGCAGAGACAAAGGATGACCTTGGCTTTCTAGAAAGGAATTTGTTATGGCTACGTACTAACAACCTCATACTATCCCCCCTCCCATTTTCCCACAATAGAAAATGCATAATAGAATCGAATATAATGTGGCAGGCCAAAGATTCCAAATAAAATGGCTTTGGCCTGACAAGGTATTCATGTTATCCCAGATTGGTGGTGGAAAAGCTGGCTATGAAATGCTATAAAGGTAGTTTATTTAAGATAATGTATATGGCATCCCAACTCACACTCGGTGACTCTTGAGTGGCTTTCAAGCATAAAATCCTAATAAGAAACAATAAAAAATAAATAATCCACCATGCCCCTAGCAACAATAACCAAATAAGCCACTTGATGGCTCCATATCATTTTGGGGTCCCCAGGCTGATTGGCAGAACCACATTTTCAGGGCCTTGCAAAAGAGTGTCAAAGTGAGGAACAATATTTGCAAAGATGATATTCAACAGGGAAGGAGTTACCATGGAGAAGGCCCTTTTTTTGGTCCCACCTGCAGTATTCCCTGCCTCCCTGCTCTAATAGGGAAAAGATCTAATTGAGAAAAGATGGTCATTCAAATAATCTGATCCCGAGCCATGAAGAGCTTTAAAGATGACAACCAATATCTTAAATTAAATTAAAAATAATTTAATATTTGTAAATGTTACTTTACAATAAAGTAATGTTGCAATGTTTTGATAGAGCATCTCATTAAAGCATTACCATATGCTTTTTTAAAAAGGCAATAAAGATGATTAATTACCCTGTAATAATGGAAGAAAATATAAATAGATCAGGGTTGACCTGTGCAGTCCTTGGTGTTCTCTCAGACTTGTTTGTCTTCTTGTAGACATTTCATTACAAACCTTGGCTGCTTTTGTCAGTAAGCTAAGCTCAGAGAGTACCAAGGGCTTCACCAGATCTATAACAAATAAACACATTTAGTGGTACAGGATATGAAACAAATTTCCTAGTTTTAAAATAGAGAATTAAACTGATTTAATATGGGAAATCTTATGCTAAAACAACAGTTTTTATAGTTTGGCACTGTCTATTTCATGGTTTTCTCTTCATCAGGAAATTCAAAACAAGCACAAGATGGGACCTACGGATGAAACCCCTCGAAGGGGTCCTGAATCTTTACCAATTGGGCACCATGACATCATCACAGACATTGCCACTTTCCAGACAACTCAAGGATTTATAGTTACTGCATCACGAGATGGTATTGTCAAAGTGTGGAAGTAAAGTTTACGCTGATTTATGTATGTAAATAATTGTAATAAAGAATTGGCATAGGATTAGTTTTCTTTGAATTATTGTTTCTATAGCACAGGGGACAATTGTGCTCATGAAAGTAACGAGTGGCTCTCTTGGCAACAGTGATCACTAATACTAATGGCCCTCTTGGAACCTGCCATTTATATTTACATAGAATGATTTATGTAGCATTTTCTCAAACTGCCAAGCAAAAGAAATTGAAGTGAAGAAATTGTATTTAACTTCTAACCATGCTATTCTTTGAAAGACTTTAGAAATTGTTTATAAACATGAAAAAAATGAATTTAGCTGCATCAACAATATTTATGTAAGCTGACTTTTTTTACAGGCCAGGTGAGAGAGTGATAACAAAATTATTGCACTTTTGTTTCTGTATATTCAAATTCTGTATGCATAATGTTGAAAATAAAGAGTTCGGATCACTTTTCTGTGTCAGAGTTAAAATAAAGTTTAATATGAATACTGTTCTATAGCCAACTATGAGAATCTGAATGAAAATCTTTTCATGTGTTTTTTTGCACATTGCACCTTATTTCTTTTACATAAATATCACAATGGCATAGAACATTTGCTACCTCATCCCAAAGCAGTGTACAAAAACAGCAGACTGCATGAAAAGACCTCTTGTAATCTACTATATGCATCAACATTCTATCTCATGTTCTCTATAGCATTCTTAATATTTCAAGGTTCTGGAAGCAATTTACCTGGGTTCAGTCCTTGGCTGTAGAGTTACACTTGTATTTAAGTAATTCTCACCATGTGATTCTATTGAAAAGAATCACACAAAGCTATGTTTAAATATTATTCAGATATAGGGATGAACCCATGAGGAAGTGCTTCCCAGCATTTAATTCAACCAGTTTATGAGTTGCAGTCGTAAGCGTAACTTTTTCAAAGACTGCTTTGTTGCATCAAGAAATTTTTTATTTTTCAGAGCAGAACTTTTAGTTTGTATCTTCTTTAAACAATTGTCAGTGTATTCATTTCTGAAAAATAGTCTTTTAAATTAAGATTTGAGTTTCAGTTTTCTAAACAAATCAATGAATTCTTCAGAGACATTGTGAACATGAATGAAGTACATAGTAGAGCAGAAATTTATTTCTTCAGTATTGTCAAGCTGGATATCTTCTGATTTCCAAATATATGAAAGTGAAATAAAGAAAATGAACTTAAGAATGAGGCATTTATATTTGGACCTATTTCAGTCAAGTTTTTACATTATTTGAGAAGGGAAATGGCTTTGTGCTTTGGATGCCTTTTACTGCTAAATATCTGGGATGTATGTGTTTGGGAGGGAGGGGTGAGAGAAAGAAAGGTGCCTTGTTAGTTTTCAGTTTTTGAAGAACTTCCAATAATATCGATCATGGTATTCTCCACATACAGAATTGGAACAGTAGAATAGTTTTACAATGTCTCAAGGTTTTAAGGGAGAAGGGGCCCAAAATGTGATGATGTTGCTATCCCAAGATGTGTAACCTGAAGGTTGTACTTACCTGGCATTATTGCCCATGATTTACACTTGTTTTCATAATACATTAAAACTTGAGTGACTAGTTTCTTATTATTTCATGTAGGAATTTAATTGGATACCTAAAGGTTCCATTTAGTTCCTTAGGCATTAATTTTTATATTATGTCATTAGAAATTTATTTAATAAAATTGGCCTTTCAGCTTACTCTCAGTGACTCTGGGCATCTTACAGATAAACATAATATAAAAAACAAAAAAGCAATAACACTCCCTCCCCCTCCCCGGCAACAACAGTCAATCAAATAATCTATTTGAAGGGCTTATCTCACTCTATGTTCCTGAGGCCCATTGCAAAAACAGATGTTTAGGGCCTTGTGAAAGAGTCTCAAATTGGGGACCAGTCTTATCTCTGCAGGGATGATATTCCATAGGGAGGGAGCAACCATGGAGAAGGCCCTCTTTGATCCCACTAAATGTACTTTTTAGGAGATGGGATATGTAACATTCCCCACCTCCCCATTCTGGTGGATTGGGTAGATATGTCCGGGAAAAGACAATAATTCAAATAACCTGGTCCCATGCCATATAGGGTTTTAAAGATAGCAACCAGCATCTTGAATTTGAGCTGGAGGCAGCCAGTGTAGTTCCCACTAGATAAATGACACATGTACATCTAGACCAGCATAAAAACATGCGGGTCACTGCATTTTGAACCAGTTAAAGCTTCCAAATACTTTTCAGGAGCAGCCCCATGTAGAGTGCATTGCAATAGTCAAGATAGAAGGTGTCTAGGGCATGAGTGACTGTGAGCAGAGATTGTTGGTCCAGGAAAGGGCATAACTGGTCCTAGTCTTGACTGCCACCTGCTCCATGAGCTGGAGTTGTAAACTCTGAGACCCCCAGATTATGCACTTAACTCACCATGGTTCGAGACATAACGGTGTCATCAGCATATTGATGATATCTCAGCCAGGGGTGAAATGCTGCCGGTTCGGGAGGGCCGGTCAGTCGTTGCAGAGCCGATGGAGCTGGTGGTGGTCGCGGCACGGGGCTTCTCCCGCCCGCTTCCCCCGCCCGCCTGGATGCCACCATTTGAGTCCTACGCTCTGTTCATGCACAGAACGCTTTGTGCATGCGCAGAGGGCAAAATAACCCAAATGGCGTCCAGCCGGGCGGGGGAAGCGGGTGGGAGAAGCCCCGCGCCGCAACTGCCGCCAGCTCCATCGGCTCTGCAACGATCGACTGGCCCGTCCGAACCGGCAGCATTTCACCACTGATCTCACCCCATGGTGGCAGATGATCTCACCCAGGGGTTTCATGTAGATGTTAAACAGAAGCAAAGAAAGTACCAAGCCCTGCAGGACCCACATAGCAAGAGATAAGGACCAAACTTGCTTCCTATCAACATCGAAAGTAATCACAGGAAGGAAGTGAACCAGGGCAACAGAACTCCCCCACTCCCAATTCCTAAAGTCCTTCCAGAAGGATACAATGATTGATAGAATCAAAAGTTGCTAAGTCAAGTAGAGTGAGGGTGGATACACTACCACCATGTTGCTCACACCAGAATTCATTTAAAAGTGACCAATGTTGTTTCTGCCCCATAACCAGGCCTGAACCCTGACTAGAAAGAGATAATTAATGTAGATAATTAATTTCATCCAGGGACCTCTCTCAGCCACTTCAACAACTTTCCCCAAAAAGGGAAGATAGGACATGGGATAAAAAATACGTAATATGGTGAAGTCTAGTAATGGCTTCTTAAGAAGAGGGTGAACCTGCCTCATGTCTCCACTGGGCTGGCAACCTCCCCAGCATCTAACTGGAAACAAATCCAAACAATTTTGTCTTCTAGAAAACCAGCAAATTCCACGCCCCTTATTCTCTTTTTATTTAGACTAGCCAGACCCAAAACCTGCAGCCGTTCTTCATAAGGTTTAGTCTCCAGGCCTTCGATCATCTTAGTTGCTATTTTATGAACCTTTTCCAAAGTCTCAATATCTTTTTTGTAGTATGGTGACCAAAATTGGTTGCAGTATTCCAGGTGTGGTCTTACTAGGGTTTTGTAAAGCGGCACTAAAGTTCACATGATCTTGATTCTATGCCTCTGTTTATACAACCCAGGATTGTATTAGCTTTTTTGGCTGCTGCTGCACATTGCTGGCTCATATTCAAATTATCATCCACTAGGCCTCCAAAGGTCCCTTTCACAGTTACTGTTTTTGAGCCAGGTCTCCCCTAATCTGTACTTATACCTTTGATTTTTCCTGCCTAAATGTAAAGCTTTGTTTTCTCCACATTAAAATCCATTTTGTTGGATAGGGCCAATTGTTCAAGTTTGTCAAGATCTTTTTGGATCCTGAGCTTGTCTTCTGGGCTTTTATTTAGGCTTTGCCACCCAAATTGCTACAAGTAGGCTTTAGTAGCAGCTATTACACATATTCAATTGAGTTCGTCTCTTGTCATCCACCAGTGGCACTCTAGATGTCTATCCATTTCATCCCTCTCAATTCCCCCATATACCATGGTGGATGAAGATGTTTATGAGTTAGAAGAGGTTGCATAGGCACAATCCTATCCAGAGCTCCTTCATCTCTTATTCCAAGCGGTGACTAGAAGCTCAACAGAGCTACAGAGCAGATCTGCAGTTATAACTGCCAGTTTCTTCTGAAACCCATCAGGGTCAATTAGTTACTGGGGGTGAACCAACTTAATAGGTCCTACTTCTCTGTGCGGAGGTACAGCTCTGGATAGAGCTGTATAACTCGTATAACTTATAAACCTCATCTACACCAGGCTGTGAACTGACTATGACAGGGAGACCAAAGATAGGTCTACCAATTCCAGGTCTCATAGGCACTGCTCTGAGAAGACACCAAGTTGATGTGTGACCACAATTCCTAATCATGCTTTTGGATAATCTGGGACAGGCCCATGGAATTAATGGTCCCCCGGGAGTTGGGCGGCATACAAATCTATTAAATTAAATTAAATTAAATTAAAGTTTCCATGAAATCCTGAGTCCGACCTCACCCCTAGGGATGACAGGTTGAAGTCTCTCAGAACTATTAGTCCGGGGAAATCCATTGCCAGACCTGCTGGATCTGTGGTGAGGTCCAGGAGTCTGGATAGGGAAGCTTCCAGGTAGAAGTGAGGTACAAGTGAGCTCCCAGGTACAACAACAGCAATCCCACATGATCCTTTGAATCCAACTTAAGAAAAAGGGTCACATAACTGGCCATTTGTGGAGTTATGCCTCTGGAGACTGTCAGAGATTCTCTGATAACAATAGCCACACTCCTCCCTGGTCCTATATTCTAGGTTGGTGCCATATTCGATAACCTGCTAGGCACATTTCTAGGAATGTCTGGAGAAAATCAAGTCAAGTGATTCTAAAAACAATGATAATCAGCCTCAAAGGATATCAGATTACTATTATGGAGAATAATGGCTTAAGAAAGCTATTAAATATCCTCTGCTTCTTCTCCTCCCCATCTCTCCCCACCTCTCTTCAATTTTTGCTGATGTTTACATCCAGTATTTCCTGAATGAACGCAATATTTTCTAGCCTAACCCTATTTCTCAAAAAGTTCAAACAGTGTCTTCTTGATTGAATTCTGGATTATCCTGATTACAAGGACCAAGATGTAGGCCTTATGGTCCTGTGACTCATTCATTTTTATTGCTGCCTTCAGATAATAGTAATCTGATATCCTTTCAGGCTGATTATCATTGTTTTTAGAATCAGTTGACTTGATTTTCTCCAGACATTCCTAGAAATGTGCCTAGCAGGTTATCGAATATGGCACCAACCTAGAATATAGGACCAGGGAGGAGTGTGGCTATTGTTATCAGAGAATCTCTGACAGTCTTCTTATCAGTAATCTTGCTATTGTATTCCAATTTGCTGCTTCCAAATCATCTCCAAATGTGCTCCTCCCAATAATGTGTTGCAGTAGTGTAATATAGTATATAAAAAATTTAGACACTGTAAAAAATATAAAAGCCGTGGGCAATCTTGTGAATATTACTGGGAGAGAATAGAAAGAGAAATGGGTCATTGTAACATACCGTATTTTCGGAGTATAAGACGCACCTTTTTACCCTCAAAAAGAAGGTGTAAATTTGAGTGTGTTTTATACACCGAATGTAGCCCCACCCAGCCACCCCCACCCTTTGGCCTCTGCCTGCCAGCAATTTATCTCTTTGCAGCAAACAGGGCAGAGCCTGATTAGCACTAGAAGAGATTATCTGCCTCCCGACCTACAGCTGACTGAGGCTTGCAAGCAACCTGGTAAAATGAAACCAACTACAGTGGCTGTAATGAGACAAATTGCTGGGAGATAAACTGCTGGCAATGTTAGACTGCTGAAATTGCAAGGAGGTAAACTATAGCTGCTGTGGCCTAGAGGTAGAGCTCTTGCCTCACAATCAGGAGGTTGTGAGTTCTATCCTAGGTAGAGGCAGATTCTGTTAATATGTTATTTTGTTAAATGTTTGTAGAGTGTTCAAATTATAAGACTTATTTTTTAAAGACTGCTTTATTATTGTTTTAGACAACTTAACAAAATGAAGAAGCTTTTTAAAATAAATGCTTGCTCTGAAGAGGCCCAGTGCTATTGTATCTTCTTTTAAATAGCAGAAAGCCTTCCAGAAAGCCACATCAATTTTAAAGATCTGTAAAAGTATAATCTGAAATGTCCTGTTTTAGTATTAAGTATTAGTATTAAAATAAGGCATCTGAGTTAAACCCTGACTTAGTCATGTTTGGAGTAGATCTGTTTAAATCATTGGGAGGAGTTAGTGTGATTACATTTAAGAAAACTTTCTGGGATTAATATACTGCCATAATGTACATTTCTCCAATTCTTTGCTATTTCTATGGGTCAGGCACAGAAATACACAGCAAACAGTGTATATCATCTGTACTGTTTGCTGTTTGGCAAATTGCTGGAAGGCAGAGGCCTTTTTTCCTTGTTTTCCTCCCCCAAAATTAAGGTATGTCTTATACTGCAGTGCGTCTTATACTCCGAAAAATACGGTAGGTTGCTGAGTAAGGAAATAGTCTACATCTTAAACAACTAAATATATAGATTATGGAGATTTTCAACGTGATAGGAATGAGGGATGAGTGGGACTATAACCTTTATTCACATACAGCTTTTCTGTGATGAATATGAGACAAAATAATTATCCTGACTTTCTGGTTGTGTTTTTATTCCTGCTTTGAAAACATGCATAAGAAAACAGATTCCCGCCCCCATAACATTTGATTTGCTGATATTTTAATAACATATTATGAAGATAGTTAATATTTTAGATATCTCAGATACCAAATCTGAATAATGAAAAAGAGATTTGGCAAATGCACGTAAGACCAAAAAAAAAATCATAACTAGTACCTATCATGGTCAGTGAATATATATAAGTATCATAAATCAAGAATGATTATCTATATGTTTCATGGAACTATACTATGTACGAGGACATTCTCCATCCTGGGGTGGAACCAGCCTTCAGGAATTGGGTAGTACTCAGCCAATCAGATTAGGACCGAGCCAGTAATTTAAATACTCCGTAGGATCCGCCATGTTCCCAGATCTGTCTTGGTCCACTCAACAGGAGGGTCGTGGCCAAACTCCTGTCCTGAAAACTTCTTTGCCTTAGGGCCTTTCTTTCCCTTTATTAACCTTTCTTACCTTTTTGTTGAGGATTTTCTCTTCCTAGGTCTTCCCACCTTATCAGTTATCTCTTCCTTAACCTATTTTATTAAAAAAAAAAAAAGAAGAAGAAGAAGAAGAAAAGAAGAAAAAGAAGAGAAGGGAAGAGGAATCCTCTTAAACAGAGGTCCGTTTGAGGACTGGATAGCCAAATCGCCATCGGAGAACTCATAGCAACACACCGGCAAGGTTTGGAGAGCGTGATCCGGCTCCCCCTCCTCCCCCCCAGCCCCCCCTTCCTCCAAGCAGCCTGCTACGCTGTTTACCATTGGGAACGGCAGGGAAACTTGAGACGATCTCACTTCAGCAGGGTTCAGCTCGGAGGGGGGGGGGGAGAGGAAAGCAAGGGAATCGGCCGATTGCCAGCGTGGGCCTGCTTCTTACGGGGGGGGAGACAGAAGGAGGGGGAGGAACGAACGAAGAACAGAAGCAAGGCAGGCATCTTCTCCCTCGTTTAAATTCCGCGCTCCAGCTGGAGTTTCCAGCACCACTGCCCCCGCCCTCTTCCTGCTGCGATCTTGGAAGCAAGCACAAAGGCTCAGCAGGAGGGCAGCAAGGCGGCAATTGCTCCAGGGCAATATAGGCCGCTGGGATTCCTCCCCCCACACTGCCAGCCCCCTCTGCACAGGAGCAGAGCAAGGCAGAGGACACTGCTGAGTTTTCTTGCAGCGTTCAATAGAAGAAGTTGAAGAAAACGGGGGGGGGGAACCATTTCCAGGCCCAGCTTCTTAGCAGCCCTGAGTCGTCTCGGGCCAAGGGCTAGCAGCACAGCCTGAGCCTTCTCGGGCGGACCGGTGGGGCAGAGCACATGGTGCCAACCTAAAGGGGCCATTTAAAGAGACCTCCACGTGGCGCGCCAGGGGGCGCCCATCTTTGGAAAGATTAGAAGGGGCGGAGCCTTCCTCATTCCACCCCCAGCCAACAACCACAGGATGGTGGGCAAAAGCTCAAAAGAAGCTCAAGCATCAGGCAAACGATCAAAAAAATCCAATCACTCATCAGAACAGGATACAGCCTCTTCACCAGAGCGATCCCCCCCCGCAAGGCCCCATCAAAAGCCACAGTTCAGGCAGAGGAGAGACTCCATAGGATTTTAGAAGAATTGAGTGATAAGGCCCAAGCAGAGGTGGAAAGCTCTCGGGCCCAAGAGGAGTGCCCCAGTCAGGAACTGGGGGCAATAGGAATGGATCCATTAGATATGGATGCTGATGTTCTGGCCAGATCCAGAGGAGATCCATGGGGGCGTGCATGTACAGCAGAGCAACCCAGATCACAGACACAGGGGGCACCTGGGACAGAACAAACAGTGATCAACACTTCAAATCTTAGAGCATTGATGGAACAGGTACTAGAGCAGGCCATTGCAGACAGATTAGACAACCTATCGAGAGCAGGGTCTTCCACAGTGGCCTCCTCCTCATCATCATCTAGGGGCGCAAAGAGAGCTGCCAGCAGGAAGGAACGCCCATCCAATAAACATAGTTCAGAGGATTCTTCTGATGAATCAGTCCTTGATAATCCTAAAGATGTGGAGCCTGGAGAGGAGGATTCCAAATGGGATCTATCAGAGGATGAGGAGGTCCCCAAGGAGGTGCCTCCCACATCTGGCCTGTTTCCACCTAGCCTGTTTAGGTCCTTATTACTCAAGGCTCAGGCAGTGGCCAGGATTAAATTACCAAAAGTTATTACAGACTCAAATGCAGAGGAACAACCTAATCACTTCTATCTAGAATCCAGGCCAGAGGTGGACTTTATTCCTATCCCGCAGCTGTTCGTAGATGTGGTGGAGAAACACAGAACCACTCCAGCGGCCGGCCCATCCGCTTCCTCACAGGACAAGAAATTTTATAATGTTGCACCTAACCTCTCTGACTTACTTTCAGTCCCCACAGTAGATGCGCCCATAAGGGCACTGCATTCTTCCACAACAGTCCCAGGAGAACCAGAGGAGATCCTGAAACCAGAGGAAAGGCGCATGGATCAGACACTGGTCAAGAATTTCCAGTCAGCGGCCTGGGCAGTGAAAGCATCCTCCACATCCTCCTTCTTCGTGCGCGCGACTCTTTCGTGGCTGGAGCAGCTTCAGGATCACATCCCACCCTCGAACACGAGGGCTCAACAGGACATCAATAAGATATTTGCAGCGGTGCAGTTTTGGGCAGATACGTCTCTGCAAGCATCACGTTTTGCAGCTACGGCAATGAATTCCTCCATAGTGGCCAGGCGGCTGCACTGGCTCAGGAAGTGGCAGGCAGACCCACGTCACAAATGGAAGCTGGCAGCGGGGCCCATCAAAGGAGGATCACTCTTCGGAGTCACACTGGAACCTCTCCTCGTTGAGACCAGCAACAAGAGAAAGGTCCTGCCCTCTATCACACGCAAGGGGTTCATAAGATCCACTCCGTACACCCGGCGGCCCTTTCGTCCCTCTGACCAGGGATCTTCCTCCGCCCGGTCCCCAGGTCAGTACTCCTCAAGGCAGAGACAACCAGATAGGGGTGGCAGGGGGAAGCACTTTCGTAAACAACCGCGAGGGGCTCCTTCAGGCAGACCCTTCCGCAGAGGCAGATGGTAGTTCCAGGAGTGCCCCCATAGGGGGCAGGCTTGCCAAGTTTTGGCAGGCCTGGGAGCATTCAACTCAGGACTCCTGGGTACGGAACTCCGTACGCAGGGGGCTGAAGTTGGAATTCATCTCATTCCCAACCAGATCCTTCATTAAGTGTTCAGTTTCCTTTGTCTACTCCAAACGTAAATTGATGGAAGAAGGAATTAAACACCTAGATTCCATCAGGGCCATACAGCCAGTACCACGCTCCCAACGGGGGCGGGGTTTCTATTCTATCCTTTTTGTGGTCCCAAAGTCATCAGGGGGTTGGAGAGCCATCCTGGACTTGAAAAGACTAAACAAATATTTGGTGTATAAACGTTTCAAAATGCACTCCCTGTCTTCCATTCTTTCTCTGATACGCCAGGGGGATTACATGGCATCCCTAGATCTCACGGAAACATACCTGCATGTCCCTATATTCAAACCCCATAGGCGTTTCCTAAGATTTTGTTACAACAATCAACATTATCAATATAGGGCTCTTCCATTCGGCCTTTCATCAGCCCCCAGGGTGTTCACCACGGCCAGGCTGCGGACCAAATCTATCCGTATCCATTGCTATTTGGATGATATCTTAGTACATGCTCCCTCTAAAGGTTTGGCTCAACAGCATGTGGAAATCATCATAGACATCTTCTAGGAACACGGGTTCTCCATTAACTGGGAAAAGAGCCTTCTCAACCCGTGCACGTCCATACAGCACCTGGGAGCAGTGATCAATTCCCTTAACTGTACGGTCTGCCTCTCCTCAGAAAGGCAGGACAGCATTAGGCAGTTAGCCACCCAGATACGGGGGGAACAGAAGACATCCCTAGAATCATTATCCTCCCTCCTGGGGAAGATGGTTTCCTGCATAGCAATCACCCCATGGGCTCGCTTACACGCAAGGGAACTCCAATGGTTCCTGTTACCATTCCAGAAAGCTGGTCAGGGCTCATCTTCTATGAAAGTTCAACTTCCCTCACAGGTTCAAAGGTCGCTCGATTGGTGGACTTCCTCAGCAATATCCAAAGGCACCTCGTTCAGGGTCGCACACAGAAGAACGATTACAACCGACGCAAGTCTGACAGGCTGGGGAGCTCACTCGGAGGGACTCATAGCTCAAGGTCAGTGGTCACCGGGGGAGGCAGCACACTCCATCAACTGGTTGGAGCTGAGAGCAGTATCCCTGGCTCTGAAACACTTTCGGCACCTGGTCTTGGACTCCGATGTTCTGGTCCTCACAGACAACATTTCCACCAAGGCACACATCAATCGCCAAGGGGGTACCAAATCCAAATCCCTCCAGGCCGAAGCAATGAGTCTGGGTCTGTGGGCGGAGAGACACGTACGGTCGATCACATCAGACCACATATCAGGGATTCACAACTTGCAGGCGGACTGGCTCAGCCGCACTCAGGTAGATCAAGCGGAGTGGAGACTCCACCCCCGCGTATTCCATCAGATAGCCCAGAGACTCGGTCAGCCGCTGGTGGACCTCTTCTCCACTCCCAGCAATTCCCACCTACCAAGGTTCTTCACACGATTCCAGTCGCCGGGGGCGGAGCAGACGAACGCCCTCAGGTGCCAGTGGCCTCAAGAGCTCCTATATGCATTCCCACCATTACCAGTGATTCCGGAGCTCATTCACAAAATTCTAGTGGAGCGGGCAGAGATAATCCTTATAGCCCCGTTCTGGCCACGAAGAACTTGGTTTGCAGACCTCCAGGCTCTCTCGGTCACCAGACCATGGCGCTTGCCAGTGTCAGAGGACTTGCTGTCACAGGGGAGCATCCATCACCCAGACCCGGCCTGGTTACAACTGACTGCATGGAGATTGAGCGGAACGACCTTCTAAGTCAGGATTACGACCAGGAAGTCATCATCATTATGCAGGCAGCCCGCCGCCCCTCCACAAATCGCATTTATGCAGCTACATGGAGGGCATTCTGCGCTTGGTGCAGTGAGGAAGGGCTCTCACCGTTATGCATCCCCCTGCCTAAGGTTTTGAGATTCCTGAACCACGGTCTCAATAGGGGACTAGCACCTAACACTCTTCGCAGACAAGTGGCTGCTCTTTCTTCGGTGTTAGCATGTGACAATTATGACTCTCTATCCCAATGTCCAGCAATCCGTCGCTTCCTGAGGGGAGCAACTAACTTACACCCACCTACGGTACATCGATACCCAACCTGGAACCTGCAAGGTTAGGGAAGCATCACGACGCCACCTCACCATGAAGGTAGCCTTTCTGATTGCCATCACTTCCGCCAGACGCATCTCCGAATTGTCAGCCTTGTCAGTCCGGAAGGATCTCTGTATATTTCAACCAAGCAAGGTAACTCTCAGAATCGATCCGTCATTCATTCCCAAGATCAATTCCGTATTTCACAGGTCTCAGGAGCTGATTCTCCCCTCCTTCTGCGCACAACCAGCACACCCATCTGAAAGACGATGGCATTCATTAGACGTGCGCAGGGCGCTCAAAATATACCTGAACCGCACCAGGCATATCAGGAAGACGGAAGCACTTTTTGTGGGGTTCCACATCAGATCCCTGGGAGACAAGGCGTCGTCAGCTACCATAGGACGTTGGATCCGGGGCACCATCGCCAAGGCATACGAGCTCAGCAGCATGCCAGCACCAACAGGAATTACGGCACATTCCACCAGAAGTGCATCCACATCGGCAGCCTGGAACACACAAGCCTCGCTGGAAGAGGTATGCCGGGCGGCAACCTGGGCGCAACCATCCCAGTTTATCCGACATTACAAGATAGATAAATTTGCTTCAGCGGATGCAGCATTTGGAAGGAGGGTGCTACAGCAAGTAGTTGACATTCAATAGGAGCAGAAATTGTGCTAACCCTCCCTGGGACCCCTGCTTTGGTATGTTCCAATTCCTGAAGGCTGGTTCCACCCCAGGATGGAGAATAGGCGTTGTCTTCTTACCTGAACGCCTCTTCTCATCTGGTGGAACCAGCCTTCAGTTCCCACCCTTGTATATAGTTAGGTAATTATGCTAGAGATTCAATTTCTTTCTATTATTAGATTTCTTCCTAGTTTCTTATTCTATAGCGACAGGAGTTTGCTCAGGTAACAACGAACTGAGTAGCCACGCCCGAGTCCAGTTTTGGGATTCGTCAGATCTGGGAACATGGCGGATCCTACGGAGTATTTAAATTACTGGCTCGGTCCTAATCTGATTGGCTGAGTACTACCCAATTCCTGAAGGCTGGTTCCACCAGATGAGAAGAGGCGTTCAGGTAAGAAGACAACGCCTATTACTTTTGTGTGGAAATTTATAGCAGCAGTAGGGAATCTGTGGCCCTCCAGATATTATTGAACAACTCACAATTCATGGTCACTAAACTTGCTGGCTAAGTCTGTTTGAAATCCAACAGATGGAAAACTAAGGACCCAGAACAAATTTCTGTTGTACTTGATTGTGCTATAATAGTGCAGTCTGATGTTAATGACCTGGAAGTCCCAATGAGAATAGTATACAAGGTTTAATTTTGAGAAAACTGCTCGTGTTGATACCACATGATTTAAAGTAGCAAGAAGCGACAAAAGTACTTTGGGCAATTATCCAGAAAATTTGAAACTCAATAACTAGTAATAGATATGTCTAGACAGAAAGTTGTGGTGATTCACTAATAGCTATTGTCATCCATATTTTACTATTGAAAGATTACCGAAGTGATCAAAATAGTTTAAGTTTCATATGTTTTCATATCTGTTCAGTTTCAAAAACTATTTTCTCATATCCATGTATCTGTTTATGGTTCCTTTTTATTTATACATATTAATTTATCTAGATGTAGGATAGAAGAGAGCTTCAAAAATGCAGAGTTTAAGCATTATAATTCATGTCTGTTTTTGTCAGGTATAGACAATTTTTGTGTTTCCTGATCCCCTGCAAATTTAAATTCAGATTGAAGAATTAATGCATGTAACACAAATTAAGAAAACACAGAAACTGTTGCTTAAAATATTTCATAATTTTATACTATGCATTGTTCTAATTAAGGATTACATTGCATATATCAACAGTCTTCTATTGCTTCAGCAGAATTTCCAAGGGCATTAGAAAATAATAAATTGGGACACTAAGCATGTTGTAAAAAAAAATCCAGGCAAGATTGAGATTTCAGGTCTTTATTACTAGTGACCTATTATACTCAAATGACTTACATGAACTGGAACAGATTCCGCATAACGATATTATAGCATTGAATATAAAGCAAGTTCCCACTTAAAAATATTGTGCAATTATTGTGTTTAAAGCCTTTTCTGTCCAAAATTTCTCAAGCTGCTTAAAATTCATGATCTTCCCATTTCAACAAGAAAACTAAAATTGAGGTTATAGATTCACAAATGAAAATCTTTTGTCCTTAATAGCCTTTAGTTTGTCTTGCTAGTACAATCATGTTGTTCTTTCCCAATTTTTCTTCAATTCTTTTAGATATTTTTATGCTATTCTGACATCAATTGGTTTGCTTTTTCAGATTTCCAAAGAAATAATGAAGAAGATTAGTAAAATTTACATAAAATATTTGGCAACATTCAACAAAGGTTATTTCATTAGTCTAATTGTAGATTTGAACACTTCATTAATTTCCAAACATCTGAAAATGAAAGGGAAAAGGTTTACTGATGAAAAATGTAATTTCTTATATTGTTATAAAAGAATAATCAACTTTTCCCACAAGACATCCTTAAAATATGATTTATTGTTCCCATAAATCCTTGATCAATGCCAATCCTATTAACTGGCTAGAGGCCACTGGATTAAGAAAAGATATAAAACTGAAAGCCGCAGAGGTACACATGTCCCTCACCCCAAATTTTAGATCCATTCTTGAGTGATCTCCATAAATTGTTACCAAAATATAATGTTTAATCTCAGGAAGATTAAAATTGAGAATTGCCATATGGATTATATAATTTTCATTACAGTTGAGTATACATTGATATTTAATGCTACATTTGCATTTAAGTCACTCACAGGTTTATGAATAGTGACCCATCTAATTCAGTAACAAGCAACTTGATGCTAATCACTTTTCTTGATCTACAGTCACTTTATCATGGCCATGCTGGCTGGTAAAACAGAAGCTGGAATCTTAAACATCCAGGAGATGTCTGGTACCAAGTTACTGGTATCAAATTAACTGCAAGTCTGTCTGGGATTGTTCAGACAGTCAGCTTACCTCTGCATGGCAGTCATCAAGCATGAATACCTTCACTGCTCACAAGCTTATACACTTTGCAGAAATGAACCAATTGGAAGGAAAGAAAGAGAACCAAATGCCAAACCCATCCTACCACAACCAAAATTGGAAGCCTGGAAATGAGTGTCAACTTTTTGTATCTGCTCTGAATTCCACATAGTGGTCAAATTGTAACTTGTAATTTATACCTTCTGCATATAGCCCAGCAGAAGTATGGTAAGGTACTCTGAGGCTGAGGTTTACCCCTTTCACCATATTTTGAAACATTAACTGTCCAAATATCTTCATATATTATTAATTATACATCTACTGTACATGGCCAAGTAATGTTTAGCATCAGATGTTCTTTACACATAGATGTGCAATGGTGGATAGTGGAAGAAATCACAACAAGGGACATTATCTATGCAACGGCAGGGAAAGGATCAATGTTTGCAATGTTTATATCTTAATTTACACAGTTACCGTATTTTTCGGAGTATAAGACGCACATTTTTACCCTCAAAAAGAGGGTGAAAACTTGGGTGCGTCTTATACACCGAATGTAGCCCCACGCAGACATCCCCACCCTTTAGCCTCTGCCTGTCAGCAATTTACCTCTTTGCAGCAAACAGGGCAGAGCCTGATTAGCACTAGAAGAGATTATCTGCCTCCCGACCTACAGCTGACTGAGGCTTGCAAGCCAGGTGGTAAAATGAAACCAACTACGGTGGCTGTAATGAGACAAATTGCTGGGAGATAAACTGCTGGCAATGTTAGACTGCTGAAATTGCAAGGAGGTAAGCTATGGCTGCTGTGGCCTAGAGGTAGAGCTCTTGCCTCACAATCAGGAGGTTGTGAATTCTATCCTAGGTAGAGGCAGATTCTGTTAATATGTTATTTTGTTGAATGTTCAAATTATTAGACTTATTTTTTAAAGACTGCTTTATTATTGTTTTAGACAACTTAACAAAATGAAGAAGCTTTTTAAAATAAATGCTTGCTCTGAAGAGGCCCAGTGCTATTGTATCTTCTTTTAAATAGCAGAGAATACTTCCAGAAAGCCACATCATTTTAAAGATCTGTAAAAGTATAATCTGAAATGTCCTGTTTTAGTATTAAGTATTAGTATTAAAATAAGGCAGCTGAATTAAACCCTGACTTAGTCATGTTTGGAGTAGATCTATTTAAATAATTGGGAGGAATTAGCGTGATTACATTTAAGAAAACTGCCATAATGTACCGTATTTTTCGGAGTATAAGACGCACCTTTTTACCCCCAAAAAGAGGGTGAAAACTTGGGTGCGTCTTATACACCGAATGCAGCCCCACCCACCCAGCACCCCCACCCTTTGGCCTCTGTCTTCCAGCAATTTACCTGTTTGCAGCAAAGAGGGAAGAGCCTGTAAAGCCAAGCAAGTCAGTAGAAGCTTCCCGACTTACAGCTGATTAGGTTTGCCACATGGGAAAATGAAAGTGAAACTAACTGCAAAGAGGCAAATAGCTGGGAGAGACATGCAGATTTTTATTTTTTGCTGAACTGGATGGAAGGGGGTAAGTGAATAACTATAAATGTCTGTAGAATGTTCAAATTATTAGACTTATTTTTTAAAGACTGCTTTATTATTGTTCTAGAGCCAGGGGTCTCCAACCTTGGCAACTTTTAAGACTTGTGGACTTCAACTCCCAGAATTCCACAGCCAGCTTTGTTAGCTTTGCTGGCTGTGGAATTCTGGGAGTTGAAGTCCACAAGTCTTAAAGTTGCCAAGGTTGGAGATCCCTGTAAATCTAGACAACTTAACAAAATAAAGAAGCTTTTAAAAATAAATGCTTGCTCTGAAGAGGCCCAGTGCTATTGTATCTTCTTTTAAATAATAGAGAATAATGTATACTTCCAGAAATTTTAATTAATTTTAACAGCTCTGTACAAGTATAGTATGAAATGTAACAGTGTCCTGTTTAGTATTAGAGTTTAGTTACCTTGGAGTAGATCTATTTAAATAATTGGGAAGAGTTAGTGTGACTACATTTAAGAAAACTTTCTGGCATAATGTACATTTCTCCAATTCTTTGCTATTTCTATGGGTCAGGCACGCATGCACAGAAATACACAGCAAACAGTGTATATCATCTGTGCTGTTTGCTGTTTGGCAAATTGCTTGGAGGCAGAGGCCTTTTTCCCTTGTTTTCCTCCCCCAAAACTAAGGTGCGTCTTATACTTCGGTGAGTCTTATACTCCAAAAAATACGGTACATAGCTGGCAAATTCAAATAATGTAACTGGGCAATGTACAAAAGGTGTTTTTTTAAAAAATGAAAATCTACTTACAATAGATGGTTGAGCATTGCTGACCATCTTTTCAGGGAATAAAGAATCACTTTGCAGGTATTCTGGAAAAGCAGAGCCATTCTCATCAATTAAATGAATTTTATTTGATGGAGTCTTTTCAAATGGAGTGCTGCAAATAAAATAATGTAATAGAAACTGGAGTCAATGTATTGGCAAAGGTTTAAATGCAATACATAAAAGTGCTACATATTTTTTCTTAATTTCATTAATAAGCAAATATTTTTGAAAGTGTTATTTTAAAAAATCTACATTAATCATTCTTACTCAGTCTGATGGAGAAAAAAATCTTAAAATTTGGTGAAATAAGAAATAGCTGAATTCTCAAGAATGGATTGTACTGAATTTTATGGCTAAGGTAACATCTGATTAAAAATTTAAACTCGGAGAATAGTGAAATTAACAGAATATACAAAACAAATAAAAAAGAAACAAAAAGGATCTGTCTGGAAAAAAATAGATAGTAAGATAAGCTTAACCAAATTCAGCAATAATGGCTTACATATACACAACATATTGCACAGCAAGGCAAATACAATATTTACAGTATGGTTTTTAAGGCAGTCTAAATGTCTACAGACAATGTAAATTGTACAAAGAAGGGGGAAGTTAGAAATTAAATAACTATCTATTTTTTCCAAGAAGATTCTTTTTGTTTCTTTTTTGTTTTTGTTTTTTCTCTTTTTTAATCCTCTCTTTTTAAACATTTATTGTTTAACAAAACTAAAAAATACAGTGAAAACTTCAGTATTAAGTATAAACCTCAAGACTGAACGCATTTTCATAAAATAATTCAAAGGATTTTGCAACTGTTTATTAATGTCATACTTAGCATTAATTGCACTGTTTAAACAGCCCAATGTTCATTAATATTTTAGAAGTCATATTTAACATTCATTTCCAAGATTATTTTTGTTTCTTTTTTCTTTTTCCTCTTTTTTAATCCTCTCTTTTTAAACATTTATTGTTTAACAAAACTAAAAAATACAGTGAAAACTTCAGTATTAAGTATAAACCTCAAGACTGAAAGCATTTTCATAAAATAATTCAAAGGATTTTGCAACTGTTTATTAATGTCATACTTAGCATTAATTGCACTGTTTAAACAGCCCAATGTTCATTAATATTTTAGAAGTCATATTTAACATTCATTTCCAAGATTATTTTTGTTTCTTTTTCCTTTTTCCTCTTTTTTAATCCTCTCTTTTTAAACGTTTATTGTTTAACAAAACAATAAAAAATACAGTGGAAACTTCAGTATTAATTATAAATCTCAAGACTGAAAGCATTCTCATAAAATAATTCGAAGGATTTTGCAACTGTTTATCAATGTCATACTTAGCATTAATTGCACTGTTTAAACAACCCAATTTTCATTAATATTTTAGAAGTCATATTTAACATTCATTTAAACTTTTTTTCTCATCTTTAGTTTAGTTTATCTAAATTGTCACAGCCTTAATCATTTCTAGTTTCTATCATACAAATATCAATGTATTCAGCTACGGTACTATCTGTATTCATAATTTTTCACATTTTATAACGCAATTAAGCCACAGTGAGGGAGAGGAAAATTTATTTCTAAAACATGGGTTTGAATGTTGTATTTGTAATTTTACTCTGACTTCTCCAGTTCCTTGCTTTCTACACTTAAATTAAAACACAAAGCTAGACAGCATGACATAATTTTTATTCTCTTTTGTAAAGAACTCCTAAAGAATTTCTGAAGCACCTGAAAGAAGACCTGAACCTTCTTTCCCAACAAAAGGAAACATTGGTGGAACTTGGAGACATATTTTAATTTCTAGCAACTATATGTTATTTGTTAAATAAAACTGAGATGTATCATGTTAGAATTGCTGCTGTTTCATAACAGTTTCCAGGTGTGTGTGTGTGTATGTACACCCACACACCCATCAGCCTTATGCAGCTCACTTGGGGTCCCAAGCCTTTTCAGAAGGCCAGAAGATGGGGATGGATTTCACTTCCAGTGGCAAGATGTTCCAAGGGCAAGTGCCATAGCATAAAAGGCACTTCTCCTGGACCCTGGCAGATGAAATTCCTTGGCTGATAGGGTCTGCAGCAGGCACCTTTTGTCAGAATAAGAGGAGTGGGCCAATCCCATTGGAGCAACATATGCAAGCTAAAAGTGAAGCCTACAGCCCAGGGGCGGGTTGCTTACTTACTGATACCGGTGCGCTGTGCATGCATCTCCATGTTTCATGTGTGCGCACGCTCGCTACACGCGCCCCCTCACATGATTTTGGTGAGATTTTGCTTCTGCGCATGCGCAAAAACAAAATCTCACCAAAATCGTGCGTGCGCGTGCGTTCCTCGTGAGATTTCAGCGAGATTTTGCTTCCGCGCATGCGCAGAAGCCAAAAAGCCAAAAAATTCTTTTAAAAAGATGGCAACGCGCGTGACTGTCCGGTGAAGACGGCACTGGAGCAGTCGCACGCAAATTGCATAATTGGCGGGTTCCTACCGGAGCTGCGCACTGGACCGCATCGGTAGGAACCCACCCCTGTTACAGCCAGCCACACTGATTAATATGGTTCTTGCTCTTGCTGTGTTGGATTGCTAGCTGCCTTGCTTCAGTGAGTTTTTATATTTTTGCTTGCAACTTGATGAATGGTTAGACAACAAGTGAAGTTTGTGCTGAGCCTGGAGATAAATCTGAAAGATAAGTGAACATTTTAACATGCTATTTTCATAGAAAGTTGTTTCACAAGCTTTCAAATGCACAAGAGCCATGACAGGATAGGATGCCATTCCATTCAGGATAGAATAAGTAGGCCATTCTTCTACTGTATCTTTTATTTCAGAGCCCACTATTTTTATTACTGTCTAATACAAGCCTTAATTTAGTGCAGTTACTATTTTATATTCAACTGAAATAGAAACTTGGAAGAATGAAAGACTAACTCTTGCTTAGACCAGCCAATTCCTAAAGACTCCAAAGGAACTGAGTGCAAGGTTTTTGCCTTAGGAGTAATTGAATTCTAGCAAGATTATTGAGGCAACTGAACTAAACTAAACCCTCTTATGAGGGTTTGAGGCAGGAATCCACAATGCCTCTGAACAGATCACTGATGCAAGGAAACTCACATGGATCCATAGTTCTGTGAAACATACCTTGGTTTTTGATGACTGATTTTTGCACATATTCTCTTGAGCTCTGGATGAGGATAGCTGTGTATTTCACCTATTAAGACAAATGGTATCATTATGGCAAATGAGTGATATTTACTTTCACATGTGAGAAAATTGCAATCTTCAACTGTGTGCCAGAATAAGGTTTTACTGTTTTCAGTTCCTATCTTGATATAAAGGATAGCCTAATAGTTTATTTACCCCATTATCATGTACTTTCAAAACACAGTGGTTCTTCAAAATCTCAGATATAATCTCTAACTCAATCCTTAATCTTTGTTCTCTGAGATTGTTTGGATTTTTTTTACCCCCCCCCCCAAAGTATGAAGTATTTCTTTATTATAAGTATTTCTGACTGAACCCAGGATTTCAAAGCAGAGAAGGATTGTTTCTCTGGGATGGAATAGATGCACATGGACTATATTCTGTATTGCACAGAGTCCCCAGTTTGCTTTTCCAGAACCCTGTGATGGCACTGAAGGATGGGACTGCCTACCCTGCAAAACACAGGGTAAAATGTGGAAAGACTGAATGTCATGATAAATTCATGATTTGCCTTCAAGGCTAATACTTACAATCAGGCCACAACCAGTTGTCAAAGTTTCAACATATTCTGGGATGCAAAGGTCATGGGGCAGGTTTTTTTTCCTATCTAGTTCTGATTTATCATCTCCACATTCCTATTCTAAATTATTGTGATAACTTTTCTTAATTACATTAGCTCAGAAAATATTACTGGGAAGATAACAATTAACTATCTAAAGTTAATAAATGTTGCAGGTTGGAAAAATTAATGTTTTAAAAGGTTTATTTATTAATTTATTAATAACTAGCGTACCCGGCCACGCGTTGCTTAAATGGGAAAGAAAGAAAAGAGAAAGCGCACGTTTCTAGTATGTTTAATGTCACAATGCTTGTGGGTATACAATATTTTTTGTTGTTCCATTGTCTGTGTAGATATAGAGATTGTCTGGTTTGCCGACTCTAGAACACGCAACATATAATTGTCCATGTGAGAAGCAATCTGTGTCTAGATCTAAACCACACAATTCTAAAGATTGGCCTTGAGCTTTGTTGATGGTGATTGCGAATGCCAATCTAATTGGAAATTGCAATCTCTTAAATTGAAATGTCATATCCGTTGGAATCATAGGAATGCGAGGAATGAGGACATCTTCACCTTTGAAAGGTCCTGTCAAGATTGTTGCTTCTACGACGTTGTTCATTAACTTTTTTACTGCAAGCCGCATGCCGTTGCAAAGATTTGGCTGGTTGATATTTCGCAACATGATAATTGGCGCACCGATTTTCAATTGCAGTACGTGCGGCGGCATCCCTGGCTGATCGAGTGATTTCAAAAATTCTGTTGGATAATTAACTGCTTCATCTGCTTCCACAACAGTGTCGATGGACTTGTATGTGACTGCCTCGCTTTGAATGTTAGACTGAATAATATTGTTAAGTTTGTAGACCTTTGTTCTTGGGTGCATATGCTCATTAACATCTCAGAATTATGGTTAACATTGATGTTAATTTTTCTCCCCTTTATTTTTGGAGGTTTAAATTGTGTTTAAATGTCTGCTATCTTATCCCTTTATTTCTCTGAGGTACTTGCCAGGGTCACGCGATGGGGTGTGTGTGGGCAGCCTTCTCTCAGCAGGCATGTCATGGTGGGTGGTATTATTCAGGCAACCTTATGCTCATTAACATCTCAGAATTATGGTAAACATTGATGCCAATTTTTCCCCTCTTTATTTTTGGAGGTTTAAATTGTGTTTAAACCTCTGCTATCTTATCCCTTTATTTCTCTGAGGTACTTGCCAGGGTCAGGCGATGGGGGTGGTGGTCAGCCTCCTCTCAGCAGGCATGTCATGGTTTCCCCATAAAAGCCTCTGCTATTCTATTCCCTTATTTCCCTCAGCTTGGCTCAGAAACGTTTGAAGGGAATAGTCAATTAGTACAGCCTGTGTCCAGCAGAGGGCGCTGGTTTTCTACAAAATCATGTTTTACCTGTTTTTCAATAAAATCATGTTTTTACCTGTCACAGGTGTGACATCTATACAATATAGGTATATAGAAACACTCTCATATTCGAATGCAACATTGTGTCAAAATTTCAAAGCAATCGCTGAAGTACTTTCAGAGATCTTAGATCATTCCCAAACGAACAGTTACATTTTTATTTATATAGATTACAGGTTAATGTATTTTACTGTTGTTTTAAAATATATAGCCAACTTTTTCTTCTTTTTGTCTTCCTGCAGACATTTTCCTACCTGCAGAAAACCTGGGCTAAGTATCAGATATTGAATCTCGAAGGATGTAATAATTTTTCCTTACTTTTCTGGCAGATACATGAAAAGGTGAAGTAGTAATAACCTGATTCTTCTCATGGCAATTTATATGAACACTAAGTTACTGGTTTAGCATCTCAGCTAACCTTGCAACTCAGTCCAAAGAATCCAACCCATGTTTTGTGTCTTTTAATTTGCATTAACCTTTGTATCAGAGGTGGGTTCGTGCTGGAGCTGCCCGGTACACAGCTCCGGTAGGGAGTGGCGGATTGCGCAACCACTCCGGAGCCCTCTCTGCCGGTCCATCGCATGCGTCACCATTTTTTCCCAGTGATTTTGGGTCGATTTTGCTTCTGCGCATGCGTGGGAACAAAATCGCGCCAAAATCTCTCTTGCGCACGCGTCCCCTCATGAGATTTTGGTGCGATTTTGCTTCCACGCATGCGCAGAAGCAAAATCGCGTGAGGGGGTGCACGTGCGTAGCAAGCGCTCCCCCTCAATTTGGAGATGCGCGTGCAGCGCACCGGCACCGGTAAGAGGGCAACCCGCCACTGCTTTGTATCAATCTTTTTTTCAAGATTCTTTCAGTCTTTCTAGTTAAGAATCTGGATCTCACTCAACTATTTTAGCTGATTTGGCTAAAATGTTTTCAAAGGGCTTGATAGAAATATTGTTTTCATCTCTATTACTGCACAATTGAAATAGATTTTTAATGAACTATCATTTCATTTTCTAAAAGATATAAACATTTCCCAAAAGAGAAAATTCATAGCAGTCCTGCATATTCAATAGAAACAGAAGCATCATTCTCTGTCAGTATTTTTTCTTTTCTTTTTTGGAGTTCTCTGCAAAGCAGTCAACTATCATGCAACTTACTTTTGAGCAGATGTATTAATGGCTTCAGAAATTTGACTGCATACTCAAGTTCAGCTTTGTGGATTCTGCCAAGCTGTACTATGTGATGTTCCAAGGGAAGGCTTGCCAGTTCCGTAAGTTCTATGTAATCATACTCAGGTCCTATTGAAAGCACAAATACAGCAAAGCCTTCGCATTTGGCTCTTAGGGCTGCATCACTCAGTACTTCCTTATCCCAATGACTTGTTTTCCCAACAGATATGATAAAAATAGCCTTTTTCTCTCTCTGGTTAAGTCCTTCTGAAAAGATATGATTGATTGTCCATTCTAAGGCATGGCCAAGTGCTGCTTCTCCATTTAGTTTCTTAAAAGACTTTTCAATATGCCTCTTCATTTGTCTTTTACTTTCATATGTCACCAAGTCAAATTCAACTTTTACTGGAAGCTTCCATTCTTTTTGGAATTGGAAATTCAGTGGAGCATGACTCACAACAGCTATCCGATCACCTATCAAAGAGGTGTTTGGATTTGTAGAAATTTCAAAGCTGTCAAATGCTTTACTTAGGAAATGTTTTAGTTCTTCAAATCCAGTAGTGCTTATTTTCCTCGAATTTTCCAGAATGAATGCAGCATCCATATAAGCTTCAGGTTTGAAAGGTGGAGTTCTGAAGCAAGATTCATCTGGTTTGCATTTGTCTACAAATAATACATAAATATTTTAATTATAGAAAATTACTGAAGAGGATCTGATCACTTTGCAATTTTCATGTGTTCTTACCATAGCAAATTATGCACACCTGAAGTTTTTTTAAGGCTGAAAAATCACTCTTCTGATGGAGGTGGATAACTTGAAACAATCCTGTCCTGTCCATCTAAAGTAATGGAAAATAAAAATATAGCTTGGCACAGCTTGGCAACAAGATGTCAGACTCTATCTGCATCATTACTAAATCCAATGACAGTTTGCAGGACAATGTTTGATAAGAATTAATGCTTGACAGCTGGGATTTCATAAAATATATATTATCTTCATCATAAGAAAGATATCCTTAAACCACAACTACGGTAATTAAGTGTAATAAAACTGCAATACAGAAAAACAACTTCTGTCTGCTGCCCATGAAATGTATAGTACCAAAGGATAAGTACAGTTTTCCATATTTATCCACAATAGCTTCTTGATATAGATATGATACATAGTCTTTTGGTACTGTGCCATAGTGCCATTCTGGTAAGACAATTAAACTAACACCCCAGTTTTGGATTTCAAGATTACAAATCCTAGTGTGCAGAATCCTAGTCTGTGAAGGCAATATGGGTGAATTAGCCAGACAAGTTAATGTTAGGCCTGTGATGGCGAACCTATGGCACGCATGCCACAGGTGGCACACGGAGCCATATCGGAGGGCACGCAAGGCATTGCCCTATGTCAGCTCCAGCGCGCATGTGCGCTCTGGCCAGCTGATTTTTGGCTTTGTGGAGGGCAGGGGAAGGCCGTTTTCGCCCTCCCCAGGCTTCAGGAAAGCCTCCGGAGCCTGTGGATGGCGAAAAATGGGCCCAACAGGCTTACCGGAAGTTCGGAAACGAATTAATTATTCTGAATTAATATTTTGCAAAAACAGTTTTTGCACTGGGTCTCCTGGAGCTGTGATGTAGAAATCCTCGCCTTGTTCTGTTGCTTGATTTAAAAGATTCCTACATCCCTCTTACAACTAAACAATTGTGCTGATTTGCCGGTATCCCTTCTTCCTCCCTGGCTGCTTCAAAGAATGGCTTTATCCTTCCCCATATAGAATCTGGATACAGTTTTATGCCTCTTTTCTCACAGTGAAAAAGAAACCCAGCAAAAGGCATAACCACAACAAAGCCAGAATCACATTTGTATCTGGGTTTTTGCACTCCAATTACCACCTGTTGGCTATCTGGAAGGAGTCCTGAGTGGCTCCATAGGAATAGTAGATGGAATCAATATGGATATTTATTGAATAGCACAAATCTGCAGGACAGAATAAAAGGGCTATAAATACCAATGGCTATAAATACAAATGCCTTCATTTATAGTAATTTGATCTGTAATACTTAAATATCGTATCAGGCTCCATACAATATATGCTAAATTTCGTGAGATAGTGCTTCTGATAACCAAAAAGAAAAAAGGCAAGTTTCTCACCTCAAAAGCTTGGTTAATTTCAGGGATGTTTTTAAAAGAAATGACTGCTGGCTGGATACCTAAGGCACTGAACTCTAGGACCGCTGTACCAATCGAGTCAGGATGTTCAGACTCTCCATTGCTGAAGAAGACAGCAACTTTCCTCACATTATCACCTTGGAGAGTTCGCTTGAAGATATGCCTGGCAACAAATCTCATTGATCCACCAATGTCGCGTCTGTTGGTTGTCCTCTGCAAAGAAAGTCTATTGAGCTCCTGCAACAACTTGTTCTTGCTCTGGAAATCTGTAAAGCGGATCAGATAATTGGTGTTGGAGCTGTAGGACACAACAGCCACTCTGGCTCCCACAGGACAATTGCTCTCTCTGATGTTTGTTTGGTTCACAATATTAATGACAGTCTTTCTCATTTCTTCAAATATCTCAGCATTGGTATCTTGAGATATATCCAAAGCAAATACTAATTCTGTTGGATATGCTGGACATTTTGGTATTTCTGAAAAGCAAATAAGATTACAAAATCATATCTTGCCCAAGGATAGCAATCAACAATATTGGAAGACAATCTTTTTGGATGGAGTAGTTATCCTGCCCTTTTTAGGACTCTTTGGGGTTACACAAGTAGACAGGGCAACAAAACATAACAAGCCGAACTGTGACATATATGCATACTAGAATGGAATGGAATGGAATGGAATGGAATGGAATGGAATGGAATGGAATAGAATAGAATAGAATAGAATAGAATAGAATAGAATAGAATAGAATAGAATAGAATAGAATAGAATAGAATAGAATAGAATAGATTTAGGACCATCTGAGGGACCATCTCTTGCCTGTCACATCTACCTGACCCATCAGAGTGGGGAGGCAGGGAATGTTGTGGGTCCCATCCCTGAGGGAGATACACCTGGTAGGACCCAGAAGGGACGTTGGTACTCAACTGAGACGTCCATTCTCGTAGGGTGGAGCTAGCCTCCAAGAATGGGTTAAATCTGCCCCCTAGCCAATCAGGACAGAGTCTTCAAAAGGTATAAATAGAACCTCTCTGGATTGGCACCCCCTCTTTTAATCGAGGGACAAAGTCAGACTCAACGTGCTTTTCCAAAACAAACCAGACAATTTATTAACTATGTACAAACCAGCAGAGAATGCGTCCCCAGTCCAGCCATATAGTGCCCAAGGGGGGGACTTGGAGGCTAGCTCCACCCTACGAGAATGGACGTCTCAGGTGAGTACCAACATCCCTTCTCCATAGTGGGTGGAGCTAGCCTCCAAGAATGGGACATACCAAAGCCCCTGTCCCTAGGGTGGGCTCAACCATTTTGGCTGGACGAACACCCGCCTGCCATCGCATGCCCCAACACCCTTCTACCAAAGTCAGCCTCCTCGGAGGCATAAACGTCCAGTTTATAGTGCCGGATGAACGGCATTGGGGAGGACCAGGTGGCCGCTCGGCAAACCTCGTCGATGGACGCCCTGGCATTCCACGCTGCGGTGGTGGCTGCGCTGCGGGTGGAGTGGGTGGTCAGTCCAAGAGGCCTGGGTAGCGACAAATGTTTGTAGGCCAAGGAGATGGCCGCCCGAAGCCAGCGCCCCACCGTAGCTGAAGACGCCTTGCGGCCCAATGAGGAAGGGCGAAAAGACACAAAGAGCGCCTCAGTCCGACGGAGAGTGGCGGTGCGCCGCAAATAAATGTCTAGAGCGCGCCTAACATCGAGCATGTGCCATGCCCGCTCGGAGTCTGTGAATGGATCCTGGAAAAATGCGGGGAGAACGATCTCCTGAGTTCTGTGAAAGAGAGTGTTGACCTTTGGCACAAAGGTAGGGTCCAGACGGAGGACCACCCTGTCAGGATGGAAGACGCACAGATCCCCTCGCACTGACAGGGCAGCAAGTTCAGCAATCCAACGAGCGGAAGTTATTGCGATAAGGAACACCACCTTATAGGATAGATGAGAAAGGGGGACAGTGTCCAAAGGCTCGAAAGGTCCAACCGTCAGGGCCGAAAGTACTTTGGAGAGATCCCAAGTGGGAAATCGATGGACCACTGGGGGGCACAGTTTGGTGACCCCTTTGAGGAATTGTTTCAGAAGTGGATGAGCAGAGAGGGAGTCCAAGTGTTGGCACGAAAGGACCGTAGAGAGAGCTGCTACTTGTCTGCGCAAGGTATTAGGAGAGAGTCCCTTGGCAAGTCCCTGGCGCAAGAACTAGATCACGTTTATGATAGACAGGTCGACTGGCGAGTACCCCACCTGTGCACACCAGTGGCAAAAGGTTCGCCAAGTGGACGAATAGATCCGTTCTGTGGATGGCCGTCTTGACGCCAACATGATGGTAGCGATATTGTCCGGGACCAGGCGGTGCCTCAGAGTGAGCCGCTCAAGCGCCAGGCGGTCAGTTGTAGCCAGTGTGGCTCTGGATGGTGAACTGACCCCTGGGCAAGCGACCACTCTGTCGGCGGGATCCGCCAAGGAGGTGATACAGATAGGGACATAAGGTCCGCGAACCAGGTCCTCCTGGGCCAATGTGGGGCCAGAAGGATCACCTCCGCCTTCAGGAGCAGGACCCTCCGGATGACCTTGGGGATCAGAGGGATGGGGGGAAAGGTGTACAACAGCCCTTGAGGCCAGTCGCAGCGGAGAGCGTCTGTGTTCTCCGGTCCCCGTGTTTGGAAACGGGTGACAAACCTGGGCAACCTGGCATTCTCCGGGGTGGCGAAGAGGTCGATGACCGGCTGACCGAAACGGCTGACTATTTGTTGGAAGAGGTCCGGATGGAGGGACCACTCTGCCGGGTCGATGGTGTTCCGGCTGAGCCAGTCCGCAGTCGTATTGCTCACCCCAGAGATGTGTTCCGCTGCGATGGATTGCAGGCGTTGCTCTGCCCAGAGCCCCAATGTCATCGCCTCGGACATGAGGGCCTTGGAGATGGTCCCGTCCTGGCGATTGATGTGGGCCTTCATAGTTACGTTGTCCATTAGGACGAGGACGTGCCTCCCTGACAAATGGGCCCAAAATTGGGACAGAGCTAGTCTGACGGCTCTGAGTTCCAAGAGGTTGATGGTGAGAGATTGATCCCTCCTGGACCAGGTGCCTTGGGCAACGAAGGTTCCGGTGTGGGCTCCCCACCCCGTAGTGCTGGCGTCCGTTGTGACAATCAGCCGCTGGGGCTCCAGGAAGCCTGTCCCTCTGTTGAGGGCGTCGGAAGACCACCATCGGAGGGACTTCTTTACCACCAACGGGAGCCGGACCCGTGCTGGGGAGTTGCTGCGGTTGGCACGCTGGAATGGGAGAAGAAACCATTGAAGGTCTCTGGAGTGTAGGTGAGCCCAGGGGGCGATGTGAATCGCAGAAATCATTTTTCCCAGAAGGGATGACAGCTGCTTCAAGGGAATCCTTGTTTGGGCCAGAACTTGCTGGACTAATTCCAATATGCTGTCTCTCCGTTCCTGGGACAGGTATACCCTACACTCCAGAGAGTCAATAATTGCCCCCAGGTGGGTGACCCTGGTAGAGGGGGACAGCTGGCTCTTCCCCAAATTGATGAGGAATCCGTGGTGTTCAAGTGTGTTGAGGGTTACCTGGACATCCTGCTGAGCCTGAGACAGGGAAGAGGACTGGATGAGTATGTCATCCAGGTAACACTGAACACGCACGGGGATAGCCCTGAGATGGGCGGTCAAGGCGGCCAGAACCTTGGTGAATACCCTTGGCGCTGAAGACAGGCCGAAGGGCAACGCCTGGTATTCATAGTGCACCCCTGCATAGCAAAACCGGAGGAATTGGCGGTGAGAAGGATGAATTGGAATGTGGAGGTAGGCCTCCGTGAGATCAATTGAGGCGAGAAAGTCGCCGCGCCTGATTCCCGCCAGAATTGATTGCAGGGTGTGCATTTTGAATTTTCTGTACCTCACGTATCTGTTAAGGCGTTTTAGATCGAGAATTGCTCTCCATCCCCCCGAGGATTTTGGAACCACAAATAAGATGGAATAAAATCCTTGCCCCTGCTGGTCCTCAGGCACCCGCTGGATGGCTCTAATATCCAGGAGATGCTGAATGGCCTGATCTACGAGGACCCGTTTGGAGATGTTTGAAGACAAGGGGCAGCGTAAGAAAAACCTCGGAGGGGTGGAGATAAATTCCAGGTACAGTCCTGTCGACAGGGTTTGCAAAACCCATGCGTCATTGGTGATTTCCTCCCACCGACTGGCAAAGGATGCCAGTCGACCCCAATGGGAGGGATCGGCTTAGGCTCACTTATACCGGCGGTAAGGGCGACCACCGGCTCCTCTAAAGGGCCGTTTGGAGTGCCCACCCAGGAATGGCCTATCAGAAGCGGACCGCTGACGGGGAGCGTACTGCCCTTGTGAAGTACTGTACTGACCCTGGGAGGACCCGTACTGTGACTGATTGGACCCATATTGTCCCTGGTATCTGCTGTAAGAAGCCTCCGGGGCCCTTGGGGCACGCCGGAAGGGAGGTGACTTATTATATGATTTTTTTGAGTAAGTAGGAAGCACTTTGCGCTTATCCTTCGTTTCTGTGGTAATGCGGTCGAGGGCCGGACCAAAAAGGGACTGACCCGTGATCGGTGCTGCCGCAAGCTTCCACTTATGGCGTAATTCGGCGGGCCAGCTGCGAAGCCAGTGCATTCGCCTGGCCACTACCGCGCCTCCCATTGCCCTGGCTGCAAAGCGGCCCGCCTGCAAGGTGGTGTCAGAAGTAAATTGGGCGGCCGCGATTAATTTGTTGATGTCACTATGCGCCCTGGTGTCAGCCTGCGGGATATGCTCCTGGAGGGTGTGCAGCCATTTCAAAGAAGTGCGGCAAAAAAGGACGCTGTCGTAGACGCTTTGACCGCCCAGGCGGTGGCCTGGTGGGTGCGTTGTAAGACAGACTCCGTGCGTTTCTCCTCAGGCCGTAGCAGGTCATCAGGATCCCCTGGGACTGGAGCGCTGGAGTAAAGGGCGAGAACTGGTGGATCAACAGGAGGTACCGGCAGATGTTGGGCCAGCTGTGCGGATACGTTAAAATAACGCTTATCCAGAGAGTTCGGGAGGGCCCCCGAAGCCGGGGATAGCCATTGTTTAGTAATTGACTCCACGAAGAGGTTAGGAGTTGGTATCACCTCCGTGGGAGAGGAGGAGGCCTCACCAAAAATGGGGTCCCCTGAGACAGCCATCCCCTGTGGATCAGCTGGGGAAGAGGGGATGTTGGCAGTTGCCCTGGCCTTATGCAATAGGGACCGGAAAAGGCTGGGGTGAAAGAGGGCTGTGGATGTGGACGGTTCAGGAGCCAGATCCTCATCCTCGGAAAGTTGAGGCTGAATATGTTCCTCCCCCAGCTGTCCCTCATCTAGTTCACCCTCTTCTTTTTCCAGGTCCCCCATGGGAATGGGGGAACTGTGCACTGAAAAATCCTCATCCTCCATTTCATCAGAGGAGGCTTGTCCCTGTGGCAAGGGGATGGGGGAAAGGGTCCTCCTCCCTTTGGCAGTCTGAGAGGGCCCGGCCATTGCTTGCACTGCGGCCTCAATACCCTTTCGAATGGCCTCATTCATACGTTGTTGGACCACTGGGTTGTCCAGTGGGTCAGTACAGGTGGTTGTGGTGGCTCCATGGTGACTGGGGGGTCTGCTGGGCCTGGATGTGCCCCAGACATCCCCTTCTTGCAGGCAAATGCCTGGATTGTCCAGGGAGACATTGGCAGGAGATGCAGCAGCCGGTTTGTGTCCCTGGGCCAAGGAGGGCGTGTCCTCTTGTGGCATGGCTCCAGAAGATTTGCGGGATCCCTGGTGGTGTGCACCGGTTGTCCCAGGGTCTCTGGAAGAGGGCTTATGTTTATTCCCCTTGGAGGACTTAGCTGCCTTGGGCTTTTGAGAAGGGGGCGTGGCAAGAGGGGACCTGTCCCTGTTGGTGTTGGTGGCATGTGGCTGAGTGATGTCAGCGGACTCGTCTTCAGCAGGGCAGGGCCTGGAGGACTTGGCCCTTGCCTTGCCCTGCTTCGGCAGAGGCTCCGCCATCGTTGAAACAGTAGCGCGTCCTTCGCGGCGGCTGCGAAGCTTCTGTGAGGGTGGGAGGCTTCTGGGCGGCGAGGAGAAGTGGAGGCTCGCAAGCTTCGGGGCGTATGCGATGCGCATGGCCCGCTCGCTGGGCGCGGTCTGGGCAGCCCACGTAAGGAATCCCTGTGCACACGGCCCTAATCTGCCGGCAGAGAGATATCGGCAGCCGGGCGAGCGTTTCGGGGAATCCTCTTTGTCACGGGAGAAGCCAACTAATGAGGGCGCAGGACTGCAGTCTCGAAAATGGCCGCAGCGATGACGTCGTCCTCGATAAGTTAAAAACGGCTCTTCCTGCCAACTGCCGTGTGCCGCGCTTCAGGCCTGACAGAGTTCTACTCTGTTGGGGTCGACCGCTTTAGCAGGGAGAGGCCTGACAGAAGAAGTTCTGTTGACGTCGGCCTTCCGTAGGTACTTAGGCCTGGCAAAGAGGATTCTGCCTGAGTCGGCCGGCAATCTAGGAGTGGGGCCTGACAGAGCGTGCTCTGAGGGGATCGGCCACTTCAGCGCTAACAAGCGGCGGCTGGAAACTGCGATCAGAGGCAGATATTAGGATATTTCCTCTACAAATTTGCCTCAGGGCTAGCCAGACCAACGGCTGTCAAAAAGGTCGTGGCTCGCAGCTGTCAGTGTAGAAAAAGTCAATCCCTCGGCTGAATAGCCGGAGCGGCCAGGCAGCTGCCTGGACCGCGCTCACCCAGAGGATTGACAGCTGTCAGATAGTGGGGAGACTGATAGATGGAATAGACTCACAAATACTGTAGATCTGGAATTTCGTTGAATGGATGGAACTAGCCTCCAAGACTGGAAAAGCACTAGTCCTTATGGCTAGGACCGAGATAAAAGAGGGGGTGCCAATCCAGAGAGGTTCTATTTATACCTTTTGAAGACTCGGTCCTGATTGGCTAGGGGGCAGATTTAGCTCCACCCACTATGGAGAAGAAGGCGCTTCTCCGTGGTGGCTTCCTCTCTCTGGAACATCATTCCCCCAGAGATTAGAATGGCCCCCACTCTAATACTCTTCCAGAAGGTGCTGAAGACCTAGTTCTGCCAGCGGGCCTGGGGAACCCAGAGCGGGATGGAGCCCATTAAATGGCTCGTGTGATCTGCTGTCACTGGGGCAGGGAGTAGGAGGTGGGGGGCGATTTTGTTATATTGTACTATATTAATTGATTTGATTCTTTTTGTTAGTTTTTATTGTTTTAAATGTGGTTTTATATTCTGTAAGCCGCCTTGAGTCGCCAGGGGCGAATAGGCGGCAATATAAACTAAACTAAACTAAACTAAACTAAACTAAACTAAACTAAACTAAACTAAACTAAACTAAACTAAACTAAACTAAACTAAACTAAACAAACAAACAAACAAACAAACAAACAAACAAACACACGTGATTGGCCACACAAGGAATTTATCTCTGATGCATAAGCTGTAGTGTACATACAAGCAACAAGTGAAAAATCATGAACATAATCATAAAATAAAATAATCATAAATCATAAGATACAACATTCATTGATACTCATAGGATACTAAATAAGCAATCAACATAAATCATATAGGATACTAATAAAAGCAATCAACATAAATCATAAGGTACAAACATAATGGTACAAAGCATTTAAAAGAGGAGCAAGCAAAACACAGTGGTGGGTTGCTACCAGTATGGCCCAGTTCTATGAACCGGTAGCGGCGGTGGTGGGAGGCTCCACCCACCCGCCCCTGATGCTTTTGTGCATGCGCAGAAGCATTGCACCTGCACGTGAGCGCACGTGCGAACCGGTAGCGATGAGATTTAGAACCCATCATTGGCAAAGCACCTATCCTTCATTAATAAAAGAGCTGCATCCTTTGGAAGGCATGCATTCTGAAGCAGCTGCATCCTTTATCTGCATCTAACTGTCCAATAATCTTGCTTCAAGTGCCTGTTCTCACTCTGCTATTAATAGAGGAGCAAGGGCTGTATGTGGAAAACAGAAAAATAGTTTTTTTAAAAAAGGGAGATGAAGCTGCACAGGCCTGAGATCATTATTCTTTCATACAGAACAAAAGGAGAATTAACTGTTGGAAAAATACTCACCTGTCCAGCAGGCTAAACAGAAGAAAGAAAGAAAAATATTATTTCAAGCAATACAATATTGAAAATTCTTAAAGAGAGGAGATACTCTTATAAGATGCTCTTATTAATGATTATAGGTATCCTATAATTGCCTCAGCAAGGAACAATGTATAAAAAAGGAAGCTGGTCATCTTGGTAGTGTTATCTCTTTTGTGTAAATGTTTGAATTTTTCAGACCAGTACACCATCACACTGGGTTTGATCACATTGTCTCAACCACTTGCTAGCACTCTCATATGTAAACAGCCATACCTTTCATATTTTTTGACCAAAGAGATAATGTGTTCTTGATGTATCTACATTACCAGAAGCTTTGAATGACTAGTGGTATAATCACTTCTAAGTGGAAAAAATAGTAGAGCCGAGGTGGCGCAGCGGTTAGAGGCAGGTACTGCAGGCCACTTTAGCTGACACTGATCCGCAGGTCAGCGGTTCAAATCTCACCGGCTCAAGGTTGACTCAGCCTTCCATCCTTCCGAGGTAGGTAAAATGAGGACCCAGATTGTTGGGGGCAATATAAATATACATTGCTTACTGGTGTAAACCGCTTAGAGGGTGCTTGCACTGTGAGGCGGTATATAAATGTCACAAAATAAATAAAATAAATAAATAGACAATTAACATACTGTAGTTTCTAAACTAGTCAAAGACACGTAATCTAACACAACCTTTTAGTGGTGCATAAAATTTTTTTCTGGTGTCCGCAGTTAAGAGGTTAATGATGTAGCTTTGGTTACACAGCCTATGCTTGTTCTATTATGTTTTTATGCTATTATAATCCCATAAGAATCAAACAACATTTGAGTCTTAACCAAACATGTAACCATTTTTAATAGGAAGCAGTATACATATATTTTAAATAAACAAAATTCAATTAATTAGAGCTAACAGCCTCACTGTTCCCATTATAGATTATTAAATTTAATCAGTATTTTCTTCTATATCATATTCTCTGGTCTTCCCAATTTGTGCTCTTGGTTGATATTTCTATCATAATATATTAAAGATGAAGTAGAGACACTTACTGCTATGTTTCTGTACATATTCAATAAGTTCACAAGGCTGAAAAAAGTGAAATATAAAAATATTATTAGATAAAAAGATTTTCATGAATGTGTATTAATGGTTGAATGCAATGTTCCAAAGTTGGCACCTTCTGTGTGTCCTGAGGCAGCAATATCAAGGCACTATGTATTTTTGTCAAGGATTTATAAGAATAATCATTCCAATATATTTTGAAAATATTAGAATTTGTTTCAACAGATAAGGGGTGATCAGATTTCAGTTTCTCAAATTTAAATGCTCAGTGAGTAATCCTAACTCAGCTTTCTTTTAGTTCTATTTGGATATTGGACATGCTCACCACCTGAGCATTCTCACTAACCGCTCATAATACCATAAAAATTACTGTATTTTTCGGAGTATATGATGCACCAGAGTATAAGACGCACCTTAGTTTTTGGGGAGGAAAATAGGGGAAAAATAATCTACCTACCAGATTCATCTGGCTAGTCCTTAGTCTGGTCAGCTTCAGCACATTAGTTTGCTGGTTTTGAGCACACATGCTTGCTTTTTATCCCCTGGTTGGGGAGAAAAACAGTTTCTAAAACACTTCACTTCTCTCTCTCTTCAGAGAGAAACAATGAGAAAAGCAGGCAAAGGGAAGATCACTTCGCTAGCAAAGCACGGAGGATCGCTTCACTGTTAGCACCTTGTTAGGGCTGAAAAAAGGCTCAGCTGATTGTCGGAGGGAGCAGCAATAAAAAAAAGCAGGCAAAGGGAAGATCGCGTAGCTAGCAAAGCACGGAAGATCACGTTAGTACCTCGTTAGGGCTGAAAAAAAGCTTAGGAAAAGCTACATTCAGAGTATAAGACACACCCAAATTTTCAGCCTCTTTTAGGGGGAAAAAAGGTGCCTCTTATACTCCAAAAAATATGGTATGTAGCATCCTGCAGATATCCATATGATCAACATATAGGTTTGATGTCTGCATGTGTATTAGCATTCATGTCAGAAAAGGTCCCAATAGAACATCCTTATTTTAATGGAAGCCAGTGTGTATCTGGGTGTAGAAATAAATGTATGATGAGAAAATACAATCAATTCATTCTAGTAATACATACTGAATAGAAGGACTGGCCCTTTGCTCCTTTTGGACCCTAGAAGAATAAAATTAGAATTAGAGCTTTGCAAAATAATTTACAGTATAGCTTCATCTCCAAATTTAAGATTTTTATATCATAAAATAAGAAGCTTCTGTACTGATATAATTACAATGTCAGCGTTCCGAGTAACATATCCACCAAAAGCAGAACTCCGAGGCAAGTAGATTCTTCAAAGAACATGTTTATTGGATACATCATATCAGCATAGCTAGGGAAATCCAACTCTACAAGTTCCCGCAGTTTTAGCCTAATTAAAAGAGCAAATATTCCTCCTCCCAGATGTCACCAGTCACATTGTCCAATGAAAGTAGCTGGCAGGCTGCTTGGTCACTCCTCTCTTCCTTCAACTGCCACCTGTTGAGATGATTTTGGTTCCCACAAAAAAACTTTTTGTTTTGACTGTTAGCTAGTCTATCTACTTTCCCGCCCCCTTCCCCCTCTCAGGATTTGTGGCAACTATGAGGCAGCAAAAGATGGCTTCAGCCGGGTTCGCTTCAGAGTTGACATAAATATATAACTAAGTTATCTAGGTTGGAGGCAGAAAAGATCTGACATTTCCACAAGAAAACAGTCTGAGAGTGCCCAACAGATTTCTTATACTCTGCAATACTAACTATGCAGATCCTTCCTTGCCTTCTTCATTAATCCCCAGGGGTAGGAAACTTACTGTTTGCATGTAACCCCATTCCCATTTCAGTAGGCTCTTGATTTAAAATTGAGCCTCTTAATATCATGTTGTCCAAATTATTTTCAGTAGGGTGGTTTTCATTGTCTTCAAAAAATGAAGACAAATCTCCCATAAAATTAATTCATCTAGTCTTCCTCCAAATCCTTTAAATCCCAACAAACAATATCTGCTCTGACATAAAACTAACAATGGTTAATTTTAATGAGTGTCAATTTTAAGATGAAAAGGTATATAATTATGACTTAATCAAAATTAGCATTCTTAACCTTACTGCAGACATAATATGGGGACATATTTAATGCTAAAAATTGTGACAGGTGTATGAATCAAAAGAAGGCCCAAAATGAATGATAGGATGTTGCTATCTAGAATGGTTTCTTCATTATAGTTTATTTCATTATAGTTTAAAAGTTAGGAAACCTCTATGGCTAAAGTAAACACATTATACTAAACAATTTTAAATTACATAGATTTTTAAACAATCATTGCAATCATATTGCTGTGCATAATTTGTGGATTATAGACCAAAATAATTAAGTGTATGTGTGCATTGCATTAAGCCCAAACAACCCTACCTTACCTTATCTTTATTGTGACTTAGCTATAAATTATAAATTGATCCAGGAGGTTACTATAGAACTAAAACCAGAGGTTGCCTAATGAAATTAAATTCTGGAAGAATCAGGAACAGACAAAAGATTTTTTTTCCATATAATTAAAATTTGGAATTAACTATCATGAGATATGGTACTGGTTACCAGTTTGGTTGGCATAAAAAAAAGGACCAAATCATTGTAGTCCTGGAGATCGATGACTATTAATCTGGATAGCAGGATGACTGCCTCTGAAGGCCATCTACTGGGACACTAGAGTGCTTCCCTGTGTATGTGATTTGTCATTGTGAGAACAGACTGCTGGACTGTTAGGGGTCCAAGTCAGCATATATTCTTATGTTTTCAATAAACAAGATGTCACAGACATGCAAATAAAGGGAAGGGGGAAAAACATAGCTGCAATCAAGGATTAATCAGACTGATCTATATATGAAACTTACCTTCAGAAGATCTAAATAAATGCACTTAAAATTGATTATTCTTCCAAGAGGACCATAATCAAGGGTTTTGTGAACCCTTAAAAGCTTCATTATAACTTATTAAAACTTTATCTAGCTGAAATAATTGAAATAAATAAACAATTCACATCTAATCAGAAATCCATTGAAGGTCAATTAGATTAAGATGCCTAATTTTGGCTGTACTTGATAAACCATTCAGATAATTTGGTATCTTTAGGGGAGGGGAGAGGATGGAACTAGAAAAAATGTGCATATTAAAATCCAAATGTCTTCTACCTAAAGTTGACATTTGTATAGATACAACAGTACAGCTTCAATTAATTAATTACATACCAGGTGTCCAGGATAACCCCATGTTCCTAGTTCGCCATCATCACCAACTAATCCTGAAGTACCCTGAGAAATAAAAGCTGAATTGTTTCAGGAGCAATATAAAAGATTGCACATTTATATATTCCCAACCAGATTTTGAGGCAGCTGTCTTTCAGCAACAAATGTGCGAAAGAATAGTATAGTAATAAATTATTAATAATGAAATGCTTTACAAGAGTTGCACAGTATGTATTATTATCCAGAAAAAACAATTTTCCCATTGCTCACTACCATACCTCTATGATTTCCTTAGCCATAGCCAGTTTTTGCCAGTAAAGAATAATGATGAAAATTGTCTGCTTATACAAATAGAGACTGTAGCCCAAGGTAAGGTAGCCCTGACAGAGCCTGAATGTGATAAGTATTGCAAAGTTTCCATCAAATACATTTTTGTTCACATATCACTGCTGTTTTCTATGCCAAAGATATCAGCAATTGCTTGAGAAGTTACAATCTAAATGGACAAACTAATTTCACAAAGTTTAGAAATCTATTAAGATTTCAGCTATATAATTTTAGGACTCAGAACAGCCATCTGAAGAAGTCACAGGTGACTCTGAATACCACCTTTCAAATCCATTTACATTATATTGACAGAGATCCTGCTGAAAGATCTGTTTTATTATGAGACAAAACCCAAGCTGTACTGTCAATATAGGTTCCAAAGCACAAATAAAGCAAAGCATGATTCTCCATGAGGACTTCTGGGGAATTTTTATAACTGGATATGTCATACAGAAGTTTACATTTTGAGCCCAACTCTTTTTATTTATTTATTCAAAAAGTTTTATTAGTACAAAGTACAAACATTTTTCTCTTTTCTCCCCCCCTTCCCCCCAAACCCAACCCACCCCCATCCCCTCCCCCCCTCTCCCCTCCCCCCACCCCCCGGACTTCCCAGATAAAGTACAGGGCATAATATTCAATAAAATAAGTTTAAATTAAGTTAAAAGAAATTCTTAATTTCCACATTTCTTTGGGTCTTTAACTCCTAATTATTCAGATTTTTAAAGACATAATCAAAAGAAAGAAAAAGAAAAATCAAGCATATTATTAATCAAACACCATTCATTATCTCAGGCTGATAATTTACCCCACTAAATATCTATCCTTTATATAATCTATATATAATCTAATAAAAATAAGAAAAAATAAAAAAAACAAAGAAAAGAGAGAATCTTTCCTCCCCATTTCAATCAGTTACAACATCACAACATTTCCTCAAGATTAAATAAAACTTGAGTAAATATTACATAGATAATGAGTAAACATTAAGTATTTATACCTATTCAAAATACCTAAATATTTAAAATATTCTATCAAGTTGTTAATTCCAGTATTTTAAAATTCCTAACCCCTTATACCTCAAAAAACCTTAAACTTGATCATAAAGTCAAACACAATATTAATAACATAGTATTACAATATATCAAATTATTAACTTCACAAGAATTCTGAATCATTAATTGTTTTTTAAAAAAATATTAATAATAAAAAAAAGAAATAGAGAAAAAAGAAAGAAAAACATGTTAGTTTCTCCATCCATCCTGTAAATTTCAACACTAACACCAAACTTTGACCAATCCTTCCTCTCGATCAAATTTTGAATCTGGTTGTTGCAGCCTTTTGTAGCTTGATGGTTTTAAATTTGTCAGCTCGCCTCCCATCTGACTTTGATCCTTTGTCTCCTTTTCCACATTATAAACATCTGTCTGGCTCTGCAAATCATCTTGAATCTTCAAAACTCTTTCGGTTTGAACAAGTATGGATGGCTTTTCCTTCTCCTCTTCTGTTACTTTCATGCTTCTTTCCTCTGGAATTTTGGATATATCAGTCTTTAAAACGTTGACATAAAAATCAGTAGCTTTCTTTATCGTATTAAGCCGGTATCTTTTTTCCAAAAAATTCACCACTATCCCTGTTGGGGCATCCCATTTGTACTGTAGGTTGCGTCTTTTAAGCTCTTCTACCAAAAAAGTATAATCTTTTCTGGCTTTAAGCATTTTAGGAGGGATTTCTTTCAATATCATTATTTCCTGGCCATTTACCTGAAGATTATTCTTGAAAGTCGCCTGTGTAATTCTATTCCGTAAAGCCCTTGTGGTAAAATATATTACAATGCCCCTTGGCAGATGTTTTTGTTTTGCGAACCAAGAGTTGACTTTGTATATCTTATCGATTTGCATAGCCAGTTCCTCTTTGAGCATTCCAGACACCTGCTCCAAAGCTCCACCATCCTTCCTTTCAGATCTTCATATTTTTCCTCTTTCAGGCCCCTCACCCTTATAGCAAATTCCATGCTTCTGAATTGAGTCATTAACACCTGTTTCAAGATTTGCAATGTCATTTTGAGTTTTGTCTATATTTTCCCCAGAGGTTATCAAGGATTGCTTAGTTATTTCCACATTGTTCTCCAAAACTTCCATATTTACTGCTAATCCTTTAAGAGCATCTAGCACATCCTCCCTCACTTGTTGGTCCATCTTCTCTAGAGCAGCCTGCATTTTTTTATTTATTTCATTGATTTTTAAGTTAAATTCCATAACCAGTTCATTTTTCATAACTTTTAAAGTATTGAATAAATTTTCAGGTGTTAGAGACTGTGGGGGTGTTAAGTCAGAAGTAAGTTGCATTCTTGAAATATGACCAGAAGAATATTCAGTTCTTTTATTTGAAACATTCTTTCCAGGTTTAGAAGCCATTCCAGTATTTCCAGAAGAGTACTAAGAGAAAGCCAAGTCCCTAGTTGACAAAGTTCTTTCCAAATACAAAACCAGTTAGTCTTTTATTTTAAAAAAGATAGTGAAGTGAAAGTCAGCAGTGGAGTTAAAGATTTAAATACTTGCCCTACTGGACTCCTGCCTTTCTCTGTCTGCTTTCTTTAATGCTTGAAGTAGTTATAAATCCCATTGTAAAAGCAGCGGTGGTTGCGGCATCTTGCTCTGCATGAGCGGAGGCATCCAAGGTCCTGGAGCAGGAAATCGGCTACCTGGGGAGCCCTCACCCTTCGCGCCCCTAGTTGACTCCTAGGGCACTAGGGGGCTCTACCCCGCCTGTCAGGCTCTCATCTCTCCCCTACGCCCGGGGAGAAGATTTTCAAGCCGTCAGACAGCTGATCTGGCAGCTTTTACAGGACTTTGGAGCGTCCGCAATGCCTGCGGAGCCAAACCGGAAGTCCCCTTGAGCCCAACTCTTGTGTATTTGAAATTTGATTACTTTATGTTGAAATGAATGTCAGTTACTTCAAGCCACCAAATGAATCATAACCATAAGCACACTGTTGGTTTTAGAAATTTGATGGTCAAGGAGCCATGCTCCCCAGAAATTTTGAGAATTCAATGAGAAGGGACTGCATAACCCCCAAAAATACATTTTGTATTATTTGGAGGAGAGAGAAAAAGGAATATATTAAAAATACAGCATGTAATAATCAAAGAAAGCCATGAACACTAAAATAGCTTTTGTACAGCTTGTTTCACAATACCATTCTTCCTCTTTTTCCTTTTAGTCCAGGTTTTCCAGGATTGCCCGTATTTCCAGGTTTTCCCTGCCAAATATAATACAAACAAAGTTAATAAAATGCATATAAAATATATGATATATAACAATGCAAAAACATAGTATACTGCTTATTCTGACAGGCAGAATTATCTATTTTAGTTTATGTTACAAAGAATTCAACTAAATAATTGAAATTAGATATTTGAAGAGATGATAAGCATCCTATAGAAACTGCAAAAAGAAAATTGTGACATAGAAACATAGAATCATAGAATTGGAAGGCACCTTGGAGGTCTTTTAGTCCAATCCCCTGCTCAAGGCAGGAGTCTTACACCATCTTGGTCAAATGGTCATCCAGTCTGTTTTTGAAAACCTCCAATGATGAAGCACTCACAACCCCAGGAGATCAATTATTCCATTGATTATTTGTTCTCACTGTCAGAAAATGTCTCCTTTACTTCTAGGCTGGATTTCTCTTTTTCTCTTCCACAAGCTTCCACTTATTACTTCTTGTCCTACCCTCTGGTGCCGTAGAGAAAAAGTCAAACCCTCTTATTTCTGACTACTCCTTAAGTACTGGAAGACAGTTATCATCTCATCCCTAATCCTTCTCTTCGATAGGCTAGACATACCTAGCTCCCTCAACTGTTTGTCATAATTTAGCATCCAGACCCTTTATCATCTTTGTTGCCTTTTCTCTGCACACTTTCCTGGCTTTCAACATCTTTTTTGTATCACCTCACTGCATGCTTCCCTTCATTTAGTCAGGGTTGGGATTCAGATAATTCAGATAATATAGCGGAGTAGCTATATTCTACAAAAAGTCACTAAACCTAAAAAATATCCAAGTTGCACATGATCTCACCCTTCCTGAAACCATCGTCTGCGATCTGTCCTTAAATACCACACTTCACTTCCTACTTTGTTACAGAGCCACAGACTATGACATCACACATGCGAACAAATTAACCTCACTGCTAACGTGGGCAACATCCTGCCTGTACCCCCTAATATTCCTTGGAGACCTAAATCTACCTCTCATTAACTGGACCCTAAACAAATGCACGACTGAACCCATCCATACAACCATATACAATGCTGTTACCTATCTGGGACTTGACCAACTAGTAACGAACAATACTAGCCTCAACAACTGCCTTGACCTCATATTCTGCAATAGCAAAAGCGCAATTTATGGACTTCAAATAAAAGAACCCTTTTCCAACAGTGACCACAGCATGATAGACTTTAGCCTCAATCTACACCATTGTAAGAATCACATTAATAATGGGACACCCAAGTATAACTTTAAAAAAGCCAACTATGAACTCATAGATGCCTACCTCTCAACTCTTGACTGGCAAACTCTATTCTCTAACTGTAACACTGCCGATGACCTCTATAATATCTTCTTGCTCAAAATCAAAAGAACTATCAGATTACACGTACCACTAATAACCACCATAACCAAGAAATACAAACTACCCATATCAATAAGGAAGTTACAAAAAAAAATCCCTCTGGTGAAAAAACAAAACAGGCTATACAGCTAACTTCAAAAACCACTACAAAAATATATGCCACCAAATAAAGACGGAATGCTCCAACTATCACAGCAAACAAGAGGAAAACCTCCTGCACACAAAATCCAATCGCGCCTTCTACAACTTCGTAAATAACAAACTCAAGGACTCGCGACCCCTCCCACCACTAAAAGGACCCAACAACAAAGAATGCTATGATGAAACAGTCAAAGCAAACCTCTTCAACACATTCTTTGGCTCAACACATTGTAAACAGCAATGGCTCATGCCCAAAATCCCCCAGTCGTACCGCAAATAATCACAACAATTTAATATAAATAGACTTCACTGAAGACAACGTTGAAAAAGCACTACGCAGCCAAAAACCTTCCCTGTCAATCGGACCTGATGAACTATGTGCATATTTCCTAAAAAAGCTCTCCACAGCCATAGCTGAACCACTAAGCATAATCTTTGAAAAATCCTTCAGGACCAGTTCCCTACCAAAACTATGGTCACTAGCCACGGTCATCCCCATCTTCAAAAAGGGAGATCCCAGTCTAGTAGAAAACTACAAACCAATCTCTCTATGCTGCGTCACATGCAAAGTCATGGAAACAATCATAAACCAATCCATTACCCTCCACCTAGAAACTAACAACCTACTCTCAAACAAGCAATTTGGTTTCAGAAAAACAATATCCTGCAATCTACAACTACTACACTACAAAAACATATGGACCTCAAAACTTGACCAGGGCAAAACAATTTACATAGACTTCTGTGAAGCCTTTGACTCAGTGGTTCATGATAAACTACTTCTGAAACTGAAATCCTACGGCATCTCTGGACCCCTTCATGACTGGATACTGCGTTCCTGTCAAACAGACAACAAGTGGTCAAAATAGGGAGTGCCCTATCAAATCCCATACCTGTTAACAGCAGTGTTCCCCAAGGCAGCATACTAGGACCAACACTCTTTATACTTTATATAAATGACCTTTGTGATCACATTAGAAGCGACTGTGTTCTCTTCACCGATGATGTAAAACTCTTCAACACCACCACCAACACTGCTATCCTCAAAAAAGACTTAGACTTTGTGTCAGAATGGTCAAACATCTGGCAACTCCAAATCTCAACCAACAAATGCTCTATCCTACACATTGGCAAAAAAAATCAGAACACCAAATACAAGCTGAACAGACAAGACCTTGCAGATGACCCTCACCTGTCAAAGACCTTGGAATACTCATATCAAATGACCTAAGTGCCAAAGCCCACTGCAACAACATTGCCAAAAAGGCTTCAAGAACTGTTAACCTAATCTTATGTAGCTTCTTCTCTGGTAATATCACACTACTAACCAGAGCATACAAAACATTCGCCAGACCAATCCTTGAATACAGCTCATCTGTCTGGAACCCACACCGCATATCAGAAATAAATACATTAGAAAGTGTCCAGAGATACTTTACAAGAAGAGTCCTCCACTCCTTTACTCGCAACAGAATACCTTACACAACCAGACTTGAAATCCTGGGCTTAGAAAGCTTAGAACCACGTCACCTTCGGCACGACCTAAGCATAGCTCATAAAATTATCTGCTACAACATCCTTCCTGTCAACTTCAGCTTCAACCACAACAATACACGAGCACACGAGCACACGAGCACACAACAGATACAAACTCAAAGTGAACCGCTCCAAACTTGACTGTAGAAAATACGACTTTAGCAACAGAGTGATAAATGCCTGGAACTCACTACCTGACTCTGTGGTATCCTCACCAAACCCCCAAAACTTTACCCTTAGACTGTCCACTGTTGACCTCACCCGATTCCTGAGAGGTCAGTAAGGGGCGTGCATAAGTGCACCAGCGTGCCTACCGTCCCTGTCCTAATGTTCCCTCTTATCAGTACCCATCTTATGTATATAAACAATGTTATATCTATGTATATTACCAACACTTATTTGACAAAAATAAATAAATAAAATAAATAAAAATAAATAATTTACCTACCAGTTCGCCCAGCAGCACCAAAAATGTGAGTCCGCACATGCACACAAACTTCTGTGGCTTGCGGGCATGCATGCAGGTTGAAAACATGGCAGCACTCAAAGACCGCCCTCGGTGTCAGCGCTGGTGAGCAGAGTTGTTGTTTAGCTCAGCTGAGGTACGGCAATCTGCTCTGCCGCACAAATCAGCTGAGCTAAAAAAAAGGGAATATAGGACAGGGAATGGTGGGGTTGGGGCCAACCAGAGGTGGTATTTGCCGGTTCTCCGAACTGCTCAAAATTGCCACTACCGGTTCTCCTGAACAGGACAGAAATGGATGAATACCACCTCTGATGTAGATATAATTCCATTGAAGACTATACTCTGAATGTGGTTTATCCACGAATTGCATATCCGTATGGTGATGGTACTGTCTATTCCACATTTTTCTATCTTACCAAGAAGTAGGTTGTGGTCTACCTGGTCAAACGCTTTGCTGAAATCCAAGTATCCTATGTCACATCATTTTACTGATCCACTAATTTACTTACTTTATCAAAAAAGGCAATAAGTTCTGTCTGGCATGATCTGTTTTTAACAAATCCATGCTGGCTTTTAGTAATCATCTTGTTTGTTTCTAGAGGCTCACAAATCCTCCACTTACTTTTTCCAGGGTTGTCCAGATATTGATGTCAATCTGATTAGCCTATAATTTTCTGGATTCATTTCCCCCCTCTTTTTCTAGATTGGAACTACATCAACTCTTTTCCGGTCCTCTGGTATTTTCCCTGTGCTATATGAGCTTTGAAAAATTATATTCAGTGACTCTGAAATTACATCTGCCAGCTCCTTCAAAACCCTTGGATATAAACCATTTGGCCAGGTGACTTGTACTCATCTAGTGTGGATAGGGATTATCTTACAAATTCCTTGCCTGTTTTGATTTGTATACCTGTTCTATCTTCCTCAGTGCTGATTTTGATAAGTTTGGATTGGCTTTTGTTAAAAACAAATGCAAAAAAGGAATGCAAGTATGTAAATCATGTAGTTTGCAAAGCAATATGATGAAATAGGTTTTATGAATTTCTCTTTTTTATCCTTCTGTGGGATAGTTGACTTCTAACATATACACAGAGAACCACCAAACAGAAAAATTGCAACAATTGTACTTTTACCTTATGCCTTGTAAGGCACAGATGTTCCCAAAATTTATTGAATGGTTTTAAAACTGAAGAGTGTATAGTCATTTGGGAACCATAAAAATAGGGTGGGGGGAGCTAACATACAAGCTGAGCATTACTGAAAGTCACCATTGGATATTCTCCATGAATTGGTGTCATCCCATCGCTATGGCAATTGCTTTAGAAATTTGTGTATGCACAACCATAAATTTTATGTATAGTCTTGCACAAGACATTTATAAGCTAACGAGAATAGAACAAGAAAATCCTGCTGACGATGTTACCTAGTTTGGAAAGTTCAGAAACTAAACTGAAACAAGCTTGGAGAGCAAACAACTGCCAAAAATACTTGCCTGGTCTCCAAAGTCTCCAGGGAATCCTTCTATACCCTATAATGAAAACATACAATATCCTACAATTACTTTCTAGAAGTAACACAAAATTCATTTACTTAAAGAAACAGTTGATTTAGCAAAATTGAAAAATTTTAGGGAAATAATTACTAATTATTTCTAATTACTAACTAATTATTACTAATTACTAACTAATCAGGAGCTAAAATGTTAACAGGCTAAATAAGTGGGCTGTTATGTATTTGGTTTATTAGTTCCTTCTTCCACACAATATGAATTGATGTCTTTGCCATTGTCATTAAAATGATCATCCACCTTCAGCATTTTATTTATTTATTTATTTATTTGGAGGTTCTTCTATGCCGCCCTACTCTCTGAGGACTCAGGGCGGCGTACAACATTTTAATAAAACAACCAACCAAATCATTAAAAAGCAATTTAAAAACAATTTAAAACACCTATATCACACAAACATACATGGGGAAGACATCCGATGTAATGTTGTCTCAAAATTACCCCCCCTGCAGGAAGAGCCATGTCTTAATGGCTTTTCGGAAGGCCAGCAAGGTGGGGATAATCCAGATCTCTGGGGGGAGTTGGTTCCAGAGAACAGGGGCCCCTACAGAGAAGGCCCTCCCCCTAGGCCCCGCCAGTCGGCATTGTTTGGCTGACGGGACCTGGAGGAGGCCCACTCTGTGGGACCTCACCGGTCGAAGGGAAGTGTGTGGGAGGATGCGGTCCCGGAGGTAACCTGGTCCTAAGCCATGTAGGGCTTTAAAGATGATGATCAACAACTTGAATTGCACCTGGAGACCGATGGGCAGCCAATGCAGCTGGCGGAGTATCAGTGTTACGTGGGTGTATCGTGAAACACCCACCACAGCCACATTTTGCACCAATTGGAGTCTCCAGATACTCTTCAAGGGTAGCCCCATGTAGAGCGTGTTACAGTAATCCAGTCTAGAGGTGACAAGGGCATGAGTGACCGTGATTAGAGCCTCCTTCTCTAAGTATGGTCACAATTGGTGCACCAGGCGAACCTGTGCAAAGGCTCCCCTAGCCACAGCTGTGAGATGTTGATCTAATTTTAGCTGTGGATCTAGGAGAACTCCCAAATTGCGAACCCGTTCTGAGGGGGTTAAATTTTCTCCCTCAAGAACCAAAGAGGAACAGTCGGAATAGTCCCTAGTGGGCAATATCCAGAGCCACTCAGTCTTGTCGGGGTTAAGCTTGAATCTGTTCCTCCCCATCCAGATCCTGACATCATCCAGGCATCGGCACATTACGTCCACTGCCTCCCTAAATTGACATGGAGGGGAAATGTACAGCTGGGTGTCATCAGCGTACTGTTGAAAACTCACCCCATGTCGTCGGATAATCTCCCCCAGCGGTTTCATGTAAATGTTAAACAGGATGGGCGAGAGGACCGAACCCTGCGGCACCCCGCAATTCAGGGGCCTAGGAGACGATCTCTGCCCTCCTGCTAACACTGACTCATCCTATCAGCGAGGTAAGAGGAGAACCACCGCAAAACGGTGCCTCCCACTCCCACCTTGCCGAGACGACGCAGCAGGATACCATGGTCGATGGTATCGAAAGCCGCTGAGAGGTCAAGTAGCACCAGGATGGAAGAATAACCCCCATCCCGGGCTCGCCAGAGATCATCCATCAGGGCAACCAAGGCAGTTTCTGTACTGTAGCCACGCCTGAAACCCGATTGAAAGGAATCTAGATAATCGGTTTCTTCCAATAACCGAAGCAGCTGACAAGCTACCACCTTCTCAACAACTTTCCCTATGAAAGGTAAGTTGGAGACAGGATGAAAGTTTTTCAAGTCCGCCGGGTCCAGGGAAGGCTTCTTCAGGAGGGGTCTCACCACCGCAACCTTTCTATATGGCTATTGCCAGTAGTGGGTTCTAAAACTCATCACTAATGGTTTGCACGTGCGTGGTGCTTCTGCGCATGCGCAGAAGCATCCCAGGTAGGTGGGCTGAGCCTCCTGCCACCGCTACTGGTTTACCGAACCGGGCCGAACCAGGAGCAACCCACCGCTGGCTATTGCCCAACATAGGTGCCTGCTTGTTTTAAGTGGGTGACTGGGATGACCCTCACACCTTGAGTGACACCTAGCATATACTCCTGATATTCTTTGCTTATCACTCCCAAGACCCTCCCCCCATGACCTGATGTCATAGAATCAACCAATCAAAGTCGATTTAGGTGCTTATCCATCTCAGGGAAGTATAATTTAGTATGTAAACTTTCTCCTATTGTATGTGTTTGTACATATTTTATATAATACAATTTTCTTTGTGTAAATTGTGAATTGTGTTATGTTCTCAAAAGAACCCAAGCCCAAATTTACAGTTAATTTGATATGATTACCTTTCTTCCTTTCCTTCCTATATTGCCAAAACCAACAGTTCCTTCTTCTCCCTAGAACAGATAAACACTTTATATTTTCTTCAACTCATTGCATTTGTAACTTTTAATGTGCAGTGCCCAGAATTATGCTATTGCTTGTAGTACCTCTTACAACAGCTTTTCTTCAAAAAAGAAGTCAAAGTTACTGAGAACAAATTATCTTTTTCTACACTGTGTTAATGCAGCTTCCATTTCTGCAGGATCAGCAAAGATTGTAATTTAAGTAAATGAAAGAAATAGAGTTGCTGCTGCAAAAACTACTTCAGAGTAATCTATGAGCAGTCCATTATATGTTAAAATGATCATGGCATGAAAATAATTAAGAGAACATCCTGACATTTTTCAAATATTTGCTTCAACTCAGACCTCAATAATACCAAGCATTCAGATTAAATAGCAGTAAGCTTTTTATTTATTTATTAAATTTTGAAACCATCCACCAAATTTCTGAGAAGCTTACAATACACACAGAGAAAAAGAGAACAATGAAAAGAAACATGTGCATCCAGAAGAGTGAAACACATATGTCAAGCCACCAAAATCTAATAAAAGCTTAGCATTCCACACTAACCCCTGATCTTGGAGTAAAGTCGTGTTTTTCATGACTTTTAGAACAGCTGTTGTGGTGAGACAGTCTGGAAATAGTGGGCTCTGATGAGTCCCGCAAAATTCCAGGCTGACAAACCGCTGTCAGGGGGTCTTTGGACCAGATCCGTCCTATATGGATGGAGAAGAAGGAGAGGCACCTTGGAAGATCAAGAGGGACGGGCAAGTTCCTCAGAGGTCAGAGGAAAACTCTTCGATCCAGAGGCAGGGGTGGTGGTCATGGTGGCCATCATAAAGCTGGGGCAACTGGAATAAGCTTTGTGCAGAAGCGGTGATTTGGACGGAGTACTGATACCGGGTGAGTGATCGGCCAACGTATACACACAAAAAATGAATTTTTAAAAAGAACTTTAAAAGTTATCCCAGTGAGGAAACAGTAGCTAATTGGCATGGGGGAAACAATGGAGGTAGACGAATGAAGTGGAAGTTTAAACACCAGCCCAGAACGGAGAGGGAAATGATTAAAGTTTTGTAAGAAGAAACCCAAAAGAAAATAGTTGTGTAAGAAGATTGGAAATAACTTTAAAAATTTGGAATATTGAAGGAAGAACAAAGGAAAGTGTAAAATAAGAATAAATAAATAAATAAATAAATAAATAAATAAATAAATAAATAAATAAAAAAGCCTTGTAAAGGAAATTTTATAATTGGATTTGGAATTGGATTTTAACTTTGAATTTGGGAAATACAATATTAAGAAGAAGAAGACGGAAATTGGGGAATATTTATAATGTGGATTTAATACTGAAATTGATTATTTTGTTATTTCATTGATTGGAGCTGTGGATTGGAAAGAGACATCTACTGGCTGGAAAAAAGAACTTCAACAAATAATTTGTAAGCCGAAAAATTGCTTTTGTTTTTTACAGTGTCCTTGATTTACAAGCCATGAGAAGTTTTAAGGAGGGCTTGTTTTCTTTTAAGCTGTTTGATCTCGATAACTAAAGAAGGTGGATTAATAGAACTCTAAACTGAAGTTAAAACATCGTGGAAACAACAAAATGTCCCAGGAATTAATTGAAATGATTAATGAACTGAAATAAATGATTAAAATGCCGCGTGGACTATTCAAGTTTGATGAACCAGAAAGCATGCTAGAGCATACCCAAGTGGATAAAGAAACCATGAAAGAGAAGCAAGAACTTAACATTGAAGAAAAAAATATTGATTATGACATTGGGAGTAATAACCTAAGAAAGAGAAGGGTTAGGAGAAAAGTAACTAAGAAAAGGAAGCAAATAAAGGGAAGAAAAGGGAACGTTAATAATTACATGGGGTTAACAGTGGTAAAAATGGACAGGGTGGAAAGAAACAATGAAGAAAAGAAAAGGGGAAGAGACTAGATACAAAAGAAACAAATGATTACACTGGGATTAACAGTGGGGAAACAAAAAAGAGGAAAAAGGAAAAAGAGATGGGATCAGATGGGATCTTAGGGCAAACTAGGCGAGTAAGAGACTTAAATATTAGAGAAAAGAAACAGAAGAAAAGATATAACAATTATAAAGAAAAAGAAAGAAAGAAAAAAAAGAAAGATAAGAGAATGTGAGGATGAAAGAAAAATCTTAAGAGGTGGAGTGCATGGGAGACCAAAGGAAAACAGTTAAAGGAATAATTAAAGGAAAGAAGGATGGGAAATATGATATTTATAGGTGAATTGTATTATGACTAATGTGTAATTGTAACATTTGAATAAGATGATATGATGAATGAAATGGAAAGGAAATGTGTTATATATTCAAAACTGTTTGAATATCAATATTTATGATTGTAATAAATGAAATTAGCGAAAGTAATACCTATAGGCATAAATGATTTATATCTAGATTAAAATTTGTGAGTGTAATATGTGGATTATTGTTTATAAGATGGAAAAATAAGCTTAAAGAGCTGAGGTGGTGCAGTGGTTAAATGCTGCGACTGCAGGCTGACTGCTAGTTCAGCAGTTCAGCTGTTCGAATCTCACTAGGCTCAAGGTTGACTCAGCCTTCCATCCTTCCGAGGTCGGCAAAATGAGGACCCAGATTGTTGGGGGCAATATGCTGAACTCTGTAAACTGCTTAGAGAGGGCTGTAAAGCACTATGAAGCGGTATATAAGGAAAGTGCTATTGCTATTGCTATTAAAGAAATTTATTGTTTATGAAGTTAAATGGAAAAGGTGCCGAAGAGTAAATGGGATATTATTATATTATAACAACTGATTTTGACTTTTAAAGTAAAGAAAATATTTTTATTGATAAAATGGTAAATAAGAAATGATAAATTGGGGCACTTCCGGTTTTGGCTCCGATGATGTCGCTGGCGCTCCTTGTCGGGCGTCCTTTCGACTCCCTGTAAAAGCCGCCAGAACAGCTGTCTGGCAGCTTGAAAATCTCTCCCCAGGCGAAGGGGAGAGATGAGAGCAAGGCAGGTGGGGTAGAGCCCCCCTAGTGCCCTAGAAGTCAACTTAGGGCACGAAGGGTGACGGCTCCCCAGGGAGCCTGTCTGTTCCTCCGGGAAGTGGGAAGCCTCCGCTTAAAGCGGAGCAAGATGTCGCGACCATCGCTGCTGTAATAAAGGAAAGTATAACTATTTTAAACCTAAAGAGAGCAGCCAGTGAAAGGCAGGAGTCCAGAAGTGCATTAATTTTGACTTTAACTCCACTACTGGATTCTACTTTGGAAGCAACAAAGTAGCTTAATAAGGAAGAAGCAACAATATGGCGATTGGAGATTTGGGCGTGGAAGAGAAAGTTATTTTTACTTTGTTACCAGCTTTTTCCTATGGAAACCTTTGATTTGGAGAAATAATCTTTTTTCCTTTTGTCTCCTGATTAAATTTATAGCTTTATAAAAGATAAAAGACTAACTGGATTTGGATTTGGGAAGAATTTTGTTGAGCTTAGCGCTGGGGTTTTTTTCCTCTTCTTTGTCCTTTTTCTTTTTTGAGAATACTGAAATGGCTTCCAAACCTGGAAAGACTGTTGTGAATAAAAGAACTGAACATTTTTCTGATCACACTTTAAAGATGCAATTTATGCCTGATTTAACATCATCAAAGTCTTTAACACCTGAAACTTTATTTAATAATTTGAAAATCATGAAAAATGAACTGATTATGGATTTTAATTCAAAAATTAATGAAATAGATAAAAAAATGCAGGCTGCTTTGGAGAAGATGAATTTACAACTGAGAGCTGATGTGTTGAAAGTTTATAAAGGACTAGCAACAAATATGGAGATTTTGGAGAAGGATTTGGAAAAAAATAAGCAAGCTTTGACAACTTTAGAGGAATATATAGCCAAGGTTCAAAATGATATAGTAAATTTGGAAACAGAGGTGTTGATGTCTCAATTCAGAGAGATGAAATTTGCTATAAGAGTGAGGGGCCTGAAAGAGGGAAAATTTGAAAATTTGAAAGAAAGGATGGTAAAGGCCCTGGAGCAGGTGTCTGGAATGTCTAAAGAGGAATTGGCTATGCAAATTGATAAGATATATAGAGTTAATTCTTGGTACGCAAAACAAAACCATTTGCCAAGGGACATTGTAATATATTTTACTACAAGAGCTCTGTGGAATAGAATTACACAGGCGACCTTCAAGAATAATCTTCAGGTAGATGGTCAGGAAATAAGGATATGGAAAGAAATTCCTGCTAAGATGCTTAAAGCCAAAAAAGAATTTATCTTCTTGGTGGAGGAATTAAAAAAATTAAATTTACAATATAAATGGAATGCACCAACAGGAGTGATTGTGAAATTTTTGGGAAAAAGATACGGGCTTAACACAATAAAGAAAGCTACAGAATTCTATATCAACGTTTTAAAGGCTGATATTTCTAAAATTCCAGAGGAAAGAAGCATTGGAAATGATGGAGGAGGAGAAGAAAAATCCAGATATATTTGTCCAAGAGGAAATAATTCCAAAGATTCAAAGTGATTGGCAGAGCCAGATAGATGTTTGCGACGTGGAAAAAGAGACGGAGGATTGGGGTCAGATGGGAGGTGAATCGATAGATTCGAAATTGTCAAGTGACAGATGGTGTTGAAATTTATAATTTGCTTAAGATGAAATAACTCCAAAGAATCAAAGTGACTGGTAGAGTCAGACAGTTGTTTGCAATGTGGAAAAGGAGACGGAGGACTGCGGCCAGATGGGAGGTGAATTGACAGATTTGGAATTGTCAAGAGACAGATGGTGTTGAAATTTGTTCCTTTTTAGATTACACTATATTAATTTGATATAGTGTAATATTATGTTATTAATATTTTGTGGGATTTTAGGATTAAGTTTAAGGTTTTTGAGGTATAAGGGGTTAAGTTTTATTCATTTTTTATTGTTATTATTATTATATATATGATACATTTTGAAGTTGATATTTTAATATATTTTAATATTGTTATTAATACTGGGTTTGATTTTATGATTTTATGATTAAATTGTTATTATTATTATATATATTATATATTATGAAGTTGATATTTCGATATATTGTAATATTGTTACTAATATTGTGTTTGATTTTATGATTTTATGATTAAATTTAAAGTTTTAGTGGTATAAGGGGTTATTTTTTTAAAACTATGGGAATAAATAATTTGGTAGAATATTTTAAATATTGAGGTATTGTGACTAGGTATAAATATTACTTTTGTTATTAATATATATATTATATATTTTGTAACCAATAATTTGATATATCGTAATATTATGTTATTAATAAGTTGTTGGACTTTAGGTTTAAGTTTAAGGTCTTTGAAGTATAAGGGGTTAGTTTTTATTCCTTTTTCTTATCATTATTAATATATATACTATATATTTTGATGTTAATATCTCGATATATTGTAATATTATGTTATTAATATTGTTTGATTTTATGATCAAGTTTGGGTCTTGAGGTTCACCTTTGTTTCTCTTCTATTTTTGTTTTTCTTTTTCTCTTTCTTTTTTCTTTTTTATAATTATTAATATAGATTATATAAGAGATAGAGGTTTAGAGATGTAAATTACAGTATGAGATGTTGTATGATGTTTTTTTAATTGTTTACTTTCTTTTTAATTTTTAATTTTCTTTATTTTTTATTACTTTTATCCTTCTTCTGATTATGTTTTGAATAGTTTAGAAAAATTCGGAGTTAAAGATTTCAAAAAATGGGAAAATTAAGAATTTGTTTTAACTCAATTTAAATTTATTTTATTGAATATTAAGCCCTGTTCTTTCTCTGGGAAGTCCGGGGGGGGAGGGGGGAAAGGAGTGGGTTGGGGGTAGGGGGGAAGGGGGGAGAAAAATGAAAAATGTTTGTACTCTGTACTCATAAAACTTTTTGAATAAAAAAAAAAGAAATGATAAGTTGGTTCAGTTGATAAAATAATAAATTATAATGAGAAACTAGGAATTAAGGATGGAAATGATTGTTTTTAAATTAAAGGGTTTTAACTTTAAAAGGGAATAAGAAAGGTTTGGGGTAAGGCCAAATGGTGATATTGTTTAAATGTTAGAAAAGAAATAGGAGGAAAATAAAATAAAAAAATAGAGAGAAAGAATATTATGGCAGAAATGGAAATATATAAATTGTGTTTGGGGATGTTATAAGCTGTACAAATTTTTTGACCCGGCCAATACTCTGTTCAGAGAAAATACATTGTTTGTTTGTATGTGTGTAAAAAATAAAAAAAATGAAGAAAAAAAAGAACAGCTGTTGGATGGAAATAATATGAATATTTGGGGATTGTGCTGTCCCAGAGGGCAGCCACTGCAACAGAGAAAATGCATCACCTAGGTCACAATAGATGATTGGATGGAGGAGACTCTCCATTCTTTTTTATCTCACTCGGCACAGAAAAACTATTGGAGATAGATGGTCCCTTGATATAGCTAGGCCCTGACCTATACTATATGTAGTATATAGTTATCTCCTTTAAAGGAGATAACCAGCACCTGAAATTTGCACCCAAAAGTCAAATGACAGCTCATGCAAATTACAAAGCAGGGATGACACATGAGCATAATATGATGCATCCACCACTGTCCATGCCATCATGTTCTGGAGTACCTGTACCTTTTGAGTAGATTTCAAAGGTAGCCCCATGTAAAGCAGATTACAGTAATCCACTTGAGAGGTGAAAAGGATATGAGTGATTGCCTGAAAGGCCTCTTGGTGTAGGAAAGTGCACAACTGGAATATTAAAATGAGAGCTATGCTAAGGTGACCAGATTTTAACATTGGTAAAGAGGGACACCATTCACCAGGGTGGGTGGGTTCCTGATTAAAAATTTGGTCTATATGGAGCAACAAAAATTTTCATAGAAAATCATGTCCCCCCTAGTCCTTCTTTTCTCTAGACTAGTCAAACCCAAATCCTGCCACTGTTCTTCATATGTTTTAGTCTCTAGGCCTTTAATCATCTTATTTGCTCTTCTTTGCACTTTCCCCCAAAATATCAACAACGTTTTTATAATGTGGTGACCCAAACTGGATGCAATATTCCAGGTGTGGCCTCTCTCTCTCTCTCGCTCTCTCCCTCCCTCCCGCTTGCCCTCTCCCCAGGCTCCCAACACCCCCTCCCCTCTTTGAAATCAAACTTGTCCCACCACCCAGTTGGAAGACGGTGCTGCTTCATCTTAATTCATTTGCAGCAACCAATCCGCCTGAGCGCGACCCCCCCGCCAACCCGAATTTGTTTTTGCTTCATTTCTCCCCAGAAAGCAAGTTCCCCCCCTCTATTAACCTGTTACTTGAAATCGCGCCTTTCCCCTGCCCGGGCTGTCTGTCTGGCAGGCGCCTGCTTTCCATGTCGGTGTGGGAGGGGGTGTGGAGAAGGGAGGGACCTCGGGCACTCTCCTCCTCCTCCCCCCACCTCCGTCTTCCTAGTTTTGCTAGAAACCTTTTCAACCGCTCTGAAAGACAAGTGCAAAGCGCCCCCCCGCCCCAGTGATCGCTCTGCCCCGCCCCGCGCCGCCCTGTGAATGCAGAGCGCTGAATCAGAAGCCTGTCGCTCGGGTGCGCGTCTGGCTGGAGGAAGAAGCGGGGGCTGATTAGACGGAGCCCGACCCGACATGGCTGGCTTAAAACTCCCCGAGTTTTAACTCCCCCCCAATCTCGCATGCCCCCCTTTCAGGCCGATTTTTGGAAAGAATGCCCTAGCTTGTCGTGCATTCTTTCCAAAAATCGGGACTTTTTAGAAATGCTGCGTGATGCGTGACAAATGTTTAAAAAGCGGGACTGTCCCGCCAAAAGCAGGATGTCTGGTCACACTAAGCTATGCTTATTTCTCTTTCAACTGTAATTCTATTTTTATTCCAGCAGAAGGGGATTCAAACTAATTCATTTATCATCTACAATGAGTTTACAGAATTTGAAAATCCATATAAATAAAGGAAATCCCTTCTTCCCATTGTTTCCAGGGTTTTACTCCAGATAAGTAACTCAGTTTTTTGCCCTGAAGCCTATTGGCTCCATTCATCATAGAGTCTGATTGGGCTTTTATGAATATGGTGTCAATTAAAGTCCAAATCAGTCAAATTTTTAAAAGAGGTTAAAAACTGATATGCAGGTTTTTCAAACATCTTAAGAGTAAACTTTTTTAGATTTTAAAGTTATTGAGCTCAACTAGTACAGTATTTTCATGGGAAAATGTGTCTACAGCTGAATGCCTCTGTTTATTTCTATGGGCCATTTTACACCTTTTTGATCCTTTGGCAATTTATTTTTCAATAAACTTTTACAAGAAGATAATGAAAATGAAGAACAAACCTTCATTCCTCGCTGGCCAGGGGAACCTTTCCCCCCGTTCTCTCCAGGTTCCCCAGATTCTCCCTGTTTTCCAAAATAAGTAAGTCATTACATGTGAGAAACAAATAACTGGCAAACATAAATAGAGGTATGGATAATTCTAAAGTAATACATTATGCTACAATCATTTAGTGCCAATATTTTAAATATAAAATCAAGATCAGATATTTGGGGGATATTTTTCCTACTGTTATATTGGTTTATCACTTTATAAGTCCTAAGCTACTGTCTTTATTTTACTATTGACAAATACCCTTATAGTACACATAATCAACATTGACAGTGTTGGTTTATAGCTTAACCAGAATATACAGTATAACGTTTGGAGGATTTCCTAGCTATGCTCTTTTTACTATTTCAGTTGCTTTTGATGATTGACATGAAGTGTAGTTGCCTCCTTCATGAACAGAAGTTCTGCATTGCTAGCAAAATTGTTAAACATCAACTGGTCCATTTTCCATCAGTGATGAGAAAAACAGCTCCTTTACTTTATGTCTGGAATTCAGCATTAACAATCCATTAAACCAAATAAACTCTAAATGCCAAATTGTATGTTTCTTTATGTTTAGAAGTTTTTTTGGGGGGGAATAAATCTTGAAGAATTAAAAAGCATTCCGTTTTCCATAATTTGATGTATTCAACACCATTTTACGACTCTCATTCCCAACATCTTCGGCTTGAGCACATTATATATGGTAGTTGGAATTTGAGAGTCGTAACATGAATTTTATGGTACATGATCAATCAGTCTCAGCACATCTGGAAACTATCAAGGAAGGAAAGGCTGATCTACATCTTAGGTGCTGTATACTTTACACTTTGTATAGAAAAATTCAGTAACAGAAATTGGAGACCCCACCTTATTCCCTCTGGATCCAAGCTTCCCTTGATTCCCTTTAGGTCCTTCATCTCCAATGTCTCCCTGTAAATAAAACAAATATTATATTAAATATTTAATGTCGATAGAAACTCTCATCTGTAAAGTGAGCAGAATATCCCTTGAACTTTCTTTTCTTCTCCATTCTGTTCCCTTCTCAAATTGTGAATGGCAACTCCTAGGTCAGCCTTGGGATAGCTCTGGCTGGGTTGCCTTCTAATGTTTACCCCCTCTCATTTTCAAGGGCATTTCTTTTCAACTTTTTGTCCCTTTAAGGTACAAGTTTCTTCCTTCCTTCATTTTATATATCAAGTTCTACCAAGTTCGACCAAGTCAAATGCTCTGTAGAAAGCTGCAGGGCTGTGCGTGCTTCCGAAATGTCTCAGGGCTTACACAAGAATAGAACCTCTTTATTGTTTATTAAAACAAACCATTTTTTTTCAAATTTCAGATTTCTGTGTAAGCTTGAAATGCTATGCAGTGAATCAACTCCTTAAACTTCAGCATTTTTTAAAGCTCATGCAGAAGCCTGGAAAAAGGATGAACTACTTTAATGAGCAACAAAAACTACAGTGTTCATACAGATAGTCCTCAACTTATGACTGATCGCTTATGTCCATTTAAACTTATGATGGACCCCCTCAAAGGTACTTATGACCCAGTTATGAAGTTCCACAGCCTGCCCTCCGGTCATGTGACCACCACATGTTGGGTGATTAGTACCTTTCCTGCATTTATGATCATTTACAGTGTCCCAAGGGTTGTGTGACCACATTTATGATGTTTTTGATGAAAACTGGCATTTACTTTGAGTTTTTTGCAAAAACACCCCATAGAAACAATGGGTTTGCTTTATAACTGCAGCATTTGCTTTATGACCATTGCAAAAAAGATAATAAAATCAGGTAGGTCAAATGAGTGACCCGCTTTATGATTATCATCTTTTATGACAATAATAGGCAGGCTCCATTACCATCATAAATCAAGGGCTACTTGTACAAGATTTGAAGTACATTCAAATCCTTTCTGAAGTGTGCACCTAATAGCTTGGATATAAAAATGTGTTCCCATTAATGATTAGCATACTTTTTAATATTCTGTTGTAAAGAAATAAGGTAGAGTATGAATGGCTGAAATAGTTGCAAATAGATTCCATAAGGTGAAATAATAGAAATGTGCAACTATATCAGTCTGGTATTCCAACCTTGAAATGGTTGGATAGGATAGAAAGCATTCTGGTTCTGATAGCTTTTTTTCAACATAAGAATAAAATGTGGCTGCATCATTTTAAGTGTTCCAATTGTTCCAAATGCAATCTGACATACCTAGGTAGTGGGGAGGTTGCATCAGTTGTTTTATGCTTTATTTTTCAGATAGCTAATGCAATATGGATGTATGCATGCAATATTTGCATTGGTATTGGCAATGCTGCTGACATTGTGTGAGTACAAAATTACAGTACAGGTTTGGTTTGATTGGTTTATTGAACTTTTGCATGTGTGTCTATTCTTTTGTGCATGCTCTTATGTGCTGTTACTCTTAGCTTCTGGTAATATTTAAATGGCAAAGACTCTATAGTATTTGGGATAATTTGTTGAGCTTTGGTGTTTGCTCTTGTATCTTGTTACAGTTATGTTTTTCTTTGCATTTAAAAATGTAAACACTATGTCAGCTTGGGCCATTGTAGGAGATAGAGCTTTAGTATGGCAGTTTATTCTTGCATATATTTCTGTTAGTTATGCAATGAAAATGCACTAGCAACATCCCTTTTCTCCAGCCATTCCTCTGTGCAAGAAAAACAATAGCAAAGAGCAACAGACCACACTGGACTTGTGTCCACCAGAAGAGGGAGGAGACGAGAAGATCTGTGCTAAAGGCATTGCTAAATCTTGCTAAATAATTGCATTTCCAATGCAGAAATATAGCTCAAATTTTTGTTTTCAAAAACAATCTAATTTGAAAGAAAAAACCTTACGTAACGTTATAGATAATGCTATAAGAGTATAATTCTTAAACAATCTCAGAGAACCATATAAGAACTTTAAAGATGGAAATAAACTAGTTAAACTTAAGCGATATAAACATTGCCTTTATATGTAAAACTATTCCATTATTAACTGTAATTGTTGAAATTCTTTGCAGTACTGGCTTTTAATTATTTGTTGTTTATCCCAATTCTGCCTCCAGCTCAATTGCTTTGCTTATCTTCAGATTGGAAAACTGAAAACTGAAAGGAGTACCAATAAGATTAGCTGTTTAGACCTGCTAAAGTAATGGCTCAACATTTAGGGTTTATTTAGAGAAATGAAAATATATTTCTGTTTTTTTGAGTTGTGACCCTCAATGAATAGCTTCTTTCCTGACTTTGAAGAAATCTGTAAAAATATGACTATTTCATGAGGCTTTGAGGAGTAAAATGTTATGACTACTGTACTCCTCAGGTGAGAAATGGTGTTTTAAGTTTGAACAATCAATTCTTATATGTTCAGTTTTTACATGTATATACATATTGCTTTTTTAAAGGATTACTAGCATTTTATCTGTTTGAGTTATAAAGAAGAGAACTATTGACTACTCAGAATCAGCTTCAACTGGAGTGACTTATAAGCCTTGTAAACAAAAGAAGTAAGTGATTTTTAATTAGGGTGCCCAGATACCTTTGATCCAAAATCAGGACAGTTTTTTAAAAATAGCACTTCTCAAGATAACATTTATTACTCCAACAAAGCCAATAAAACATCATATTCACACGTATTTACTATTAGATGATACCTTATTCAGCAAATTTTTGTCGCCCAAAATCTTTTTATACATTTCACCACACGATGAAGAAGAATGGTTTATTTTATTTTGAAGCAAGCATTTCACGGTTTTAACATCCAATCGATTTCGATCGTCTGTCCACTGTTTCTTGCACAGGGAAAATACTCTTTCCACAGCTACGTTTGACGTAGGAATTGAAAAAATTATGCTAACTAGAATTTTCAGATCAAAGAATTTGTTGCTTCGAAACAAAGTGGACCATTTTTTTATCAATCAGCAAATTATTAAATTCGTCCGACGAGGCTTCTAGCAATGAGTTCAACTCGCTAGTTTCATCAAACAATGAATCTTTCATGGCAATATCTGGCAATAAATATTCAGCTGACTTTTGAACTTCATCATATTTAATACTAGCTTTTAACATCAGCCAATCAGTTGAGCAAGGATAATTGTCCAAGCTGAACCACTTATCAATATAATTAACAGCTGTTGTATAAAAGTCAATGAATTCGCCTTTAAGTTGATTGGCCAAATCTGGATCGTCTAAACCTAGTAGCTTAGAAGCTGTAATGGCACCAAAAAAGTTTTGCTGAAGTCGTTTTTGCATCTTTTGTTGAAAAGTAGTCATGGCATCTATCATTTCTGGTAGAAGTAGATCTTTCTTTTCCAGGGTCAATATAGTCTGCTGGAATAATTGTAAGACGCTTTGAAGAAACAAGAAATAAATTTCGCTTGAATCGTTGCTAAATAAATTTTCCAAAACTTTTGCAACATCGGCAGAGGATAAGGCAAGAGATTTTAATGCTGCCCATAGTTGCAAAATGCGTTCAGTAAGTGGTAGCATGCTCAGCCACCTAGTATGTGAATGTGTTGGGAAAGTTGCATATTCAATTTCAATGAATTCACAAAATTCCTTGAACTTCTCATGCCGCAGAGTAGACCCATTGAAATAGCTCAAAATTTTGAACAACAGCATTTTTACATCCAGTGATAATCTTTCACATGCTTTTTTGGCCCCATTGTGGCATATATGCGCCGGGCAACCAACAGCAATTAATTTAGAATTCAAGGTTTTTAGTTTGGCGAAAACGTTATTCTGCCCTTGTTGACTAGCACCGCCGAAATTCATATTAGCATTGTCTGCACTGAAGGCTACTAATTTTGCCAGATCAAGATTGTTATTTTGCAAGCAACTTTTTAAATATCCGAATATAATGTCAGATGTTTTACCCGTTGAATTAGCAAAATCTAACAGTTTTACAGCCAAACTATCCACTGAAAAATATTGAATAATAATCGGAAATTTTTTTATTTCTTTATGGTTGGAAGCATCTGTAGCAATAGAATAATAGCCATCTCCTAATTCATTGAGTAGTTCTTTTACTGAATTTGGTGCTAAGACATTGCAAATTATAGCCTGCAACTTTGTGTAGGATGACGAAAACTTTTTGGCTATTTCAGAATCTGGAAAGATTGTTGTCAAAAGTTTGTTAGTAGATTCATTACTTCTGAATGAAAGCGAATGAACGGCCGTGTGATATGCTAGAACTGCTTCTGCAGCTGACGTCTTCTTAGATACCGGCACATTTTTACTGACAAGAAACTCCTATTTCAGCGGTTGACTTCTTGGATTTTGAATTTTCATCGTGAAATTTTGTACCACAATGTCTAGAAATGGCTGGGGCACCTGTAGTTCCAATATCAATGTCCGATGAACAATATGAACAGAATGCGAAAGTGTCTCCTTTTCTACTCTTTTTAATACCATCAAAATCTTTAGAATATTCTTCTCGGTAAAGATTTTTCCTTTTTGTAGCCATATTATAGTAATAAAGTACCATATTTTTTGGAGTATAACACGCACCTAAATTTTAGAGGATTTCAAGCCCAGCTGTCGCCTCTTCCGCAGCCCTTCGCTTGTTTTAACGGGGAGGTCAGCCCAGGCGCGCATGCATGGGGGCTTACTTGGGCAGAAATGCACTTTTGACCCGGATTCACTTTGGCGGGTGCGGGATCGGCGGACCCTTCGCCCCCTTTCTTTCCCCCCTCCCCCAAGCTGGCTTTGCAGGCTCCTCAGGTGCCTCGGGGGCGAAAGGAAATAAAATAAAACCACAATTTTATTACACGACCGCTCACTTTAAACTAAGAAAACATTTACAGTATTTTAAATAATTTATCACAACCCTGAAAGAAAGTATTAAAATATTACACACTAAAAATGCACATGAAATCTTCCATAACAATACATAAGAGAATCTGCCTGAAAATGAAGCGATTGAACTAAAACACAAGTAGTACAAATATACTTTCATTTAACGTTCATCTTGCTTATCCTAAAATTTTACAAAAGTTCAGGACAAATTAGGATGGGAACTCGAATTTCAGGACAAAATCAGGACATTTTCAGAATCAGGACAAGCTTCTAAAAATCAGGACAATCCTGATAAAATCAGGACATCTGGGCACCCTATTTTTAATGCTAAATTTAAGCTAACAAAACATTTAATGATTACAGCAGAGCTGTGTTCCCACTATTTCCCTTGAGGATTTGTTTTAATATTTTCTAAATTAAAACCATCCTTTTGGCCAATGTATTTGCTAGTGGATTGTCTGGTAATGATTGTTGAATATTGAGACTGTTTGGTTACTCTAAGGTCCGCTGTTCAAGCGGGAAAATGGAGACTACTGATTGACTGAGCCATCTGACAGCTCCTTATAAAAGGGGAAGCTGTCAGTCTGGCTCTCTGCTGGATCTTGTATATAGTTGTAATAAAGAGCTGTTTGTCTTAAGTCTGTCTCAAGCCTCTTCAGTTCCAGGACTCAACAATGATCAGCTACCATTCCAAGGGTTTGTGTCCTAACAGAGGTAAAGTAGGGATACAGTTTGTACTCAGGGCCTGTTATTTCTGGAACACTTTGAGTCATTTCAAGTTTTCTTTCATCAGAATGCAAGATTCTCTAAATTAGTCATCACAACATGTTTTCTATTTTGTGTATTACTCTGCTGAATACATGTATAATTAGGCCCTACTTTGAAAGGTTTAAGAAACATTGTATTCAAGCAGTGTTTCCCAATCTTGGCAACTTGAAGATGAGTAGATTCAATTCCCAGATCCCCCAGCCAGCATGCTAGTTGGGGGTTTCTAGGAGTTGAAGTCCATCCATTTTCATGTTGCCAAGTTTGAGAAACACTGCACTAAAAATGAAAGTCAAGAGAATTGAAAATTGATACGTACAAGATGGCCATGGTTTCCTGGTTGTCCTTTTTCTCCTTTCACACCAAGAATACCAGTTGTTCCCTGAGGAGAAAAAATGTAAACACATGGCAATAAAAATAATTAATTAAATATTATAAAATACATAGTTTATATACTTTATTAGTTTATTCAGATTAATGAACAGAAATGTACTGCATATCAATTTCCATATAAGAAAAGAAATTGTAACTTGCATTGTGGCAATACAATATGAATAAATGTTTTTTGCCCAGAATATTAACTACCGTATTTTTCGGAGTATAAGACGCACCGCAGTATAAGACGCACCTTAGTTTTGGGGGAGGAAAACAAGAAAAAAAGGCCTCTGCCTCCCAGCAATTTGCCAAACAGCAAACTGCAAATAGTACAGATGATATACACTGTTTGCTGTGTATTTCTGTGCATGTGTGCCTGACCCATAGAAATAGCAAAGAATTGGAGAAATGTACATTATGGCAGTATATTAATCCCAGAAAGTTTTCTTAAATGTAATCACACTAACTCCTCCCAATTATTTAAATAGATCTACTCCAAACATGACTAAGTCAGGGTTTAATTCAGCTGCCTTATTTTAATACTAATACTTAATACTAAAACAGGACATTTCAGATTATACTTTTACAGATCTTTAAAATTGATGTGGCTTTCTGGAAGTATTCTCTGCTATTTAAAAGAAGATACAATAGCACTGGGCCTCTTCAGAGCAAGCATTTATTTTAAAAAGCTTCTTCATTTTGTTAAGTTGTCTAGAACAATAATAAAGCAGTCTTTAAAAATATGTTTAATAATTTGAACACTCTACAAACATTTAACAAAATAACATATTAACAGAATCTGCCTCTACCTAGGATAGAATTCACAACCTCCTGATTATGAGGCAAGAGCTCTACCTCTAGGCCACAGCAGCTATAGCTTACCTCCTTGCAATTTCAGCAATCTAACATTGCCAGCAGTTCGTCTCCCAGCAATTTGTCTCATTACAGCCACCGTAGTTAGTTTAATTATAGTAGGTTGCTTGCAAGCCTCAGTCAGCTGTAGGTCGGGAGGCAGATAATCTTTTATTGCGCTAATCAGGCTTTGCCCTGTTTGCTGCAAAGAGGTAAATTGCTGGAAGGCAGAGGCCAAAGGGTGGGGGTGGCTGGGTGGGGCTACATTTGGTGTATAAGACGCACCCAAATTTTCACCCTCTTTTTGAGGGTAAAAAGGTGTGTCTTATACTCCGAAAAATACGGTATGTTTCAGAAAACTTCTTAATGAATCACAGAGAGACATAACATTATTAAACTTCTAATATATGTTTGTTTTTATCACACTATAATTCTTTTTATACTTGTTTCTGTCTGGCAAAATATGAAGAAGTATGTAAATGCTCATTTTTGTGTCACATTTACATTTTTCAAAATATGCTTACAGATATGTAATAGCTGGTCTTTAAACTTTCTACATGCAAAAAAATAATTTCATTGTTTGACCTAGAGACAATTTAAAAAGACAACTTTCTTTTATTTATATGTTTATCGATTAGAGCTACGAGGGTAAGTCAAAAAGTAATGCCATTTTCTTTAGAACAGGTATAATTACCAACACAGGAACATGTAGCATACACCAAAATGAAGCTGGTCCTCTGTGGATCACATCCCTACTTCTCAACATAGTCACCAATAGCAATGTTCCACCTTCGAATGAGAGCATGTATCCCTGTCTCGTAAAATTTTGTTGACTGTTCTTTGAGCCACTTCTTCACTGCAGTTTTCACTTTCTCATCACTGGAATAATGTTTGCCTCTTAAACCCTCTTTCATGGGGCCAAAGAAGAGGGTTTGAGAGGCAAACATTATTCCAGTGATGTGGAGGTGAAAACTGGAATAAAGAAGTGGCTTGAAAAACAGTCAACAAAATTTTACGAAACAGGGATACATGCTCTCATTCGAAGGTGGAACATTGCTATTGAGAGAAATGGTGACTATGTTGAGAATTAGGGATGTGATCCACAGAGGACCAGCTTCATTTTGATGTATGCTATATGTTCCTGTGTTGGTAATCATACCTGTCCTAAAGAAAATGGCATTACGTTTTGACTCACCCTCATATATGTTGTCTTTTCATTAACATTTTCATTTTCTCTGGACTGTTTGTTAATGAAACAGGACAATAAAATGCCAAATTGTTTTTATAGCACAAAAGCAAATAATTTTTTCAAGGGCTGTGGAAGAGTGCTAAAGGCAACCAAAGCATCTTCTGAACCTACTGCTTGAAGCTCTGAAATATCATTTTCTATCCAAAGTCTAGTGTAGCTACTGTTAGTGCCTGTCAGATCCCTACCGTGATATTGCCATTTTTGTGGGGAGGGGGCCTGGATCCCTTTATTCGCACTAACAGTAGCTACACTAGACTTTGGATAGAAAATTGCCCTCTTCCTGTTTGCTGCATATCCTTAGTTTATAACCCTAGCTCTGACACCTACTTGCCCTATGCTTTGATTTACCTTTGGGAAAATGTGTAAGGGGGGTGGGTCATCTGTTTTGCCTCAGTTCTGAAGCCCCCTGAAGGTAGCACCTGGGAACAGTTCCTTATCTCCTTCCCAGGATGGCAGTTTCCACAACATCTTCGCACCTGTGGATTGGCTCATTCAATATCAGTCTGAGAGGAGGGGTTTCTAACTCCTTTATCCTAACAGAATTGCCTAAGGGGACCTTAGCCTGCTTTGCTTTTGTCTTGCAACCACCTTACTTTCAATAAAATATTCCTTTTGAAAAGCTGAAGTTTCAAGAGTTCATGCTTTCTTGAAAGGGGAGGGGAGGCAGACCTTACAGTGCTTTAGAACTTGAGTGAGCATGCATGTAAATACATGTCATGCATAGATGGCACTTTTATCATCAGTTAGCCATTTTAGTTAGTAACACTCGTGCCAGAATTGTCTTATGTGCATTCACACATATGTTTGTATAGTATGAGGAGGCTCCTAAAAGTGGATACACTGCACTGTTTGATGCTTCAGGCAGACGGGGAGTAGAATAGAATATTTGCTTTGAGAAATGACCTTCTGAATGCTTTGCATAACACAATAAAAACAGAATTAATTTAAAAAAAGGAGTAATTAGGACTCACCAACACAGAAATCTGAGAAAAATGTTTTTAGTGCACACAAGAATCTTTGTCCTCGAAGGAGCCCTGCCCCGGAGATTGTTGGGTGTGAGACGCTCCTTCTGAAGTTGGACTTAGGGGTTCAGGTGGGCCTTTTGCTAACGTACCTGCCTCCTAGCTGCGTTGCAAAGGCCCTGCCTGTTCTGCTCGAAGCGGTTGCAGGGCTGGCGATTGAGTTCCCCAGGTTGATGGTGCTGGGGGACTTTAATCTGCTATCGCCCGGCGAAACCTCGGGGGCAGTCCAGGAGTTCATGGCTTCCATGACAACCATGGACCTGACCCAAGTAGTTCAGGGTCCGACTCATGAGGGGGGGGTCACACGCTTGACCTTGTGTTTCTCTCGGGGCAGTGGAGAGATGATCTGAGGCTGAGGGGTTTAGTCACAGTACCCTTGTTGTGGTCAGATCATTTCCTTCTGAGGTTGGATTTCATGGCACCACTCCTCCACCGCAAGGAGGCGGGACCGATTAAGTGGTTCCGCCCCAGGCGCCTAATGGAACCCGAGGGATTCCAGAGGGAACTTGGGGAAATACCTGAATCCCTGGTACACAATTCATCCGAGTCTCTGGTTGCCGCCTGGAACCAGGCAGCAGCGGGGGCTTTGGATTGGATTACGCCTTTGTGGCCTCTCCGTGGAAGTGGATCCAGGAGGGCTCCTTGGTTTACCGAGGAACTTCGGGAGATGAAGCGCCACAAGAGACGCCTAGAGCGACGATGGAGATCTAGTAAAGCTGAGTCTGACCGGACACTTTTAAGAACTTTCATTAAGTCTTACTTAGTGGCGATACGGGCGGCAAAATGTTCGCATTTTTCCACCCTTATTGCATCCGCTGACTCCCGCCCAGCTGCCCTGTTTAGGGTGACCCGCGCCCTTCTTGCCAAGGAGGGAGGCGAAGATCCCTTGCAGGGCAGAGCTGAGGAATTTTCTCGGTTTCTGGCGGATAAAGTCACTCAGATTTGGACAGACCTGGACTCCGATTGGGCAGTACAGGCCGAGATGACAGGGGCAGGCCTTAGTCCTGTTATATGGGATAGGTTTGAACCAGTGACTCCTGAGGATGTAGACAAGGCCATAGGAGCGATGAGCTCTGCCACTTGTTTATTGGACCCGTGTCCTTCCTGGCTGGTTTTGGCCACCAGGGAGGTTTCACGTGGCTGGCTCCAGGCGTTGGTCAATGCTTCTTTGAGAGAGGGGTCCGTCCTGCAGCCCTTAAAAGTTGCGGTGGTGAGGCCCCTCCTCAAGAAGCCTTCCCTGGACCCGGCGGATTTAAAGAACTTCCGTCCAGTCTCCAACCTTCCCTTTGCGGGGAAGGTTGTTGAGAAAGTGGTGGCGCTCCAGCTCCTGCGGCTATTGGATGACACTGATTTTCTGGATCCCTTTCAATCAGGTTTCAGGCGCGGCTACAGTATGGAAACGGCTTTGGTCACCCTGATGGATGATCTCTGGCGAGCCCAGGATGGTGGTTATTCCTCTATCCTGGTGCTACTTGACCTCTCAGCAGTTTTCGATACCATTGACCATGGTATCCTTCTGCGTCGTCTTGGAGAGGTGGGGGTGGGTGGCACTGTTTTGCAGTGGTTCTCCTCCTTCCTCTCTGACAGGATGCAGTTGGTGTTGACTGGGGGGCAGAGGTCGAGCCCTAGGCCCCTACTATGTGGGGTGCCGCAGGGCTCGGTCCTCTTGCCCATCCTTTTTAACATCTACATGAAACCACTGGGTGAGATCATCTGACGACACGGGGTGAGGTATCAGCAGTATGCTGATGATACCCAGTTGTACATCTCCACCCCGTCTCAATTCAGGGAAGCTGTGGACGTAATGGGCCACTGCCTGGATGATGTTAGGGTCTGGATGGGGATGAACCAGCTAAAACTTAACCCTGACAAGACTGAGTGGTTGTGGATACTGCCTCCTAAGGATTTGATCAACTGTCCCTCCTTGGTTCTTGGGGGGGAGAAATTAGCCCCCTCAGAATGGGTCCGCAACTTGGGTGTCCTCCTAGATCCACAGCTAAAATTGGAGCAACATCTTTCAGCTGTGGCTAGGGGGACCTTTGCACAGGTACATCTGGTGCACCAATTGCGACCCTACTTGGAGAAGGAGGAACTTCTCACAGTCACTCACGCCCTTATCACCTCCCGGCTGGATTACTGCAACGCGCTCTACATGGGGCTACCCTTGAAGAGTGTCTGGCGAGTTGCAATTGGTGCAAAATGCAGCTGCGCGAGCTGTGGTGGGTGTACCTAGATACACCCACGTAACACCTATCCTCCGCCAGCTGCATTGGCTGCCCATTAGTCTCCGGATCCAATTTAAGGTGTTGGTTTTATCCTTTAAAGCCCTACATGGCTCAGGGCCAGGTTACCTTTGGGACCGCATCCTGCCGCATACCTCCCTACGACCGGTTAGAGCCCACAGAGTTGGTCTCCTCCAGGTCCCATCGACCAAGCATTGCTGGTTGGCGGGGCCGAGGGGGAGAGCCTTCTCTGTGGGAGCTCCCTCCCTTTGGAACCAGCTTCCTCCAGAGATCAGGACCATCCCCACCCTGCTGGCCTTCCGTAAAGCAATAAAAACTTGGCTCTTCCAGCAGGCGGGGTGAAAGTGAGACCAACTAGACCAGATATGGGTCTCCCCCCTTGGTTATGGATGTTAGATGCTCTTTTTAATTTTTGTAGCTTTTAAATTGTTGTGTCTTTTTATATTGGAAAATGGATTGACATGTTGTGAGCCGCCCAGAGTCCCCTGGGAGTTGGGCGGCATATAAATCCATTTAAATAAATAAAGAAATAAATTTCTATACAAAAAGTTTTTAACAGAAAGAACAAATTTCCAATCAGCCTTCTCAGTTCCTTTAATAATTTTATGTGTAATGTGTACTATTTTATTTCTTAGACAATGACTCATTTTTAATAATATACGCCTTAATGTATCATTTAAAAATGTCTACAAAATAACAATGAATAACACATACAAAATTCTTGCTAATTAGAGGTTCAGTTTTTTTGTGAAAAGGTAAAATGTGTATGGTTGTAGAAGCAATAGTGTCAAGTCAAGCTTTATAAGGCTCACTGATTCAGATGCCATTTAAAAAGGGGTCAGTGTGTAATACAAATCACAAATGTGATTTACGTGATAAAAAGGCTTGCACTTGTACTGTACATAGCCTAGAAATAATACACAAACTTGTTGTTCTGTTATGTGTAACTTCTAAGATGTAACAGAGGACTTCTACCATTAAGTGCTATCTAATTGAATCTTATCAGTTGATTAGTTTAATTGCAAATAATGTGCATTCTAATGTTATTATCTTTTCTTTTTACACACATGAATGTGACTACACATAGAAGCACATGCTAATATTTACCAGGGAACCTTGAACTCCTTGATCTCCTTGCAAACCATCTGAACCAGGATTTCCTTTCTCTCCCTGTAAGAAGACACAGTTCTTGAACGTCAACTTTATTATTAAATTTTCTCTTAAGATTTAGAATTCTGAAAGTTGCTATTCCAATTATCTGGAAGAGCACAAAAGTGGACAGAGCTGTGTTAGAAGGAATAACCGAATAACAGAGTTGGAAGGGACCTTGTAAATAATCTAGTCCAACCTGCCACCCAAGCAGGAGACCCTACACCATTTCTGACAGATGGCAGTCCAGTCTCTTCTTGAAAGCTCCCAGTGATAAAGCTCCCACAACTTCTGAAGGTAAGCTTTTCCATTGGTTGTTTGTTCTCACTGAAAGAAAATTTCTCCTTATTTCTAGGTTGAATCTCTCCTTGATCAGTTTCCATTATTTCTTGTCTGGCCTTCAGGTGCTTTGGAAAATAGCTTGACCTCAATTCCAGGCATCGACCACTCTGTTGCTGAATTCAAATTTTTTGCAATCAAGTTTGGAGCGGTTTGCATTACCGTATTTTTTGGAGTATAAGACGCACCGAAGTATAAGACACACCTTAGTTTTGGGGGAGGAAAACAAGGGGAAAAGGCCTCTGCCTCCAAGCAATTTGCCAAACAGCAAACAGCACAGATGATATACACTGTTTGCTGTGTATTTCTGTGCATGTGTGCCTGACCCATAGAAATAGCAAAGAATTGGAGAAATGTACATTATGCCAGAAAGTTTTCTTAAATGTAGTCACACTAACTCTTCCCAATTATTTAAATAGATCTACTCCAAGGTAACTAAACTCTAATACTAAACAGGACACTGTTACATTTCATACTATACTTGTACAGAGCTGTTAAAATTAATTAAAATTTCTGGAAGTATACATTATTCTCTATTATTTAAAAGAAGATACAATAGCACTGGGCCTCTTCAGAGCAAGCATTTATTTTAAAAATCTTCTTTAATTTGTTAAGTTGTCTAGATTTACTGGGATCTCCAACCTTGGCAACTTTAAGACTTGTGGACTTCAACTCCCAGAATTCCACAGCCAGCAAAGCTAACAAAGCTGGCTGTTGAATTCTGGGAGTTGAAGTCCACAAGTCTTAAAGTTGCCAAGGTTGGAGACCCCTGGCTCTAGAACAATAATAAAGCAGTCTTTAAAAAATAAGTCTAATAATCTGAACATTCTACAGACATTTATAGTTATTCACTTACCCCCTTCCATCCAGTTCAGCAAAAAATAAAAATCTGCTGTGTCTCTCCCAGCTATTTGCCTCTTTGTAGTTAGTTTCACTTTCATTTTCCCACGTGGCAAACCTAATCAGCTATAGATCGGGAAACTGCTACTGACTTGCTTTTCCCTCTTTCCTGCAAGCTCTTTACAGAGCTCTTCCCTCTTTCCTGCAAGCAGGTAAATTGCTGGAAGACAGAGGCCAAAGAGTGGGTGTGGCTGGGTGGGTGGGGCTGCATTCGGTGTATAAGACGCACCCAAGTTTTCACCCTCTTTTGGGTGGTAAAAAGGTGCGTCTTATACTCCGAAAAATACAGTAAGTTTGTATCTATAGTGAGCTTGTGTATTGTTTTGGTTGAAGCTGAAGTAGTCATTGACAGGTAGGACATTGTAGCATATAATTTTATGTGCTACATTTAGGTCAGATTGAATATCTTTTTTGTAGTGTGGTGACCAAAACTGGATGCAGTATTCTAGGTTTGGTCTCACTAAGGCTTTATAGAGTGGTATTAGTACCTCACATGATCTTGATTGAATCCCTCTGTCAATGCAATTTAGGATTGCATTGGCTTTTTTGACTGCCCCTGCACACTGCTGGCTCATATTTAATTGGTTGTCCACTAAAACTCCAAGATCCCTCTCACAGCTCCTGCTATTAAGCCTGGTTTCTCCCAATCTATATGTGTATTTTTGGTTTTTCTTGCCTAAGTGTAAGAGTTTACTTTTCTGTGCATTGAATTTCATTTTTTTAGATAGGGCACAGTGTTCAAGATCCATCTGGATCTTAAGCCTATCATCTAGGATGTTGGCTATTCCTGCCAGTTTAGTATCATCTGCAAATTTGATATGCTCCCCTTCTATTCCCTCATCTAAGTTGTTTATGAAGATATTGAAGAGTACTGGGCCTAAGATGGAACCGTGTGGTACCCCACTGCTGTCTTTCCTCCATGTAGACATTGTACCATTAAGGACTACTCATTGAGTATGGTTTGTCAACTAGTTACAAATCCATCTGATGGTGATGCTATCTATCCCACTTTTTCTACTTTACAAAGAAGTAGGTTGTGGTCCACCTTGTCAAATGCCTTGCTAAAGTTGCATTTGACCATCTAACTCTGTCTTGTGAAACAAATTATTCAAGCTCAAAAAAAAAACACAAGTAATTTGCAAGGCATGGGGAAAAGAGCTGGAAGAAGATATGGGGGACACATGCAGAATTCCCATACTAATGAGCACTTGTTTTGGACAGTGGTACAATGATTATTCCTCCCAAACCTGTGAGTAAGAAAGGATTGGAACCAGACAGAAACAAAAATAGATTCCTATGCCTAATGCAGCCAGAATAGGAATCCTGAAAATCAGGCCAAAGGAATTTGGATACGCTATGGCCTATTGCACCAAGTTAACTGATTCAATTGTAAGGTGCACTGTTAGAAGGCCTAAAAGACTGGATTGTGATAGTTCTTCCTAGTGACAATGATTTGATGGCACATAAACTACTCTGTTATGAAGAGTTGGGAAAGGTAATGAGGAAGTTGTCTTAAGCAGAAGATGGAGGGAGAAATCAAATTATACTAGTTCCTTAACTCTCATGTTCATTGGAATAAGATCCATTTAGAAGGAATTCTAAAAACCCTTCCCTTTGTTATTGCTTTGACTAACTTGGTGGATTTTTCTCATTTTATTAAGTTTTTATTAACTGCTCCATAGTTTTACTCATACACAGCTATGTATCTTGATTTCCCATCAAATTGCTTCCATCCCTTTTATTGTCTTAATTTTTTTCAGTAACAAAGTCCTTACACCAGACTAATTGTACGTAAATGTGTGAAATTAAGAAAAACCTACCTTTGGACCTAAAGGTCCTGGGTTTCCCTCAGCTCCCTGCAATAGAAGGTGTCATTTTTATTGCAAAATCTTAATTCTGTTGAGTAATGAAATGTCTGTTAGCAAACAACCAAGCTCAGAGAGCACCCAAAAATATGCAATTCAACCCTGAATCATGTATATTCTCTTAATTTTGTGCTAGAATTAAATGGCATTTATAGTCTCTTTTTCTGGTTATTAACACATCAGGTATTTTCCATTCAAGTCTCATATAACATAACTCAGGAAGAGAACTTTTTCTGCCCTTTGGATCATAATTCGTCCAGAACTTAGATTTGCCCCCTACCGTTCTGTCCTCTAAGAAGATCTGAAGACATGATTGTCCCATCATATTTGGGGGCCAAGAAGTAGTGATGAACCTTTTCTATGAATGTACTACATAGAATGTATTCACCTGCTGACTGTGATTACATGTATGCTGAATTGAGATTTATAATGTGGTTGTATGTTTGCTATTTTTATTTATATTTTAAATATTGTTTTAATTGTTGTAAGCAGTCTAGAGTCACATATATGAAATTAGTGGCTATACAAATGAAATGAATAAATTCTTAGATTGAATGAATAAATTGTCCTGATGTTGCATTCAGTGGCCTTACAATGCTAAATTATTGTGTAATAGGAGGGATGGACAAAATAATGGAATGTTCTAAAAGATAACATAATGCTTTAGAATCCTCCACATCTGAATATTTATTGATAGCCTTGCCTTTACTAGTGAGACATTTAGCACCTATAAGTTGTATTGGAACTTCTCTGTTCTTGTAATAGAAAAGAAACAGAAATTGGTGAATGTAAAAAGGACATGGGTTAATTAGCAATCCTACAATCTGCAAGAAATGGCTTTGGATTCATGGCATTCAAAGTTGTCTTGTTTTCTCTTCCTCTCCAAATGGAGATAGGGCCAAGTGTTAAGAAATCCTGTTCATTTCTTTCTTCTAATCTTTCTGAGAAAAAGATTTTGGATTCTTTAGGGCTTCCTGAATTAAGTAATTTCTGCCTATTGAACTGAATGTGTTATATGCAAAAAGAGCAGCATTCTCTGTCTATTTGTCTAGAATTTCTATGGAACAACCCTTATCTGCTTTTCCTTCCAGTAAATGAGAACAAGATTTTGAGATACCAAAAGAACAGTAAACAAAAATCCAGACTTTCCCAATCTACAGTAGCAGAACAGATGTGCTGAAAGCTATTTTGGCAGAGCTGCATTAAAAATGAAATGTCCTGAGGAAGACTCCATATATCTCCATATGTTGTAGCAGGAAAAAAAGTTTGTGACATTTATAACAGTATTTTCTTCTTTAGTCTAATTTATTCCAAATATAATCCCAAAGTGTACAGAATCTCTTAAATTCCTCATACATTACTTTGAAGGAAACCTGCTGACTACAGTGACTACGAACAGATGAAACATTAAAGCAGTATTTCTTAACCTTGGCTACTTTAAGATGCATAGACTTGACAGTTCCCAAAATTCCCCAACCAGCCATTCTGGGAGTTGAAGTTGACACATCTTAAAGTTGCAAAGATTGAGAAATGTTGCATTAGACAGCGTGTGCAGCCAATTCCATGAGGACATAATTTTCTGGCACATCCAGGATAAGTAGATAGTGAAGATAAAGGGCCCCACCTTTTTTCCTGGGACTCCTGCTGAGCCATCTGAACCATTCAATCCTCTTTCTCCCTGAATAAAGCATTAATATTTCTGTTAATTGATATGTAACAAATATGTAATGTTTCCATTTTTGTGCTATTCATTTCTACTAGGTCAGATATAAAAAGGTACATGGGAGGGACAACTTAGCACATGCATTTATGAAATTCATAAAAAGCAGTATCAGAGAAACAGCTGTTAAGCCATTCTATAATTACTATTATTATCAAACACTAGCATAATATTGTACTAAAATTAGTTTAATCTTTTAAATGGTTTAATAGTTCCCTTCAGATGAAACATTGTTCCTTCTTTGACTTGTATTTTATTGTTGTCACCTGGAATTAGTCTGCCAAAAATAATAAATAAAAAAAATAAAATAGAAAGCATAATTTTATGTTTAATAAGTAAACTATTTATTGTATATTTTAATTGTTCTTTTATCTGTTGAGTCCTATGGGATTGGGCGGCCTATAAGAACAATAAATTAATAATTAATTAATTAACTATTAGTAACATGCCTCTCAGTTTTCAGTATGGTTTAACTATTTCCTCCCTAGCTGTTATAACTAGGCTGCAGCTAACCTCAACAGAAAAAAAAAATCTTTTATTACATCTTGTTTCTTTCTTTCTTTCCTAAGGCTAAAAGCATTATGGGAATGAAGGAAATTTGAAGGTCACGAAGATTCAAATCTTACTTAAAATGTAGGCACCAGGGTTCTTTTTATGGTATTAATGTGTCATGGTGGGATTTAAGGATCTCTCTCTATCCCCAGTCCCCATCCTAGTTCAACAGGATGTCAAGTGCCTGAATTCTTTCTTTTGTCATAAATTTTGTCAAAAATTCTCTGAAAAAAAAATCATATTCACCCTTCTTTTTTACCTAGACATTTTGTCTAGGGCTCCAAGGCTTTCACAAGAGATAATTTGCATCATGTGACAGCCATTCTCTTCATTAAAGCAGCTGTATTTTTCCCACAGCTACTTCAAATGCTGCTCCCGATAATCCTCGCATGTAAAGGAAAGCAATTCAAAAGCTATCTTTATTCCCCTATCTTTTGAAGGCTTTGCACAAAATGAGGCAAATGTTTTGCCTTAAACCATTCTATTTTTAAGACACAAGTTATCTATGGTGGTTACATTCCTCAATATCTTCTGATAAGACCTGATTTGAATATGAATGTGTAACAATTACCATCCTTCCTGACAGCCCTTTGAAGCCTTTTGCTCCTCTTATGTTATTGTCTTGTCCGGGTTCACCCTGTAATATAAATATGATAGCCATTTGATTAGAGAATTACCTCTAAGATTATCAAATTAAGATTATCATATCAAGTATGTCCATTCATAAGGTTTATCACATAACAGGTAATCTAGTCATATTAGTCTAGACACGTGGGGCCAACAAAAATGATATATGTATTGTAGCTGCACCTTTGAAGCCCTGTTCCTCTGTATGGGTGTGAGATTGAGAAATAAAGTATGATAATAATAAGCACATATGTCTTTTTCTATGCACATCTTATTTGAAGTTCCAATTACACAATAATATAACAATAATACAGGTCTGAAAAAATATTCTTGAATCTCCTTGGCTGATCTTAGATATGGGGAAACAACTCTTTTGCAGCTAATGCCTATTTATTCATTGATAGTAAATGGGGGCCTTAAGAGATATCCAGGATTAGTAATCATCCTATTTATCCTGTTTTTCATATTTGAGACTTCAAGGAGAGGAGTTTTATCTTTGCAGATATGGTAAGCCTATTAAATTAGTGTTGATCAACCTTGATAATTTTAATATAGTCTTTTTCAACTTGCAGAATTCCCTACTCAGCATGTAGCTGAGGAATTTATTTATTTATTTATTTGGCAGTTTTTATATGCTGCCCTACTCCCTCAGGACTCAGGGCGGCGTACAACATATTATAAAACTCCACACAAATCATTAAAAAAAGACAATTTAAAAACAATTAAAAAAAACACATAAACACCATACATACATGGGGGAGACATCAGATATAAAATCGTCTCAAACTCACCCCGCCTGCAGGAAAAGCCATGTCTTAATGGCTTTTCGGAAGGCCAGCAGGGTGGGGATGATTCAGATCTCTGGGGCGAGTAGGTTCCAGAGAGCAGGGGCCCCTACAGAGAAGGCCCTCCCCCTAGGCCCCGCCAGTCGGCACTGTTTGGCTGACGGGACCTGGAGGAGACCCACTCTGTGGGACCTAACCAGTCGAAGGGAAGAATGAGGCAGAATGCGGTCCTGGAGATAGCCTGGTCCTAAGCCATGTAGGGCTTTAAAGATGATGATCAGCACCTTGAATTGTACCTGGAGACCAATGGGCAGCCAATGCAGCTGGCGGAGTATAGGTGTTATGAGGGTGTACCTTGAAACACCCACCACAGCACGCGCAGCTGCATTTTGCACCAGTTGAAGTCTCCAAATACTCTTCAAGGGCAGCCCCATGTAGAGCGCATTGCAGTAGTCCAGTCGAGAGGTGACAAGGGCATGAGTGACCGTGAGTAGAGCCTCCTTCTCCAAGTATGGTCGCAATTGGTGCACCAGGCGAACCTGTGCAAAAGCCCCCCTAGCCACAGCTGCAAGGTGTTGATCTAATTTTAGCTGTGGATCTAGGAGGACTCCCAAACTGCGAACCCGTTCCGAGGGAGTTAATTTTTCTCCCTCAAGAACCAAGGAGGGACAGTCGATATAGTCCTTCGGAGGCAATATCCAGAGCCACTCAGTCTTGTCGGGGTTGAGTCTGAGTCTGTTTCTCCCCATCCAGATCCTAACGTCATCCAGGCACCGGCACATCACATCAACCGCCTCCCTGAATTGAGACAGGGTGGTGATGTACAGCTGGGTGTCATCAGCGTACTGTTGGAAACTCACCCCATGTCTCCGGATGATCTCCCCCAGCGGTTTCATGTAAATGTTGAACAGGATGGGCGAGAGGACCAAACCCTGAGGCACCCCATGAGTCAGGGGCCTAGGAGACGACCTCTGTCCACCTGCTAACACCGACTGCATCCTGTCGGCGAGATAAGAGGAGAACCACCATAAAACGGTGCCTCCCACTCCCAACTCACCGAGACGATGCAGAAGGATACCATGGTCGATGGTATCGAAAGCCGCTGAGAGGTCAAGTAGCACCAGGATGGAGGAATTACCCCCATCCCAGGCTCGCCAGAGATCATCCATCAGGGCGACCAAGGCAGTTTCTGTGCTGTAACCACGCCTGAAACCGGACTGATAGGAATCTAGATGATCAGTTTCCTCCAATAACCGAAGGAGCTGAAAAGCTATCACCTTCTCCACAACTTTGCCTATAAAAGGCAAGTTGGAGACCGGACAAAAGTTCTTCAAATCCGCTGGATCCAGGGAAGGCTTCTTGAGGAGGGGTCTCACCACCGCAACTTTTAACAGTTGCGGTATGGATCCCTCCCTCAAAGAAGCGTTGACAACCGCCTGGATCCAGCCGCGTGCCACCTCCCTGCTGGCCGAAACCAGCCAGGAGGGGCACGGGTCCAATAAACAGGTGGCAGAGCTCATCGCCCACACAGCCTTGTCCACGTCATCAGGAGAAACAGGCTCAAACTCCTCCCACAGTGTTAAAGCAAGACTTGCCCCTGTCAACTCAGTGGACTCTGCCCAGCTAGAGTCCAGGTTCGACCAAATCCGAGCGACTTTATCCGTCAGAAACTGTGAATATTCCTCAACTCTACCATGCAAGTGTTTCTTGCTCCCCCCCTTTTGCAAGGAGGGAGCGAGTCACCCTAAACAAGGTGGCTGGATGAGAATCTGCGGACGCAACAAGAGTGGAAAAATGAGATCGTTTTGCCACCCCTATCGCCACTAAATAAGACTTAATAAAAGTTCTTAGTAGTGTTCGATCGGACTCGGTTTTACTGGCTCTCCAGCGTCGCTCCAGACGTCTCTTGTGGCGTTTCATCTCCCGGAGCTCCTCGGTAAACCAGGGAGCTTTCCGGGATCCACTGCCACGGAGAGGTCGCAAAGGCGCAATCCGATCTAATGCCCCTGCTGCCGCGGCAGCCACCAGGGCCTCAGACGAATTGTGTACCAGGGTTTCAGGTATTTCCCCAAGTTCCCTCTGGAATCCTTCCGGCTCCATCTCTGTGTTGAAGTCCACACATTTTAAAATAGCTAAAGTTGAGAAGCACTGCATTAGATAATTAAGATAATTCTTTCACTTAGTTCCTGCAGTACATTTTTCAGAACCATGTTGCTAGTTTTTGGCAATTAGGTACCACAGACTTTGGGGTCCACACCCAAAAACCCCCTAGGAATCACTTGTAAAACTTCCAACACACATATCACATCTCTAGTTTAGGTAATTTATTTCTTCACTAGTGTATGATATTTGCTTGTAGCTTCATCTTAGATTTCCAAGTTATATAGCATGTTAAACATTGAACAAGATCTGCCACCCAGAAGTGTCTACAGCAGAAGCAAAAACATAAAAATGGTAACACACTCTCTCTCTCTCTCTCTCTCTCTCTCTCTCTCTCTCTCTCTCTCTCTCTCTCTCTCTCTCTCTCTCTCTCTCTCTCTCTCTCTCTCTCTCTCTCTCTCTCTCTCTCTCTCTCTCTCTCTCTGTGTGTGTGTGTTTGTGTGTGTGTGAAAAATATGGAGGACATTAATTATGGAATCACAGTTGCCAACTTGATTTTTTTGATACTCCCTGTACTGCTGCAGATCCTCTTGCTTACTATATTCATTGATGCTAAGATTTGCTAGTTATAAGTAATTATTCTATAGTCAAACAGAAAATATCCTTTATTTTTATTTTTTTTCTATTGAACATACAAACATGCATACATATCATACAGTATAATGCAATGCAGTACAATGTATTACAAGTATTATTTTTGAAAATAAACTTACATGATCTCCTTTGAAGCCTTTTGGTCCCAGGTCACCAGGAAGGGCTTTGGGTCCTGTATTGCCCTAAAGATATATGATACATTCTGCTTAGATTTATTAGTTTTAAAATTCATGTTAGATTGAATTGCAATTGCTTTAAATTGAGAAACACTTCACTTTGATGATCTTTTAATATTAACCCTGTGCTATAATATGACTTACATACTTGTAATTCAATTCAATTTTATAGATGTTTTCTTAGAAGTAAATCCAATCTCATCCATTGAAGCTTACACCTCTAAAAGTATTTTTACAACTTAAAATCTAAAAAAAAATTTAAATAATTTTTTACATGTAAATTCTACTTAGGGAATATTGCTAGTGGGAAAGTGCCATATATCAATCCCATTTTTTCTTGCACTTTTCATGTTTATCTTTATGCTTCTGCACTGATGTTTAGTGCAAAAGCCAGTATATGAAAATTTAAAAGAGTGCAGAATTATTCTATATTATTATTATTCTTTTAATTTAGAAGAACACCACTTCCTAAACCAGATTTATCTTCTAGTGACATATTTCCCTCTTTCAGTGACCAGTCTTCTGGCTTCAGTGGGAAAGAAAATAATTGTCAGCTTTGCAGATGGTTTAAATCCCCCTCCCCTATTTTAGGATCATTTCTTGAAAAAAAGAGGATTTAGATCCAGCAGACCCAAGCCACTTTGGATCCATTTCTAGAATGTATTCCTTTGTCTATTGAAGAAACACTTCTAAAACAAACCATCCTTTGTTTCCATGGAGAAGAGGTCCACAATATCCCATAAAGATTTAGATATTTTATAAATGCACAATGTTATAGTAAAATTAAAGGCCTTTCTAAACAAATGTCTCCAAGTTGCAAAACTCAGTCTTCCCCTTCTCCTAGACCCTTTAACTCTTCTTCTATATAGTTCTTTGCAATTCAGTTTTCACTATCTCTACATGACAGCAGTACCCCAAAAGACTTCTTTCATATTGCTCACTCATTTTGGTATTTAGTCCAGATTCATCTACCCCTATACTCATTCTGGACCCTCTTCTTTCACCACTCAGCAAACAAAGCTGACAAAATACAAAGTTGGAGAAAAAGATAGTTGGCAGGGGTATCCACAGAGTAGTCAACAACATCAAAATAGTGGACAAAATTGGCTATAAAACCCAATTTCTTTTACATGCACAAAATGGAGTGATGCGTTGATTGCCTAGTTGCACCCACCATTTTAATATTATTGATTGCCCCCAAAGAAGTATCTCATGGAGACTCAAGAAAAGCATCTAATCTCATCTAAAAAATTTTTTTTGGCAGGGAGAAACCATTGAACTTTTTAAGAGTTATGCAAATTGATTGCTTTTATGGGAAGCACTGGAGTCTTTTAAGTGCCAAAGAATGCACCAGAGATGCTGGAATTTTGCTGATTTTCAAAAATAAGGCAACATAAGATTTCTAAATATTACCATTTCTCCTGAGTCTCCCTTTTTGCCTTTTAATCCTGGAAATCCAAGTGATCCCTAAAAAATAAAATAAATGTGTGTATCTATGTGTATGTATGCATGTATACCATATATCACTGGATGAAGATGCACACTGACATGCATATATGTACACATATACACCCCTGGCACATAACAAATTAAGAAATAATTTTCATTTACCTCTTCCCCATGAATTCCATCAACTCCATCAGCCCCATCCTCTCCCTGAGAGAATAAAATCAGTTAATATCAGCTCAGTTTTCACTTATTTATTATCCAACATAATAATATCCATAGAAGTCAAATATATTTTATATTTATTACAGTTTAAATTCACAGAAGCTGGGGGTAGGGCTCCTGGCTGAAACTTGTGAATCTGACTGAGAGAAAGAGGAGAAAGAAAGGTAGGAAAACAACTTCTTCCATTACAGTTTAGATTCACAGAAGCTGGGGGTGGGGCTCCTGGCTGAAACTTGTGAATCTGACTGAGAGAAAGAAGAGAAAGGTAGTGGCCCAGGCACCTAACGGCACGCGAATCATATACTGTATTTTTCGGAGTTTAAGACGCACCTTTTTACTCCCCAAAAAGGGGTCAAAAAGTGGGTGCATCTTATACTCCGAATGTAGCCCCCACCCACCTGCCAGCCGCCACTCAGCCTGGGGAGGAAAGCATTTTCAGGTGGCAGCGCTGCGATCCCCTCCCCGATTCCAAAAACAGAGCGTGCGGGGACCAAAAAAGAGCATCGCGTTTCAGGCGGCAGGCAGCGCCGGTTGCATGTCCCGTTTTTGGAATGGGGAAGGAAGTGTTTTCGGGCTGCAGCGCCAGAAACACAATGCTCTTTTTTTGCCTCTGCAAAAAAACTTTTCTCCCCATTCCCATTCCAAAAACAGGGCATGTGGAGGCAAAAAAAGACCATTGCGTTTCAGGCATTTTCGGCTGGTTCCAGCCATTGCTGGCCACCGCCGCTGCCGCCATTGCTGGCCACCGCCACTGCCGCCGTTGCTGGCTGGAGCTGCAGCCGCTGTTGCTGGGAGCCGCCGGAGTCCCAGCTGCCATTGCAGGCCACGCCCCCACCACCGTTGCAGCCTCTGCCCCCGCCGCAGGATCTGCCACCGCCACCCCCACCCCCATTGCAGCCCCCACCCCCGCTGCAGGACCCGCCGCCGACACCGCCGCAGCCCCCGATGCCGCTGATACTCGCCACCACCGATACTCGCCGCCGCCGGAGCCACTGCTGCTGCTGCCCGAAGCGAGCAGCCTGAAAGGTTTGAAGACCAACTTCCAAGTTTGAAGAGCCCTGGGTTAGGGGTGCAAGGGTCTTCAAATTTGCCAAGTTTAAGACTAGTGGACTTCAACTCCCAGAATTCCTCCTTCAGTCGTGCTAGCTCAGGAATGACTGGAGGAGGAATTCTGGGAGTTGAAGTCCACAAGTCTTAAAGCTGTCAAGTTTGAAGTTTGCAAAAAGTGTACATGGTTGTAAAAAGTGTACATGGTTGTAAAAAGTATTCTGCTACACTGGTATTTTATTAAATAATATATTACTACACCATTTGGTTCAGAATACTTTTTTCCTTGTTTTCCTCCTCTAAAATCTAGGTGCGTCTTATACTCCAGTGCATCTTATACTCCGAAAAATACGGTAACTATAAACCAAAAACAGTAATAATACATTCAGGGTTAGTGTGCTTGAGATTGTGATTTTATTTTATTTCAAAATGACTGGCTTAGTTCAGTGTAATAATTGTTTTATAGCTGTGTTTCGAAGTACTTTTTTCAAATTTGGATACTGTCCTCTTTGTAAACAAATTACTAGTCTACGTGGACATATTACCTATCGAGAATCTTTTATCTGTGCTCTGCAAGCAGAAATTAGGTGCCCAATTCAGCCATTCCTCTCTAACAAGCTGCCGCACTATCAGCCCCCTCTTCCATAAAGATGCTGCAGGAGAAGGGCAGTATGGACAACTGTGGGATCTGGCAGGGTGAGAGCTGTGAACCATAAACACAAAGCTTTTGCTGTGTCCCAGCATAACAGATATAGTGCCCTTGCTGACCTTAATAGGGACACTAAAGCAACAGGTCAAGGTAGCTGTGATAACGATAACTCAAATAAGCAGGGGATCGTGGTCTGAGATGAAGAACTTATTTTGGAAAGTGGAAAGTGTGAATCAGGTATTACACATCAGTCACACAAGAGCAGTAAGGTATCCAAAAAGAGAAACCACCTTTAGGAAAGGTATATCAAGGTTTTGAAAGAGGTCAGGTGTTTGCCAGGTGTTTGCCAGCAGAGACAAGAGGCGTATTCTTAAGATTGTCAAGAATGCCAGTAAGGACTGTGATGTTGATGCTATTATACATCTTGGCACAAATGATTTGTCCCAAAAAGATATACTTTCTGTGCAGAATGACTTCCAGAGCTTGGGGTATGAACTTAGTAGTATAGGTTGTAGGCTTAACTTTTCAGAGGTTTTACCAGTATATAAGGAACAAAAAGAGAAAGGCCAATGTGTAGCAGAGTTTAATGTGTGGCTAAGGAGTGGTATAAAAGGGAAGGCTTTGGTTTTATTAGTCATGATGTCTGCAGCTAGTCCAATGAAAAACTGTACAAAAGAGATGGTTTGCATCCATCAAAGAAAGGGACTGAGCTACTTGGTATTAAATTAACAGATTTCCTGGATAAACATTTAAACTGAACAGCGGGGACAGAGAATTAATTGATACAGATCATTTATGTCCACAGCAATCTAAAATTAATAGGGTTAACAGTGTACACAACATAGATGTGTGTGCGGGTAAGTTTATCAGCTCTGTTGTCAAGCAAAGCCAAGCATTTAATAGTGAGTGCCATACCATGTGCACTAATCAAACAGGTGGCAAGAAAGTAGGGGCAGTCAGGCACAACACAGGTTATGTAGACAATAAACACAGGGTCAATCAAAATGGACTTAAATGTCTATACACCAATGCACAGAGTATGAGGAATAAACAGGAAGAATTAGAAATTCAAGTAAATGAGGGAAGATATGATATAGTTGCCATTACGGAAACTTGGTGGGATGAAACTGACAAATGGAATATACAGCTAGAGGGATTTAAATTATTTAAAAGAAACAGACCAAATAAAAGAGGAGGTGGAGTTACACTATATATAAGAAATAACTACATCTCTACAGAAATAGAGCACAAAAATAATGAAAATAATCTCGAATGCATTTGGGTGAATATTAAAGGGGGGTGAAATGACATTGCCATAGATCTATACTACAGGCCACCCAACCAAACAGAGGAAGTAGATGAACTTTTTGCTAGTCAGCTAACTAAGGTATGTAGGAAGCACATCACAATAGTAATGGGGGATTTTAACTACCCTGACATCAACTGGGTGACAAACTCTGCACCAAGTGGAAGAGCCAACAGGTTCCTAACAAACCTAGCAGACAACTTTGATACCCAAAAGGTAGAGAAGGGAACAAGGGGATCAGCCATATTGGACTTAATTCTCACTAACAGAGATAAAATGATAGAAGGTGTTGAAGCTACAGGAACCTTGGGGGCAAGTGATCATGCAATATTGGAATTCAACATTATGCAAACACAAGCAGTAGAACAAAATCAAACTAGAGTCTTGGACTTTAAGAGAGCTAATTTCAATAAACTTAGAGAGAACTTGGGAAAGATTCCATGGATGAGAATCCTCAAGGGCAAAACAACTCAAGAAGCTTGGGAAATTTTAAAAAGTGAGATTATAAAAGCCCAGACTAGCACAATACCAATGAAGAAGAAAAATAATAGGTCTCAAAAGAAACCAGCATGGCTGCATAAAGAACTCTCTGACAAATTGAAAGACAAAAAGAACAAGTATAAAAAGGAGAAAGAAGGGGAAATAACTAAGGCAGAATACCAGCAAATAGCCCAAGCCTGTAAAGATGAAGTGAGAAAAGCTAAGGCTCACAATGAACAAAGGCTTGCGACAAAAGTAAAAGGTAACAAAAAAAGCTTCTTCCAACATATTAAAAACAAGAAAAAAGTCAAGGAAACAATTGGTCCATTGCAGGGAGAAAGTGGCAAGAAGGTGACAAGCAACAGGGAGAAAGCAGAGCTACTTAACACGTTTTTTGCATCTGTCTTTACACAAAGGGAAAAAACAGTCCAATCTATCAAAAACAGCATCACAAAAAACATATTAGGAACATAAGTTAAAATAAGGAAGTAAATGGTAAGGGAACACCTGTCTACCCTAGACGAATTCAAATCACCAGGATCAGATGGACTACACCCCAAGGTTCTGAAGGAACTGGCAGATGAGATCTCAGAACCACTGAACTATATCTTTTAAAGATCCTGGAGCACCGGGGAACTGCCAGAGGACTGGAAAAGAGCTGATGTAGTTCCCATCTTAAAAAAGGGAAGAAAAAAACTGATCCAGGAAACTACAGACCTATCAGCCTGACCTCAATACCAGGGAAGATTTTGGAAAAGATAATCAAGCAACGAATCAATGAACACCTAGAAGCAAACACAGTAATAACCAAAAGCCAACATGGGTTTGTCAAAAACAGATCATGCCAGACTAATCTTATTGCACTCTTTGACAAAGTGACAAAATTAGTGGACCAGAGGAATGCTATCGATGTGGTTTACTTGGACTTCAGTAAGGCATTTGATAAAGTAGACCATAACCTACTACTAGATAAAGTAGAAAAATGTGGGATGAACAGCAACACCACCAGATGGATTCAAAACTGGCTAACCAACCGCACTCAATGTGTAGTGCTCAATGGAACTGCATCTACATGGAGGGAAGTATGCAGTAGAGTAACCCAAGGCTCCGTTTTAGGCCCAGTACTCTTCAACATCTTCATCAATGATTTGGACGAGGGGATAGATGGGGAACTCATCAAATTTGCAGATGACACCAAACTGGCAGGAATAGACAACTCTCCAGAAGATAGGCTCAAGATACAGAAGGATCTTGACAGACTTGAACATTGGGCGCTATCAAACAAAATGAAATTCAATGGTGAAAAGTAAGGTTCTACATTTAGGCAAGAAAAACAAAATGCACAGGTACAGTATATGTGGTACCTTGCTCAACAGTAGTAACTGTGAGAGGGATCTTGGAGTCCTAATGGACAACCATTTAAACATGAGGCAGCAGTGTGCAGCAGCTGCCAAAAAAGCCAACACAGTTCTAGGCTGCATTAACAGAGGGATAGAATCAAGATCACGTGAAGTGTTAATACCACTTTATAATGCCTTGGTAAGGCCACACTTGGAATACTGCATTCAGTTTTGGTTGCCACGATGTAAAAAGGATGTTGAGACTCTAGAAAGAGTGCAGAGAAGAGCAACAAAGATGATTAGGGGACTGGAGGCTAAAACATATGAAGAACATTTGCAGGAACTGGGTATGTCTAGTTTAATGAAAAGAAGGATCAGGGGAGACATGACAGCAGTGTTCCAATATCTCAGGGATTGCCTCAAAGAAGAGGGAGTCAAACTATTCTCCAAAGCACCTGAGGGTAGAACAAGAAGCAATGGGTGGAAACTAAACAAGGAGAGAAGCAACTTAGAACTAAGGAGAAATTCCCTGACAGTTAGAACAATTAATCCGTGAAACAGCTTGCCTCCAACACTGGAAGTTTTTAAGAGGATGTTGGATAACCATTTGTCTGAAGTAATGTAGGGTTTCCTGCCTAGGCAGGGGGTTGGACTAGAAGTCCTCCAAGGTCCCTTCCAACGTTGTTGTTGTTGTTGTTGTTGTTGTTATTGTTGTTGTTGTTGTTATTATTGTTATTGTTGTTGTTGTTATTGTTGTTATTATATTATTATTATTATTATTATTATTATTATTATTATTATTATTATTATTATTATTATTATTATTATTATTATTATTATTATTATTATTATTATTATTATTATTATTATTATTATTATTATTATTATTATTATTCAATTGTATCACAGCAGCCAGTTGTTTCGCCGGATTTGGCATTGATTACTAGTCGAGCCCCACTCAGGGGCCTAGGACGTCGTACTGTATTTTCGAAGTATTTGTGCGGAACCGAGCAGTGCGGCTTTCTGCATTTGACTGATGGTGATTTTGTCAATTTTGAGCTGTTTTAAATGTAATTCCAGTGCTTTTGGGATAGCACCCAGTGTTCCAATCACTACTGGAATTACCACTGCTGGTTTGTGCCATAATCGTTGAATTTCAATTTTTAAGACTTGGTATTTTGTGATTTTTTCGTGTTCCTTTTCATCGACCTTGCTATCACCTGGTATTGCGATGTCAATGATAGTCACCTTGTTTTTCTCGACCAGCGTGATGTCTGGTGTATTATGCGCCAGTACCTTGTCTGTTTGTATACAAAAATCCCACAAGATCTTGACCATCTGATTTTCAGTGACTTTTTCAGGCTTGTGTTCCCACCAGTTTGTAGCAGTATGGATGTTACAATTTTTGCATAAATTCCAGTGGATCATTTGTGCAACAGAGTTGTGCCGTAATTTGTAATCAGTCTGCGCGATTTTCTTGCAGTAGCTGAGCACATGGGCTACAGTTTCATCATACTTGCATAATCTTCCTTGCATAATCTGCATTTAGCATCATTTGAGGATTTATCAATTTTGGCCTTTATGGCATTTGTACGAATTGCCTGTTCTTGTGCAGCCAGGATCAATGATTCTGTTTCTTTCTTTAAAGTGCCAGTTGTTAACCACAACCAAGTTTTTTCACTGTCCACTTTGTCTTTTATTTTTTCCAGAAATTAGCCATGTAATGCTTTATTTTGCCAACTCTCCATTCTTGATTTTATCACATTTTTCTGTATTCTTGTTTCGTCTGTTGGACCTTCAGTAGATTCTTGTTCTTTACTTCAATTAATAGATGTTCTTGACTTTCTTTTAAAAAATCCGCCATTGCATGCTTTTCTTCTTCAACTGTTTGCTTTACTTGTAGTAGTCCTCTGCCACCTGATTTTCTGGGCAGGTAAAGTCTATCAGTGTCACTACGTGGATGTAAACTGTAGTACATTGTCATTAGTTTTCTGGTGTTTCGGTCCAAAATGTCCAAATCAGCTTGTGTCCAGTTAATTATACCAGCCATTTATCTTATGACTGGTATTGCCCAGGTATTCAGGGCCTTGATGGTGTTTCCACCATTTAATTTAGATTTCAAAATTTTCCTAACTCTGTTGGTGTACTCTCTTCTGATGATAGTTTTCACTTCTCCATGTCTGATGTTATCCAACTGCAGAATGCCCAGATATTTATAGGCTTCATTTTGGTTGCATTTAATTAATTGGCCATTGGGCATTTCAATTCCGTCACATGTAGTGATTTTGCCCCTTTTCATAGATACAGTGGCGCATTTTTCCATGCCAAACTGCATCGAGATATCTGTGCTGAATATTAGGACTGTGTTGGTCAGTGATTGGATTTCTATTTCTGACTTTCCATACAGTTTCAAATCATCCATATACAATAAATGCGAAATTTTTTTGGCGTCTTTGGCTATTTGGTATCCAAGTTTCATTTTTTTAAAGATTACTGATAGCGGGATCATTGCGATGATGAAGAGGAGGGGTGAAAGTGAATCTCCCTGAAAAATTCCTCTCTTGATATTAACTATTCCATAGTTCTCATTCCCTACTGTCAACTCAGTTCTCCATTGTTTCATCACTTTTTCAGTGAATGATGTAATATTTTTGCTGATGCCGGTAGTTTCTAAGCATTTGATGATCCAGCTGTGTGGCAGTGAATCGTACGCCTTTTTGTAATCAATCCAGACCATATTCAAGTTCGTTTTTCTGTTCTTACAGTTTTCTAGTATCATTTTGTCAATTAGGAGCTGATCTTTTGTGCCCCTGCTCCTTCTTTTGTTGCCTTTTTGCTCTACTGGCAAGATGTTATTTGTTTCCAAATAATCCATTATGTTATTTGCAATTATCCCGGTGAGTAATTTGAAGGTTGTTGGCAAGCATGTTATTGGTCTGTAGTTTCCAGGTGTTGTTCCTTTAGTTGCATCTTTCTGAATCAAGTATGTTTTTCCAGTTGTCAACCATTCATCAATTTGACCATTTTGTAGCATTTCGTTCAGTTGCTTAGCCAATATTGTATGCAAACTGGTCAGATATTTGAGCCAGAAACCATGTAATTGGTCATTTCCAGGTGATGTCCAGTTCTTTACTTTTTTTACTTGATTTTTGACCATCTCAGTTGTTATTTCTAATACTTGCATTTGCTTCTTGCCAATACTTTTCTCAAAGTCTTGTATCCACTTTGCTTCATTATTGTAAACCTTTGCATTTTCCCACAGTTCTTTCCAGAATTCAACTGTGGCTTGCTTTTCTGGTTTTTCACTTTTGAAATTGTCATTTGCATTAAGGCTTTGGTAGAAACGTCTTTGGTCTGATCGAAATTGCTGATTTTGCTTGTACTGAATGATTCTTGCATCATATCTTTCAATTTTTCTGGCTATTGCTGTTATTTGCTGTTTTACAATTTCAAGTGCTTCTTCAATTTTCCTTGTATCAAGCCTGTATCTTCTGGCTAATTGTTCCATGATCTTGCTATTTTTTAGCCATTGTTCATTCATATTTTTTAAATTGCTAGCATCTGTTCTGAGTTTTTTAAATTTGTGTTCCAGTCGAATTTTCCACTTTGGCTTTGATGCTTTTTCTGCCTTGCGACTAGGTGCTTTGATTTTAATATCTAGTTCATTAGTGACTATTGCAGCTGCACTGTACATTAACTGATTTGTTTCTAAGATGGATGCTGATTCAATTGTTGAAAGTACTGCATTAACCATTCTCATTATAGGTGCCAAGTTTTTCTTAAGCACAGTTTTTAATGATGGTAAACGTTGCCTTTCCTCATTAGACAGTACATGCTCCATGATTTTGTCCTTCAATTCCTTTTGTTTTTGAGTTAGTTCATCAGTTGGTTCAATCATGACTGGTTCTGGTAATGGTGCTATTACTTCTCCACTAACAGTTTCTTCTGCTGGAAGCTCCAGTGTGATGTCTTCAGTTGTTTTGTGAGTTTCTGTTGTTTCCACTGGTGGTGTTATTTTTTTAATTTGGCAATTTGTCTGAATATCCTCAAGTTCAACTTCACTGAAAACTTTATTTCATATAATAAATCGCCTTTGATCTGCTAGTCATTGTTCGCTAACATTTGAATCTGGATATTGTTGTTTCCATAGTTCATGCATTCGCTTCAAATAACCTCTTCTTTCTGGCTCTGAGTTGTAATAACAGGCCATTATGGCACTATATTGTTTTTGTTTTGCGGCCCACTTGTTGACGGATGCCCAGGGATCTCAACATCCGCCATGGCCCTTGTTAACCCGCGTGACGACCGATGCGGTATAGAATTTTTCTTCATTTGTTTCACCATGTTATATGGGTTGGCGAGTTTTTTTTTATGAGGCCAGGTTGCCAACCTAACCCCAACCCTCCTCCTTTCTCATCCGGGCTTGGGACCGGCAATGGCAGAATGGGGGGGGGGGGAAGCAATCTAACTGCCTGTTGATGGCAAAAGGCAGGATCAGGAATGGGGGGGGGCAATCTAACTGCCTGTTGATGGCAAAAGGCAGGATCATCATCATCATCATCATCATCATCATCATCATCATCATCATCATCATCATCATCATCATCATCATTATTATTATTATTATTATTATTATTATTATTATTATTATTATTATTATTATTATTATTATTATTATTATTATTATTATTATTATTCAGTTTCAGTAGGTGACCAAAATTAGTAAAAGACTGTCAGTAATTATATTTGCTTTTTTCCCCATCACTTTGACCTGAATTTCATTTCCTAACGTACTATGAAAAGTTTTATATTATGCTTGCTACAATTTCATTTTTTTTCTTTTTGAATCCAGGCCTTTTTATCTTATGCATCATAGAGATCTAATCCCTTAGACTAGAAATTAATATGAAATAAACTGCAGTAATTAAAATTTTGCACACATTAAATATTTTTTGTGGATCCAGGAGGGCTCCTTGGTTTACCGAGGAACTCCGGGAGATGAAGCTCCACAAGAGACGCCTAGAGCGACGATGGAGATCTAGTAAAGCTGAGTCTGACCGGACACTTTTAAGAACTTTCATTAAGTCTTACTTAGTGGCGATAAGGGCGGCAAAATGTTCGCATTTTTCCGCTCTTATTGCGTCCGCTGACTCCCGCCCAGCCGCCCTGTTTAGGGTGACCTGCACCCTTCTGGCCAAGAAGGAAGGCGGAGACCCCTTGCAGGGTAGAGCTGAGGAATTTTCTCGGTTTCTGGCAGATAAAGTCACTCAGATTCGGACAGACCTGGACTCCGATTGGGCAGTACAGGCCGAGATGACTGGGGCAGGTCTTAGTCCGGTTATATGGGAAAGGTTTGAACCGGTGACTCCTGAGGATGTGGACAAGGCCATAGGAGCTATGAGCTCCGCCACTTGTTTATTGGACCCGTGTCCTTCCTGGTTGGTTTCGGCCACCAGGGAGGTTTCACGCGGCTGGCTCCAGGCGTTGGTCAACGCTTCTTTGAGAGAGGGGTCCGTCCCGCAGCCTTTAAAAGCTGCGGTGGTGAGGCCCCTCCTCAAGAAGCCTTCCCTGGACCCGGCGGATTTAAAGAACTTCCGTCCAGTCTCCAACCTTCCCTTCGCGGGGAAGGTTGTTGAGAAAGTGGTGGCACTCCAACTCCTACGACTGTTGGATGACACTGATTTTCTGGATCCCTTTCAATCTGGCTTCAGGCACGGTTACAGTACGGAAACGGCTTTGGTCACCCTGATGGATGACCTCTGGCGAGCCCGGGATGGGGGTTATTCCTCTATCCTGGTGCTACTTGACCTCTCAGCGGCCTTCGATACCATTGACCATGGTATCCTTCTGCGTCGTCTCGGAGAGGTGGGGGTGGGCGGCACTGTTTTGCAGTGGTTCTCCTCCTTCCTCTCTGACAGGACGCAGTCGGTGTTGACAGGGGGCAGAGGTCGAACCCTAGGCCCCTACTATGTGGGGTGCCACAGGGCTCGATCCTCTCGCCCATCCTATTTAATATCTACATGAAGCCGCTGGGTGAGATCATCCGACGACACGGGGTGAGGTATCAGCAATATGCTGATGATACCCAGTTGTACATCTCCACCCCGTCTCAATTTGGGGAAGCCGTAGACGTAATGGACCGCTGCCTGGCCGATGTTAGGGTCTGGATGGGGAAGAACCGGCTAAAACTTAACCCTGACAAGACCGAGTGGCTGTGGATATTGCCTCCTAAGGACTCGACCAACTGTCCCTCCTTGGTTCTTGGGGGGGAGAAATTAGCCCCCTCAGAACGGGTCCGCAATTTGGGTGTCCTCCTAGATCCACAGCTAAAATTGGAACAACATCTTTCAGCTGTGGCTAGGAGGACCTTTGCACAAGTACATCTTGTGCACCAATTGCGACCCTACTTGGAGAAGGAGGCACTTCTTACAGTCACTCATGCCCTCATCACCTCACGGCTGGATTACTGCAATGCGCTCTACATGGGGCTACCCTTGAAGAGTGTCCGGCGACTGCAATTGGTGCAAAATGCAGCTGCGCGAGCTGTGGTGGGTGTACCTAGATGCACCCACGTAACACCTATCCTCCGCCAGCTGCATTGGCTGCCCATTAGTCTCCGGATCCAATTTAAGGTGTTGGTCGTTACCTTTAAAGCCCTACATGGCTCAGGGCCAGGTTATCTTCGGGACCGCATCCTGCCGCATACCTCCCTACGACCGGTTAGAGCCCACAGAGTCGGCCTCCTCCAGGTCCCGTCGACTAAACAATGTCGGCTAGCGGGACCTAGGGGGAGGGCCTTCTCTGTGGGAGCTCCCTCCCTGTGGAACCAACTCCCTCCAGAGATCAGGACCATCCCCACCCTACTGGCCTTCCGGAAAGCAATTAAGACCTGGCTCTTCCGGCAGGCGGGGTGAATGAGATACTCTTTTAACTTTTGTATTTTCTGTATTTTTAACCTTTGCACTGTGTATTGTTATATATTTTAATGAACTTTTATTTTGTATTGGATCTACATGCTGTGAGCTGCCCTGAGTCCCTAGGGATTGGGCGGCATAGAAATCCACCAAAATAAATAAATAAAATAAATTTTCTTACTATACCCTTTTTCCGTGCAATCCTCGTTGACCCTGAAAGATTTAAACAGTTATGCATTAAAACATAAAACTAATGTAACACACATACATTAAAAGCAAAACAAAACAAAAGATCAAAAGGAAATGATAGGTAAATTCTTACTTTTCGTCCCCTAGTGCCACATTCTCCTATATAACCTTGCTTTCCTTGAATTCCTTGAATTCCCATGGGACCCTGAAACAAAAAATCAAATATTTTGTAAGTACATAATCAAATATGTACTTACCCCAAACATTGAGGGATTAATTCAAAGATTACACAATTTACCTGGTCTCCATCATTTCCTGGATATCCTGGATGTCCCACAAAACCAGTTGTACCCTGAAAATATCAATTAAAATTGTAAATATTGAATGTTAATGTTTCTGTATAAAAGGACTTGAGCCTTGAATATTTTTGGATGAAAAATGGGATGGCCTTAAAGGCGGGAGATATTTGTTTATTATTATTAACCTAAAGAAACAAGTGCATGTTAGACTTAACAAGTGACTGCATTTAGATGTTTTTCAGTATGGTCTGACCAATTCCAACTATCTTTCAAGTGGAAAACCATTAAAGGGACATTTCTTTAATGGTAGAACATTTCTTCAAAGGTAGAAATTAATTATCAATAACTTCTAGTAACATATATTTCCTTTATTGGCAATTTCCACTGTACTGTATGAATAACAGCATCTAGACCAAGGCTTTTAACTGGTTTTCAGATAAATATTGTATTGCTCTATGAATCATCTCACAAATGGTTCCATACACCAGGTGGTCATGTGAAACATTAACAATTATTTATAGACAGATTTAGGGAACAAACCTAGAAATAAATGATCTAATTTAATAATAAATAATATTATTATTTGTTTTGTTTGTTTTGAAGTAATAATAATATAATTTAAACATAGATAGTCTGATATCAGCCTTATCAGGTAGACCAAACAGGAAACATGACAAGATGAGCTAATTCTATGTTATTGTAAAGCTACTTCAACAGAATCTTGCAAGTCCTCAAGTACAATTCTTCCATAGTCACTTTTACAGCCCGAGAATTTAGGGACATTCCTTTTTGATTCTCTTAGTTCATAAACTATGCAGTTGCTGACTACTCTTTCTCTTATCTGATATATTCCCTAGGCAGCATCTCTTTGTCTCCCAAAGTCTTTCCCACATACAGTTACAACTGTGGTATAAATTAACTCTGGCTTCTCTTGACACATTTGCAGGGACGTCTGCAAGGGCATAAATGTCAACCATCCCATTGGCATATGCAGCAAAAGAAACTCCTGGGACATTATTTTACCAAGAGTATAATTTTACTGATAATTCCACATGAGCACAGAAGAAGAAAAGCAAGGTCTGGAGTTTCCACGCAAAAAGTAGCATAGATAAAATCCCCTTTCCTCCTCTGGGCCACCCACTGTTCATTGTCCACCAATCAATTGTAGCCAATTTGTTTTGGGAAACAGTCTGGAGTTTGGGGATTCCTCATCTTTCGACCTTGGGCACTAGGATGATGCCAGATGTCAGTCAGCTCTTGCACTCCACAATTCCCTCCCAAGCTTCCCCAGCATACCAAACCTACCCACTTCAATATTTTTGGATGAAAAATGGGATGGCCTTAAAGGCGGGAGATATTTGTTTATTATTATTAACCTAAAGAAACAAGTGCATGTTAGACTTAACAAGTGACTGCATTAGATGTTTTTCAGTATGGTCTTTTTTACAATGAAAAGGAGGACAAATAAATTGGAAAAAAATATCATAAATAAAAGAAACATTTTATTCATTGCAACAATAACACACTATAATATGCGTTTCAGGCGGTGGGAATCACCCACTGCCTGAAACGCAATGCTCTTTTTTTGCCTCCGCATGCCCTGTTTTTGGAATGGAGAGAAAAGTGATTGCGGAGGCAAAAAAAGAGCATTGCATTTCAGGCGGTGGGTGATTCCGGCCAGCGCTGCAGCCTGAAAACACTTCTCTCCCCGATTCCAAAAAGGGGGCGTGACACCGCTGCCGCCCGCCGCCCGAAACGCGATGCTTTGTTTTGATCTCCGCACACTACGTTTTTGTAATGGGGAGGAAAGTGATTGACTTGAGCGCACAAAGCCAAGGTATTGAAATAACTTGGGTCTTCTGGCACAAACTGCCCAGCAATTCAGCACACATCAGATTTCTCCAAAATGGAGTTCTTCCATAAGGCTTGATTGCAGCCCGTTTGCCTATATAATGTCTTGGCCACTCCTTTTCTGATAGATTAATGGAGAGCATGCCCAGCCCATATGGCATAAATTAAATAGATAAAGCTCTCCTCCCCCCCTCTCTTTTCCCCTGGCATGGCGAGATGAAGTGACAACTGACGGTTTGGGGTTTGAGATTCCCGCGTAGCTTTTAAAGATGTCAGCATTGCCAAAAAAACCTACTACATCAATGCTATTTGCTCGATTTAAATCTGGTGCCAGTGAATCTGCTAAGGGGTGATCCCCCCCAATTTGCACACCACACGAAGGCGAGGTGGGGAAAAGTGCCTTCTGTCACCTTCCCTTCTGCAGTGATTCAGTTGGAACCACAATCTCGTGCCCTGCAACTTCTCTTTCCACACAGTTGGACCCCCCATATTTGGAATCGGGGAGGAAAGTGTTTTCAGGCGGAAGTGCCACGATCCCCTCCCCGATTCAAAAAACAGAGCGTGCGGAGACCAAAAAAGAGCATCGCATTTTGGGCAGCGGGCGGCTCTGGTTGCATGCCCCATTTTTTGAATCGAGGAAGAAAGAGTTTTTGCATGGCAGTGCCAGCCAGAACTGCCCGCTGCCAGAAATGCAATGCTCTTTTTTGGTCTCCACACACTCCATTTTTGGAATCGAGGAGGGGATCGCAGCGCTGCCACCTGAAAATGCTTTCCTCCTTAGGCTGAGTGGTGAGCCACATTGCCTTATGCCTCCTGCACAGCGCCCACTTCGTCAACTGAGTCCCCACCTTCCCCAGGCCGCGAGGATCCCTGCCGCCTGGAACCGTGTGGAGGCTAAAAACCTCCAAAGGGTGGGGGCTGGCAGGTGGGTGGGGGCTACATTCGGAGTATAAGACGCATCCAGTTTTTGACCTTCTTTTGGGGAGTAAAAAGGTGCGTCTTATACTCCGAAAAATACGGTAGTCTTCAAATATCGAAAAGGAGGACATGTAGGAGGACACTGTTCGAGGGAGGACAGAACTTACAAAAGAAGGACTGTCCTCCCTAAAGGAGGACAGTTGGTCACCTTAATTGTCTGGTTGTGAGCAACGTGGGCAGATAGAGAGCCAAGCATGATGGTAAAAAAATGAAGATGGCCTCCACATGTAAAAAGGTGTGGGGCTTTGATCGCATAGTTACAGACATAATCTTGATTTTTTTTTAACACTCCCATTGTACATTTGTTTTTTTATGAAGAAATAAATGTGAAGAAATGTATTGTTTATAAATTGATAACTAATAATAAAACTGTATTACTACACTAGTCCCATTGTTATACTCTTTTTATTATTTCTATTTTTGCCTAGACTATTGATTTTCTACAATCTTAAATTTCTAATTGAAGTAAAGTTTTCAGTGCAAGTCTCTGTGACACTGGGATCAGAATTAAATGATGCATAATATATTTACCTTGTGCCCCTTTGCTCGTCTTTCTCCACGGGGTCCTTCTTCTCCCTCACACCTACAAAATATGCAGCAGCATTTTTGCTCAGCAATTTGGTCCTTGAAGAGAAGAAATTATTATTTTATCCTTAGAAAATTTGATTAGTTATAATTACTAATGAGTATTATTATTGTCACTTTTATATTAATTCTTAGAGAGGTCTGCATCCAAGACTTTCATCAAAATAACAAAAACAACATTTACCAATATATGTATGCAATTTAATGACACACATGAAAAGTTGCAGTATTTGCAGTTTTGCAAAGGCAAAGTTGCCTTTGTCAATTGCCCTCTCTTGCTCTCTTCTGTGGATGCCTCTTGTAATTATTTATTTATTTATTTATTTTGTTATTCTTATATGCCGCCCAACTCCCGAAGGACTCAGGGCAGCGTACAACAAAGGGAAATACAAGAATAAACAAAATTACAAAAATTTAAAAGCAGTACAAAATTTAAAAACAATATAAAAACAACAACATCCATTCAGCAACATACATACTTGGGGGGTAAGCTCGAATGAGTTAAGCTGTCCCCCCCACCTGCAGGAAGAGCCATGTCTTGATGGCCTTTCGGAAGGCCAGCAGAGTGGGGATGGTTCGGGTCTCTGGGGGGAGCTGGTTCCAGAGCACGGGGCCAGCCACAGAGAAGGCCCTCCCCCTGGGGCCTGCCAGCCGGCATTGCTTGGCCGACGGGATCCGGAGGAGGCCAACTCTGTGGGCCCTAACCGGTCGGAGGGAAGTATGCGGCAGAATGCGGTCCCGGAGATATCCTGGTCCTAAGCCATGAAGGGCTTTAAAGATGGTGATCAACACCTTGAATTGGACCCAGAGACCGATGGGCAACCAATGCAGCTGGCGGAGTATCGGTGTCACGTGGGTGTACCTTGGCACACCCACCACAGCACGCGCAGCCGCATTTTGCACCAGCTGAAGTCTCCGGATACTCTTCAAGGGTAGCCCCATGTAGAGCGCGTTGCAGTAGTCCAAACGCGAGGTGACAAGGGCATAAGTGACCGTGAGTAAAGCCTCCTTCTCCAAATATGGCCGCAGCTGGTGCACCAGGCGAACCTGTGCAAAGGCCCCCCTAGCCACAGCAGAAAGGTGACAGTCTAATTTTAGCTGTGGATCTAGGAGGACCCCCAAGTTGCGGACCTGGCCTGAGGGAGTCAGTTTCGCACCCTCGAAGACCAAGGAGGGACAGTTATCATGGTCCTTAGGAGGCATTATCCACAGCCACTCGGTCTTGTCGGGATTAAGTCTGAGTCTGTTCCTCCCCATCCAGATCTTAACGTCGTCCAGGCATCGGCACATTACATCAACTGCCTCACTGAAGTCAGACGTGGTGGTGATGTACAGCTGGGTGTCGTCAGCGTACTGATGGAAAGGCACCCCATGCCTGCGGATGATCTCACCCAACGGTTTCATGTAGATGTTAAACAGGATGGGCGAGAGAACCGACCCCTGAGGCACCCCACATGATAGGGGCCTTGGGGACGATCTCTGTCCTCCTGCCAACACCGACTGCATCCGATCGGCGAGATAAGAGGAGAACCACCGCAAAACGGTGCCTCCCACTCCCAACTCGCCGAGCCGATGCAGAAGGATACCATGGTCGATGGTATCGAAAGCCGCTGAGAGGTCAAGTAGCACCAGGATGGAGGAGTTCCCCCCATCCCGGGCCCGCCAGAGATCATCCACCAGAGCGACCAAGGCAGTTTCTGTACTATAGCCGCGCCTGAAACCCGACTGATAAGGATCTAGATGATCTGTTTCATCCAGGAGCTGCAGAAGCTGGGTCACCACCACCTTCTCCACAACTTTCCCTAGAAAAGGTAAGTTGGAGACTGGGCGGTAGTTTTTCAAATCGGCTGGATCCAGGGAAGGCTTCTTCAGGAGGGGTCGCACCACCGCAGCTTTTAATGACTGCGGTACGGATCCCTCCTGCAAAGAAGCGGTGACCACCGCCTGGATCCAGCCGCGTGCCACCTCCCTGCTGGCTGAGACCAGCCAGGAGGGGCACGGGTCCAATAAACAGGTGGAGGTACCCATCGCTCCCATAGCCCTGTCCACATCCTCGGGAGAAACAGGCCCAAACTCCTCCCATAATGGTGGACTAAGACTCGCCCCTGTCAACTCTATGGACTGCCCTGCCGGAGTCCAAATTTGACCGAATCTGAGCGACTTTATCCGACAGAAACTCAGCGAATTCCTCAGCTCTGCCTTGTAAGTGTTCCTCGCTCCCCCCTTTTGCAAGGAGGGAGCGAGTCACCCTAAACAAGGCGGCTGGACGAGAATCTGCGGACGCAATAAGAACGGAAAGATAAGATCGTCTTGCCGCCCTTATCGCCACTAAATAAGATCTGATGTAAATTCTTAATAGTGTTCGGTCAGACTCGGTCCTTTTGGCCCTCCAGTGGCGCTCCAGACGTCTCTTCTGGCGTTTCATCTCCCGGAGCTCCTCGGTAAACCAGGGAGCTTTCCGGGATCCACTGCCACGGAGAGGTCGCTTAGGCGCAATTCGGTCTAACGCCTCTGATGCTGCGGTGTTCCAGGCAGCCACCAGGGAATCAGCCAAGTTGTGTACCAGGGTTTCAGGTACTTCCCCAAGCTCCCTCTGGAATCCTTCCGGCTCCATTAGGCACCTGGGGCGGAACCACCTAGTCGGTCCCGCCTCCCTGCGAGGGAGGAATGGGGTTGTGAAATCCAGCCTCAGTAGGAAATGATCTGACCATGACAGTGGGGTGATGACTATATCCCTTATCTTCAGATCATCTCTCCACTGCCCCGAGAGAAACACTAGATCAAGCGTGTGACCACCCTCATGAGTCGGACCCTGAATTACTTGGGTCAGGTCCATGGTTGTCATGGAATCCATGAACTCCTGAGCAGCCCCAGAGGTTTCACCAGCAGATGGCAGGTTGAAGTCCCCCAGCACCATAAGCCTAGGGAACTCAACCGCCAAGCCGGCTACTGCCTCAAGCAGCTCAGGCAGGGCCTTACTTACGCAGCTGGGAGGCAGGTATGTTAGGAAAAGGCCCACCTGAACCCCTAAGTCCAACTTCAGAAGTCCAACAATCTCCGGGGCAGGGATCCTACGAGGATGCAGATTTCCACGCGTTATAATTGCCACTCCTCCCCCCCTTCCCTGGGGTCGAGAATGATGCTGCACCGAGAAACCAGCTGGGCATATCTCGGAGAGGGCTACTCCCCCCTCCTGTCCCAGCCAGGTCTCGGTAACGCACACCAGGTCTGCCCCCTCCTCTGTGATTAGATCACGTATCAGGGGGGCTTTGTTGATAATTGACCTGGCGTTAAGCAGCAGCATCCTGAGCCCAGGGCCCTGAGAACCCTGGTTGCCAGGTGTCCGGGTTGTGTTATATTATGCTATTCAGGAATAAAAAGGATCCTTTAAGTCTCAAAATCTATTGGTTTTATCTTATGAACTTACCATATACTGAAAGAGCCTCGTAGCAACATTTTCTGTGTCAATAGATAATTGAGTGTTATATCCAAATCCCTTTCCAAACTCAATATGCTGAAGTTGATCAATATATTTGGCTCCTTCCAGGGCGACAGTTATTAGTCCATCTAGTCCTATTTGAAACAGTGATTATTATCAATAACTTTTTAATATCTGCTTCTTTGGTTATTATAAATTATTCTTTTTTTCACATTCCTGTGAACAGTTGGGCACATATACCAAATATAAAGAGAGCAGAATAATTCAGATAGCTACACTTGCCCATTCATAATCTGGAATAAGAATTTCCAATCTTTTTTTCCCTGTGGTTGATATAGCAATGGAACTAATTTTTAGACATGCATAATTGTGACTTTTAAAAGGGGTAAATGTATAGAAAATTGCCTAGAAGCACATATAACTGAGGATGCTTGCATCCAAAATTCATATCATGTTGAATATTTGTTTAAAAAGAATCATAACAAATAGAGCGAATGAACTTAAATCTACCCGAATTTTCCTGAAAATAAGACCCACTCAGAAAACAAGCACTAGCCTGATTTTTTGGGGTGGGCCTAATATAAGCCTCACTCTGAAAATAAGTATGGGGGGATGGGCATGGCCAGCACAAGAGGCGGTGAGCGCGCAGAGCCTGATGGTGTCCAGCAGCTGCCGCAGCCTGCTGGGCCCTGGCCACAGCATAAACATCTGTAAGTTTGAGCATGGAGGCAGAGGCAGGGTGGGGGAGAAGACAGGCAATGTGGACATGCTGCATGGCTGCCTGACTCATGGGAGGCTTGCGGGAAGTTTGCATTGTGGCACCACCAGCAAGTGGGGGCAGAGGCATAGGGGAGGCAGGTGATCTCGATGTCCCCCATGAGTGCCTGCTAGGCACCTCTGCAGGCAAGCTGAGAGATGGTGGGACGGAGTGGGCAGCATGTTGAGATCACCTCTGCCTCCGCATGGCTCTGTTGTGCACTTTTCGCCCAGAGGGAGATGAAGCTTTGTATGTTTGCAAAGAGGACACTTTGAAATGGAGCTAATCGCTCAAACCATCCCTTTGCACACGAAGCTTTGAGTCTCCATCATTTCTCTGTCTGGGCGAAAACTGGTTGTCTATGAAGTGCTTAGGAATGGAGCAAATCAATCCATTATCAAGCACACCATAGGTGACCAAACACTTTTCACTCAGACAGAGAAATGACGGAGACTCAAAGCTTCATGTGCTTGCAAAGCGATGGTTTGAAACAGAGTGATTATCTCTGTTTCAAAGCGTCCCCTTTGCAAGCAGACAAAGCTTCATCTCACTCGGGGCAAAAAGTGTTTGGGCAGTTACCACCGGCTTTGCCCTCTCTGCTAAATTTGCGCGGGAATGAAGAGGCGAGATGTAGGAACAGTTCAGCACCTTTATTTTTCCTTAGCTGAGTGTAACACGAACTGCCGGCAGGCTTCAGGGAAGCCGCTTTTAATGGCTTCCCTGAAACTTGCTGGCCACTGACAGCAGTTCATTTCTCCCACCGCTTGATCAGCCAATCAGCAGCGGCCATGCAAATCTGTACTCCATACGACAGTATGTAACATCCCTCCCCTCTTAGTTTGTGCAAAGTCCAAACGGGACCCGATGTAGATCACGTAATCCCATAGGTACGCAGGCGCCTGACAGTCCTTCTGAGCCTGTGCAATTCAGTTCCTCAGGAGTCCTCAACTGGAGTGGACATGCCTGTTGCTGCTCCTCCATCTGCCATTGGAATAATCTGGAACTGGCAGTCAGGCGTGGCGGCTGAAGACTTGGCGCCTCCGCTCTCCGGTGGCTTCGCTGGATTCGTTGATAGGTAGGGCTTCGCGCTCCTCCTCCAGGGTTGAGAACAGGTCCGGTTGGTTCCTTGTAGGCAGGGTTCGGATCTCGTTGTCTTCCTTTGATTGCTTGCATTGTATGGTCTTCGGGACAGAGACTCTCGTTGTTCTTGTCTTGCAGCCGGAGTCTCTGGCTGTTGGGCTGTCTCCGGTTGGCAGAGCCAGGAATCTCCCAGTCTATTTCTTAGCTGGTCGATATGTCTCCGCCACACCCGTCCATCATCAAGCTTGACTTGGTAGGACTTTGGGTCAGTAACAGCTATCACAGTGATCATTTGGGGTCTCCTGTGAAGTTTTGTGCAAACACTAGCTCGCCTATGACTAGTGTTTGGGTTGGCCTCAGTGACCCCAGGGGTGTCTCTGGGTGATAATTTGGGTTCAAAGTGTCCAGTTGAGACCCCAATTTCTGTCCCATCAGCATTTCTGTGGGGCTCCGGTTAGTGGCCGTGCATGGCATGATGTGCTGGGCTAGCAGGAACTGGTCAATCCATTTTTGCCAGTTCCTGGGGCCCATTCTGGTCAGTCTCTTTGGTCATTCTCACCATTCTTTCTGCCCGGCCATTGCTAGCTGGACTGAATGGCGAGACAAGCACATGCCTTATTCTGAGGTAGTTCAGGAATGACTCCATGTTCTTGGCCATTAGTTGGGGTTCATTGTCTGACATGATGACATTGGGCAGGCCATGGGTCATGAATAATCTTCTGAGGGCTCTTATGGTGGCTTTTGTGGTGGCTGTGTGCATCCAGCCACTTGGAATAGGCGTCCACAACAATTAGAAATGTCTGGCCCACCATAGGTCCCGCAAAATCAATGTGGACCCTCGACCATGGTGCTTTTGGGATCTCCCATTGCAGTGAAGTGGTGCGCAGTGGAGTCGGCCTGGACTCTTGGCATGGCAGGCATATTACCACCCACTCAGTAATTTTGAACACCACAGATAGCTCCTTGCCAATGCTTTCATGTGCACTATCCCTGGGTGACCTATGTGTAGAGTTTCCATCACGCTTTTCCTAAGGCTCTTGGGTATTACAACTCACTCCACCCACAGTAGACACCCCTTCAGCACCGACAGTTCCATCTGTTTGCTTTTAAATGGTTTAAATTCTTCCCCTTTCTCTTCCTGTGGCCATCTCCTCAACACCCAGTTCATCACTTTGGACAAAACCTTGTCTTTCATTGTATGTTCTGCGATGTCTCGAGATGTGATGGGGCTGGTTTGTTCAATGTCGACCAGCAATAATTCGGCCACAGATGTGGGGCCTTCCACGAGGTCGGTTGTGGGGCAACGGCTGAAGGCGTCCATGTGTCTGATGCTCTTCCCTGGTGGGTGGGTCAGCTTGTAGCTGTATCCGGACAGAAAAATGGACCAGTGAGTCAATCTGGGTGACATGTATTGCGGTGTCTGTTGGTTGCCTGCCAGTAGTCCCAGTAGTGGTTTATGGTCCATCACTAGTTCGAATTTGTGGCCGTAGAGGTATTCATGGAAACGCTTGATGCCGGCCACTGCAGCAAGTGCTTCTTTGTCCAGTTGGCTGTAATTCTGCTCAGCTGGTGAAAGTGTTTTCAAGTAATATGTGATGGGGGCTTGAGATCCATTGGGAAATTGGTGGCTGAGGATGGCCCCTACTCCAAAAGGTGATGTGTCACATGTTAACAAAAGGGGGAGGGTCTCACTGTACTGCATGAGGACGCTGTTGGATGAGAGTAAGTCCTTTACAGCAGCAAATGCTTTGGCCTCTCTCTGTCTCCATGTCCACATGGCCATCTTCCCCAGGAGCTGGTGGAGGGGCTCAGCAACTGTTGCCTTCTGTTTTTTTAAAAATGGCATAGGAGTTGAATAAGCCCAGAAATGCTTGAAACTCTGCCTTGTTATTGGGGTTTGGTGCTTCTTTGATGGCTCTTATTTTGGCATCAGTGGGGTGAATGCCAGGAACCCAGGAACTCTAGTTGTGTGACCCCAGTTTTACATTTGTCGCATCTGGCCTTGAGGCCCATTGCTGGAATTGCTCTAGCACTTGCATAGCCTGGTCATCAGTTGGTCCTCTGATTCCCCCCAATATGAGGACATCATCAAAATAGGGCACCACCCCGGGAATGCTGTGTAGTAGTCATTCCATCACACTTTGGAGCAGTCTAGGGGCCAAGCTTACTCCAAATTGTAGGTGGGTGCACTTAAAAGCCCCCCTGTGAGTAACTATGATCTGGGCTTCTGTGGTGGCTGCGTCCACTGGCAACTGCTGGTATGCTTGGGCCAGATATAAATTGGCAAAAAATTTGCCATGTCCAAGAGAGTGCAATAGGTGTTGCCCAATGGGCATGGGGTAAGCATTTGGTTGTAGGGCTTTGTTAATGGTGCCCTTATAGTCCGCGCACACGCAAACTGAACCATCCAGCTTTATTGAGATGACGATGGGGGTCTCCCAGGTGGCATGATCAACTGGCTCTAATACTCCTTGGGTGATTAATTTATCTAGTTGCTCATCTACTTTTGGCTGAAGTGAAAAGGGAACTCTGTGGGGTTTTAATCGAATGGGTGTGACACTGGGGTCTAGGTTAAACAATATGGGTTTGCCCGTATATTTACCTAAACTCCTGTTGCTGGAAACTCCACCAGTAGCTTGTCCAGTTTGTCCCCTATTAGGTGATGCAAGCCGGTGATGCCAATGCCGAGAGGCTTGAGCCATTTATTCCCAGTAGTGTCGGTCTGTTCCCCTCGACGATGGTTAGGGGTAGCTTGCCTCTGAATTCTTTGAAACTCAGGGGTACTTCTATTCATCCTAGTACCCGGATGGGGTTCCCTTGGAAGTCATTGAGGCAGATGTGTTGCGGCTTTATGTGTTATTTGGTGATTGTCGGCAAGACATGCTTCAGAGTTCCCCAGGACATGATCGTGAATACGGAGCCGGTGTTGAGTTCCATATTACATGGGGTCCACTTGATGGCCATGGTGATGTTGAACTTGTCCCCTAGGCCAGAGTTTGAGTGACCCACAGTGGTATTGTAGATCCTCCGGTTGTCCTGGTATTGGTACTCGTCTCTGCGCTTCCCCCCTTGCCCCCTGATTGGTTCTGGCTTTGTCTCCTGGATCCCATGGTTGATCTGGGTGGGAATGGGGCAGATTGGTATAGGGATGGTTGCATGGCTCTGCAGGCCTCTGCAATATGGCCCCGCTTTTGGCAACGGTGACAAATGGCATCTTTAAATTTACATACTGCCCTGGCATGGCCCCCTAGGCACCCGGAACACCGGGGTTGCCTTGGTTCAAAGTCTCTGGGGCTCACCCATCTTTCTGGCTGGATGCGATACATGTGGTCTTCCTCGTCGGATTCTTCCTCACCTCCGGGACCTCAGTCATCCAATCAGTCTCTCGATGTGTGCGATGGACTCCACTGGTTCTCCAGATGTTGGCTGCAGAGTTGTCTGAGGATTCTGCTGCTCTAGCTTCCTCAACTATGTCTTTGAACGTCGCTCCCCTCCGTATCAGCAATTTCTTTTGTAGGTTGAGGTCCCTCATACCTAAAATAATTCTGTCCTTCATCATCTCTTCCGGGTTTATGAATTCGCACTTGGTTGCGATCTCCCGGTGCTTGGCTATGATGTCGTTAATGGATTCACCTTGGTGCCAATGATAGAACTAATTTCTGATTACCATTGGAGGGGTTGAGGGCGTGTAATGGTCTTTCAATGTGGTTTTCAAGGTTTTCCATGAAATGGACTCAATGTCCGCAGGTGCCACTAGGGTCTGTGCCATCTTGTATATCTGTGGCCCACAGTAGGTTAGGAAGAGAGCCGTCTTCCTGTTGTCTGGTAGATCCTGGAAATTGTTGGCCTCCAGGAACATACGAAAATGGCTCATGTAAGTTTTCCATTCTTCCATCTTTGGATCGAAGAATCAGGAGCTGGGTAGGTTGGAGTAGCCATTCTCAAGTTTGGCCGGAGCAGGTCGGTGCTTGCTTCTAAGATGGTCATGGATGCCACGAGGTGCCTTTGTCCTGTTGTTCTTCTTCAACCACCTTCGTTGCCAGTGTTAAATTTGCGCGGGAATGAAGAGGTGAGAGGTAGGAACAGTTCAGCACCTTTATTTCTCCTTAGCTGAGTGTACATGAACTGCCGGCAGGCTCCGGGCAAGCTGCTTTTAAGACCTTCCGTGAAACTTGCTGGCCACTGACAGCAGTTCATTTCTCCCACCACTTGATCAGCCAATCAGCGGTGGCCATGGAAATCCATATTCCATACGACAGTATGTAACACTCTCTGTCCCACTGTCCACTTGCCCACAGCCTCAATCGGGGCCAAACTCTTGGCATGCCCCAGCCTCCACCTGCCCTGCCAGGTGGGCAAAGAGCCCCTGTGAGGCTAGTAGCAGCATGGGCAGCTGCTTGGTGGCTAGCACACTGCCCACCATGGGCGAGAAGTGTCCCAGCAGCAGCTGGGCCAGCAGGCAGGGCGAGTGGAGGCTGAGGCTTGACCTGTTGCAGCCATGGGCAAGAAGACAGTGGGACGGACAGGGCAGAGTCAGCGGTAGCATCACCCCCCCGTGCTCGCCACCTCCTGCACTTTAAAAAAAGATCTCCCCCCCAAAAAAATAAGCCTGAGTGCTTATTTTCAAGCCCAAAAGAAAATAACACCCTATCTTATTTTCCAGGAAACACGGTATATGATATGACATAACATAGACACACAGACTGGATAACCGCAGTTGTTGAATCCTTCTAGTATGTTAAAAATTGTGTTGAAATTGTAACATCTTTTTGCTAGATAGATAGTACAAGAACAAGATCTTTTGCAATGCTATTCATCAGATGAAAATCCTTTATTAGAATTTGTTACTATTTTTTATTACTAAAGAATCACTTCACCTCTTGCCTTTAAATGTGAAACTATTTCTTCTTTCAACTTTTTAATTGAATATTTCTAGTTTCCTAAAATATTTTCTAGATAAGGTTATTTTTAGATTAAGCAAGGAAGGGTCTGCCCTTGAACTTGCAACCCTGAATTCCAACAAATAAGATTTTTGAAATAATAATGTAAATCATCTGTTTGAGCTAAAGTATTATATTTGATTTGCTGATTACCTTGTATTCTAAGTTCTTCAGATTTTTGTCCAAGTGCTATTATATTATCATCCAAGCCATCTGAGAAAAGAAGTAATACCTAAAAAAAAAAGGACAATGAGATTAAAATAGGGACCTACACCAAGGGAACCAAAACAAGAACTATATAGTATAATACAGATTCATTCATCAAATAATATGATGAGCTTTAAAGAGAAATGTATACATTTGGAGAAATGTAGATGCACTTAGATAAACCATCATTGACAAAGATTACAAGAAGACACATTTCTTCTGTTGAAAATTATTTAAAGAAAATATTGGAAATAGAAAAAGCATAATAGATAAGAAGAAATAATTATCAAACTAATGCACAGGCTGAGAATCTATAAAGCCATTTATAATCTTAAAGAGAGATATATCATTTGAAATAGCCATAAGTAGTCTTTGAATTAATTAAAAATGGAGATCAAATGTGAGCAAAATCTTTAATTAAAGGATTGTTCAAGAAAATTGATTGACATATAATATTTTCAGCCAATGGGGATTTCCTGCATTTTTAACATTGAGGGTACAAAAATACATATAGTCTCATGAATGAAGGCAAACATACGTGTCCCAGAATAATGTTGCAAATGAACTCTGGGTCGGTCACCAGGACTAGAGATTAGATTAGACTAGATCTGTAGTCCTTGTAACCGACCCAGATTCAATTTTGCAATATATATTCTTTTAACTCTTCATTATTTCACGATAGTAAAGTTTGCAGAAAACAAAAAAAATAATATTTTTTGTATAACATCATTTCATTTATCCTGTAAAACATAGATAAACTGAAATTATTAAAGGCTGTTACATAAATGTTCCAATTTTCTCAAAATGTTTTAATGCAAATGACTAGCTCAAGGATCATTCCAAACAAAATTTAATATACAATATATCAAAGTGATTATAATTCCTCATGCAATGCAATTTTAAGGAATTCATGCAATGCATTCATGCAATGCAATTTTAAGGAAGTGCAATATTATTAATTAAGGAAGCTTAAATTATACCAATTTAAACAATAAGTTGATATCTGATATAATAGTTTTAATAAAAAATGAATTACCGTGTTTCGATTTTCTATGTCAGTCACATTTTTAACTAAATTCCAAATAGCATCCAAGAAGTTGATGTTGAGATGAGATGGTCTGTTGACCACAACATTTCTGAGTTCTGTTACTATATTTGTGTCATCAACATGAAGTTTTCCCCAGAAAGGTTTATCTGTGTTTTCTACTGAAATAGTCACACTGAATTGTGCTTTTTTACCCTTAGAGCAACTTGTGCTGGTTAAAGATGTTAGGCTTTTTATAATATGAGGAAGATGAATCTCCAAATGTTGTTGCTTACTGAATAAATTGTTTCCTGGCTTCTGAGATGACATATCAAATCCAATAATAATATCAACAAAACATGCTGTTTAGATGAATACAAAGGCAAAATATCAGAAAATAACAAAAAAACAAATTTGCAGTTAAATTCAAGCAAATTGTGACAATATTTAACACTGTAATAGAATTGATTGCTTCTCATTTCTTGAGTGGTTATCTAGATAAGCATCTGTGGACAGGTTGTACATGTAAATTTAAACATACTATGACTTAAAAGATTTTGGCCATCATTATATTGAAACAGTATAAAAAGGTAAACCAAATGAGATGCTTTGAACTGAGCTACAGTACACATGTAACAAAAACATTTGATACCATCTGATCCTCCCTCCTTTCCTTAGACTATAGATATAAAATTAATATTAGGTTATATTAGTATAAATGGCAAGTCACCCCTATGGTCACATAATTTCCTAAACCATTGTTTGTTTTAATGATTTATTAATAAACCACATTTGCCCATGGTCCACACATCATAGTTTAATGCTGAGCTAACTAATCTTAAGCCAAATAAACTCCATTAGCATGTAATGTGAATCCAGCCATAGAAAATATCTACATAAATGTCTACATTATTTATCTTTAGTCTACTTTTCACAATATATGCTATATATATAGAGAGAGTTTTCTGTGTTCACTGAAGTTTTTTTCCCTTTCGGGAAGGGAGAATTCATACAAAATTTTGCATCTGCTATTTGGAGTATTCCTTTCAAAGAAAAGCTACTAAAAATGTTGCTGTGTTTTCTCTTAGAATACTGAGGTACAAAAGTTGCATGCAACTCATAAGCACTCTATATATGTTATAATTAAACACACTCAGCTGATAATTATATGTTAATCATACAAGTATATTTTTGAGAGTAATTAAAAATAGTAGATTTCTAGAACTTGGTTAATAAGCATGGTCAAAAACAGATCTAAAGAAATAATTAGAAATAATTATCTAAACTTTATAATCTGACCCACAAAGTTCCTTATATTTGATATCAGAGGAATGAAGTCTTTTCTGAAATATTTAATTTAATAGATTTATATGCCGCCCAACTCCCAAGGGACTCTGGGCGGCTGACAACATATCAAATACATTGTTGCATATAAAAACATATATAAAAATTAAAAATATAAAAATTAAAAAAAACATCTGACATTCATAACCGGGGGGGAGACCCAAATATAACCTGATTGGTCTCACTTTCACCCCGCCTGCCGGAAGAGCCAAGTTTTTATTGCTTTATGGAAGGCCAGCAGGGTGGGGATAGTCCTGATCTCTGGAGGAAGTTGGTTCCAAAGGGAGGGGGCTCCCACAGAGAAGGCTCTCCCCCTCGGCTCCGCCAACCGGCATTGCTTGGTCGATGGGACCTGGAGGAGACCAACTCTGTGGGACCTAACCGGTCATAGGGAGGTATGCGGCAGGATGTGGTCCCGAAGGTAACCTGGCCCTGAGCCATGTAGGGCTTTAAAGGTCAAAACCAACACCTTAAATTGGGTCCGGAGACTTATGGGCAGCCAATGCAGCTGGCGGAGAATAGGTGTTACGTGGGTGTATCTAGGCACACCCACCACAGCTCGCGCAGCTGCATTTTGCACCAATTGTAGTCTCCGGACACTCTTCAAGGGTAGCCCCATGTAGAGCCCGTTGCAGTAATCCAGCCAGGAGGTGATAAGGGTGTGAGTGACTGTGAGTAGAGCCTCCCTCTCCAAGTAGGGTCGCAATTGGTGCACCAGGCGAACCTGTGCAAAGGTCCTCCTAGCCACAGCTGAAAGATGTTGCTCCAATTTTAGCTGTGGATCTAGGAGGACACCCAAATTGCAAACCCGTTCTAAGGGAGTTAATTTCTCCCCCCCAAGAACCAAGGAGGGACAATTGACAGAATCCTTGGGAGGCAATATCCATAGCCACTTGGTCTTGTCAGGGTTGAGTTTTAGCCGGTTCATCCCCATCCAGACCCTAACATCGTCCAGGCAGCAGCCCATTACGTCCACAGCTTCCCTGAATTGAGATGGGGTGGAGATGTACAACTGGGTATCATCAGCATACTGCTGATACCTCACCCCGTGTCATCAGATGATCTCACCCAGCGGTTTCATGTAGATGTTAAACAGGATGGGTGAGAGGACCAAGCCCTGTGGCACCCCACAAAGTAGGGGCCTAGGGCTCGACCTCTGCCCCTCTGTCAACACCAACTGCATCCTATCAGAGAGATAGGAGGAGAACCACTGTAAAACAGTGCCGCCCACTCCCACCTCACCAAGACGATGCAGAAGGATACCATGGTCAATGGTATCGAAAGCTGCTGAGAGGTCAAGTAGCACCAGGATGGAGGAGTGACCACCATCCCGGGCTCGCCAGAGATCATCCATCACGGTGACCAAAGCCGTTTCCGTACTGTAGCCACGCCTGAAACCCGATTGAAAGGGATCCAGAAAATCAGTGTCATCCAACAGCTGGAGCGCCACCACTTTCTCTACACCCTTCCCCGTGAAGGGAAGGTTGGAGACCGGATGGAAGTTCTTTAAATCCGCTGGGTCCAGGGAAGGCTTCTTGAGGAGGGGCCTCACCACCGCAACTTTTAAGGGCTGCGGGACAGACCCCTCTCTCAAAGAAGCGTTGACCAATGCCTGGAGCCAGCCGTGTGAAACCTCCCTGGTGGCCGAAACCAGCCAGGAGGGACACGGGTCCAATAAACAAGTGGCAGAGCTCATCGCTCCTATGGCCTTGTCTACATCCTGAGGAGTCACCGGTTCAAACTTGTCCCATATAACAGGACTAAGGCCTGCCCCAGTCATCTCGGCCTGCACTGCCCAATCAGAGTCCAGGTCTGTCCGAATCTGAGTGACTTTGTCCGCCAGAAACCGAGAAAATTCCTCAGCTCTGCCCTGCAAGGGATCTAAGAAAGTACTTAACTGATAGAAGGGAAGATTTGTAGTTCAGGATTGAACTGTGGGGTTCTTGGTGCTCTTTGACCTTGGTTGTTTTCTTGCAGATATTTCTGTTAAGTTGGGGGTTTGAATGAAGAGGCAGGACTCCACCATAGTGACTTTAGCTCTTTATTCCGAGGCTTGGCAAAACATCTCTGCCGGCTGGCCAACAGCACCCTCTTTTAAATGGCTCTGTCAGGCAGCCCGGCCACTGACATCACTTTAATTTCCTGCTGCTCGAATGGACCAATGAGCTGCAGGCATGCTAATTCCTCTGTTTAACCCGGACCTGAGTGAAGCCTTTGCTCCAGGCTTCACTCACTATTTACATAGTTAACACCCCTCCCCTCTGGAATTGTATTAACCAATCAGCTAAGGATCAAAGCACGTAGTCACGCAGGTAGGTGGGGCATTGGTGGTGCGACCTGACCTGCACAGCTCAGTCGGACCAGCAGCGGCAGTCTGTGCAGTCAGGCTTGCTGCTGCTCCAGAGTCAGTGAATGGAATCACCTGGAACTTCTTTTGGGGTGTGGTTGACTCCGCCAGGGCCGACTCTTCTGGAGCTCTTCACTGGACATGTGGGCCTTCAGGTGTGTGTGTGCATGTTCTAAATTGGCTTTGAGAGTAGGTTTCTGTTTTGTTAGGAGGTAGGTTGGTTTCTATCTTCTGATTGTTTTAGGATAGATTTCTCTATTCTGCCCTGGAGTTGATCTATATGCCTCCTCCAAATCTTCCCGTCCTCTAGTTCTACTTGGTAGGACCGGGGACTGGTGATGACAATTACTTTAGCCCGGACCCAGGATCGGTCGCCTGCATAGTTGTGGGCATAGACTAGATCCCCTGTGTTAAATGACCGGGGTTGACTGGTCAACTTGAAGGGTGCCTCAGCATTGTAGTTTGGGTGTAGCCTGTCTAGTTGTGACCTTAGTTTGTGACCCATTAATAAATCTACCAGGCTCCGGTTTGTGGTTGCACTAGGGGTTATAATGCTGTGCTAACAGGAATTGGTCTATTTTGATTTACCAGTTCCCGGGGCCCATTCTAGCTAAAGCTTCTTTAGTGGACCGCACCATTCATTCTGTTTGACTATTACTGGCCAGATGAAAAGGCACGATCAGGGCATGTCGGATTCCCTGTTCTGCTAAAAATGATTAAAATTGTTTTGCTGTGAATTGTGCCCCATTGTCGGAGACCAGAACGTCTGGTAACCTGTGGGTGGTGAAAATTCTCCATAGCACCCTGATGGTTGCTTCAGCCGTTGTTGTCGTCATTGGGATTACCTCAAGCCATTTTGAATACGCATCCACAATGATTAAAAATGTTTGACCCTGGACCGGTCCTGCAAAATCAATGTGTATTCTCAACCATGGCCCTTTTGATTTCACCCATTCCCTTGTGGGTGCCTTGGGTGGTGCTGGTCTGGATTCCTGGCATGGTGCACAAGTTGCAAGTTGTTATGTCCCCATCCATGTTTGGTCACCAAACATAGCTCCTGGCCAATGCCTTCATTCTGACAATGCCAGGATGCCCCATATGTAATGCTTCTAATATTTGTTCCCTCAAATTATGTGGCAAAACCACTCGATCCCCCCACAACAGGCATCCCTTTTGAGCTGACACTCTTTTTTTGTTATAAATGGCTTGAATTCCTCCCCCATTGGCTCCTCTGGACATCTCCTCCACACCCAGTTAAGAACTTTTGACAAAGTTTTGTCTTTTGCCATTTTCCCCGCTATCTCGGTCTCTGTGACTGGGCTGGCTGCAAAGTTCTCGATGAGCAGGGCAGTTGTGATGAGGGTCAGGTCTTCAACGAGGTCTGGGAGAGGGCATCGGCTGAGGGCATCTGCATGACTTATATCTTTGCCTGGCTGGTATATTAGTCTATAGCTATATGCTGCCAAGAAAATTGTCCATCTAGTTATTCTAGGGGGACATTGTGGTTGGTGTGGGGCAGTCTCCTGCAATAATGCTGAGAAGTGGCTTGTGATCTGTAATGAGTTCAAAATCCCTTCAGTATAAGTATTCATGGAAACGCTTGACCCCCACTACAGCAGCCAGTGCTTCCTTGTCCAGCTGGATGTATTTATTTTCTGCGGTTGATAGCATTTTAGAATAAAATGCAATTGGAGCATCAGTCCCATCTGGCAGCTGAGGACAGCGCGGACCCCAAAAGGGGATGCATCACATGTCAATACAAAGGGAAGAGTCTTGTTATATTGGACCAGGACACTCTTGGATGACAATAAATTCTTAACAGTGGAGAAGGCAGCGGCTTCCTTTCATCCCCAGATCCAACTGGCATTCTTGTCTAGCAGCCAGTGTAAGGGTTCAGCAACTGTCACCTTCTGTGGCAGAAAAATACTTTAAAACTTTAAGAGGCTGAGAAAAGCCTGGAGTTCTGTTTGATTCTTATGTGAAGGGGCTTCCTTGATGGCTTTCATTTTGTTTGGGGTTGGATGAATGCCTGAGCCATCAATTAAATACCCCAGAAATTCAACTTGTGGCACTGGTATTTTGCATTTCTCTTTTTTAACTTTAAGTCCATCTTCTTGGAACCACCTCAATGTTTCTCTTAGCTGATGGATTAGTTCTTCTTGTCCCTGGACACAAGGACATCATCAAAGTATGATACTAACCCTGGAATGCCCTGTAGGCGGCACTCCATCATGCCGGAAAAGTCCTGGTGCCACACTCACCCCAAATTGTAACCGGTGGCATTTAAATGCCCCTCGGTGTGTCACAATAGTCTGTGCTTCTGCAGTGGCATCGTCCACTGGTAGTTGCTGATAGGCTTGTGCTAAATCAAGTTTTGTGAATCTTTTGCCTTTTCCTAGTGAGTGCAGTAGGTGTTGCACAACCGGTACTGGGTAGGCACTCTGTTGTAAGGCTTTATTTATGGTGCAATTATAGTCCATGCAGATGCGGATTGATCCATCTGGTTTAATTAGGGTGACTATTGGGGTCTCCCACTTAGTGTGATCCACCGGCTCCAAAATCCCCTGGGCAATTAGCTTGTCTAATTGACTGTCTATTTTGGGTTGGAGACCAAAGGGTGCCCTCCTTGCCTTCATTCAGATGGGAACTACATTTGGGTCTAGATGGAAAGAGATGGGTTTCCCCATGTACTTGCCCAAGCTTCCATCAAAGATGTCTGCAAATTCCTTCATCAGATCCTCGATGCTGTTGTCTTGGACTGTGTGGATGCCTGTCACTCTTAAACCCAGAGACTCAAACCACTCCAGTCCCAGCAAGCTTGGCAGGTTTTTGTCTACAATGGTCATCTGCAGCTGACCGATGAACTTTTTAAATGTGACTTGAAAGTATCTGCTCCCTAGTTTTGCCTCGCGGAGTTTGCTCAGCACTGCCCTCACCAATTTAACATGTTCAGCCTCGGTTTCTGAGTATAATAGAATATCATCTAAATAAACGAGAACCCCTTTGTATAAGTGTTCACGTAACACATCGTTGATTAATTGCATAAACACTGCAGGTGCCCCTTGTAGCCCAAAAGGGAGCACTTTGAATTGGTAGCATCCCAGGGGTGTGTTGAATGCCGTTTTCCATTCATCCCCCTCCTTAATCCTGATTTGGTAGTATGCCTCCCTGATGTCTAGTTTGGAGAAAATTTTCCCTTTTTTGAGGTGGGCCAGCATATCTTTCATCAGGGGGACGGGATACATGTTTTCAACACTTATCGAGTTTAGGTTTCTGAAGTCGACACATAAGCGTTTTGTGCCATCTTTCTTCTCTCTAAATAACACTGGGGCTGCTATCTTTGGTCTGGCTGGTTCAATGAAACCCCTTGCTAGGTTTTTCTCAATGAAAGCACTCAGCTTTTCTAACTCCCCCGGTGACATGCTATACATTTTTGGTTTAGGTAGTTTAGCCCCAGGTAAGATTTCTATTGCGCAGTCGGATGCGCAATGCGGGGGAAGTTCATCTGACGCTGCCTCGCTAAAGACTTCTGCCAGGTCTTTGTATTCCTTGGGTATGCCGTCTGTTGCCACACTATGACCAGGCATGGCTGTTTCCCTGCGTTCAGCCCCTTCAATTTCTATCTGTGGGTCCTCCGCAGTAGTCACGTGCATTTGGAATTTTATGGTGCCTTGCTCCCAATTTATTTTTGGATTCCACTTTTTTAGCCATGCGAGTCCCAAGACTAGTGGCCATTCCATGCCAGGTGCTACTATAAACGTAAGTTTCTCTTCGTGATTATCAATGCCTATTTTCAGGGGTTCCGTGGCAAAAGCAGCCGGCTCTCCCCCTGCTATTGACCCATCCAATTGGCAAAACGCGATGGGATTTCTCAGCTTTCTCACTGTGATTCCCAGTTCCCTGATTAGGGTTGGGCTGATTAAGCAACGGGTGCACCCTGAGTCTACTAATGCGGAGATATTTTTCCCTCCTCTTGGTTAGGGATAAATAGTCTGAGAGGGAGGGTGAGCGGTTCAATTGGTTTGCTTACCAGTGGTTCATCCTCCGGATCGCTCTCGAACGATGCTGGATCTTCCCTTCGAAATGCCGGGGTGTTGTCTCCAGCGGGAGGAGGGGGTGGTGGTCCCACCATCTCGCTGCTCCTCAGGGCTGTTTCCCTCCTCCGCTGGATGGGTCTCGTTGGTCTCTCCCCCGTTTGGCGTTCGGGTTTCCGGGTGGGTGTTTGGGGCCAGCATTCGGGTGCTCGGTGTCCCTCCTTCCCGCACTTGTAACAGATTGGAGGTTTAGGGGGAAAGCCCTGTTGCCTTCTGAAGGGTTCTTTCCTCCATTGGGGTGGGGGTTTCTTCAATGCTCTCCCCGTATGGTACTGATTCCTAGCCATATCAATCTCCGCTTCTTCAGCGGTGAGGTACCACTCATGCAGATGATTCGGTGCACCCCTAGCCACGCAGGCATTATACAGATCGTCACTCAGTCCATCCTTAAAACAGCTTACCAGGATGTCTTCTGGCCAGTTTAGCCGACATGCGAGGTCCCGGAATTCTTCAGTGTACTCCGCCACTGGTCGTCATCCCTGTTTCACCACCTTAATACGATCGCGTGCTTTGCGGTCCGCCAGCGGGTCCTCGAACCGTCGTCGTAGGGCTGTCATGAATTGGTTGAAGTTGCGCAGTTCGGGTGCAGCGTCGTTATGTAGGGTCACCATCCATCTGGCTGCGGCTCCTTCCAGGGCTAAGGTAACTGCTCGCACCCGGGATCCCTGGGTTTGGAACTCATGTCCATATTCTTGCATATAGGTGAGCACATGTGCTACGAAAAATCCCAATTGTTGCGGGTCCCCATCAAATTTCACTCCCAGGGGGGGAGTTTTCCTTTCTAGCTGTGGAGTTTGGAGTTGGTTAGGAAGGGGTGCCGCTGCGTGTGCTGTCCTGGGGGGGTTTGTTGGGTCCCCTGCCGCGTCCTCCATCTGCATGCCGGCTTCCCAGAGGTTGTTGCCCCCCCCAGTCTCCTCAGCAGTTGCTATGCTCCCAGCGCTCATTATTCGTCGTTCTGATGTTGAGATTTTCCAATGTTTCCATCACCAGCTGGGACAGGTATCTCTTCAACCGCCCCTCCCTTAGAGGTGCTTCGGTGGGCTCCTCCTGATCCATGGCAGCTTCTAGCTCCAATTCCCAACGGGGCTTCCAATCCCTCCGATTAAGGGTGACTCCTCTGGTTCTGCCATCCCAGCTGTCTTTTTTTCCAATGCCGATAGACCAGCGAGGCTTCTCAGAGGTCTCAAAATCTCCCTCAGCCTCTTTGCTGGGGAGTGCGGAACAGGCTTCCGCCCGGGGGGTGATTGGTGTCTCCCCCCAGCATTCAATTTCTTCCTGCTCCCGGTTTTTTTCAGCCATGATTGCCCGGTCCCCTCAGTAGAGCGAAGTTACTCTCTGGGTTGACCGATTTTGCAGACCTTGCTTTCTGTAAGGTATGTCTTTCCAGCCACAATCAAGGAATGAACTTTTGAGTCAAGCAAAGGCTTTCAAAAGGATTTCCTTTATTTGCATCTGTAAACATCCATTCAATTCAAAGCAAGGTCTAAATGCCTTCAGGCAAGACAAGTCTTTAACCTTAATAACCCACCCCATTCAGCATAATCAATCCACAAATGTTTGGCAGATGGTTACGTTTCCCAGCCTCTCTCTTCCGTTCAATTACCTCTCATAAAACCTTATCTTAAGATGAAGAGGCTCCCAGGTGTCTGGGATCCGGATATGTTATACCCTTTTGATCAAACAGAGCCAAGACCCCCTTCTCCTTCTGAATGGCAGAGTCTGGACTCTGACAGGTTTCAGCTATTTCTTTTCCAGTCCCGGGACTGCTTTTTTATGGTATTCCAGGACACAATGGTCAGGGATGACCCATCTCTATATCACATGGGGACCCCTCAATGAGGACTGTGATCTGGATTTTTTTTTAGTTGGGACGCTAATTGTCCTATGGTAGTTTGGTGTGTTCCTTTGGTGTTCGCGGCTCGGGTCTCCCTGCGGCTGTTTTTTGGGTTTTGCCATTTCCTGAATTCAGGTTGCCCATTTATTTATTTATTTATTTATATTATATTATTTATTTATTTCTATTTGTATGCCTCCCAACTCCCAGGGCACTCTGGCTGCCTCACTGTCTGCCATTGTCAGTACCTGGCTGGTTGGTTGTATCGACAAGCTTTTGCGATGTGATCTCTTCTCTCTCATCTTTGGCAGATTGTATCCAGGAATCAGCAGCTTGCTCTGGGATGGTTTTGGGATAGTGCTTCAGCCATATCGATGACTTCAGGTCCTCAACAGCTCAGGAAAAGTGCTTTTTTCCTCTTATCCATTAGCTCCAGTAGATTGTTGGCTTCTAGGAAACACTGGAATTGGAACATATATTTACCCCAGCTCTCCTTAGCTGGGTTAAATGGGGGTGGTGGGGTGTGCGTGGTCATCTTGGGTGCTGATACACCGTTTCAGCTTCTGCAGTGATGGCTGATGCCATGTGGATGCCCAGCTCCGTTCTGTTGTCCTTTGTTCTCTTCAAAATCCCATCTTTGTCGCCAGTGTTAAGTTGGGGGTTTGAATGAAGAGGCAGGACTCCAGCATAGTGACTTCAGCTCTTTATTGTGAGGCTTGGCAAAACATTTCTGCCAGCTGGCCAACAGCACCCTCTTTTAAAGGGCTCTGTCAGGCAGCCCGGCCACTGACATCGCTTTAATTTCCTGCCACTCGAATGGACCAATGAGCGGTGGGCATGCTAATTCCTCTGTTTAACCCGGACCTGAGTGAAGCCTTTGCTCCAGGCTTCACTCCCTATTTACATGTTTAACAATTTCATTATCAAACTGGGTAACATTATCAATGCTAATGATGTTATTGAGTTTAGTAATGAAATATCTGCAAGAAAAAAACAAGCTCAGAGGTTCCAAGCAACCACACTCAACTTTTACTTAAATATTTTTAATAGATTTTTGTCCTTATTTATATTCCACAACTAATTTCTCAATAGTTTGTGAATTTTACTTCAGTTTAATGCTGGCATGTTATTTTTACTTTAGTAAGATGGTTTTAAAATTTATCCCTATCTATTAGCTTTAAAGCACTCTCAAATCACATGCCAGAACCAAACAATGGAATATAATTAGCTTGACTATAATAGGAAAACGATTAGAATATAAATAATATATTCACTAAAACACTGAAAAAAATGCACAGATGATCTTATCTATTTAGTTACATTAGGCATTAGAAATGTTTATGAGTGCTTAATGAAATTTTTACTTCTTAACAAGATCTTTTTGCTTTATTCACTCTTTCATTCTGCAGCCTGGAATGTTTTGAAAAGAATATTAGAAAAGGACAAGGTCCTTTTTGCAGGCAGAAGTTTAATCAAATAGATTTCTGGATTTTGTCCAAAAAACCAAATAACAAAAGAGATGCTATTTGACAAGAAACAAATTCTAGCAACTAAAATCTATTATTATGCAAGCAACCAAGCATTTATTTTAATTGAAAGGAACTTACTTGCTTCAGTAGTCTGTTTACAAATTTCCTTATTTACATGATTTACAAGAGTGTTAAGAGCACTGTAATCGTGAACCTTATATTTTCTGCTTGGGGAATTGGTAATCTGCAGAAGGTTTGAATCAGTCACATTTCCTACTGCAACTGCATAGATTTCCACACCTTCATCTCTCAGATCTTTTGCTGCTTGAGGAAACTCATCATCTGATTTTCCATCAGTGAATATGAGCAACTTTTGGTTAACACTTCGAGCTACTCTTTGTTTGCTGGTCTTGAAAAAGGTTTTGACTTCTCTGAGGGCACGTCCAATCAATGTGGAGCCCCCTGTGATCAGTGACATGTTAGTGATTTTACTATACAGTTCTGGTAGATTTTGATAAGCACCCAGCTGGAATACTTCTTGAAGCATATTACTGAATTGGGCCATGCCAACTAGAATATTGTCTTTATTTATAATTGACTTAAGTAAATTTATCACAAAATCCTTCACACCCTTCAGTTCTTTGTCAGGGATACTTCTGGAATCAGCTAGGATAACAAGTTCTGCTTCAATATCACATTCTGCAAAAAGGAATCAAATAAAAAAACATGATATACTGTTTTAGTAATGCACCAAAAGAGCAATAGGAACCACATAGGACAGGTTAGAGAGAATATGAATTCCAGTTTGCACAAGTCTGTTATTTAAAAAAAAAAAGGCCAGCCAGTGGATCACCTTAAGAATCTGTAAGCCTGCAGAATTTTGCTCATGCTGTAGCAGCTCCTTTTGATTTTTCTTGGCTCTATCTAGCATATACAGTATCATGTCGTTTTATAATCAGTATATAGTAGCTGTCCCTCTTGTTTTTTATTTACTTGAAACTAAGTACGTCGCTGATCTATCTGAATTAAGACTACATTTTTCATTGCCAAAGATTCATTTTCACCTTTTTTGAGAAGAAGGAAACGTTTGCAAGCTTCCTATTGTCCTGATCTTCAAGTAAGTAAAATATAGATGAGATCAACATGTTGCATAGTAATATATGGCAATAGGGTAAAGCAGATGTCAAACTGTTACATGTCTTTGACAATTATAGAAACATTTGAATTGCCTTCATCTCAATAGCCTTTAAGTTTAAGGCCCCATTTGTCTGCTGTCAGCCATTTATTTTATGGATAAATATAGAAATCTAATGCATTCTAAACACAGCTGCCATTGAACATGACATGGAAGTTACAATTCGTCCAGAATGTAGGGACAAATGGAGCGTTGGGTGTTCCTAGACTCACCTATAAGCTGCAATGCTTATAGGTGAGTCTTTCTTCTGGGTACAAGTCAAAGTGCTGGTTATTACCTTTAAAGCCCTACATGGAATGGTTATCTGCAGGACCGCCTTTCTCTGCCCAGAGTGGATAGGATCCCTTCCCTTAAATACTGAAATATTGTGGGGACTTGGAAACATGCCTTTTCTACGCAGGCCTTGCCCCATGGAATACCCCCCCCCCCGAGATCCAACAGGCACTATCCCTCTATATTTCCAGATAGCACTTAAATCCTGGCTCTTTCCCTAGGCAATGGGTCAGGGTGAGGCCAGGATAGAATGAGAATGTGGGTGCATTAGAGAAGTAAAGCTACAGTGCCAGGCTTTTCTGTTTTATTTTTATTGTGTTGGTTTCATACTGTTTATATACTGTTTATACTGTTTTATTGGTTGTAAGCCACTCAGAGTTGTGTTAAGATGGGCAGCTATATAAATGATTTAAGTTAAATAAATCAATAAATACATTTTTGTAACAATAATATACAGATATAAAGAATTAATGCATGATGCCAATACTTAACCTTTTGTCACAATATATAAATGTAGTGGGCACTGGGCTAAATCCATTTGTTCAGTAGCAGGATTTGGGACATTTTGCATCAAAGTCTCTAACATTAATGAAATTAAAAGTAGCATCTTGGATAAAAGTTTGGGGATTGACTAGACACATTGGAGTTGGCAAGCTTAAAATATCACATCATGCATGACTTAGCCCAATATTTTGTGTGTGTGCGTGTGTGTGCGTGTGTGCGTGTGCGCGCATATGCATGCATGCCTTTGAGTCAGTGTTGACACCTGGCAATTGCCTGGACAAATTCCTAGTGTTTCCTTGGCAAATTTTTCAGAAATGATTTATCATTGCCTCCTTTCTAGGACTGAGAAAAAATGACTAGCTCAGGATCACCTAGCTGGCTTTGTGCCTAAGAACAGGACCAAAATTCATAGTCTGGTGCCTTAAACACTATATCAAACTGGTTCCCTTAACCAATATCTTGCAATATCTTATTACTCCATATTGTATGTACATACCTTGAGTGGTTCATAATAATAATAAAAGTGGGATATAAGCAAACAAATGAATACACTACAAATATTAGATTGCTATTCACTTAATCTTGGGGGGAAAGCATCACATATAATAGGAAAAAAATAGGAAATATGTTACCTGGTCTTGAATCAATGCATAATTGATTTGACAGGTTTGTGGTTATGTTTTTTAGTCCCTCAAATGATGGCATGTAGAACCAGTAGTCTTTTGATCCAGCCATAATTTCAAGTTCCTCTTGATTTGCACCTTTTATTCCAATGGCATAAATAATAATTCCTTTCTTTCTGAGTTCATTTGAAGTGCTATTCAGTATTGCCCTATCATGAGATTCTCCATCAGTTATGACCATAAGAATTTGAGGGACACCTTGGTGTATGCGGCTGCCATTTTCTTTAGTTAAAAGACATTTTGAGAGCTGAAGAGCCTTTGCTGTGTATGTTTCTCCTGTTAAAAGTGTGTTGTTCTGAATAAATTTAATGATATCTGATCTTTTACTGTAAGTATTCAGCTTGAACATAATTTCTGGATTATTGGAATACTTTACTGCTCCAAACTGAACATGATCTTTACCTACATCAGACTTATTTACAATGGCAATTATGAAGTTATTCATGAGAGTGTAGTTAGTTTCACCAATACTGCTAGAACTATCAATTACAAAAACCAGATCTAAACGGTTTATCCTTTTGCACTCTGGAAAGCAAACAAGAAAAGATAAAGGCATTATTTACAAAAAATTCATATTGCCATATATCTTTACTCCTACATTCATATTCCTTTACAAACAAAAAGTGTATGAATTTTCATTAATGCTATATTTATTATAAATAGATTACCTTGCTGATGTGCTACGGTAATGTTTCATTTATTTGAAAAAAATCTAATTGTTTAATAATTAAAGTTAACACACAGTTCTACATGCATTTTTACTGAAATGGTTAAGATAAATATCATCTGAAAGTTTCTCACTGATTTATTTATTTATTTTTTATTTATTTTGGTGGATTTCTATGCCGCCCAATCCCTAGGGACTCAGGGCGGCTCACAGCATGTAGATCCAATACAAAATAAAAGTTCATTAAAATATATAACAATACACAATGCAATGGTTAAAAATACAGAAAATACAAAAGTTAAAAGAGTATCTCATTCACCCCGCCTGCCGGAAGAGCCAGGTCTTTATTGCTTTCCGGAAGGCCAGTAGGGTGGGGATGGTCCTGATCTCTGGAGGAAGTTGGTTCCACAGGGAGGGAGCTCCCACAGAGAAGGCCCTCCCCCTAGGTCCCGCCAGCCGACATTGTTTGGTCGACGGGACCTGGAGGAGGCCGACTCTGTGGGCTCTGACCGGTCGTAGGGAGGTATGCGGCAGGATGCGGTCCTGAAGATAACCTGGCCCTGAGCCATGTAGGGCTTTAAAGGTAATGACCAACACCTTAAATTGGATCCGGAGACTAATGGGCAACCAATGCAGCTGGCGGAGGATAGGTGTTACGTGGGTGCATCTAGGTACACCCACCACAGCTCGCGCAGCTGCATTTTGCACCAATTGCAGTCGCCAGACACTCTTCAAGGGTAGCCCCATGTAGAGCGCATTGCAGTAATCCAGCCGTGATGTGATAAGGGCATGAGTGACTGTAAGAAGTGCCTCCTTCTCCAAGTAGGGTCGCAATTGGTGCACAAGACGTACTTGTGCAAAGGTCCCCCTAGCCACAGCTGAAACATGTTGTTCCAATTTTAGCTGTGGATCTAGGAGGACACCCAAATTGCGAACCCGTTCTGAGGGGGCTAATTTCTCCCCCCCAAGAATCAAGGAGGAACAGTTGGTTGAGTCCTTAGGAGGCAATATCCACAGCCACTCAGTCTTGTCAGGGTTAAGCTTTAGCCGGTTCTTCCCCATCCAGACCCTAACATCGGCCAGGCAGTGGTCCATTATGTCTACGGCTTCCCCAAATTGAGACGGGGTGGAGATGTACAACTGGGTATCATCAGCATATTGCTGATACCTCACCCCGTGTCATCGGATGATCTCACCCAGCGGCTTCATGTAGATATTAAACAGGATGGGCAAGAGGACCGAACCCTGTGGCACCCCACATAGTAGGGGCCTAGGGCTCGACCTCTGCCCCCCTGTCAACACCGATTGCGTCCTGTCAGAGAGGAAGGAGGAGAACCACTGCAGAACAGTGCCACCCACCCCCACCTCTCCGAGACGACGCAGAAGATACCATGGTCAATGGTATCGAAGGCCGCTGAGAGGTCAGGTAGCACCAGGATAGAGGAATGACCCCCATCCCAGGCTCGCCAGAGATCATCCATCAGGGTGACCAAAGCCGTTTCCGTACTGTAACCGCGCCTGAAGCCCGATTGAAAGGGATCCAGAAAATCAGTGTCATCCAACAGTCGTAGGAGCTGGAGTGCCACCACTTTCTCAACAACCTTCCCCGCAAAGGGAAGGTTGGAGACTGGACGGAAGTTCTTTAAATCCGCCGGGTCCAGGGAAGGCTTCTTGAGGAGGGGCCTCACCACCGCAGCTTTTAAGGGCTGCGGGATGGACCCCTCTCTCAAAGAAGCGTTGACCAACGCCTGGAGCCAGCCGCGTGAAACCTCCCTGGTGGCTGAAACCAACCAGGAAGGACACGGGTCCAATAAACAAGTGGCGGAGCTCATAGCTCCTATGGCCTTGTCCACATCCTCAGGAGTCACCGGTTCAAACCTTTCCCATATAACCGGACTAAGACCTGCCCCAGTCATCTCGGCCTGTACTGCCCAATCGGAGTCCAGGTCTGTCCGAATCTGAGTGACTTTATCCGCCAGAAACCGAGAAAATTCCTCAGCTCTACCCTGCAAGGGGTCTCCGCCTTCCTCCTTGGCCAGAAGGGTGCGGGTCACCCTAAACAGGGCGGCTGGGCGGGAGTCAGCGGACGCAATAAGAGCGGAAAAATGCGAACATTTTGCCGCCCTTATCGCCACTAAGTAAGACTTAATGAAAGTTCTTAAAAGTGTCCGGTCAGACTCAGCTTTACTAGATCTCCATTGTCGCTCTAGGCGTCTCTTGTGGCGCTTCATCTCCCGGAGTTCCTCGGTAAACCAAGGAGCCCTCCTGGATCCACTTCCACGGAGAGGCCGCAAAGGTGCAATCCGGTCCAGAGCCCTCGCTGCCGCCTGATTCCAGGCGGCAACCAGGGATTCGGACGAACTGTGTACCAGGGATTCAGGTATCTCCCCAAGTTCCCTCTGGAATCCGTCGGGTTCCATTAGGCACCTGGGGCGGAACCACTTAGTCGGTCCCGCCTCCTTGCGGTGGAGGCGTGGTGCCATGAAATCCAACCTCAGAAGGAAATGATCTGACCACGACAAGGGTACTGTGACTAAACCCCTTAGCCCCAGATCATCTCTCCACTGCCCCGAGAGAAACACAAGGTCAAGCGTGTGACCACCCTCATGAGTCGGACCCTGAACTACTTGGGTCAGGTCCATGGTTGTCATGGAAGCCATGAACTCCTGGACTGCCCCCGAGGCTTCGCCGGGCGATGGCAGGTTGAAATCCCCCAGCACCATCAACCTGGGGAACTCAACCGCCAGCCCTGCAACCGCCTCGAGCAGAACAGGCAGGGCCTTTGTAACGCAGCTAGGAGGCAGGTACGTTAACAAAAGGCCCACCTGAACCCCTAAGTCCAACTTCAGAAGGAGCATCTCACACCCAACAATCTCTGGGGCAGGGCTCCTTCAAGGACACAGATTCTGGCGAGGTATAATAGCCACTCCTCCACCCCTTCCCTGGGGTCGCGGCTGATGCTGAACCGAGAACCCGTCCGGGCATATTTCCGAAAGGGGCACCCCCCCTTCCTGGCCCAGCCAGGTCTCGGTTATACACGCCAGGTCCGCCCCCTCTTCCAGGATTAAATCCCGAATGAGGGGGGCCTTGTTGGTAATCGATCTGGCATTTAATAGCAGCAGCTTGAGCCCAGGGCCCTGACATCCCTGGTTACCAGGCACTCGGGTTGAGCTAGGTGGAACCAAATCAGAGGGGCCAGAACATGGAATCGCTTGCAAACAGCGAATCCTTGTTCCCCGAGAGCGGCCTACCCCTCTGCTCCCGGCATACCTGCCTCTCCCCATTATGACCGTAATATTCTCACTCCCTGTCTCCCCAGAGATCCCCCTCCCCCCCCACTGGTCCCCCATTCTCCCGGCAGGCCATACGTACCATTCATACTGAGCCTGGGGGTGGGCCAGAACCCCCCTCCGCTTCTGTTTCCACACTCAGCAGAGGGGGGCCGGGTCCAACCACCCAGCTCACTCATGTATACATATTCTCAACCACCAAACATTTATTCATCCCATTCATCCATAAACATGCTCACAGATACTCTCCCCCGGGGTCGAGGTTATTAAAGTGCTGTGCAGAGAGGAGAGGCAAAAAGGGGGTTCTCAAGATAGCAAAAATGTTCTCAGTTAAAATTCGTCGAGGAAGGGGCACACCTCCAGTCCTTAAGGCAACCCTAAGTCTATCGATCTTCATAGCAAGTGTGGGCACTGGAGATTTGGTTTGAAATAGCTTTGAAAAAGTTATTTCCTTATGATTGGAATGAATGTGCACAACCTGTAGCAATATTTTTATCACATTTTCTTCAATTCTATTTTTTTAAGAAATCAGTATCCAGACTAGGGATAATTGGAAAATTCTGTTCTATTGTTATATGTTATCAATCAATTTTTTGATACACTTTAAAAATTAAATGTTAAATTAACTGAGTTTCCATTTTTTATTATTTTATTATAAGAATGGCAATGAACATTTGTATCACAACATCATGGTAAAGAAGAGTTTTAAACTGTGAATAGCATTTGCTATTATGAGCACAGAGGACATTACTAAGATTAAGTAATAGGAGAGCTTGTACCAACTGCTACATTGTACCCTAATCCAGTACCTTTGCCCCATCATTGCTTTTTCTTAGGAAGAGGACAAGGCTAACTGATCTTCCCTGCCTTATAAAAAAAACCCATACAGATTTGTTCCCTAAAATATTAAGCAGGATTTGTTTTAATCCATTTTTAATCTATAATTTCCCAAAAAGTTAAAATAACTCAGTAGTGTTCATTTTAAATTATTTAATATATTATGGCCTTTTTTTAATTCGGGAAATACTGTAATCCCCTAAACATTCTTAATAGAAGTTTTGGTTCCATGTAAATTCATATCTGGCTGAATCTATTCTTCTAATTATTGATTCACAATCTAATCCAAAGAGAAGGTAAATAAAAGTTGTCTTTACCTGTTCACTTAGGGACTGCAATACTGCATGATAATTGTCAAATGGTGGATAAACTGTCTAATATGGAGAGGGAAAAGCTTGTGAAAGCCATATACAACCAGGGATGTCATAATCCTTGGCTCAAGTATCTCTGAACAGTTATGCTATTTCACCTCTCATTCTGTTATTGCATATTTTATATGGCACTAACAGTGACCTGTCAATCAAATGTTTAATGTTGTCAAAGACCATCATATGGAAAGTGAAGTACAATCAATTAAAAAGTATAGAAAACACATCAAAGTCATATTTGTGTATGTACCGTATTTTTCGGAGTATAAGACACACCGAAGTATAAGATGCACCTTAGTTTTGGGGGAGGAAAACAAGAAAAAAAGGCCTCTGCCTCCCAGCAATTTGCCAAACAGCAAACAGCACAGATGATATACACTGTTTGCTGTGTATTTCTGTGCATGTGTGCCTGACCCATAGAAATGGCAAAGAATTGGAGAAATGTACATTATGGCAGTATATTAATCCCAGAAAGTTTTCTTAAATGTAATCACACTAACTCCTCCCAATTATTTAAATAGATCCACTCCAAACATGACTAAGTCAGGGTTTAATTCAGTTGTCTTATTTTAATACTAATACTTAATACTAAAACATGACATTTCAGATTATACTTTTACAGATCTTTAAAATTGATGTGGCTTTCTGGAAGGCTTTCTGCTATTTAAAAGAAGATACAATAGCACTGGGCCTCTTCAGAGCAAGCATTTATTTTAAAAAGCTTCTTCATTTTGTTAAGTTGTCTAGAACAATAATAAAGCAGTCTTTAAAAAATAAGTCTTATAATTTGAACACTCTACAAACATTTAACAAAATAACATATTAACAGAATCTGCCTCTACCTAGGATAGAACTCACAATCTCCTGACTGTGAGGCAAGAGCTCTTTCCTCTAGGCTACAATAGCTATAGCTTACTGTCTTGCAATTTCAGCAATGTAACATTGCCAGCAGTTTATCTCCCAGCATTTTGTCTCATTATAGCCACCGTAGTTAGTTTCATTTTACCACGTGGCTTTCAAGCCTCTGTCAGCTGTAGATCGGGAGGCAAGTAATCTTTTAGTGTGCTAATAAGGCTTCTGTTTCTGTTCTGTTTGCTGCAAAGAGGTAAATTTGGCAGGCAGAGGCCAAAGGGTGGGGGTGGCTGGGTGGGGCTGCATTCAGTGTATAAGACGCACCCAAATTTTCACCCTCTTTTTGAGGGTAAAAAGGTGCGTCTTATACTCCGAAAAATACGGTATGTATGTATGCATGCATGCATGCGTGCGTGCGTGCGTGCGTGCGTGCGTGTGTGTGTGTGTATGTATGTAAACAAAAATCTAAAAGGGGATCTAAAAAAGAGGAATAGGAGAATTAGATGGATGTGAGGAACATAAAGGTTAGCATACGGCAGATTAAATCTATCCCAGGACAGAGCACTTTACAATAACGAACTAGATGCTCATTAAGATTAGTTTATGGCACGAGACATCATCCATCGGATTTTAAGCACTGCTTTGCAAACCCGGGCAATATTATATATCTGAAAGTAGCAGGGAGATGTAAACTTGTCCTATTCACTCTTCGTATTTATGCAATAATGGGGAAATGAGGCTAGTATGCTGACCTGCTGCAAATGCCTCCATTGTGGGACTCTCTCCTGATAATTTGCAAATGGCCTCCCCCCCTTTAAAAACCTTTCAGCTTAATTTGCTTGCCTATGCCAATGGCTGGATCTGTTAATTCTGTTTCCTTATTAATATTTATAAATGATCTGTGATTCTAAATATGTGGAGTATTGTATTATATTATTATTTCTTTCTAATTGTTTAAAGTTAAATGCAAAATGATTAGTAATTATTTCTAATTACTATGATTATTAATTTTTAAATTATTTTTAATTGAATCATTTTTCATTATGATTTTGATTTTTTTAACCATAAATATATAAAGATGAGAGGGTGAAGAAATATATATTTATCTTTTAAAATTGTATCATCCAGATAAATATTGGTATTTCTAAAGGAACAAATATATGAATAATTCAATATTCAAGAATATATTGAAATTTTAAAACAATTGACATACTGATATTTAAATCCAGTAAATAATAACATGAAAAACCATGCTAGGATATGAGAATCAATATGAATCAATAAAATAATGTTCCATTTATATACTCAATGGAAAGAGAAAAACAAGAGTAGTTAGTGTCAGGATTTGGTTACAAATTAAAAATAACCAAATTATTTGCTTTCAGCCTAGTAAAGTCCTAGTATTTGATCAGTCCAACTTTGGGGTAATTCAGCACACATATTGGTTTGCCCCTGGGATTGGCAGAAACTGTGTATTCACAGTGGTCAGAGTCAGGGGCGGGTTGCTCACTTACCGATACCGGTACGCTGCACGTGCATCTCCACGTTTTGTGCGCACGCTTGCTCGCTACGCGTGCATGCCCCCTTGTGTGATTTTGCTTCTGCGCATGCATGGAAGCAAAATCTCACCAAAATCTTGTGAGGGGATGCGCGCGCGCGCAAGATTTTGGCAAGATCTCATTGAAATCTCACGCATGCGCACGTCCCCTAGCAAGATTTTGGTGAGATTTTGCTTCCGCGCATGTGCAGAAGCAAAACAGCCCAAAAATCTCAAAAAAAGATGGCGACGCGCACGACGGACTGGCGAAGACGGCACCAGAGTGGTTGCACGCAAATTGCGCTATCGGCTGTTCCCTACCGAAGCTACGCACCAGACCGCACCGGTAGGAACCCACCACTGGTCAGAGTTGTTGTCATTAACTTTTGTTGTAACCCAAATGTGCCGCTGGCATGCCAGCTTCAGATTCCTGAAACTGCTGCAATAGTCTTCATGAATAGCAATAGCAGTTAGACTTATATACCGCTTCACATTGCTTTACAGCAGTGGTTCCCAAAGTGGGCAGTACCGCCCCCTGGGGGTGGTGGGAACCCTTAGGGGGGTGGTGAGAAGGGCCAGGGGGGCGGTAGGTGGTTCGCCATGCTTTTGCACTTGAAGCTCCCTCGCGTTCCTCGTTCTTGTGTGCAGGGCAGCCCATTCTGAAAGAAAATGCGAGATGTTTTCTTTCAGAAAGGGCTGCTCTGCACACAAGAGCATGAAATATGATGGAGTTACAAGTGCTAGGTATGATGCCTGTCTCACGGCCCGCCCAGCCCCGCCCAGGCTCCACTCCACTCCGCCCCGCACGACTGGTCACCCCAAACTGCGTCCTACCTAGCTCTTGAAGCTCCCTTGTGTTCCTCGTTCTTGTGTGCAGGGCAGCCCATTCTGAAAGAAAACGCGAGATGTTTTCTTTCAGAATGGGCTGCCCTACACACAAAAACGTGGAATGCGACGGAGTTACAAGTGCTAGGGATGATGCCCATCTCGCGGCCCGCCCAGTCCCCGCCCAGACTCCACTCCGCTCCACCCTGCCCCGGATGACTGGTCACTCCAAATTGCATCCCACCACGCATCCTACCTAGCACTTGAAGCTCCCTTGCATTACTCATTCTTGTGTGCAGGGCAGCCCATTCTGAAAGAAAACGCGAGATGTTTTCTTTCAGAATGGGCTGCCCTGCACTCAAGAGCGTGGAATGCGATGGAGTTACAAGTGCTAGGTATGATGCCCGTCTCATGGCCTGGCTAGCCCCTGCCCAGCCCCTACCCAGCCCCTACCCAGCCCCAGCTCCGCTCTGCTCCACCCCACATGACTGCTCACTCCAAATTGCATCCCACCACGCATCCTACCTAGCATTTGAAGCTCCCTCGCGTTCCTCGCTCTTGTGTGCAGGGCAGCCCATTCTGAAAGAAAACGCAAGATGTTTTCTTTCAGAATGGGCTGCCCTGCACATAAGAGCATGGAATGTGATGGAGTTACAAGTGCTAGGTACTGAGCACGGCACAGCGACGAGGGAAGCTGACTGCTCCCAAAGCTGCTCGGGCGAGCGCTTGCTGACCCACAGGAAGGCTCTGCTGTGGAACCTGTGCGTGCGCAGACTTTCCTGCCCGGCGTCCCTGGCACCTAGCTACCTGGCGCACGCAATTTGGCGGGTTTCCCTTCGGCATGGAGCACCTGCAGATCTCAGCCCAGCTGCCCCCTGACATCGACCCCACCAAGGCACCTGAGGCCTTCGGCCGCCAAGGCCTCCCCAAGCTCAATGAAGATCTGCAGCACCCCGAGCTGCTGACGCAGCAGCCAGCCTTGATGGCGCTCTGCGACCTGGTGTATGAACTGGAGAACGGTTACCAAGCCATTGGCTTGGGTGAGCGGCGGCAGCCTGGCCACGGCTGGCGGGAGGGAAGGGAAGGGAGGGAAGAAGGAAAGAAAAAAGAAAGAAAGAAAGAGAGAGGAAGGAAGGAAGGAAGGAAGGAAGACAGAAAGAAAGAAAGAAAGAGAAAGAACGATGATAGAAAGGAAGGAAGACAGACAGAAAAAGTAAGGAGGGAGGGAAGGAAAGAAAGAAAGAAAGAGAGGGAGGAAGACAGAAAGAAAGAAAGGGTAGGAAGAAAGGAAGAAAGAAAGGAGGGAAGGGAAGGGAGGGAAGAAGGAAAGAAAAATGAAAGAAAGAAAGAGCAAGGGAGGGAGGGAGGGAGGAAGGAAGGAAGACAGAAAGAAAGAGAAAGAAAGATGGTAGGAAGGAAGGAAGATAGACAGGAAAAGAAAGGAGGGAGGGAAGAAGGAAAGAAAAAGGAAAGATAAAGGAAAGAAAGAGAAAGAAAGAGAAAGAAAGAGAAAGAAAGAAAGATGTAGGAAGGAAGGAAGGAAGAAAGGAAGGAAGAAAGGAAGGAAGGAAGATGGATGGATGGATGGATGGAAGGAAGGAAGGCAGACAGAAAAAGAAAGGAGGAAGGGAAGGGAGGGAAGAAGGAAAGAAAAAGGAAAGAAAGAGGGAGGGAGGGAGGAAGAAAGAAAGAAAGATGGTAGGAAGGAAGGAAGACAGAAAGAAAGAAGAGATGGAAGGAAGACAGACAGAAAGAAAGAATGGAAAGAAAGAAAAAGAAAGATGGTAGGAAGAAAGACAGAAAGAAAAAGAAAGAAGGGGGAAGGTAGAGAAGAAAGAAAGAATGAAAGAAAGACTTATGACCACAATTGAGCCTAACATTTTGGTTGCTAAGCAAGAGCGTTGTTAAGTGAGTTTCACCACACTTTACAAGTTGGCCACGCCCACCCGGTCACCTGACCACTAAGCCACACCCACCTGAGGGGGTGGGGTGGGGTGAGAATGAGTTTGTAGCACCAAGGGGGCGGTGGACTGAAAAAGTTTGGAACCACTGCTTTACAGCCTCTCTAAGCCATTTACAGACTAGTTGTAGTGACTAGTTACTAACAGTTCTAAAGAACCGGTTAGAACCGGTAGGAACCCACCTCTGCTCTGCGCCACCGCGGCTCTACCCAAAGTCCTTCTCTTTGGTAATTGTTGCCACATCCCCACTTAATCTTAGAAAAATAATCTAACCAAATGCCTCCATTTCTTAACATCAAAGTTAAGTAAATCCTGAGATTTACAAGGGGAAGAACACAACAGAGGCAAATAGAAAACTGATTCAAATTATGCATGTGAGGAAAACATATTTCTAGATCCACCAATTCTTGACTTCAGCAAGGATACACATCAGAACATATAAATGTTTCAATATTAAAAAAATGAGTGTGAACAAAAAATAAACATGATTTAATATGTTGATTTAATGTGAATTAAAATCACATTAAGTTAAAGTAACATTATTAATATATTTACTTCAGAAGTATTTGATTGTTTAGCTCTTTCCTTACATCAGAAATTTCAAATTGCTAGAAATATGCAGAGCGGTTCAATAAATTTTATGAAAGAATGGAATATTTTAGCAATTGGTCAAAATGAAGCCCTAAATTCATTTATCTTCAGAAGCAGATCAGATGTTGATCTAATATTTTCCTCAAGTGCAGAGTCTGATTCCCCTCCCCCCAGCTCAACAAGTGTTGATCCATTGTGTTGTGACAGGATTTGACTTACTGGCTTGTTTCTGACCCTGATGTTTTCTGAGGTTCCTCCCTCCCCTAGAATGGGACTAGAAGTTTCCTAGTTTCTGGTCTTATGCCTTAACCACTAAACCAAACTGGCTCCCCTTTTTAAAGACATATTATCCTTATTACAAAATACATTTTTTAAAAACAGTGTATTTTGATCTTTTAATCAGGAATTCATCATTTTAAGATAGCATTTTCACAAAATCTGGCAAGTATACCTATGACATTTTGTCCACTCTTAAAGCAAATCTCATACTAAATTCTCTGCTTTTTACAGTATCATTTTAGCTTTCTTCAGAAATTTATAAGGCCAATGTTATTTTTATTCACCCAAACAAGTAACACTCATATAAATACCCAAGAGCAAAAGACTGAATACTAACCATTATATGGACTGCATATGTGAAACAAGATGTCTTTCTCTATGTATTTCAGAACATCATAATCTTTCAAGTAAAATATATTTTTAGGTGCCCCACTGATCTCTACTAGTTGTGTAACATTGGCACCAGTAATCCCAATGGAATAGATAATGACACCTTCTTTTCTTAGAGCAGTGGCTGGTTCTCTTACATCATCATGTGCTTCCCCATCTGTGAGGAGGATAAGAATTTTGTTGACAGAAGGCCGTGCTTTTTTCACCAGTTTGAAATTATCAGAAACAAATTGCAGAGCTTTTCCAGTATAAGTGTTCTGTTGCATTTGAGCCATGTTCCCAATAGCATTAATAATGTAATCTTTTGATGAGTTGAGTTGGAACTCTTCTTTATTGGTGCTACTGAACTGAACAACGCCAAATTGCACTTCATCTAGACCAACACTGCACTTATCTACCAATTCTTGCATGAACTTCTTCATCTTCTCAAAATCCTGATCGCTTATACTTCCAGAGCTGTCCACTAAGAACATGACATCAGCTTTCATTTTCTCACAGGCTACATGGGGAAAAGAATAATTATTTGGGTTAAACCACTGAATTTCTATGAATCTAGTAGAAAAGAAAAGCAAGTTTCAGGAACATTGCTTCTTATTTACTCCTAATCAAAATAAGTCCTGAAATCCACATCAGAAGCTTTGTTTACATGAAAATCTGCTTTTTTAATAACACCCAATACACTCAAATATGGAATGAAATTTTTTAGCAGTTTGTTTGAAGTATATTTCATTATATTTTCAGTATCAGTTAAAATACTTTAGATAACTTCAGGCCTTTTCATTCTTATATTTCTACAGCTATCTTGTAATATTATTTTGATCATGTCAGGAATGCCTGTTTTAGCATTGGTGCTATTGTATATAGATATAGATATAATCTCTTGAATTATCTTTCTGGCAAATACAATCATCCCAGTTTCTTGCAATGCTGCAGAAATGATTTGCACTGCTTTCTTTTGAGAAATATTTACAATAGCAAATCAGTTAATCAAAGTGGAATGCAGGAGAATACCATCCTCAGTCATTCCAAAAGGTCAGCTTAAACCTTTTCAAAAATTTGTAATGTAAACACAATGTTTATGTTATAAACATAACATAAAACAAAAAAAAATTCAAATATTTTCTGTCTGGGTTTATAACACTAAATTAATATCAGCTGCCAGACTATAAATTACAATGGGACTAATTTCTCCTCTGCACTTATGTTTCCTTTGCAATCAGTCATTGAAAGTTCAAAATACTGAAGTCAACAAAAGTTCATCCAGCTAAAACTGAGTATTTTATAGCTATTATAATTTATTTTTTCTAGATGATCTTCCTATTTCAGAGTTCAACTGGGGAAAGGGAAAACAGCAGTATATTTGGAGGGGAAGAAAGCCTTTAACTTCACAAATGCAGCATCTTCTAACAAGTCTGGACCCCTGCAGTTCAAGTGCTCAACAGAAAATATCTCTATACTATCTATAGCAGTGATGGCACACCTTTTTGGCATTGAGTGCCCAAACCGGAACGCATGTCTATGTGTGCGCGCCAGAGCACCGGAAACCCAAAGACCAGCTGGCGTGCCTGTTTTTGGCCCAAAAAATGGCCTGAAAATCGCCTAAAATGGCCTGAAAATGGCCCAGAAAATAGCCCCAAAACAGCCTGAAAATGGCCCAAAAACACCCTGAAAATGGCCTGAAAAACACCCTGAAAATGGCCTAAAATGGCCTGAAAACAGCCTAAACGGCCTGAAAATGGCCCATATGGCCCAAAAATGGTGCCTGCAAAGACCAGCTGGCAGCTGGCAATGGTGCACGTGCCCACGGAGAGGGCTCTGTGTACTAACTCTGGCACATGTGCCATAGGTTTGCCATCACAGATCTATAGAGTTAACGCGTCATTTACAATATATAGTAAGCCATTATGTGGGGCAAACAGGTAGAAGACTAGCAGAGTGCATTCATGAACATCAACTAGCAGTCAGAAAACACAATGAAAATTCCTTCATTTCACATCACATGAACATACTCAATCATACAATTTCAACTATACAGAACAAACTACGAAATAGTTCACACTCACTAGTATTGATGATGTTACCTAATCAGGTAATGAAATGTCTGCAAGCAAACAATCAAGTTTAGAAAGCACCAAGGACTCTACATAATAGAACAGAACATATTTTATTTAAAGGACTAGTGGATGCTTCTTACCTTTTTCAAAGCATATGTCTCGAACAATTTCATTTTTTATATTTTTCAAGGAGTCAAACTGTTCCACATAGTAAACCTTTGATTTTGAGTCTGCAATCTCATTTAACTGTGTGATATTAGCAGGTTTCACACCAATAGCATAAATATTGATAGCTGATTTTCTTAGCATTTTAGAAGGTTCCAGCACATTATCATGTGCTTCTCCATCTGTCAGTACAATGAGATAACAAGGGACTTTGCCAGCTCGCTGTTTTTTTGCCTTTTCAAATAATAGCTGCATAGACCGTATAGCAGCTCCAGTATACGTATCTACTCCCATTTGGATTATATTATTAATGGCTTTTTCTACATGGCTGATTTTTGTATACTTATCAAGTTCAAATTCTGTTTGATAAAGAGTTCCAAACTGAACAACTCCAAATCGAACATGATCAGATCCTATGGTAAATAGCTTAATCACTTCCTTTAGGAATGTCTTCATCTTAATAAAATTGGAAGGACTGATGCTTGATGAACCATCAACGAGAAAGTAAATATCAGCCTTTTCTGTTTCCACACATCCTGAATGAACAAAAATATTTTAGATAGATTAGAGGCAGATAAATAACTTATTCTCCTCCACAATCACTAATCAAAATCCTGCATTGAGGAAGGAATTGAGTCTCTGCAAAATAGTTTTCTTCAATCTCCAAATTTTGTAGATAGTCCAGAAGGATATCATACTCAATGACATCAAAAGCTGCCGAGAAGTCTAATAGGATCAGATGGCATGCATTCTTCCTCTCAAATCACTTGGTCAAACACACTGCAGACCCCTGAAGGAGCCAGGAAAGGCATGAGTCAACCATAAGTGGTGGAGTCACATGAAAGAGCACCCTATTCACTGCATTGGAATTTGCAGGTCAGAAGGATTGCCAGAAAAAGCAGTTAAGTGATATCTCTGAAGGATATGGGCATTATTGTTAAGATTTCAAGAAGAACTTCTGACTTGGGATCTCATACTACTGGCATTATTTATTCATTTATTATTGCTTTTGAATTTCATTGCAATCTAAAAACATTTTTGATGATTTACAATTTATTAATGCACAGTAAAAAATTAAAAGCAAAACTGCAAATAATTTAAATGAAAATATCTTCCATTGTGATAATCAATAGCAGATAATAAAAATAAAAGATTGGAGTGCTGAGAGAGTGACTGGCCCAAAACCACCCAGTTCAAGATGAGACTCAAGCTCTTCCACTTTCTAGCCTGGTGCTTTAAACAAACTGGCTCTCAAAATTTATTTGAATTTTAGTCACCCAACTGCAATGGACACTGATTTGTCAGAATGTGTCAGAAACATGAGAGAAAGGGCAAGATTGATAGAGTTGGGTGGTTTAAAAACAAGACAAATCAAAACAAGTATTCAAATACTTTCAGCTGATTTAACTAGGTGTCATGCATTTCGCCAAAGACATTACCTGATCGGAACTCTTCTGTTCTTTCAGCTTGGGCAAAAAACATATACATGTGCTCAAACAGTTTCTTCTTAAAAATTTTAGACTTATCTGTCAGGTTTGAAAAATGGTCAACTTTTATAATATTTCTATTTGGGGGATAGGATACTACTCCCCCTAACTGTGTAATATTAGCCCCTTCAACACTTATAGCAAATACTGTCACACTCTTCTGCAAAAGGAGACTTGATGCTTCAGTTATACTATCCTCAGAGGGTCTGTGGGTGATGATGGTAGCTATTTGTTCCACACCTTCTGTCTTTCTGCTTCCAGCATTTTCAGTAAAAATTATTTCTCTGGTAAAGTTTAAGGCAGCACCTAATTTAGCTTTTCCTTCCCTGGGAGAAAAGCTCTTGATTTTAAATACAAGATCATTTATCTTTGTTTCTGTGTTCAGTTGAGAAAGTACACGAGGCTCATTGCTGTATGTCACCAGACCAATTCTGATGCAGCTTTTCTGCACATCAAGAGAGGTTGCTGTGTTTTGTAAGAAAGATACAATATATTCACTATTTGTAGGTGAAACGGCTTCATCCACCACAAACACAACATCTGCAATGAAATCATCAGAACAATCCGCAACTGCAACAGAAAAAGAACACACCATATTATTAACTTTCTTTTCTTAACGGTTTCTTTCTTTTTTGCAGGGTTTCAACTTGACATTTGCCAATATATTAAAAATTCTTTTTAATTTTAAAAAAATGCTAGCAAAGCATATTTTTAACCAGAAATTCCTATGGTTTTTGTATGGATACTATCTGAACACATTAAGAGGGGGTCAAATTATTCTACAAAGCACCAGAGGGCAGGACAGGAAACAATGGTTGGAAACTAACTAAAGAGAGAAGCGCCTTGGAAACTTCCTAACAGTGAGGACAATTAACCAGTGGAATAGCTTACCTTCAGAAATGGTGGGCACTCCAACATCTGAGGTTTTTAAGAAGAGACTAGATAGTCACTTATCTGAAATAGTATAGGTTCTCCTGCTTGAGCAGGGGGCTGGACTAGAAGACTTCCAAGGTCCCTTCTATTCTATTCTATTCTATTCTATTCTATTCTATTCTATTCTATTCTATTCTATTCTATTCTTCTCATTAGAAAATAAAAATTTAGCGTATCTGTAGTCCAATTTTTATCTTTAGATGCGAACCATAAAACAAAATTAAGATAGGAAATATTTCTGAGCAACTAAAGTACCTTCCACAAATGTGCTTTTAGAAAAGTGACCAGACATATCCATTATAGTACTTTTCTTGCACCAAATCTCCTACATCAGTTATTTTATAAGAACATGTACAATATAGTCTTACATTCCTTAATTTGCCCCCTAAGAGTGAACTATCCCAAGAAAATAATAATGTGTTCCTAGGGATTGCCTACTCCTGATCAGGATTGAAGTGAAAAGTAGGATATGAAGTATGAAAAACAGCCTCTTTAGAAAAAGTGCAGGTAGGAGCCAAGGGAAGGATAATAGAATTCAGTGAAATTGGATGAGGGGTGACTCAGCCTTCCATCCTTCCGAGGTAGGTAAAATGAGGACCCAGATTGTTGGGGGCAATGTAAATATACATTGCTTACTGGTGTAAACTGCTTAGAGAGTGCTTGCACTGTGAGGCGGTATATAAATCTCACAAAATAAAATAAAAATAAAAAATAAATGAAAATAATGGAGAAGAATCAAATTCCTGATACTGTATTCTAGCCTTAGGGAACCATCCTAAGGGAGGTTTTGTGACTATGATGCAAGAATTTTTTTTTAACTGACCTGCCCTGGACCATGACTATTCACAAAGTGATCCTTTTGCAAAATGTACATATAGGATTTATTGAAAGCATTATCACAATTAGGAAAATAGAATTGTTTAATGATTCTCCCTTCCCTCCTATTGGAAAGACTAAATTTAGAGGAAGAAGTTCAGTATTAGAAAAGAAAGAAAATCTTCCTCTGTAGGCCCTTCAATGTGTACCATACTACATCACCATTCTGTTCTGGAGATTTATCTAGGAATCATGGATCCTAGATACCTGCAATGGCAAGTAATTTACTCAGGTGTTGGAGTGCCCACCATTTCTGAAGGTAAGCTATCTCTGGATCCCCCCTAAAGAAAAAAAAGGAGAAAAAAAGCATCATGTCCTCCTAACTAATGTTGCATGAGCTCCAATTCCAGAATGGCATGAGATGAATAATACATTTGTGCTGTATACCAGTGTTTCTCAGACTGGTTGGAGAATTCTAGGAGTGGAAGTCAACTACTTGACTTCTCCAAAATTGTGCTTTTCCAACACTGCAGGCCTGCAATTCTCTCAAGTGACAAATGAATTTGCATGATACCCTTTTCTCAATGAATAAAACTACTTCTTTCATTAGGAGTTGCAATTTGGCAAAAAACTAGTACATTTTAATCTATATATTACATATGTTCTCAAATATTGCATACGATATAGCAACAGTTCAATCGGACATGCATGGATAAAATATGAAGTAAAGTTCAAAGCAGGTTTTGGAGAACTACGATTTTGCTTACACAAGCCCTGTCAGGGATTTTTTTTCTTTAAATAGTAATTGCTCCAGGATGCTCCAACTGATGTTCTATAATCCCTGTCCCAAACTTTCATGGTTAATCTAATAATATTTGTGATAATGTACTGCATTATTTCTTTTACCTTTTATAGGTATGCTATGAGCATAAGTTGTACTTGGTGGGATAGCTGTTGAGATGACTAAGCTCTCATCTATTGCTATAGCTGATTCAATGACAGACAATATATTTGAGGAAAACTTTTGGAGATCTTTTAGTGTATCAGAATGGTAACTGAATGGATGTGTAGCCATTGACTGCAGCACTTGCTCAGAAGCACTTGGCATTCCTAAAGCAATTATTTTTATCCCATCTTCTCTCATTAATGTGGCAGGTCCTTCCACATCATCTTGTGATACCCCTGAAGTTGTAACAATCAAAACCTGGTGTCTGTCTCTTCTTGGTGCCTTGAAAATAGTCTTGTGGATCTTTTGTATGGCATTCCCAGTCCTTAAAGGGCCACCCCGGAATGAAAAGATCTTTTTAACATGGTTCAGCATAGGGTTTTTTCCTCTGAATTCATCCAGCTGGAATTCAACATGGATATCATCACTGTATTGGACAAGTGCAAGGCGATATTTATTTGGCCCTATTGGAAGATTGTTGATCATTCTATTCACATAATTTTTTAATGAGAGAAAACCTTGTCTGCCGAGGGTATTAGAGCTGTCAATCAGAAGGACAACATCTACAGACTCAGAGGCTACAGCAAAAACAAAACAAAAGTTAATGTATAAAACATTATTGTAAACATTTTTTGAACATTAGTAGCTTGGGTTGGTAGTTAGGCTATTGGTTTGAGCTCCAAGCTTGGCAATTTGGTTGCAAATGTTTTGTCAACATCCAAGGATCAGCCACCTCAGTGCCTTTATGAATTGTGCTTGTCTGTCAGAATACTGGCCTTTAAATACCTTTTTTGTTGTTAGTCGCGAAGTTGTGTCCAACCCATCGCAAACAGGGGTGGGTTCCAACTGGTTCCAACCGGTTCGCCTGAACCGGTAGTGACCCGCTGGTGATGTCACAATGATGTCACTGAACCGGATCAGTCGGTGCTGGTCCGTGGGCACCGCCATCTTTTTTTGTAATTTTTTTGTAATTTTTGTTTTGAATTTTTTTTCTTCTGAGCATGCACAGAAGCTGAGTTTCCAGCACTGTGCATGCAGTCACCATCTTGTTTTTGGGGTGTTTTTTTTAATTTTTTCAAGTTTTTTGCACTGCACATGTGCGTGCGCAGCCGCGAGGCGCAGCCATGTGGCACGGGAGGAAGTGAACTGGCAATGAGGTAAGTTGGAACCCACCCCTGATTGCAACCCTATGGACAACATTTCTCCAGGCCTTCCTATCCTCTACCATCCCCCAGAGTCCATTTAAGCTCATGCCAACTGCTTCATCATCTGGTTACTCCTGAGGATGTAGACAAGGCCATAGGAGCGATGAGCTCTGCCACTTGTTTGTTGGACCCGTGTCCCTCCTGGCTGGTTTCGGCAAGCAGGGAAGTCTCACACGGCTGGCTCCAGGCGTTGGTCAACGCTTCTTTGAGAGAGGGGTCCGTCCCGCAGCCCTTAAAAGTTGTGGTGGTGAGGCCCCTCCTCAAGAAGCCTTCCCTGGACCCGGCAGATTTAAAGAACTTCCATCCGGTCTCCAACCTTTCCTTTGTGGGGAAGGTTGTAGAGAAAGTGGTGGCACTCCAGCTCCTACGGCTGTTGGATGACACTGATTTTCTAGATCCCTTTCAATCGGGTTTCAGGCGTGGCTACAGTACGGAAACGGCTTTGGTCACCGTGATGGATGATCTCTGGTGAGCCCAGGATGGTGGTTATTCCTCCATCCTGGTGCTACTTGACCTCTCAACGGCTTTCGATACCATTGACCATGGTATCCTTCTGCGTCGTCTTGGTGAGGTGGGAGTGGGCGGCACTGTATTACAGTGGTTCTCCTCCTACCTCTCTGATAGGACGCAGTCAGTGTTGACAGGGGAGCAGAGGTCGAGCTCTAGGCCCCTACCTTGTGGGGTGCCTCAGGGCTCAGTCCTCTCGCCCATCCTGTTTAACATCTACATGAAACCACTGGGTGAAATTATCCGATGACACGGGGTGAGGTATCAGCAGTATGCTGATGATACCCAGTTGTACATCTCCACCCCGTCTCAATTTAGGGAAGCAGTGGATGTAATGGGCCATTGCCTGGATGATGTTAGGGTCTGGATGGGGATGAATCAGCTCAAACTCAACCCTGACAAGATCGAGTGGCTATGGATATTGCCTCCCAAGGATTCTGTCAATTGTCCCTCCTTGGTTCTTGGGGGGGAGAAATTAACCCCCTCAGAACAGGTTTGCAATTTGGGTGTCCTCCTAGATCCACAGCTAAAATTGGAGCAACATCTTTCAGCTGTGGCTAGGGGGACCTTTGCACAGGTTCGCCTGGTGCACCAATTGCGACCCTACTTGGAGAGAGAGGCTCTACTCACAGTCACTCACGCCCTTATCACCTCCCGGCTGGATTACTGCAATGCGCTCTACATGGGGCTACCCTTAAAGAGTATCCAGAGACTGCAATTGGTGTAAAATGCAGCTGTGCGAGCTGTGGTGGGTGTGCCTAGATACACCCACGTGACACCTATTTTCCGCCAGCTGCATTGGTTGCCCATTAGTCTCCGGACCCAATTTAAGGTGTTGGTTTTGACCTTTAAAGCCCTACATGGCTCAGGGCCAGGTTACCTTCGGGACTGCATCCTACCGCATACCTCCCTACAACCGGTTAGGTCCCACAGAGTTGGTCTCCTCCAGGTCCCATCGACCAAGCAATGCTAGTTGACGGGGCCGAGGGGGAGAGCCTTCTCTGTGGGAGCCCCGTCCCTCTGGAACCAACTGCCCCCAGAAAACAGGACTATCCCCACCCTGCTGGCCTTCCGTAAAGCAATAAAAACATGGCTCTTCCAGCAGGCGGGGTGAAAGTGAGACCACTTAGATCATCTTTGGTCTCCCCCCTGGTATGAATGATAGATGATTCTTTTTAAACTTTTTTATAATATTTTAATTGTTATGATGTTTTTTTATGATTGTTTTTATGAATTGTTCTTCTATGTGTTGTATGCCGCCCTGAGTCCCAAGGGAGTGGGGCGGCATATAGGAACGTTCAATTAAATTAAATTAAATTAAATTCAGTGACTCCATTAAGCCACCTCATTCTCTGTCATCAGCTTTTTCTTTTGCTCTCAATCGTTCCCAGCATTAGGCTCTTCTCCAGTGAGTCCTTCCTTCTCATTAGGTACTGTATACTCATTAAGTATTTGAGTTTCATCTTCAGGATCTGGCTTTCTAAAGAGCAGTCAGGGTTGATCTCCTCTAGGACTGACCAGTTTGATCACCGTGCCATCCAAGGGACTCGTAGGAGTCTTCTCCAGCACCATAGTTCAAAGGCCTCAATTCTTTGGTGCTCAGCCTTCCTTATGGTCCAACTTTCACAGCCATACATTGCAACTGGGAAAACTATACACATTTTTGTTGGCAGGGTGATGTCTCTGCTTTTTAGTATAACAAACAACATTCAGACTGATTTGCATCTCATAAAAAGGTATTTTTGGTAAATACCTTTTTGGACAATACCAAAAATACCTTTTTATGAGATGCAAATTAGTCTGAATGTTGTTTGTTTGGATATTTCTGAACATGGTCTGAATGAAACAGTCCAAAATCAGACCATGACTCAGAAAAATCCCAACAAACAATATTCAGACCAATTTGCATCTCATAAAAAGGTATTTAAAGACCTGTGTTCTGACAAATGAGCACAGTTCAAAATGCACTAATGATGTCTCCTTGAATGGTGATAAAATGTTTGCAACCAAATTGCCAAGCTCGGAGCTCAAACTAACAGCCTAATTATTGTAAACTGCATGGGTGTAATTAAAAAGCAGTATAAACATTTTTATAAATCATCGTACATAATCCATCATGCTCCCATTCTCACAGTTTGGCCCAATTTACTTTATACAACTGAGGTTTCTTTGTTTTTCTACTTGCCTAAAATTTTTGTCACTCAAAATCAAACCTATGCATTTTGATAAAGAAAGTAACAATGTCAAAGTCATTCAATGTTTTTAACAATATATTTAATTTTTAACATGCCAACACCCACCCAGCTGCTGCAAAAAACTGTGCCATTTAATTGACTAATACAAATACAGGACAAGCTGCTTTCGCAAGTTGTGATGAATTTCCAAAAGGAAAATAAAATACCAGGTTGCTGTGTTTCAGAAGCCTGGGTCCCAAGAATAACAAGGATCAAAGTCAGAAGCATTTTCAGATTGTGATAGTTGATCAATGAATAAATCTAGAAATACAAATAAGAACAAAATAACAGTGACAACATCAACAATAATGTCATCGTATATCTTCAAATTAAATGTTTCCTTCAGCTGACCAAAGCCTTTTTATATTGGTCCCTAGCATGATACCTGCTAGATTGGATTTCAATTATTAGTCTCCTCAACCGATATGACCAATAATTCTAAAGCATCCAGGATGAATAAGACCACCTTTGAAAATCATTGCATTGCAAATTAGCTGTCAATGTCTCTTCCTTTGCTGGCCAAACTTGGAATGATGACATTAGCTTTAATAGTAACCCATGACTACATTGTTGATAGCCTGCCTCAGTTTCAAAATCAAAGGGGAGATTTAATTTCATTTTTATACCTTGGTCGGTCCCTGATATGAGAACAGTAATTTATTTATTTATTATTTATTAGTGACATTTATATACCGCCTCACAGTGCAAGCACTCTCTAAGCGGTTTACACCAGTAAGCAATGTATATTTACATTGCCCCCAACAATCTGGGTCCTCATTTTACCTACCTCGGAAGGGTGAGTCAACCTTGAGCCGGTGAGATTTGAACCGCTGACCTGCAGATCAGTGTCAGCTAATGTGGCCTGCAGTACCTGCCTCTAACCGCTGCGCCACCTCGGTAATGCCTTTTAATTGTAATTGTAATTGTAAGGTAATGAAATGCCTTTTGGCAGGCAGAACTTAGTAGAATAAGCTCCCAAGAAGCAGATGATTGAATATCCTCGAATGCAAGCTGGTTCCCATTAACATGAAAAAAGCATAGAATTAGAATCAAAACAGCCATTTTAGGCAACCCCAGTGATATGATCTTCACTAATGGCAATTGTCTGGTTTCTTTAATAGTAAACTCCCAGATCATCTGCAGCAAGTGGGCAAAATGTGAAATATGATAAGTGCAGCATCATGCACCTGCTATCTTGTAGACTTTGACCATCCTCTCCTCCCACTCCCCATAAAAAGCTTTATACAATATACTTTTGTAAACCAGAAACTATTTTGGAATTTCGCATGAATTACATAACCCAACTGGCATATAGTCCAATGTAGTGAAATCAAGGCTTTGAAGTGACCAAAACTAATTTGCAGTTCTTTTGTTCCTGAACAATATCTAGATCCATTTAAATTTTTTCTTCAAGTTTCTGATTTTTAATATAATAAATTGTTCCAAAAAATAGAACAATAAAAACAAGCTTTAGAAAAATGTAATTTAATCTCTTTTCTTGAAGAGCCTATTTATTTTAATTAATTCTGGGAAAGAAGGCATTTGAAAATATGGCAGCAATTACCGTAGGTGGCTTACTATTCAGTGAAATATTTGTGGTCTACTGGATAAAAGATTTGACAATCACTTAAGAATATAAAATTCATTTCAACTCTTTTGATTGTACTAACAGTAGTTATAAAACAAACCTTCTCCCTTTTACACTTTACAGAAATTTGTCTTTAGCAGTAATGGTCTCTGATCCTACTTTATCTATATGGAAGAGGCACTTACCAAGAGACTAAGTGAAACAGATATTTATTTATTTTATTTATTTTAATAAAATTTATATGCCGTCCAACTCCCAAAGGGACTCTGGGCGGCTTACTACTATAAAAGTATAATAACAAGTTAAAAAGACAATTAACACAACAATTCAAGCATACCTTTCAAAACTAATACATTGCAACACATACATACATGGGGTGATCTCAATTAGCCCCAGACCTGCCGAAAAAGCCAGGTCTTAAGGGCCTTCCAGAAGGCCAGCAAGGTGGGGGTATTACAGATCTTGGTAGGTAGTTCATTCCATAGGGTTGGAGCCGCAACAGAGAAGGACCTCGCCCTCGTACCCACCAGCCAACATTGTCTGGCTGACGGGACCAGGAGAAGGCCCTCCCTGTGCGATCTCACTGGTTGTTGGGAGTAATGCTGTAGAAGGACGTAGATAAACTGGTCCTGAGCCATGTAGGGCTTTAAAGCTGATGACCAACACCTTGAATTGCATCCGGAGACCGATCGGTAACCAGTGCAGCTTGTGTAAGATGGGAGTCTTGTGGGTATACCTAGGGGCGCCCACAACAGCGTGCGCAGCTGCATTCTGGACCAGTTGTAGTCTCCGAACATTTTTTAAGGGTAGCCCCATGTGGAGCGCATTGCAATAATCAAGCCGTGAGGTGATGAGGGTATGAGTGACCGTGAGAAGAGCCTCTCAATCCAGATAGGGTCGCAATTGGTGCACTAGGTGAACCTGTTCAAAGGTCCCCCTAGCTACAGCTGTCAGATGGTGGTCTAATTTCAGCTGTGAGTCTAGGAGGACACCCAAATTGCAAACCTGTTTTGAGGGGGTTAAATTTTCACCCCCCAAAACCAGGATAGGACGATCGATATAGTCCTTAGGAGGCAACATCCACATCCACTTGGTCTTGTCTGGGTTTAATTTGAGCCTGTTGACTCCCATCCATACCCTTACATCATTCAGGCACCGGCCCATCCCTTCCACCGCTTCACTGAATTGACAAGGGGTGGAGATGTATAACTGAGTGTCATCAGCATACTGCTGGAACCTCACCCCATGTCGTCAGATGATCTCACCCAGCGGTTTCATGTAAATGTTAAATAGGAGGGGGGAGAGTACCAAACCCTGAGGCACCCCAAAAATGAGGGGCCTAGAGGTCGACCTCTGACCCCCTGCCAACACCGACTGTGACCGACCAGAGAGATAGGAGGACCACCGTAAAATGTGCCGCCCACTCCCAGCTCCCTTAGCCGGCACAGAAGGATACCATGGTCAACGGTATCAAAACTGCTGAGAGGTCAAGCAGCACCAAGATGGAGGAAAACCCCCCATCTCGGGCCCGCAGAGATCATCCATCAGCGCGACCAAAGCAGTTTCCGTGCTGTAGCTGGGCCTGAAACCCGATTGGAAAGGGTTAAGATAATCCGTTTCATCCAACAGCCGTTGGAGCTGAAGCGCCACCACTTTCTCAACAACCTTACCCACAAAGGGCAGGTTGGAGACTGGATGAAAGTTCTTCAGTTCTGCTGGATACAGGGAAGGCTTCTTGAGGAGGGGCCTGACCACCGATAACTTTCAATGGCTGCAGGACCGATCCCTCTCAGAGAAGCGTTGGTCAAAACCTGGAGCCAGCCTCGTGTCATCACCCTGCTGGATGAAACCAGCCAAGAGAGACATGGGTCCAGTAAACAAGTGGAGGAGCTCATCACTCCAATAGCCTTGTCCACTTTCTCAGGAGTCGCAGGCTCAAATTCATCCCAAATAATAGGACTAAGATCTGTCCCAGTCATCTCGGCTTGAATTGCCCAATCAGAGTCCAGACCCATCTGAATCTGAGTGACTTTATCCAACAGAAACTGTGCAAATTCCTCAGCTCTGCCCTGCAAAGGTTCCTCTTTTCCCTCGGTGTTAAGGAGGGAGCGGGTCACCTTAAACAGGGCGGCCAGGCGCGAATCCATGGATGCAATAAGAGCAGAAAAATGAAGACATTTTGCTGCCCGTATCACCACTAAGTAAGTCCTAATAAAGGCTCTTAGAAGTGTTTGATTGGATTCAGACTTACTGGATCTCCACCGTCGCTCTAGACGTCTCTTATGGAGTTTCATCTCCCGGAGCTCCTCGGTAAACCAAGGAGCTTTCTGAGATCCACTGCCACGGAGAGGTTGCAAAGGCACAATCCGATCCAAAGCCCCAGATGCTGCCCTGTTCCAGGCAGCTACCAGGTCCTCAGATGGATTGTGGACAAGGGATTCAGGTATCTCCCCAAGCTCCTTCTGGAACCCCTCAGAGTCCATCAGGCGTCTAGAGCGGAACCACTTAATCGGTTCCACCTCCCTCCCTAAATTAAATATGTCAAGTGATATGTTTATTAAGATTACTAGTATGATTATGGTTATTTTTGTAGCTTTACTCAAAATTAATTATGCCCAGACAACACGCTATTCAGATAGACATTGATTTTTAATGATTTAAAGAAAAAAAAATTTAAATAAAACATATATTCAAAAAAATAAAAATAAACATGTCAAGTGTCATGAAAGGATAGTTCACCCATAATGATTTCCTATTGCAAGGGAATGTGAGAGGCATTAATAAGGTAAATAAGGTAATAAGGCATTAAAAATTCAATGCAGAGAAAAGTAAAGTCTTACACTTAGGCAAGAAAAACTAAAAGCGCACAAATAGACTGGGTGATACCAGGCTTAATAGCAGTAACTGTGAGAGGGATCTGGAAATCTTAGTGGACAACTAATTAAATATAAGCCGACAGTGTGCGGTGGAAGCCAAAAAAGCCAATGCAATCCTACGTTAACAGAGTGATTCAATTAAGATCAAGTGAGGTATTAATACTATTCTATAAAGCTTTAGTAAGACCAAACATAGAATACTGCATCCAGTTTTGGTCACCATAGTATAAAAAAATGTTGAGATTCTAGAAAGAGTGTAGAGAAGAGCAACAAAGATGGTTAGGGGACTGGACATATGAAGAACGGTTACAGGAACTGAGCATGGCTAGTCTAGTGAAGAGAAGGACCACGGGAGACATGATAGCAGTGTTCCAATATTTGAGGGGCTGTCACAGAGGGGGGAGGGTCAACCTGTTTTCCAAAGCATCTGAAGGCCAGATAAGGAATAATGGATGGAAACTGATCAAGGAGAGAATCAACCTAGAAATAAGGAGGAATATTCTGACAGTGAGAACAATCAACTAATGGAACAGCTTGCCTTCAGAAGTTGTGGGAGCTTCATCATTGGAAGCTTTCAAGAAGAGACTGGACTGCCATCTGTCAGAAATGGTGTAGGGTCTTCTGTTTGGGCAGGGGGTTGGACTAGATGACATACAAAGTCCCTTCCAACTCTGTTAATCTGAATCTGGTCAAAGTATTTTCCTGACTCAGGATTGTGACCAAGGTTTTCTGCCTCATGGGTAAAAGTAACATTGCCAGTACAGAGTACTATACGTCTTGATTACAGAAGGACAAGAACTTCAGTTTGCTGCTCTTTTACAATCATTCGTGAACTACCAACTTTTTCCCTTTCCTCTATATGTAAAAAAATCTGGGGGACATCTTTTTTTCATAAAAGGGTTGATCGTTCTCTTTTCATATCATTTCATCAGGATTACAAGCTTATTCTACTGGTTATAGTTTGTGAGTTATCACTACTTTTGTCACTCATTGTTTTAACCTTATGGATTATAATTAATAGATTACTTTACCCCACTTAGAATAGAAAACCTGATAGAATTTAGGAAAACTGAGCTTTCTCACTAATCCCATCTTCAAAAGCCAAAGAAGAAGATAATTTATGGCAACATGGAAGAAATAGAATTTCTCGTATAATTCTAATCAATAAAACATGTCATCTATTTCCTTCAGTCTTGCTATGCTTAAACTCTATTTATCCTAACATTCTTTTGACCTAGTTAGCCGCCCAGAGTCCTTTGGGAGTTGGGTGGCATACAAATGCAATAAATAAATAAATAAATAAATAAATAAATAAATAAATAAATAAATAAATAAATAAATAAATAAATAAATAAATAAATAAATAAATAAATAAATAAATAAATAAATAAATAAATAAATAAATAAATAAACTGTCACATTCCTTCCCCCCTTCAGAAACTATATATCAGCAGGCATTTTACACAAGCATATTTATTTTAGTTTGAAAGTCATCTATAATTGTTCCTTTTAGAATCATTACTTGATTATCAAAGTGCAGTCTCCTGTAGATGTGCATGACTTTTCTTGTATACCAGATATTAGATTTTCTTTCAAGCTGAAAGCCAATAGCAAAATCCAATTTCCATTCTGTTGCAACAAAAATTTGAGTGGCTGTGAACACGTCACAAATGTTCATATAAACCACATTCTTTCTGTTTTTGCTTCCTAACATAAAAAGAGCATATTGCCTGCTCTTTGTGTTGTGTTGTGATATATATATCTCCAGTTACTTCTGCATTTATCAAGCTTTGAAAATTCAGGGTTGCAAACCTTACTGGGCTTTCCAATGACTTTTTACCTACGCAGAAGCAATTTTTGGGGTAATATCCCAACTGTGCAAGTAGACTGTTGAATGATGAGAAACTGCAGCCTATGGCATGTTTTTAATTTTTCTTTGTCAATTTCCTTTGTTTTTATTTCCCCCATCTCCCCCTGGGAAAAAGACATTTATTTCATATCCAGTTCTTTAAAATCCATTAAAAATCATTATCCGTAATTCATTTTAACTTGTACAGCTTTTGTATACACCTTTCACAAATGTAATTTTAATTAAAATGTCTCTGAAGAAATAATTTTTGCAAAAAGAAATTAATGTCTTCAATCAAAACAAATATTTTGATGAATTTTACAAATTTACCACAGAACACCACTATAGAACTTTTTACTCCCTTCTCCTTTAAAGCAGCGAGATATTTATATCAAATAACCATCCCAAAAATTCAAAGGGCATCATAGTGTGCTGCAATGCACTTCCCACAGCAGGTTTGGAGGGCCAATACAATAACATACCAATGAGATGAGATTGTGTCCCTGTGGACAAGGGGCCATTGAAACTGTAGCTAATCAACAACTAATTCACTAATATATGGTGGAGGATGGCTTTTGGATTACAAAATAATGAAAAAAGTCATTGGAACTGAAGGGAAGGCAAATTGCAGAAGAGACATCTGTAAAATTCAATGCTTTAGGCATCTGGCAAGGCTACCTAGTTATGATGGTGCTGAATGAAAGGTACTTATGATGGGTTCTCATAGTTCTAGCCATTGCAACATCTCTGTAGTCATCTGATCTTTATTTTTTTACATTCTCTGTCAGTTTTCCACAAGCAAAGTCAAGGGGAAGCCAGCAAGAAGTCAGAAGTCACAGTCAGATAAAGTCTTCACTTATGAGCCTGATGGCACAGTGGTTAGAATGCAGTATTGCAGGCTGACTCTGTCCACCGCCTGAAGTTCCATTCTTTAATTATTTATTTATTTTATTTGTTTGTTTGTCAAGCATGTATAAGATAACAGATATAAGTATAAACATGATTATGAATACATAAAATGGATACGAATAAATGGGGACAGTAGGACAGGGATGGTAGGCACGTTGGTGCACTTATGCACGCCCCTTACAGACCTCTTAGCAATGGGGTGAGGTCAACAGTAGACAGTCTAAGGTTAAAGTTATGGGGGTTTGGGGATGAAACCACAGAGTCAGGTAGTGAATTCCAGGCATTGCCCACTCTGTTGCTGAAGTCGTATTTTCTGCAATCAAATTTGGAGCGGTTTACTTTAAGTTTGTATCTATTGTGTGCTTGTGTATTATTGCGGTTGAAGCTGAAGTAGTCATTGACAGGTAGGACATTGTAGCAGATAATTTTGTGTACTGCGCTTAGGTCAGGCCAAAGGCGTCGTAGTTCTAAGTTGTATAAGCCCAAAATTTCAAGTCTGGTGATATAAGGTATTATATTGTGAGCAGAGGAGTGGAGGACTCTTTTCGTGAAATATCTCTGGACTCGTTCAATTGTATTAATGCCTGATATGCAATGCGGATTCCAGACAGATGAGCTGTATTCTAGAATTAGTCTAGCAAAAGTTTTATATGCCCTCCGGTAATACAATATTACCGGAGAAGAAGCTTCGCAAGATTAGGTTAACAACTCTTAATGCCTTTTTTGCAATGCTGTTACAGTGAGCTCTGGCACTTAGATCATTAGAGACAAGTACTCCAAGATCCTTTACAGAGTGAGGGTCATCTACAAGGTCGTATCCACCCGGCTTGGATTTGGTGTTCTGATTTTTTTTTGCCAATGTGTAAGACAGAGCATTTGTTGGTTGACAGGCTCACAGTTGATTCTGCCTTTCATCCTTCTGAGGTCATTAAAATGAGGACCCAGATTGTTGAGGGCAATATGCTGATATTGTATAGCGAGTCCTATAAAGCACTATGGGGCAGTATATAAGTCTAAGTGCTATTGCTATTGCTAATGACCTGCACAGTTCTTGCTTAAGAACAGCAACAAGAATTGCCAGGATTATCATTGCTAAGTGACATGGTTACATGATGTTGTGCTTTATGACCATGTTGCATGGCAATGGCAATTCTAATATCTATTGTTGTTGTAAACCCAAGACTACTTGTGATGAAATTCTCAGTCACATATTTGATGAAATTTATCACATTTGGAAAGTGTTACAGGATTCAGTTCTGCTTTATTTGCTAGGCAGAAAATAGTAGCTCCAACAGTGGATGATCAGTCAAAATATAAGAAAAGAGTATGTACCTGTCCTACCAATAATATATATAAAGAGACTTCCGGTTGGCTCCGATGCATCGAGGATGCTCATTGTCGAGCGCCTAATCCCGGGCTCCGTAAAGCCGCCAGAACAGCTGTCTGGCAGCTTGAAAATCTTCTCCCCAGGTGTAGGGGAGAGATGAGAGCCGACAGGTGAGGGTAGAGCCCCCCTAGTGCCCCAGGAGAAAATCTGGGGTGCGAAGGGTGAGGGCTCCCCAGGCATCCTGTCATCTGCTCCGGGACCTGGGACGCCTCCGCTTTATGCGGAGCAAGATGCAGTGACCAATTCTGCCTTCAATATGGGACTTTTAACAATTTGACAACAGCAGACAGAAAAAACCAGGAGGCTGGGTGGCAAGTATTTCAACCTAACTCCAAAGTTGACTTTCTATTTCGGAAATGATTAATTGAGTAAAGAGTAACAAAATGGCGATTGAAGCTTCAAAGGGCGTGAAAGTGAAAGTTAAAAGGAAAGTTTTGTTTCGCTAGCAGCCCTTTGTCTGAAAATGTCTGACTTTGATGAACTCTCTCTTCTCTCTCTGATTTTGGGTTAAAACAAAAAGTTTAATTTTAAATCTTAAATGGCTTTAAAATCTGGAAAGACTGTTTTTAACAAAGGATTTGAGCACCCTCCTGTTTATACTTCAAGAATGCAACCCACTCTTTATTCAACACCCCCACAGACTTTAACACCTGAAAAGTTATGTGAAGCTTTAAAAGTTATGAAGAATGAACTTGTTATGGAATTTAACTTAAAAATTAATGAAATTAATGAAAAAATACAAGCTGTTTTAGAGGAGATTGCTACTCGACACCAGCAATTAAGGGATGATATGATATCTGCATTTAAAGGACTGATAGGAAATATGGAAATTTTGGAGCAAGATGTGGAAGAAATTAAACAGACTGTGATAACTTTGGGTGAAGATATAGGAAAGACCCAAAATAATATTGAAAATTTTGAAGCTGAGGTGTTAATGATTCAATATAGAAATATGGAGTTTGCTTTAAGACTAAGAGGTGTAAAAGAGAAAAAACAAGAAGATCTAAAAGAAAGGATGTTGGATGCATTTGTGCACACGTTAGGAGTGACAAAAGAGGAATTGGGTATGCAAATTGATAAAATATATCGTGTTAATTCTTGGATTGCTAAACAGAAACATCTGCCAAGAGATATTGTAATATACTTTACTACAAGGACACTACGTAATGAAATTCTACAGGCGACTTTCAAGAACAAGCTTCAGATAGATGGACACGAAATAATGACATTGAAAGAAATTCCTCCTAAAATGTTGAGAGCCAGAAAGGATTATGCCTTTCTGGTGGAAGAATTGAAAAAACAGCAAATACAATATAGATGGGAGGCTCCAACTGGGATAGCGGTGATACATCTGGAAAAGAGATATTGGTTCAATACGATATTGAAAGCTACTGATTTTTATGTAAAAGTGTTAAAGGCTGACATATCCAAAATTCCAGAAGGAAGAAGAATGAAGGAAGCAATGGAAGATGAGAGAGGAGAGTTGTCGACAGTTGTCCAAATGGGAGGAGCTTTGATGAGTCAAGGTGATTTACAGAACCAGAGTGATGTTCATAATGTGGAAGAAGAGACAGAAGATCAGAGTCAGACTAGAGCAGCGGCTACATGTATCGAAGTATCAAGACAACAACAACATAAGCTGACAACTCAAAAAATTACCAAACCACAAGTGGCTACAAGAGTCAGATCTAAAGTTCGAATGAGAAGAAGGAATGATTAGAACAGGGTCTTAGTATGCGTAGTCATAGGCCAGATGGAGAGAAGAATAAAAACTGGTATTTTGCAGTAAGAAGATCCATTTATTATTGAGGAAATGATGCTGATGGTTGTGCATCTGGCCGAGATGGTGAAAGAAAGACTTTTTTTTCTCTTCTTCCTCTTTCTTTTTCTTTTTCTTTTGTCTTTTTATTCTCTTCTTTTTTATTACTATATTTTAAAGATTATATAAATGAAAGACACATAGAGGATTGGTTTAAAAAATTTCTTTTTGACTACTTTTAAAAGGTTTTGAGTTATATGGAATTAAAGATTTAGAATAATTGTGAAATTAATAATTTGATATATTGGAATGTTAGGTTATTAACAATGTGTTTGATTTTTAGATTATGCTTAAAAGGTTTTGAGTAATAAGGGGTTAAAGAATTAGAGAAATATTGGAATTAATAATTTGTTAGTATATTTTAATTTTTATGTTTATCAAGGAGTTATAGCGTCGGAAGAAGGAAGATCTATTTATCATTGAGGAAATGACGTTGATGGTGGTGTATCTGGTTGAAATGGTGAAAGAAAGATTTCTTCTTTTTCTTCTTTTTATTATTATATCTTAAAGACTATATAAATGAAAGATACATAGTGGAATAAATTAACAGTCTGATATATCGAAATGCTAATTGATTATTAATATGCCTGATTTTTAGACTATGCTTAAAAGGTTTTGAGCAACAAGGAGTAAAAGATCTAGAGAAAATTTCAAATTAATAATTTGTTAGTATATTTTAATCTTATTTTTATTGAATATTATACCCTGTGCTTTTTCTGGGAAGTCAGGGGGGGGCGAGGGGGGTGAGGATGGGGGGAAGGGGAGGGGGTTGGGGGGAAGGGGGGAGAAAAAGAGAAAAATGTTTGTACTTTGTACTAATAAAACTTTTTGATATATATATATATATACACACACACACACACACACACACACACACATACACACACACACACACACACACATAAAAGAGAGGAAGTAATTTTAAGTAAAATAAAAAATAGTGTAGTTTTATTGGCTAGTCCAGCCAAAGGTGTGATTTATTATTTTTGTTTCTCCTGATTTCGTATTCTTAAGTAAATGTGCTTGGTTCTGAACTTATTTCTTAAAAGACATGAGCTCTAAGAGCAAATATAGATGAAGCAAAGCAAAGTGAAGCAAAAAGGAGTGAAGCAAAAAGGAGTGAAGCAAAGAGAAGAGAAATACCAACTACATTGGAATATTATGTATATTTCTACTTGCCCCAATTCCAGAAGCATATCATAAAGCTGGAAAAGACAGGAAACAGCAATCTGAATGATCAAGCAATCAAATTCTTTCCCCTTCAAAGAAAAAAGAAGAAACATTTCTGAATCTTCTTAATTAGGGAGAAAAAAAGATAATCAAATAAACTTATCTAAAATTAAGCATATGCCATTAAGTGGAGAGAAACAACAACACTAGGGACATCCAGTGAAATTTTGGGATACCAAAATCAGAACAGAAGGATGTTAGATCCTAAAAATTAGAAACAGATGCTGTTAATAATTTATTGAGGGTAGATTTATTGATAAACTTTAAGAGATGATGACTAAATGATGTCTCAGGCTAAAAAAATAGAATGGAAATCTGGACTGTGTTGGCTAATCATTCCAGAACTATTTCCTTACTTAAACAGAGAAATAGATGGATGGGCAAACAAGCAGTGGGATTAGGGGCAACTTCTGATTTCCTGGCTGCTTCCTCATTGAGTTTCATTAAAAGTGACTGGCAGGGATCATCAGAAATCTTCCTTCCTTCCTTCCTTCCTTCCTTCCTTCCTTCCTTCCTTCCTTCCTTCCTTCCTTCCTTCCTTCTTTTTTTCCAGGAAGATGGTTGAACACTGACATGAATGAGTCATTCAGCTAACTCCTCAGTTCATTTTATTGTGAGTTTGATATTTGATCAAATGCTTGCACTTCCATACCAAAACAGAGTAAAAGAAGAAAAAATATGTTAACTAGAGATGCATGAATCATCTTATATAGGGTCTTTATCAAGTGTTTCATGCATGCATTCCTAATCCTGGTCTATCTCATTTTCTCATTAATGAACATGTTTAAAATGAAGAAATAATTATAGCATATATAATTTCATATTTATACATTGAATGTATAAATAAATATACGTGTAGTCATATTTGAATATATTTTAATTATGAATTTGAAGTGAATATATTCATTTTTTAAATCCATCACATTCAACACATTTTGATATTTTCTAAAACTGAAAAGAGGATTGCAAAATTTAAAACAATTCAACAAGCAAAAAAATAATTGCATAAAGGTTTGGCCATTCATTTGCAGCAGGGGAGGGGCAAATAAATCATGTTATTTCAGTCTTTGCAAATACCAAATTCTTCATGCATCACTCCTTGTAAAGATCTTTTTCAGTTTGATTATTATTATACTCAGGTTGTAACGTATCTTTATTTGTAATATATTTTATTAACTCTAATGGGACTTCATTCTAAGTAAACATATGCAAGATTGCAGGTTGTTTTTTTTCCAGAAAAATCTATATTTACAGATGCTGAGAAGCATTCCCAAAACATAAAGAGGCAAAATTTTAAATAAGTGAAACTTCATTTTTGCATATTTGTAATAGAAGGAAACATGTATTAAAACATTTTAATAACATTCATTTGTCCCAGCAAACAAATGTTTATTTTTAATCATAATCCTATGCAAATTTAGAAGTTAAGAAACATTAATTTTAATGAGGTATGTGCATAGAATGTGCATAGACTTACAGACTTTTACATATGTGTGCATAGAATTACAGACTAAATTACTCAATGAAATAAGTGAATTTGCTTATCTTGGATTGATAATATCAACTATGAGTATTTTTTTAAAATAAAATCATCACAAAGTTGTACACACTTTAGCTGCACAAAAGAATGAAAATTCAGGAAAGGTGCAAAGAAAAAAGAAAGAAATAGCCACAATGTGTGAACAATACTGCATCATCAGAAGGATGATATAATGTTTAAAATAATATTGTTGAATCAGTACTTAGCTCCTAATTTAAAATTGAATGTATATACATTTGAGAAGAATGTACTATTGCAATATTAAGTAGACAGCAGTGCTATTTCTAGTGTCAAAACAATTTCTCCATTGTCTTGCATATTATTCTACAATGTTAAGCAAATATTTCCAATATCAAAAATTCTCAATATCTTTCCCCAATATAAACAATTAACAGTTTTAAGTTAAATGGACAACATGTGAAAGCCATCTTTCTATTCTGAAGAAGGTATCTCAACATCCAAACAGCAGAGAAGGATCCAGGAGAAGGATCAGACTAACTATCTTTTGTAGTCAACATGAAAATGACTTCAAATGACTTACCAATTAATTGGATGCTTATAATATCATCTTCTGTGAAGTATCTGGGAAAGACCAGCTCTTTTATAATCAGCACTATCCCACAAATCTTTTCAAAAGACAGCAATTCATTAGCATTAAAAAGGTCCTGCCTGTCCCAGCTGAGAAGTTTCAAGCTTGGCCTGTTTCCCACATTCCATTGCATCATGGTTCTGAATCCAAGTCAAAAGCAGAAGTATCAAAGGTAGAGCTTGGCTGTTACTGTTTTTTTCTTTATTTTGTTTTTACATTTTTACTCTTAACTTTTAAGGCTCCATTGACCTTTACAACCACACAAAATCCTAAATGCACAATCATTTTCAGAAAAAATTTTTCTCTTCCCCCCCCCCTCCTGGTTCTTGCAGCTGGATAGATGAGAACTTTATTCCTGTGACTTTCTTTGCTGGTCATGATGCTGCTATCTTTCATTCTACCTCTCACATCTGTTACTCTCCCCTCCCATTCTTATCGCAGCTTTGTTTAAATAGCCAAATACTCCAGCAACTCATTGACAGTGGTTCTTTATAGAAAAAGCATTTGGGGGAAATTCATTGGCAGCACTTCATATTAAGGAATAATGCCAGATAAAATAAACACAATCAAAATCTGTTCATAGAGCTGCTGGGTGCATTGGCACTGGATTCAAAATCTTTCTGTACCCTTTTGGGTAGATTTGGGTAGAAGAACAAGAGCAAAGATGTCTGGAGGCCAAAACATACAAAGAACAGTTGCAAGGAACTAGGTATGTCTAGTTTAATGAAAAGAAGAACAAGGGGTGATATGATAGCAGTGTTCCAATATTTAAGAGGCTGCCACAAAGAAGAGGAGGTCAATCTATTATCAAAAGCACCTAAAGGCAGGACAAAAGCACCTAAAGGCAGGACAAGAAACAATGGATGGAAACTAATCAAGGAGAGAAGCAACCTAGAACTGAGAAGAAATTTCCTGATAGTGAGAACAATTAATAAGTGGAATGACTTGCTTCCAAAAATTGTGGGTGCTCCAATACTGGAGATTTTAGAATAGAATAGAATAGAAAGTGTGATTAGACACACAAGGAAGTTGTCTCTGGTGCATAAGCTCTCAGTGTACATATAAGCAATAAGTGATAAATCATATTTGTCATAAAAATACATTCATCATAAATCATAAGATACAACACTTAGTGATAGTCGTAGGATACTAAATAAGCAATCAACATAAATCATACTAGAATACTAAGTAAACAAAATAAATCATAAGATACAAGCAACAAAGTTATAGTCAAAAGAAGATAAGGAGATAGGTAATAGGAAAGATGAGAAGAAGAATAGAATACAGCCTTAGTTTGACAGTGTTGTGGGAATTAGTTGTTTAGCAGAGTGATGACATGGAGAAAAAGCTGTCCTTGTGTCTAGTTGTTCTGACATGCCCTATAGCCATGATGGCGAACCTATGGCATGCGTGCCGGAAGTGGCACGCGGAGCCATTTCTCTGGGCATGCGGAGCCATCGCCCCTTGCTCTTTCCAATTGTTCCAGTGCGCCGGCCAGCTGGTTTTCATGTGCACGGGCACGCCAGAAACCAGAAGAGCAGCCATCCATGCGCGCATGCGCGCTCCGAGAAGATGATCTTTCTGTTTCCAGTGTGCACATGTGCACTGGCCAGCTGGTCTGGTTTTGGGGCACTCATGCGCGTACCAAAAGACGCGGAGAGGGGATCCCGGCGGTCTCTTCCTAAGGGAGCAGAGCAAGTTAAGCCAGGCTTCCCTCCCTCCCTGCCCGTGCGGGCTTCTTGTGTGGCCCCGCTGCTCTACTGGGGCGTGGGGGGAGGCAGAGAGCCTGCCGCTGGCAGGGGAATGGCGGCTCCAAGCGGGGAGGAGCCCTGGCAAGGCTGCGCATTTGGAGCTTCCCCAGTCGGCACATGGCGCTGCTGAGATGGGGGGGCAGAGGGCTGCTGCCAGCAGGGGAATGGCAGCTCCAAGCAGGAAGGAGCCCTGGCAAGGCTGTACATTTGGGGCTTCTCCAGCCAGCATATGGCGCTGCTGAGATGGGGGCAGAGGGCTGCTGCCAGCAGGGGAATGGCATCTCCCAGCGGGGAGGAGCCCTGGCAAGGCTGTGTGTTTGGAGCTTCTCTAGCCAGCACATAGCGCTGCTGAAGTGGGGGGGAAGAGGTCTGCCGCTGGGCGGGGAATGGCATCTCCCAGCGGGGAGGAGCCCTGGCAAGGCTGCTCGTTCAGAGCTTCCCCACCCAGCACATAGCACTGCTGAGATGGGGGCAGCTTTGATGCGCATTGGGAGCTTCCCCGGACAAGCAGCCAGTGAGGGTGGGGTGATTGTAATGGCTGCCTGCGCAGATGACCCTGTGGCCACCGTCAAAGCGGGGCTGAGATGCCCATCTTTGCTCACTCCACAAGCCGCGCAAGTCCCCTCGGCTGTGGGTCCTCTGGGCTGCCTGTCTCCCGCATTCTTCCTGCGCAGCCCCACTGACTGCCCAGTCAGCAAATGCTGCCCCATGCAACTGAGCCAGCTGGTTGCTCCTTCCCTTCTCCCTTCAGCTGCCGCTGCTGCCACTCTCCTGGGGCTGTGGGGAGACAGCGGCTCCAAGCGGGGAGGAGCCCTGGCAAAGCTGCGTGTTCGGAGGTTCTCCAGATGGCACAGGTAGCCCACCACCCCCGCCTCGCCCTCACCGGTTCCTCGACCAGGGAATCTCTGAATGTGTGGCCTTGCTGGGGCTCCTCCCAGCTAGGAGATGCCATTCCCCGGCCGGCACCAGGTTCTCTGCCACCCCACCGCCCCAGAAGAGTGGCAGTAGTGGCAGCTGAAGGGAGAAGGGCAAGAGTGACTGGCAGGCTCAGGACGGGGCAGTATTTGCTGGCTGGGGGGCCAGTGGGGCTGCACAGGAGTAACGCCGGAGACAGGCAGCCCAGGAAACCTGCAGCCGAGGGGACCTGCGTGGCTGGTGGAGCGAGCAAAGAGGGGTGTCTCAACCCCGCTTTGACAGCGGCCACAGGGTCATCTGTGCAGGCAGCCCCCACCACCACACCACCCTCACTGGCTGCTGATGTTTGTTCACGCTTTGGGCGTGCCTGCCACTGGTCAGAAAGCCAGTAGCGACGGCTGCGCCAGGCTTCACCCACCCGCCATTTGGGTTCTTTTACCCTCTGCGCATACGCAAAGCATTCTGCACATGCGCAGAGGGTAAAAGAACCCAAGTGGCAGAGTCCGGGTAAAGCCAGGCTGAGTGTGGCAAGCCAGCTTGCAGTCCCCGAGAGGGGCGGGCTGCACGGGCTGGGCTGCGGCCACTCATGCCCACAGCAGAGTATTGGTCAAAGGGTGGTGCGCCAGCAGCAGCAGGCTGGGTGGCTCACTCCTCTGCGATCCTGCTGGCTGGCTGGCTGCTGCCCGGAGAGTGAGGCTGGCAGGAGGAGGAGGAGCCACCGCTGCCTCTGCAAATGAAGGCCATTCGTGCCAGCAACGGTTGATCCAAAACAGGGTGGGTGCGCATGCGCAGTGGATGTGCACATGCGCAGTGTGTGGCGCATGTACGGTGCATGGTGCATGCACAGTGTGGGGAGCGTGCACATGCGCAGAGGACCGCACATTGCATTATGGGTGCTGGCATGTGGGAGTGCTGATGTGTGTGTGCCCGTGTACTTTTGGCACACAGGGACAAAAAGGTTCGCCATCACTACCCTATAGCATCGTTTTGAGGTAGAAGTTGAAACAGTTTATACTAACATTTTAAAAACAAGAAAAAAAGTCAAGGAAACAATTGGTCCACTGCAGGGAGAAAGTGGCAAGAAGGTGACAAGCAACAGGGAGAAAGCAGAGCTACTTAACACGTTTTTTGCATCTGTCTTTACACAAAGGGAAAAAACAGACCAATCTATCAAAAACAGCATCACAAAAAACATATTAGGAACACAAGTTAAAATAGGGAAGAAAATTGTAAGTGAACATTTGTCTACCCTAGACGAATTCAAATCACCAGGACCAGATGGATTACACCCCAAGGTTCTGAAGGAACTGGCAGATGAGATCTCAGAACCACTGAACTATATCTTTCTAAGATCCTGGAGCTCCGGGGAACTGCCAGAGGACTGATGTAGTTCCCATCTTAAAAAAGGGAAGAAAAAAACAGATCCAGGAAACTACAGACCTATCAGCCTGACCTCAATACCAGGGAAGATTCTGGAAAAGATCATCAAGCAACGTATCAATGAACACCTAGAAGCAAACAAAGTAATAACCAAAAGCTAACATGGGTTTGTCAAAAACAGATCATGCCAGACTAATCTTATTGCATTCTTTGACAAAGTGACAAAATTAGTGGACCAGAGGAATGCTGTCGAAGTGGTTTACTTGGACTTCAGTAAGGCATTTGATAAAGTAGACCATAACCTACTACTAGATAAAGTAGAAAAATGTGGGATGGACAGAAACACCACCAGATGGATTCAAAACTGGCTAACCAACTGCACTCAACATGTAATGCTCAATGGAACTGCATCTACATGGAGGGAAGTATGCAGTGGAGTATTCCAAGGCTCTGTTTTAGGCCCAGTACTCTTCAACATCATCATCAATGACTTGGATGAGGGGATAGATGGGGAACTCATCAAATTTGCTGATGACACCAAACTGGCAAGAATAGCCAACTCTCCAGAAGATAGCCTCAAGATACAGAAGGATCTTGACAGACTTGAACATTTGGCGCTATCAAACAAAATGAAATTCAATGGTGAAATGGCAAGAAAAACAAAATGCACGGGTACAATATATGTGGTACCTTGCTCAACAGTAGTAACTGTGAGAGGTGTTATGTTCTGAGGAACTGGGAGAAGTCTTAACTCCAGTCCGACCAGGAACTTGGAGCAGGTAAAATCTGATTTGCTCTCTGCCAGTCCAGCGCTCTATTTAAACCCCTGCCATGATCCCAACTTTTGCTGGAGTTGTCACTGTAACCTAATAAAGAGCTGAAGTCACAAGCCTCGCCTCCAGACTCATCATTACTGAGATGTAACATCTGGTGACAAAGGTGGGATGCACCTGAGAACAAAGGCGAGTGAACCAGACCAGCCGGAAGCAAGCATCGACCACGAGGCGCCAAATTCAAAAGGAACAAAGGAACCGCATAGGAAATCACAATGGCGTCCGCATCTCTGCATCAACCAAATCCATTCAATAAGGCAGAGAAAACCTGGGAAATGTACATGGACCCATTTAATTATTTCCTAGAAGCTAACAATTTCACAGACCTGACTGACAAATGAAGAAAAGTGATGTTTCTATCGTATTGTGGACCCAGAGTTTATCGAGCTGCCGTAAATTTGTCAAAGCCCAGCACTACAAATGAGATTGAATGGAAGCAGTTAAAAGAGCAACTACAGAAGTTTTTTGACCCGGCACCATCGAAATGGGTGAGTCGGCACAGGTTCGGGGAAAGACTACAAGTAGAAGGGGAAAGCATTCTCGAATATGAGTCGGCTCTAAGACAAGCGACAACGCATTGTCAGTTCGATGCTTGGCTGGAAGATGCCTTACTGGGGCAACTGATCCGGGGGGGTGAGAGTCATTAATTTGCAGAAAAAAATGTTATCTAGGGCGGATTTGACTTTACAAACAGCCTTAGATGATGTTTTAGCTTTCAAAACCACAAACATAGATGCGGAAGTGTTCCGTTGAAGGGACCCCCCCAGCACTGTTCCCTCTAAGGTGCGCGGCCGCGTGGCCGCGCACATGATCAGAGAACGCCGTGCGGAAGTTTCTAACTTCCTGCCGGCATTTCCTAATGGGAGAGGCTGTGCGCATGCGCGGGCGCGCAAATGAAATGAGAATGCTGCGCACCGTTTTTTTCTCTTACAGGGAACATTGCCCCCCAGTTCCAACCTCTGTGAAGCAGATTGTGAAGCAGATCGCAGAGGTGCATGTATCAAAAGAAGGATCCAGCACCGAGATAGCTGACCCAGAAGAAGTGGAAGAAGTTTACAAACTTGACCAATGGCAGAGCCGGAAGTTAATTCTGTGCCCCAGTTGTGGGGACCAGGACCCCTGGGCATCCTGCCATTTCAGGGAAGCAACGTGCCACAAATGCGGGAAATTTGGACACATAACAAAAGTCTGCAGGGCACCACGTTTTCCTTCTAGGGAAACTGGCAGGAGCTACTATCAAGATGAACTGGGGCGAGTGGACAGAAGTCAGAACAGGCGACCCAGTAACTAGTATCAACAACCGGGGGTAAATTACATCCAAATTAACCAAGTGTCAATAGATGAGAATCCACCAACCTATATTACTGTGGCTATAGAGGGATTGCCCTGTGAGATGCAAATCGATACGGGCTCATCTATAACAATAATGTCCTGGGAGACTGCAAGAAGAGCCATGCCAAACCTCTTCCTGGGGCAACTAGCAACACAAAGAGTAAAGATTGCAGACTGCCAGGGAAATAGGTTTCCAGTGATGGGGACCACTCACGTGCGCGTGAAATATGAGGATCAGGAAGAAAGCCTTCCCCTGACCATTGCCCAAGACCACATTCCGAGCCTTTTGGGGCGCGACTGGTGCAGAAGACTACGAATCAAGCTGACCCGGGACGAAAAGGCCATCAATGCGACGATCATGAACGGCTGCGATGACCTGCTGCAAGAGTTCCAGGACGCATTTGATCCTTCACTGGGCAAGTATGTTGGCACCCCTATTTCTTTTAGCCTAGACCCAAGGGTTCAACCTATTAGGCTAAGACCCAGGAAAGTCCCTTTTGCATTAAAACCCTTAATAGATAAGGAATTAGATAATTTAATAGCTCAGGGAATTTTAGAGCCAGTGGATCACGCTAAATGGGAAACTCCCATAGTGTCAGTTTTAAAAAGCGATGGGTCTATACGCATATGCCATTTTTGCGAAAATAGATCTCACACAGGCGTACCAACAACTCCTGGTCAATCACGAGACCGCATTAGCTCAGACAATAGTGACCCACCGCGGGGCTTTCAAATGTAACCGGTTGCAATTTGGAGTTAGTGTAGCCCCAGGAATTTTTCAAGGCATCATGGAACAAGTGTTGAACAAGATACTGGGGGTCGTTCCATATTTTGATGATGTACTAATAACAGCTGAAGACAAACCTCAGGTGAGGGAGAGACTGCGAGAGGTGCTCTCGCGACTCAGAGCAACAGGGTTGAGAGCCAAAGCCAGTAAATGTCAGATAGGGGTCTGAAGTCACAAACCTCGCCTCCAGACTCATCATTACTGAGATGTAACAAGAGGAATCTTGGAGTCCTAGTGGACAACCATTTAAATATGAGCCAGCAGTGTGCAGCAGCTGCCAAAAAAGCCAACACAGTTCTAGGCTGCATAAACAGAGGGATAGAATCAAGATCATGTGAAGTGTTAATACCACTTTATAATGCCTTGGTAAGGCCACACTTGGAATACTGCATTCAGTTTTGGTCACCACAATGCAAAAAAGATGTTGAGACTCTAGAAAGAGTACAGAGAAGAGCAACAAAGATGATTAGGGGACTGGAGGCTAAAACATATGAAGAACGGTTGCAGGAACTGGGTATGTCTAGTTTAATGAAAAGAAGGACTAGGGGAGACATGATAGCAGTGTTCCAATATCTCAGGGGTTGCCACAAAGAAGAGGGAGTCAAACTATTCTCCAAAGCACCTGAGTGTAGAACAAGAAGCAATGGGTGGAAACTAAACAAGGAGAGAAGTAACTTAGAACTAAGGAGACAGTTAGAACAATTAATCCGTGGAACAGCTTGCCTCCAGAAGTTGTGAATGCTCCAACACTGGAAGTTTTTAAGAAGATGTTGGATAACCATTTGTCTGAAGCGGTGTAGGGTTTCCTGCCTAAGCAGGGGGTTGGACTAGAAGACCTTCAAGGTCCCTTCCAACTCTGTTGTTGTTGTTATTGCTATTGTTGTTGTTGTTATTGTTATTGTTATTGTTATTTTTCAAAAAGTTTTATTAGTACAAAGTACAAACATTTTTCTCTTTTTCTCCCCCCTTCCCCCCATCCCCCTCCCCTTCCCCCCATCCTCCCCCCCCTCTCGCCCACCCTCCCAACTTCCCAGAAAAAGCACAGGGTGTAATATTCAATAATAATAAGATTAAATTATGCTAACAAATTCTTAATTTCAAAATTTCTCTAGATCTTTAACTCCTGGTTACTCAAAACCTTTTAAGCATAATCTAAAAAAATCAAGCATATTATTAATCAATCAACAGAACAATATCTCCGGCTGTTCATTTACTCCATTATGTATCCTTCATTTATATAATTTTTAAAAATAATAATAAAAAGGAAAAAAAGAAAAAGTCTTTCTTTCGCCATTTCGTTCAATTACACAACCATCAACATCATTTCTATCCATGCTGGATAGATCTTCCTTCTTCCAACATTATACCTCTTCAATAAACATAAAAAGTAAAATATACTAAGCAATTGTTAATTCAAATATTTCTCTAATTTTTTAACCCCTTATAACTCAAAACCTTTTAGGCATAATCTAAAAAAAAATCAAACACATTATTAATAAGCTAATGTTCCAATATATCAAATTACTAATTTCACAAAAATTCTAAATCTTTAATTCCATATATCTCAAAACCTTTTAAAAATAATCAAAAGGATTATTAAACCCCTCTTAAACCAATCCTTTAAGTATCTTTCATTTATATAATCTCTAAAATATAATAGTAAAAAGAAAAAAGTAGGAAACAAAGAGAAAACACAATCATCAACATCAGTCCTCAATAGTAAATAAATCTTCTTTACTGCAAAGTGTCAATTTTCATTCATCTCTCCTTCTGGCCTGTAACTTCCCATACTAAGATCAAAGTCATTCCTTCTTCTCGGTCGAACTTCAGATCTGACTCTTACAGCCTTTTGTGACTTAGTAATTTTTTGAGTTGTCAACTCTGCTCTTGTCTGACTCTGTTCTTCTGTCTCCCCTTCCATATTATGAACATCTCTCTGGTTCTGTAAATCACCTTGATTCATCAAAACTCCTTCCCTTTGAACAACTATCAATGAATCTCCTCTCTCATCTTCTATTGCTTCCTTCATTCTTCCTCCTTCTGGAATTTTGGATATGTCGGCCTTTAACACTTTTACATAAAAATCAGTAGCTTTCAATATCATATTGAGCCGATATCTCTTTTCCAGGTATCTAACAACAATCCCAGTTGGAGCCTCCCATCTGTACTGTACTTGCTGTTTTTTAAGTTCTTCAATCAAGAAAGGCATAATCTTTTCTGGCTCTCAACATTTTAGAAGGGATTTCTTTCAGTGTCATTACTTCCTGTCCATCTACCTGAAGCTTGTTCTTGAAAGTCGCCTGTAAAATTTCATTCTGTAATGCCCTTGTAGTAAAATATATTATGATATCTCTTGGCAGATGTTTTTGTTTAGCAACCCAGGAGTTAACACGATATATTTTGTCAATTTGCATAACCAATTCCTGTTTTGTGATTCCTAGCATATGCATAAATGCCTCCCCCATCCTTTCTTTTAAATCTTCTTGTTTTTTTTCTTTTACACCTCTTAGTCTCAAAGCAAACTCCATACTTCTAAATTGAATCATTAGCATCTCTGTTTTGAATTTTTCCATATTATTTTGGGTCTTATCTATATCTTCACCCAAAGTAATCACAGTCTGTTTAATTTCTTCCACATCTTGCTCCAAAATTTCCATATTTCCTACCAGTCCTTTAAATGCAACTATCATATCCTTCCTTAATTGCTCGTGTCGAGTATCAATCTCCTCTAAAACAGCTTGTATTTTTTCATTAATTTCATTGATTTTTGAGTTAAATTCCATAAGAAGTTAATTCTTCATGACTTTTAAAGCATCAAACAACTTTTCAGGTGCTAAAGTCTGTGAAGGTGTTGAATAAGGAGTGGATTGCATTCTTAAAGTATAAACAGGGGGGGTGCTCAAATCCTTTATTGAAAACAATCTTTCCAGGTTTAAAAGCCATTTAAAGTTTAAGGTTAAACTTTTGATTTCCAAGATCAGAGATGGAAGAGAATTCAACAAAGTCTAGTATTTTCAAACATTTTCAGAAACAAAACAAAAAAAGGAAAAAAGCCAAATCCTTTATAAAAACTGTCTTTCCAAGTTTTGAAACCATTTAGATTTTAAAAATTAGATTTGTTATTTTATTCCAAAGTCAAAGAGAGAGAAAGAAAAAATTCCTCAGAGTCAGGCATTCAAAACAAAGGGCTGCTAGCGAAACGGAACTTTCTGACTTTCACTTCCATGCCCTGTGTATCTTCAATCACCATTTTGTTGCTTGTCTCAGTTAATTTGTAACTTCCGAAGTGAAAGTCATCAATGGAGTTAAGCTTAGGATACTTGCCAACTGGTCTCCTGCCTTTTTCCGTCTGCTGTCTGTATTAGATCAAAATGTTATAAATCCCATCTTGCAAGCAGAGGTGGTCACGGCATCCTGCTCTGCATAAGCGGAGGTGTCTGAAGTCCTGGAGCAAGTGACAGGCTGCCTGGGGAGCCCTCACCCTTCGTGCCCCAGATTGTCTCCTGGGGCACTAGGGGGGCTCTACCCTCACCTGTCAGCTCTCATCCCTCCCCTTTTCGTGGGGAGAAGATTTTCAAGCCGCCAGACAGCTGTTCTGGCGGCTTTTACGGGACCTCGGAACAGGCGCTCGACGAGGAGCGTCCTCAATGCCTGCGGAGCCAAACCAGAAGCCTCATTATAGTTATAGTTATTGTTATTGTTATTGTTATTTTTCCAGGATGCAAGGGGTCTGTAGATATTTTCACATCCCTCTTTCTGGCTTGCGCAGTATACAGGTTCTCAATGGAAGGCAGATTGGTAGCAATTGTTTTTTCTGCAGTTGGGTTGGTGTGGTTGGGTGGTCACAGCCAGGTCACCGTGACTGGGTGGGCATGGCTGGGTGGGCATGGCCAGCTCAACACCACTCACTGGAGGCAGCTGACTCAGGACGGCTGGGTCGGGATGGAACAAGTCACACCGGCTAACTCAACATGGGGACAATTCAGTGCCCCACAAGCTCTTCACCTCCCCAAACTGCTGGCAGCCAACACACAAACACACACACGCACACACACGCGCACACACACACACACATACACACACCACATTCTAAGTTTGGGGACTTTTATCCACAGAGGAAGGAGAGGACCTTCTCCCCAAGCCCAGGGATGATTGGCAGTTTGCAAGCTCAGATGTGGATAAAAGTCTCCAAGCTTGGAATGGTGTGTGTATGTGTGTGTGTGTCCGATGCACGCAGATGTACAAATGCATGCGCGGATGCGCACATGTGCACAGCATGCCAAAGGAGATGTTCTTTCTTTCTTTCTTTTTTATTTATTAATCATTCTTATAGGCGCCCAACTCCCGTAGACTCTGGGTGGTGTACAACATAGAAAAGAACAATTAGTTAAAAAGAACTTTAAGAAAATTAAAAATATTTCCAAAATTCGTACATGGGGAGGCCATATCTCAATTCATTGGTCTCTAAACCCACGCCTGCCGGAAGATCCATGTTTTCATGGCCTTACGGAAGGCCAGTAAGGTGGGGATAACCCGGCTCTCTGGTGGTAGCTGGTTCCACAGAGACGGAGCTCCCACAGAGAAGGCTCCCCTCCGTGGTCCCGTTAACCAGCATTGCTTGGCTGATGGGACCTCGAGGAGACCAACTCTGTGGGATCTAACCGGTCATAGGGAGGAATGCGGTAGGATGCGGTCCCGAAGATATCCTGGTCCCAAGACATGTAGGGCTTTAAAGGTTATAACCAACACCTTAAATTGCATCCGAAGACTAATGGGCAGCCAATGCAGCTGGCAGAAAATAGGTGTTACGTGGGTGTATCTAGATGCACCCACCACAGCACGCGCAGCTGCATTTTGCACCAGTTGCAGTTTCCTGACACTCTTCAAGGGTAGCCCCATGTAGAGCGCATTACAGTAGTCCAGCTGGGAGGTGATGAGAGCGTGAGTGACCGTGAGCAAGGCCTCCCTCTCCAAGAAGAGTCGCAATTGGTGCACAAGGCGAACCTGTGCAAAGGTCCCCCTAGCCACAGCTGACAGATGTTGATCCAATTTTAGCTGTGGATCTAGGAGGACACCCAAATTGCAAGTCCGTTCCGAGGGAGTTAATTTCTCTCCCCCAAGAACCAAGGAGGGACAGTCGACATAATCCTTAGGAGGCAATATCCGTAACCACTCGGTCTTGTCAGGGTTGAGCTTGAGCCTGTTCATTCCCATCGAGACCCTAACATCGTCCAGGCATCGGCACATCACATTCACTGCTTCCCTGAACTGTGATGGGGTGGAGATGTACAACTGGGTATCATCAGCATATTGCTGGAACCTCACCCCGTGTCGTCAGATGATCTCACCCAGCGGTTTCATGTAGATGTTCAACAAAATAGGCGAGAGGACCGAGCCCTGCGGAACCCCACAAACCAGAGGCCTGGGGGCCGATCTCTGTCCTCCCGCCAATCTTCTCCCAATCCCAGATGTTGTTGGCATTTCCCTGTCTGGTGCCTCTCCCAGCATAGCAGGAGATGAAGGACGATGCTGCTGCATGTGGAAGTGCAGAGGAGAACATTTGCGAATGGGTGGGTTCTAACTTACCTTGCCGCCGGTTCACTTCCTCCTGCGCCACATGGGCACGCATGCGCAGTGCTGAAAAATAAAATAAAAAACCCTAAAAAAGCTGAAAACAAGATGGCAATGTATGCGCAGTGCTGGAAACTCGGCTTCTGCCCATGCGCAGAAGAAAAAAACCGGGAAAAATTCAAAAAATACATTAAAAAAAATAAAAAAAAGATGGCGGTGTCCACAGACCGGCATCGACAGAACCGGTTCCGTGATGTCACCGCGACATCACCAGCGGTTTGCTACAGAACCAGTGCGAACCACGGGGAACCCACCTCTGATCTGGCCCATGAGCCTTGAGGTTGACATGTATGTTTTATGTTTTTCCCTATGTTAATCTCCTTGTAGCTGTTGCAAATGATCCCATCACTTTCAATTCAGGGTTCCTTCTTTTTTAACATTAATCAGAGGGTTTAATCAGAGGGTTTTTTAAAACAATCTTTCTCAGGTCACAGTTACTATGAAAGGATATAGAAAAATCTTGTAAGTTTATAAAAATTGTAAGAATTGTAAATTCTCAATTTCTCTCAGTAGCAGGATTTTTAAGCAGAATTTCTAATGTCTCTAATTTTATGTAATTTACCATTTTTTCAGAGTATAAGACACACCTTTTTCCTCCCTAAAAGAGGCTGAAAATTTGGGTGCGTCTTATACTTCGAATGTAGCTTTTTCGAAGCTTTTTTTTCCAGCTTTAACGAGGTGCTAACAATCTTCCTGGCTTCCTATTCCTCCGAAGAAGGTTTTTTCCAGCCTTAAGTCTTTGCAGGCTTGTTTTCATTCCTACTCCCTCTGAAAAAGCTGTGTTTTTCAGCCCTAACGTGGTGCTAACAATCTTCCTGGCTTGCAGCATTTTTTTTATTCCTACTGCCTCCGAAGCAGTTTTTCCTGCCCTAAGTCTTTGCTGGCTTGCTTTCATTCCTACTCCCTCTGAAAAGGCTTTTTCAGCCCTAACCAGAGGATAAAATAATGTGCTGAAGCTGAACAGACTAAGGACGCTAGCCAGATGAATACCTGGTAGGTAGATTCCCCCCCCCTATTTTCCTCCCCCAAAACTAAGGTGCGTCTTATACTCCGGTGCATCTTATACTCCGAAAAATATGGTATTAGTTTTTGGATTTTATCTTTGCTTGAAAAATTTAAAAATGTTGAAAATTTAGAAATGTAAACAATTATTTTAATTTGTTTCCTTTTTCCTTATAAAATTAATTAACATTTCAATTAAAATTAGTTTAAAATTCAATTAAATCTTTTACTTAAAATTAATTAATATTTAATCAAAACTAGGTTTTTTAAATGAAGATTAGATTGCTAAGCTATTTTGGTACTAGGTGTAACCATCTATAAGAGCTCACTTCCTATCCAGTTTTTATCCTATTCCATATTAGGTAGAGCCAATTAGTGCTCCTTTTTATACTGGTGATTGGTTTTATTGGAGAAGAAAGAGAAAGGAAGCCTGAAAAATACATCAATCGCTTTCTTTAACTTGCCTGTTATTGAATTTATAAAGTCAAATCAAATTGCAAATCTGCTTACTGGTATAAAACAGTACATAGCATTTGGGACAACAAATTTTGGCATACTTTTCTGACAGCTTTTCTGAGGAATTGTAAATTGCATTTTGTCTGGCTTTGCCCATAGTATGTTTGCTATAGAAATATTGTAAACAAAAAGATGGCTAATAGAAAGGAACAGTTGTCCATCACAAAGAGGCAAGAAAAAGATGAATTAAAGAAGACAAAAAGGTAAATTCAGGAAAGTTCATACTATTCATATTATTCAATTCTGTTTCTTCAAAAAATGTCCTTGCTATTTCACTCATTCTCTTTCATTTTTAGTAAACAGGGCTTATCATTCGTTTTTGTTTTCAAAGTTTTCTATTCAGCACGGAAACCTTTTTTTGGACCATGAAGAAAATATTACACAGCGGAACAAAAGAATGAGATTTATACAGGAATTAAGGCAATGAATATTACTTGCTAGAGTTCCTCAACAACATCTGTTGGGGAAAATATTGTGATTAATTTCCAATTTTGTTACACCAACACCCTCTGAGTCAATGCCTATGTTCAGATCAGAGCATGCATACCTTTCACTTAGTCTAGCTAGCAAAAAGAAGAAAAGAAGAAGCTTGCATGTAGTTATTAAACATTAGCAAACAACAAAATAATTAGTTGCCAATAACAAGGCAAAAATAGGGAGAGAGGTATGAACACTGGTATTTAAATTAATAGAAACTTACATACATTCACATTTTTCAATTTAGGATTATAAACCAGACATTTATCTTTTTATAAAAGCAATTTCTTCCCAGGGAAATTATGGGTTATACAGATATTTATCTTGGAATTAAGTGTCCAGTTAGCATAGACAGTTAATAAACTTGGTTCAATATTTTGTCATGGCAACTTGTCTTTTTGCAGTTTTGATTCAATCTATAGGACCTTCTACATGCTACATAAGAACTGTATTGTGATTTTTAATCTTATTTCCAAATAAATTCTTCATGAACTCTGCCATTTAAAGTATTAATTTTTCCTTTCTTTTATTTTTATTTGTGTATATGTTTCATATTTGCATTTACTTTTATATTTGCTTACTTTCTTTGGAGAAACACGTTTTTTTTTAAAAAAAAAACACATTCCAAAAGAGATTGGACAACCATTTATCTGAAATGGTATAGGCCAGGCCAGGGTCTCCTACTCGAGCAGGGTGTTGGCTAGAAGATCTCCAAGGTCCCTTCTAATTCTATTATTCTATGTTCTATATTCAATGTATTAATGAAACTTATATACATTCACATTGCTATTTTCCTGGGTAAGTTCCCACTGATTTTTGACAACATCTTTATTTCTATCTCAATCATTTAGCTTCCCACTGCATTCAATTTGCTTTTATGTTTTCCCTGGTAGATCCAAGTCTCACTTTTATATGGCAAAGTGGGTAGAGGTATGCTCTTATACTGTCATTTTTATTAACACATTCATTCTTCATAGTAGGCTGCTTACTACCTTTTATCTTTCACCCACCATTTACACATCTTAAAATTTCTCAATTCATTTTCAAATTTTTAGTTATTATTGTACTAAAATTCACAAATTCTTCTCCTTCTCTCCTTGACTTCAGGCATTCAAGTCCAAAGTGTAAAGATTAATTCTATTTCTCCTGCCCAACACAATTACCTTGGTCTCTGATGCATTAATTTTTAGATTCATTAGCTTCATTGTATGCGTACAATCTAGCATTCACTGCAAATCATTCAAGTTCTCAGCCAACAATACTCAGATTCGTGTTCTACTGAAGCAATACATTAAACCCTAATAAATAAAATAATAAAATAATAAAATAATAAAATAATAAAATAATAAAATAATAAAATAATAAAATAATAAAATAATAAAATAATAAAATAATAAAATAATAAAATAATAAAATAAAATAAAATAAAATAAAATAATAAAATAATAATAAAATAAAATAAAATAAAATAAAATAATAAAATAAAATAAAATAAAATAAAATAAAATAAAATAAAATAAAATAAAATAAAATAAAATAAAATAAAATAATAAATAAATAACATAAATAACATAAATAACATAAAAAAATAAAAAAATAAAAAATAAAAATAAAAAAAATAAAAAAATAAAATAAAATAAAATAAAATAAAATAAAATAAAATAATAAAATACAATACAATACAATACAATACAATACAATACAATACAATACAATACAATACAATACAATACAATACAATACAATACAATGAATGGAAACATCTACATACAAAAGTATAAACACATTCACATCTCTGTGAATCCATTTCTATTATTACCATAAACATTCCTTATATAATTATATATTTATCTATAAATACCTTAAGCCAAACAAATAGTACACATCCCTGCTTATTAGTGGCCATTTGGGGGGAGGGTACATTGATTATTAATGTTAACTTGGTTTTTTTTATTATTCTGACTTAACTCTTATAGTTGCCTTTATCATTTTATCTGTTGTAAGTTGCCCACAATCTTTTGAGTTCAGCAGGCTATAAAACAGTACAGAATAAATAAATAAATACTATGAGTTCTAGTCCTGCATTAAGCATGAAAGCTGGCTGGGTGATTTTGGGCCAGTCACTCACCTTCAGCCCAGCTCACCTCATAGGGTTGTTCTAGGGAAAATAGCAGGAGTATTAGGTATGTTTTCTAACTTGAGTTATTTGTAAAGTACGGTAATAAAGTTGTGATAAAAAAAATCTTAACAAATAAATAAAAAGGGTGAAAGAATTCACCTTGTTTAGGAATTCACAGATATAATTAAATACAAAAAGCTAGAAAGCAACTTTCTAGCAATGCTTTCTTAAAATACCAGAAACCTCTGTTGGGTTTATAGTATAATATGAAATATAATTCATTTGTAATTATTACTAGATATTTCTTTTTAATATAAAAGACTATGCAGTTAAACATTGCATAAAAATGGCCCATTAGCTTTTTTGCTTAAAATTTTAGTGCTCTGCAACAGTCAAGAACAGTCATCTAGAATAAAAATAGCTTCAGCCAGCAGGACAAAGGACATTTATATCTAAAAGAAGATATATTAAATGAAAGTTCAGGCCAAATTATCTTAACTTTTGGAATTATCTCACTCTAGTCCTTGAGAGAAGCCTGAGCAGGCTGTGACATTAGAGAACATGATATCCTTCTAAAGGACAATCTCACACACTGTAAATCAACTCCCTCAAGATCCATAGCATTTCTCAGGAAGCCCTGGGTATGAGTCATTGATATCATGATTCTTTGGAAAACCATTTATATAGTAGAAGTGAAAGTCTCATCTGACACATGCATATAAAACCACTGAAAACATTAGTAAGAAACTGTAGCTTAAATATTTTGAAATCATAATGAATAAGCAAGAATGACTGGAAAAGATGTTGATGCTTGGAAAAAATTAAGCCAATTAAAAATGAGAAAGAAAATTTGTGAGCTAGGTCTTCTACCTCTGCCGCTCCGCAAATGCAGAGACGCTCATTGTAGGGTATAAGAATGGAATCTTCCATAACTGACCATTATGTCAAGCTGTTCAAATCTTGCTCATGTAAATATCTCCCTAAGATGTTTTGGCAGTTAGTCGAGGTGGCACAGTGGTTAAATGCAGCACTGCAGGCTGCTAGTTCAGCAGTTCAGCTGTTCAAATCTCACCGGCTCAAGGTTGACTCAGCCTTCCATCCTTCTGAGGTCGGTAAAATGAGGACCCAGATTGTTGGGGGCAATATGCTGAACTCTGTAAACCGCTTAGAGAGGGCTGTAAAACACTATGAAGCGGTATATAAGTCTAAGTGCTATTGCTATAGTTAGTGAACCCAAAACAAGGAAACACTCTCGGGAGAATTGAATTCCCAAAAGTAAAACTTTATTGGATATACCATGTTGGTACTGAAGAAACAAACCAGCTCTAGTTTCCCATGCAAATGCTTGCCCTGTTAAATAATACTTTCTCCTTCTCCCCACTCCTGGTTGATCACATTGTCCAATTATGAGACGGTCTTTTGTTATGAGAACAGTCCATCTCTTTCTCAAGCACCTGTAGCGGTGACCTTACTAACTCCATCTTTCGCGATCTCTGCATACATTCTCCACATTCCATCTCCCTCCCCACCAGCTCATTGGCAAGTTGAAAAGCATTAGGTTTGAAAGAAGCAAAGCAATTTAATCATGAGATGTGAACTTTCTGAAGGAAAAGGGCACCTGCAAAATATTAAACACAGATTAATTATTGTTGCTTAAGTGATTTTAGCCTTCACTAATCTCCTTGGTTGTTTGGGGTATTTTGCATGCAACCTTTCTACTAACCTGTCTGCACTAACATTTTGGGCACCTAGCCACTCCGCATCGGCTGAGGGATATCCTTTCCACTGCACTAAATATTGTAATTTCCCCTTTAAATATCTTGAGTCCAGTATCCTCTTTATCTCATAGTGTTTCACTACCACCACCACCACCACCACCACCACCACCACCACCACCACCACCACCATAGGAGTGGAGCAGTGGTGGGTTCCTACCAGTGCTGTCGACTCTGCCGCACTGGTAGCGGCCGGCAGATTACGCAATTTGCACGCGATGGCTCCGGTGCCGTCTTTACCAGTCCGTTGCGCGTCGCCATCTTTTTTTCAGAATTGTTGGGTTCTTTTTGCTTCCTGTGCATGCGCAGAAGCAAAATCTCGCGAGTTTACATAACAATGTAGGTATTGCTCTACTATTGCATTAGGTTTTTTTCTGCTATCCCATTGGTGCACAGATGGAACCCCGGAACTAAGTCCTTGAGCTGACCCTATTTGCTTTAGGAACTCCCACCAAAACTTTGCTGTAAAGTCTGAAATGATGTGCCTTGGGACTCCATGCAGCCAGTAGATGTGCTGCATGAACATTTTGGCCAACCTTTGGGTTGAAGAAAGCTTTGGGCATGCAATGAAGTGCATTTGTTTTGAAAACAGGTCAACCACAGTCCAGATTATGGTGCTCCCATTACTCTCCCATTACCATGGTGATCCATGGTGATTTCCTCCCATGCTCTGCTAGGGTTAGCCACTGGCTATAATAACCCAGAGGTCTTCCCTGGCAATCATTTCATAGACTACTGGGCAGCTGGTTACATAGTTCTCTATGTCCTTCTTCATTCTGGGACACCAGAATTGTCTTTTAGACAGGTGAAGGGTTTTTACAAACCCAAAGTATCCAACCGGCTTTATGTTGTGGCTCCTTTGTAGGATTTGGGTCCTCTGGCTGGCTGGAACATACAGCTTGTCTTCCTTCAGGGGTGGGTTCTAACTTACCTCCCTGCCAGTTTGCTTCCTCCCATGCTGCATGGGTGCACGTGCATTGCGCGGTGCATGGGTGTGACATGCGCTTTGCGCGCATGTGAGTGCATGCACAGTGCCGAAAACTCGGCTTCTACCCATGCGCAGAAGCAAAAGACAGCTTTTTTGTGCATGTGCAGAAGCTAAAAACAAGATGAGAGAGAGAGAGAGAGAGACGGTTCAGGGGCATGGCCAGCCAGCTATCACTCCCGGTTCAATGAGCAGGGGGAAATTCCCACTACCAGTTCTATAGAACTGTCCGAACTGGGAGGAACACACCTCTGTCTCCCTTCCATGCTAGGTCCTCCCTCATCAATAGTTCAGCTTTGTGGTCTCTGAGCCATTCATCTTCTTTCAGGGCTTCTTTTAGCTGTTGGAGCAGCATGGCATCGGCTGGCTGAGGAGTGGCTAACCACCACGCTTTGCTGAGACCTGCGCTGCCAGTTGCCTGGAAGGAATGATGGAGTTAACTATTTCCTCTCAGGTGCTTTTGTTTTCCAAGAGAGTCCATCGGGCAGGAAATTCTTTCCCCCTGGCAGATATTGAAGAGTGAAGTTGAACCGATTAAAGTACTGCACCCATCTCACTTGCTTAGGGGACAGCTTCCTCGGGATTCTTAAGGCTTCCAGGTTCTTGTGGTCAGTCCACACTTCGAACAGAATCTTATTGCCTTCTAGGAATTGCCTCCAAGTCAGCAATGCCCATTGAACGGCATATGCTATCCAATACACTATCCAATGCCTTTCGGTGTCAGTCAGCTTTCAGGAAGTGTAGGTGAAAGGTTGCAGTGCCCCTTTTGCATCATTTTAGAGTAAAAAGACCCCCACCACCACATTGCTAGCATCGGCTTGTATTACAAATGGCTCCTCCAGGTTTGGGTCCTTAAAGGTTGGCTCCGCAGCAAAAAGCATTTTAAGCTTTTCAAAAGCCGCTTGGCATTCCATAGTCCAAGTGAGCAGCTGGCTTGGTTTAGGCTTCACTCCCCCTCTGCCCATTTTTAATAGTTTGGTGATAGGCAGGACTATCTGTGCAAACAAGGGGATGAATTGGCGGTAGAAGTTGGCGAAGCCCAGGAAGCTCTGCAGTTGATTTCTGGTGCGAGGGGCTTCCCACTCCAGAATGGCCTTCACCTATCTGGGGTCCATCTCCACCCCCTCACTGAACATATGGTACCCCAAGTAGTCTAAACTGAGTTTGTGGAAGTTGTACTTGGATTGTTTAGTGTAGAACCTGGCTTTCAATAGTTTTCTTAGCACCTCCTGCACTAATTTCACGTAATCTTCCATTGTCTCAGATGAAATGAGAATATTGTTCAGGTATACCAACACCCCCTTATACTAATGCAATATTTCACTGATTAGTTGCATGAACACCACAGGTGCTCCCTGCAGCACAAAAGGCATAACTCGGAATTGGAAACACCCTAAGAGACAATTGATCATGGTTTTCCACTCATTGCCTTCTTTTATTCTTACTTGGTGATATGCTTCTCTCTAGTCCATCTTGGTGAACACCCTTCCCTTGGCCAGGTATCCCAGCATGTTCTTCATGAGATGGAAGGGGTACGTGTTTTCCTCACAGACACCATTGATACCTCAAAAATCCATGCATAATCTCAAAGACCCATCATTCTTCTCTTTGAAGAGCACCAGGGCTGCCATCCTAGATTTTGCCAGTTGGATGAAACCCCTAATTAAGTTTTTATCCATGAAATTCCTGACCTCCTCCATCTCTCTTGGGATAATTGAGTACATCTTCGGCTTAGATAATTTTGCCCCTGGCAGAATCTCAATGGCACAGTCAGATTCTGAGGAGGGAGTATTATTCCTGCTCGCTGAATACTTTCACTAGGTCTTGGTATTTTTTAGGATGATCGTTCTCCCTTGGCCACCCTCGATTAATGAGTTGACGGGCTCTATCTTTCCCCTCCCTACCAGTGGGCTTTTGCTGCCTTTGTGCTTCACTCCTACGCATTGCAGTATGCTATAATAGTATACTCTATTCCTCCAGCACCAGTTGTTGTCTTTCCAGTCAACTGCTGGGTTCCACTTCTTCAGCCATGCCAACCCCAATATTATTGTCTCTGCCATTTTCAGAGCCACTATGAAACATATAGTTTTCTCATGGCTTTCTGATCTCAGGTTTACTGGTTCAGTTAGGCATGTGGCTGGCAGCTCTCCAGTAAGGGAGTCATCAATTTTCTCAAACTTCATAGGTTGCCTCAATTTTTTAAGTCTCAGTCCCATCTTTTCCACAGTTCTCAGGCTAAGCAAGGAGTGGATGCAACCTGAGTCTACCAGGACCATAAAGACCTCTCTTGCCCCTGAGTGGGGTACTAGTATCTCCACCCATGCAGGCAATGGTTCCACTTATCATTGGATCATCCTCCATCTTGCTGTCATTCTTTTTTCCCCATTTTTTATTTTTTCCTCCACCACTTTACAATTCAATAGACATATACCTTAAGATGTTACAATAAAATATACAATTTTACATTTATAATCCATCATTCAAAAAGTCAATATCTTATATAAACGCTTACATCACCAGTCATCAGTCTGTTCTACTTTTTTTATTTTCCATTGCACTCCCCCTCTCTACCTCCATCATCTCCTCCTACTTTCTTACTCCTTCACTCCTCCTCTACTCTCTCCACTCCTTCTCTTTCTCCCCATCTACTTCCTCTTACACTCTGTTTGCCTTCCCCTGAGTACTCTTTTATCTTCTTATGTTTAACAGACTGATGATACAATCTCAAATTTGAACTCTTCATTCCCTTCTAAGAAAATTATTGTTATTGTTGTTATATTTGTATAGTACTTTTGTTTCTAGGTATATGTTTTTAGCTTCATCTTACCTCCACAAAAGAAAAAAGAAAAAAAGAAAAAAAAGAAAATCTAGTTTTGTCATCTGGGATATTCACCCAATTATTATTCCAATTCTACTCCTAAATTACTCCGCTGTTCATTAATTCACACATTAGTTGTTATTCTCCTGCTTCTTAATTTTAGGCCCAATTTTGCTTCCTCCACTTTTTTGTCTCATTATTCATTGCTTATGTTCCCCCCCCCATCTATTTTATCACAAACTAAATGCCCAATTTATACATTCCAATTTCTTATATTAATCAAAAAGTTTCTTCTCAAATTAAACATTTAACACTTGGAATATATGATTTTTAAATTTTCCTTTTAAACATATCTCATTTTTAAGAAGAAAAGAAAGATAATACACTATCATAATATGCTTTTTCAATTACTAATCATCAAAAATCTTTCTAGATTATTAAATTAAGTATTCAACTCTTAACACAGTATATTTTCCCTTTTAAAGTTTTTCATTTAAACAAGTTCATATGTAACAAGAAAAAAAGAAAAAACAAGAGTACACAATCAAAATATATATTTCAAGTTCTAGTATTCATATTTAACATTCATACTTCCCATATTAATTTACATTATTTTATCTAAAATATCAAGTCTTCTAATTCATTGAATAATATTGATCTATATTTAAAAAGAAGAAAAAAAGATTCAACTCTTAATAAAATGATAGTTTTAAATAAGAAGAGAAGAGAAAACATTTCCACAATATTTCAATATCTTCATCCATTCCCTTTTAGTTTCTCAACTAATTCATTTTTATATCTATATTTCCTCCACCCCATCTAATTAAATTCTCTTCCTTCTGTCTTTTGATTTTATACCAATAGGTTCTCTTTCCCCATGCTCTTTTCCTCCCTCTTAAGTTTACTATCTGTATATATCTGCTTTTCTCCATTTTTTTTTCTATTTTATGTATCTCAAAATCCTTATCATCACTCTGAACATAGTTATTCTTAATATCATCATCTCTATTATCATTATAACTGTTATCTTTATCTCCATTTTCACTGTTGAACTCAGTGGGTTATTTATCATTATCATAATCATTAATCAGTATTGCATTTTCAAAGTTATTTTCATTTTCGTCATCATTTATAATATCTTCTTCTTCTGTCTTCTTTTCTTCTTCTGTTCTCCTGTCCAGTTTTTTCCCCATTTGTACTTCATTTTTCCCTGTCTCAGATACTCCAAATACAGTTTTTCTAAAGTTTTCAAAATGATCCTTCATAAACTCAACCAATTCTTCATAGTCAACTTTCTCCATCTTTGCAAAACTTTAAAAAGTTCAATCTTTGATCAATTTATTTCCTTAGATTCAGTAATTTTAAGTCCACAAGTTCAACCAAGTCCAGCTGTTTCAGAGTCACAAATTGTTAATGTACCAGTCCATCCAGCTACTAAAAGAAATGTAATCCACAGCCCTTTTCAATTTATAAATACCCATTTTGTAGTTAGAAAGCCAAGTCTTTCTGCTCCTTTGTTGTCAATCTATGTTCAAATTCAGTCTTATCCAGTGGAGGGTTCTCAAAATTTTTACTACCACTCTGTGGGCGTGGCTTATTTTGTGGGTGTGGCTTGATGGTCATGTGACCGGGTGGGGGTGGCTTGCCGGCCATGTGACTGGGTGGGAGTGGCTTGCCGGCCATGTGACCGGGTGGGAGTGGCTTTGCAGTCATGTGACTCGGTGGGGGTTGCTTGGTGATCATGTGACTGGGGGTCATGTGACTGGGTGGGCATGGCCAACTTGACGTCACTCACGTCAAGGGTTAGGGTTAGGGTGCCTGGCCTCTCCTCGCCTCAAAGGCCTCAATGAGATACAATTTCCCTATCTATTTACTACTACTGAACATCCAAAATATACTATTTAATCCTATGTAATGTGTACATACATATTACACACAGGCACACAAAAATATACATTATCTACTATATATACTGTATGTGTATGTACACACACACACACACACACACACACCCCTCTCTTCTAAAACTATACACATTCAACCTTACCTACTGCATTTGGAAAAACGCACCCAGAGTCCACTTTAACTTTTTAAAAATCAAGGAAATTTCTTTCAAAGTTTAGCTACACTTTGATTTATGAAGGATCTGGATATTTTTGTTGCATTTTCTGTACCATTTCCTGGAATTCTTTTATTTAAAAATCCAGATTTTCATCAAATGTTTATCTCTGTGGAAAACTGTAACTTATGCTACACAATGTTGATAGATTCTTGGAGAGGAGGTATCACCCTCCCATTCTCTACGGATGGTATGGATATGACAGGATTTTAGAGAACCTTCCTGCTAGCAAATGTGCTGCTTTTTGCATTGAGAGCAGAGATCATAATGAAGTATCAGAAAACAAGTTAGTATTTCTCTGCCCTGCAGATCTCTTGTTCCGATGTCCAGGAAGTATTGTTTCACTTGTATGTTGGATGGGGATCTTTGAGACCAAAGATATAGGAATAGGAATTATATGCTTCTTTTTGCAAGATGCATTATTTACAACAAAATAAAGCTATAACAATAACAAGTATGCCTCTAGAGTATTGGTTTAACAGACCCTTAGTTTAGTGACTTCAGATGCAGCAGACAAAATCTGCCTATGGAATTTATGCTTCTGCATAAAAATCCCTTATACCATTGGCTAAAAATGAAAAATTAACTTAAGAAAAATCCCACTTACCATTTGAATTTAACAGACATTTTGTTTTAACAGACACGTCTTCTCCCCATTAGTCCATTAAACTGATATCTTACTACAACTTCCAGCCAGTTGTGCTCCCTAAAAGAAACAATTGCACCCCCATTGCCAGCCTTCCTTCCTTCCTTCCTTTCCTTCCTTCCTTCCTTCCTCTTTTTCCTTCTTTTCCTTTCTCCCACCTTCCTTTTCTTTTCATCTCCTTCCTTCCTTCCTTCCTTCCTTCCTTCCTTCCTTCCTTCCTTCCTTCCTTCCTTCCTTCCTTTTCACACTTTATTGCATACTTTCCTACAAGTAAGACTCCATCTGATGCCTTTGCTATGCATTTTTTGACAAAGAACCAATAACAGGAACCCTTTTCTTCTACCTTGGCTTTTTTAATTTCTTCACAATTGCAAGCTTTGTGATAGACAATTAGGCAACATATGCCTTGTACTGTGAAAACTACTTTGCTTCCTTGCTCCACAGTGATATTTGTCTTTGAGTTGGTGGTTTCCATCATAGCATTGGTAATTATTTTTTCTTTCTTTCTTTCTTTCTTTCTTTCTTTCTTTCTTTCTTTCTTTCTTTCTTTCTTTCTTTCTTTCTTTCTTTCTTTCTTTCTTTTTTCTTTCTGTCTGTCTGTCTTCCTTCCTACCATCTTTCTTTCTTTCTTTGTCTTTATTTTTTTCTTTCTGTCTGTCTATCTGTCTTCCTTCCTCTTTCTTTCTTTCTTCTTCCTTCCTTCCAACTTTCTTTCTTCCTTCTTCCTTCCTTCCTTCCATCTTTCTTTTTCTTTCTTCCTTCCTTCCTTTCTTCCTTCCTAACTTCCATCTTTCTTTCTTTCTTTCTTTCTTTCTTTCTTTCTTTCTTTCTTTCTTTCTTTCTTTCTTTCTTTCTTTCTTTCTTTCTTTCTTTCTTTCTTTCTTTCTTTCTTTCTCCCTGCAGTGCAAACCAATCTCTTTCTCCCTTGCCCAGCCCTCTTCCAAGATGCCAAGTGCGGGGAACCGCACCAAGCGAGGTAGGTGGGTGTGTTGCTCCCCTCCCCTCGAAGGAAGAAGGAGCCTCTGTTGCTGTCTCTCGCGGGGCTGCAGCCACCTGACTGAGTTTCTGACCGCGGCCGGCAGGGAAGGAGAGCGCGTGCTACTGCTGCTGCTGCTGCTTTCGCCGCTCCGATATTTCTTCGGTGTTTGCGCGCGGGAGGGCCTGCTGAGCAGAGGCACCCGGCGAGCGGGGTGAGAGGCGCGGGGATACCAGAAGTGGCGTCGTCGGCGGCAGCTCCTGCCCGCCTCTTGTCTTAATCCGCCTCTGCTCCGCAGTCCCTCCCGCGCACAAACACCGAAGAAATATTGGAGCGGCGAAAGCAGCAGCAGCAGCGGTAGCACACACTCTCCTTCCCTGCTGGCGCCGCCCCGACCGAAGGAAGAAGGAGACTCTTGCGCTGTCTCTCGCGGGGCTGCAGGCATGCAGCCACCGTCCTGACTGAGTTTCCGACCGCGGCGCTGGCAGGGAAGGAGAGCGCGTGCTACCGCTGCTGCTGCTGCTTTCGCCGCTCCGATATTTCTTCGGTGTTTGCGCGCGGGAGGGACCGCGGAGCAGAGGCGGCTTAAGGCAAGAGGCGGGCAGGAGCTGCCGCCGCCGCTGCCACTTCTGGTATCCCCGCGCCTCTCACCCCGCTCGCCGGGTGCCTCTGCTCCGCGGTCCCTCCCGCGCGCAAACACCGAAGAAATATCGGAGCGGCGAAAGCAGCAGCAGCAGTGGGAACCCATCACTCTCCTTCCCTGCCGGCCGCGGTCAGAAACTCAGTCAGGTGTCTGCAGCCCCACGAGAGACAGCGACAGAGGCTCCTTCTTCCTTCGAGGGGAGGTGCCGTTTTTGAGCTCCCCCGGCTCGGAATTTTCAGTACCCAGAATGCCAGAACTTACCAGGTGAGGCCAGGAACTGGGGGGTGGGGTCACTGGGGTGGGAGGGCGGGCGGCAAGAAAAGCCTCCCAAGAGCAGCGGGGTACTTTGCAAGTTGCAACTTGCAAATAACATAGCCCCGGTCTCCTGGAGCCCTGGGAATGCAACGGAATGCATTCCCAGGGCTCCAGGAGGGAGCCGCGGCCGCCATCCTTGTGTCGCAGGGGGGGAGCGATGGTTTGCTCCTGGCTGGTCCGTTCCCCAGCCTCAAGCCCAGCACAAAGCGGCATTTCTCAGCCCTCAGCCCTCCATGCTTACCGGGAGGGGGCCGCCATTCTTTTGCCGTGCAGGGGGAGGGAGGGGGAGGAGGATGCTATCCCCAGGGCTCAAGCAAGCCCAGCACAAAGCGTCATTTCTCAGCCCTCAGCCCTCCATGCTTACCGGGAGGGGGCCGCCATTCTTGCACCGCGCAGGGGGAGGGAGGGGGAGGAGGATGCTATCCCCAGGGCTCAAGCAAGCCCAGCACAAAGCGGCATTTCTCAGCCCTCAGCCCTCCATGCTTACCGGCAGGGGGCCGCCATTCTTGCGCCGCGCAGGGGGAGGGAGGGGGAGGAGGATGCTATCCCCAGGGCTCAAGCAAGCCCAGCACACAGCGGCACTTTACTTACATTAAAGAGCCGCGGCAGGACAGGAAGAGTAAATAAAGTAGCAGAATGCAGATACTGTAGCCAGTATCAGTAAACTGAGCCCCAGGAAGTCAAGTAACAACAAGACTCGAGGGACAGGCCGCGTGGTGAGCGCGCAGTTTATATTTGGCACTGAGAGAGGTGGGGCAATTTGGATTTGGCCAGCAAATCAGCAATGTGCAAACAGTAAGGCCGCGCATGCGCAGATGAATTTTTTTTTAAAAAAATGATTTTTTTAAAAAAAAGATGATGGCCACCTGGGACCTGTAACTGACGGTGACGCCATGACAGTGACGTCACCAGCCAGCTGCTACCGGTGCGATAGAGTGGACCGCACCGGTAGCAACCCACTACTGGTCTTATCCATATAGTCCAAACAGTCTTTCCGTTCCTTGTTTATTGCTAAAAATTTCAGTCCTGTTTTTGTTCTTCTCCGTCTCAATCCAAATATTATCTTTTACACAATAACAACTGCTCTTTCCAAAGTCCACAGCTGTTCTTTATTCAAGGCCACTGCTATCCAAACAACTTGAGAATATTTCCACAACAATAATTCTTTCAACCACCAGATGGCACTCTCCAATCAAATTTCTTTTCTCTGTCCTATTAAAATTTCCCGTTTTCAATCAATTCCAGTTTTCCAATTAATCCTTCCAAGTATAATTCCCAGTTTTCTTTCATCATTATCCAGTCTTTAAACACAGTTCTAAATCTTTAATAGTTGGGCTTTAGTTACAAGTCTCTTTAATTTTGTTCCACCATTGTATCCACATAATTAACAGCCACTTCCTGATTTCCAGTCTCTTTTTCCCCCCTTTAAATTTGAACGTTTCTTTTAAAATTTTCTTTGGGAGTGTAACTCACCAGCCTCCGTCTTCTTCAACTTCTCCAGCACATATTTCAAAAAACTTTCCTTCCCAGATGACTCCAAATGCCATTTCAAATCCTTGCAGATGTGAACCGCCACGGCTAAAGGACGGCATTTTGCATAGCTGTCTTCGTATGCCGCCGGTCGAGGAGACAAAGCCAGCTCCCTGGGGGGTTTGCAGCCCCCCCAATCCACTGACAGGCGCTCCTCTTCTTCCCCACCCCTTCTGGGTGGTTCTGACCCGGTCCTGACTGGACCGGGTCCCTGGGTGGCGCAGATTCGGGGCTTTCCCAAAGGAGCGGGGAAAGTTCCGTACCGCCGCGGCGCTGGCCACGCCTTCTCCCCCAGCCAATTCTTCATAATCAATTCTCTTCATATCTTTACAGTCAGTTCTCAGTTCTTAAATCCAAAGCTTAGATAAATTCAATCTTTAGTCAAAGTTCGATCTTTAGTCAAAATTCATTCAAAGATGCCACCAGCTCTCAGTAGTCACTAATCTCCATGTCTCTGTTCAGCTGCTAACAATGTGTTCCACAGCCTTTTATAATTTGCAAGTTTTTGCTATAGTGATTGAAGAAAACCAAATCCTTCTGTTCTTTGTTGTTAACATCTGTTCATACTCCTTCTTATCCAAACCAGTCCAAATATTTTCTTTTAGGCAATAACAAATTGTCATTTATTTAAATTCTCTCAACTTTCTCTCATCTTTCAAAAAAGGTTTTTTCCCTTATTCAAGATCAGGACAGCTGTCCAAACATCCATGAAGGTATTCTACCATAACTATAATTTTTCCAACCACCAGATGGCATTCTCCAGACAAATTCTCATCTCTACATTTCCTGTTTTGGTTTTTCCGTTTTTAATGAATTCCAATTTACTAATTATTTTCTCCAAATTTATTTTCCAAGTACTTCTTCACCTTTATTAAATGTTTAAGGCACAAATCCAAATCTTTAAAAGTTGGGCTTTAGTTATAAGTCTTTAATTTTGTTACACTATTGTATCCACCTATTATCAGCCGCTCCTTAATTTCCGGTCCTTTTGTTTCCGTTTTGAATATTAGAGTATTTCTTTTAGCATTTCTTTTGGTAATGTAACTCACCAGCCTCCACCTTCTTCAGCTTCTCCAGCACTTTTCTTTTCTTTTCTTTCCCAGATGACTCCAAGCTCAAAATTTCAATCCTTGCAGATGTAACCGCTAGAGACGACACTTTAAAAAGGTCATCCTCCATACGCCGCCGGTCGAGGAGACTTAGCCGGCTCCCTGGGGGGTTTGCCACCCCCCTGTCTGCCAGCATGCGCTCTTCTTCTTCACCACCCCTCCTGGGTGGTTTCAACCCGGTCCTGACCAGACCGGGTCCCTGGACGGCGCAGGTTCGGGGATTTCCCACAAGTGCAGGGAAAGCTCCGTAGCGCCACGGTGCTGGCCACGCCTTCTCTCAATCTTGCTGTCATTCTTGTAGAAGACCAGGTTGGGGTTGCTAGCGGGTTGGAGTTCCTTCACCCTCGCTAGAAGGAGAAGAGACCTCCACTACCTGCTGAGCCACCCATGTTTTCTCTTTTCCCTTCCTTGGTATGTTCTTGGCCTTTGGCTGGCCCAGGCCTCTCACTGCCAAGATGGGTTGCAGGGCCAGGCAGTTGGCTGCCCAATGGCCCTCTTTTCCACATTGAAAGCAGGCTCCAGGCAGCCACTGTAAGTTCTCTCTAGGGGTGGTAGGAGGGACTGTTGATCCCTTGCATGTTGGCAGGCATCTCTCCTCGCCTCGTCAGGGGCTACTCTAATGTGCTACATGCTGCTGGTACTCCAACAAGTCTAGCTCTACTGTGATCACCAGCTGGAACCATGCCCCAAGGTTGTCTGGAATTCCTCGGGGCAGGCAGTTTTGGTATAGCTCCTTATTTAGTCCATCTCAGAAGCTCCGGCCACCCTCTCAGCTTCCCAGCCATACTGTGGAACTCCCAAATGTATTTGATTACTGGCCAGCTCCCCTGCCTTATGGCACAGATCCCAGATTCAGCTCGACGGACCTGGGCAGGGTCTCTAAACCTGGCTCAAAGTTCATCTAGGACAGCGGTTCTCAACCTGTGGGTCGTGACCCCTTTGGGGGTCAAACAACCCTTTCACAGGGGTCGCCTAAGAACATTGGAAAACACATATTTCCAATGGTCTTAGGAACCGAGACACCGCTCCTCTATTCGTCTCCAGGCCGGTCCATCCACATGCAGATACACCCACATACGAGTACCCGGCGTGATGTCATCATCGCACCAATCCCATCACATACACCTGTATAAATACAGGTGTATTTGACAGGGTTGGTGCCATAATGTACTTATGTGGACCAGTCACACATGTGTAGAGAGCAGCTACTACTGATCTAGTGAGAAAGAAGCAATTTCAACCTTCGCACTGACATTGGCTTTTTACACATACAGTCGCAAAATGTAGCAATGTAGTTTACTGTTGTTATATTAAGACTGTTACCCATGCTACACCATGCTTCAAGACAAAATTTCATTTATTTGTACTTAGAAATAAATATTTCACAATATATAATTACATATTGTTTTTGTGATTAATCACTATGCTTTAATTATGTTCAATAAGAGCCGAGGTGGCACAGCAGTTAGAGTGCAGTACTGCAGGCTACTTTAGCTGACTGTGATCAGCAGTTCAGCTGTTCAAATCTCACCAGCTCAGGGTTGACTCAGCCTTCCATCCTTCTGAGGTAGGTAAAATGAGGACCCAGATTGTTGGGGACAATGTAAATATACATTGCTTAATGGTGTAAACCACTTAGTGAGTGCTTGCATTATGAGGCAGTATATAAGCTCATAAATAAATAAATAAATAAATAAATAAATAAATAAATAAATAAATAAATAAATAAATAAATAAATAAATAAATAAATAAAAACAAACAAACAAACAAACAAATAAACAAATAAATTTGTAACAATGAAAATACATCCTGCATATCAGATATTTACATTACGATTCATAACAGTAGCAAAATTACATTTATGAAGTAGCAACGAAAATAATTTTATGGTTGGAGGTCACCACAACATTAGGAACTGTATTAAAGGGTCGCGGCATTAGGAAGGTTGAGAACCACTGATCTAGGAGGATATCTGTATTCCCCAGCTCAGGCACTCCTTTGTCATGGAAGTACATTATCCATTCTACCACCTTGTCCCCTAGGTTTGAAATGATGGCATTCATGCAGACAGCTTCATCCAGTGCCTTGTACTGCTCCAGATAATTCCATGCTTGGTTCAGGAAGTAAGCTAGTTTCTCTGGCCAGCTGTCAAACACAGTTTTTAGTGGCAAGGGCTCCTGATCATCCCAAGCTAGCACGTACCCTGGTGGCAGTCCTCATCCTGGGGGGATGCTTGAGCCTGGGCTCCTGCTGCTGCAGGGATTGCCTGGCTTGCACCACAGCTATGGGGGGAATGGCAGCCACTGCTGGGGGAGCCCCAACTTCTTGAACAATACTTCCCACTCTCACTCTTTGGGGTGAAGAAGGGGAGGGGGCATATATATAAATAAATAAAAATATACTAATGGAGGTAGATAAGTTTAGTTACAAGTCTAGTATGAGACAGTGGATGTAGAATATTGGTTGAAATGAACTAAACTCAGAATACTATCTTGAGAAGTAGTGTGAGAATATCCAAATTAATCCATACACTTTAAATTTCAAATTTATTTATTTATGCCAGAGATTTACCCAATTATAAATAAAAGATCCTTTCTTCCATGAGACTGGCACTTCTATCTATAATGCTAACTGAACAGGTCCCATTTTGGAGGACAGGTCAATTATGCTTTCTAAGGATTCCTAAAAGGCAGGTTCATTTCTGTGTACCTTCAGAGAACAAAACCAAGGTTTTCTAATATCAGGATCTTTTAGGAGAGGGCTCAGGGTGGCCATTTCTGATTGCTGACCAAATATTCTGTTTGGGTTTTTGTAAAAATAAATTTTATGTCTGCTTCAAGCAATTGCCCACGTTCTGCATTCTTGTTCTGATACTGGTTCAGAACAAACCAAGATTTTCTTCTAATATATTCTAAATAATTCAGCAACTATTTAAAAACAGCAATAACAATTGTACATTCTTTTTATATAAAGATATTGCTTTAATTCTCAATCTCCTTTTGATGCCTGAGATATTGTAGGGCAGGGGTGTCAAACTCGATTTCATTGAGGGCTGCATCACGATTGTGTCTGACTTTGAAGGACCAGGGGGCATTGCTGGGGGTGGGCGTGGTCATGGTGGGCATGTCAGGACTATCTGTGGTGGCCAAGTGCTAAGGCAGGACTTCCCTGAGGCCCTCCATCACTATCATTATACTCTCCTCCCTTCCTCCCTCCTTCCTTCCCTCTTCCTTCTCCTTTCTTCTTCTTTCCTCTCTTTCCTTATTTTTCCTTCCTGGCTCTCTTACCATCTTTCCCTTTTTTCTTTGTCTTTCCCTTTCTCCTTTCCTGTCCGTTCTTGCAGGGATGGGTTCTAACTTACCTTGCTGCTGGTTCGCTTCCTCTTGCGCCACGTGGCCACGCCTCGTGGCCACACACATACGAAGTACACATGCGCATGCGCAGTGCTGAAAAATCCAAAAAAATCCAAAAACAAGATGGTGACACATGCGCAGTGCCAGAAACTCAGCTTCTGTGCATGCTCAGAAGAAAAAAAATTCAAAAAAATCCAAAAAAATTGTTTTAAAAAAAGATGGCAGCTCCCACAGACTGGCACCGACTGAACCGGTTCTGTGATGTCATCGTGACATCACCAGCGGGTCGCTACCAGTTTGGGCAAACCAGTCCGAACCGAGAGAAATCCACCTCTGCCTTCTTGCATGCTCAAATGAAAAAGGGGAAACATTTCTCCTTTTGTTTTGTTTTTAGCCCTCTGCCAGCAAAAATGGAGCCCACACCCCATTTTCAGCTATGATAGCCTCCTGCAGCCCTCTGCCAGTGAAAACGGAGCTCTGTTTTTGCTGGCAGAGGCACAGTGAGCCAGTTCTTTGCTGTTTCCAGACCCCCGGGCCTTGACACCCCTGCCATAGGGCTATAGATAGAACAGTATTACACTGGAACATTTCCATTTTTTCACATTCAGTCCAGATCATTTTTGTCTCTATTACTTCCAATCCATTTCCCCTCAAAAAGCACCAAGTGGGTTATAAAAATTAAGAATCTAAACCCAAACTATTTTTTAAAATCTGTATCTGCAATATAAGCAATTAATTTCTAAATATGTGTAGCTCTCATCTTGGCCAATTCTGGTAAATAGTTTGTTTTTTGAAAAATAAACAAAAGGAATTTCAGGACATATCAATGAGTACTTTTCCTTAAAATGCCAACAAGATGACTCATAGTTAAAGAGTAAGTGAGCAAAATATCCTGATTTGCCAATCTTTCTAAAAACTTTAACAAATAACTAAAACTAAGTTTGTACAACAGTTTTATTGGAGCTTAATTTTCAGTAGGTTAGGTAATTACGGAGATCTTGTCCCTTGTGATTGGTTCATTGACTGATTGCTTGCTTGCTTCCTTATGTGCCATCAAGTCACTTTTGACTTCTAGTGGCCACATAGATAGATTTTCTCCATCTTGTTCCTTGTAATACAGATCACGAGTCCCACGTGTAATTTAAGTGCTATATTCTTTCATATAGTAAACAACATCTTCTGTTACAGTTGAGATGTACTGTGATGCTCAGTAATATCCTGTTCCAGCTGAGATCAAACTGTAACAAAATGCTAAAGTAAAACAAATGAACTTCATTTGTAATTGTTAAGCAATTGGATTAATCAAATCTTGACTAAGCACCTTACACAACAGGGGTGATTTCATATTTTTCATCCTGTGCATCTGAATAAACAAGAGGTTATTTACTGAGTATGGAAAATATGCCTTATTTGTCTTTGGGTCACATGCTAGGTACATTGCAAAAAGTTTTGGGATCAGCACAAAATAATTATATCTCTTTGGACAAAGAATGTTGTTATCTAGCTATGATTTGCCATTAAAATCAAGCTAATAATTCTCCATATTTTCATTAATTGCATCTAAACTTGGACAGATGGAATGGGACAAAAGGAAATCTGTGTTGGATAATAACCAGTTAATTTTTGCTTGATAATTATCTCTTCTGTGTATCTTATCTCACATTAGAGTTTAAGCACTGTGCAATTGTAAATTGTTCATACTGTTAAGACTCTTCCAAAGAATTCTTTCTTTCTTTCTTTCTTTCTTTCTTTCTTTCTTTCTTTCTTTCTTTCTTTCTTTCTTTCTTTCTTTCTTTCTTTCTTTTATTTGTCAACAAGTGGCACAAACTGTTGAAAAAATGGCACAAACAAATGGATATAAAGAAGCAAAACATAGCCATAATAAACACATAAAATGAGTATATACAAATGGGTACAGTAGGATAGGGACGGTAGGCATGCCCCTTGTATTCTGTCATAAGCTCAACGGGGGAATTAAATGATTTTTTAAAGTTTTTACATGATTTAAAATGCTTTTTTGCCCACTTTCCCTCCCGCCCCTTATTTAGAAAGTCAAAGCAAGCATTCTCATTTTTTTAAATGGATTTGCCAGTATCTTTGTTAAGTGACAGTGAGTTTTAAATTACCATATCGTATTTGTGGTAGTTTCATTTTTAAATCAATTCAGTCACAAAGGACGTATTTTCCCACTACCATCTCCCCCCCCCCAAATATTTTATGAGTGGAGGTTCATAAGGCTCACTTCAGTCTTCAATGATGGAGGCGACTTTGTCTTAGATATAATTTTGATGAAACTAGTGATGGAGGAAGAGAAATTTTTTTAGAAGTTTTCTTTAATAACTGATAATAAGCAGAAGCAAAGATCAAGAGTGTAGTTGTGCTTCTGAAATATTCCAAAAATAATCTGATTAAATCTGGAGGTAAAATAGAGGCAGAGTAGGAGGGAAAGAAGGAGTGTGAGGAACAATGTAACTTGCTTGTCTGCCCCCAGTAATTCTATTTTTGCTTTACTGCTAATCTGATGTATGTATCTTGGTCTTCTGCATTTCAGTTAACTGTATCTATATATGTTTCTATAATGTATCTATAATACATTTAGACACTGCATATTAAAATATTTTAAATTAATTTTATTCCATTGATATCTTTAGTATACTAAAAATAACAAACAGGCATGCTCACTGTTTTATATGAGAGCAAATATTTGTTTTCTTTAACTGGAAAAAAAATTGAAAGCCAAGGACTGACTTTCAATTTCTTTTACATAATGTTACACAAACCCTTATGGGAAGAGGATAAGAGAAATAGAGTAGAATAGAATGAACTGGAAGGGACCTTGGAGATCTTCTAGTCCAGCCCCCTGTTCAAGCAGGAGAACCTATACCTGTGATAGCTAAACTTTTTCTTACCGTGCGTCGAAAGCATGTGTGTGCTGGCACCCATAATGCAATGCACCGGACCCCCACGCATGCGCACGTGACCCCCCATGCTCGCCCCACCCCCATGCATGCACATGTGATTCCCCCACCCCCCATTTTGGCACTAGCAGGCCTTCCTGCAGCCTCCTGGGACCAAAAACGGGCTGTGGAGAGGGCCGCACCACATTCTCCATTCTCCCCCCACCCCTGCGCATGTGCGTGTGTCTCCTTCATGCACTCCCCTGGACATCCCAAAAATCAGCTGGCCAGCGGGATGCGTGCATGCCATAGGTTCGCCATCCAGGACCTATATCATTTTAGATAAGTGACTGTCTAGACCAGTGATGGCGAATCTTTGAGAGACCGAGTGCCCAAACTGAAACCCCAAACCCACTTATTTATCGCAAAGGGCCAACACAGTAATTTAACCTGAATACTAAGATTTTACTACCTAAAATAATGATAAATAAGGCAGAGTTCAGTTAATTGTTCTAAGAAAAATGTGATAAATGCACTTTTATGCCCCTTCATTTTTTTCTGCTTTTGAAATATTACATTTAGCAACAATAAAAAAGAAAAACTTTTGTAATATAATTTCTCTCTTTCCCTCCCTCCCTCTCTCTTCCCTCTCTCTCTTCCTCTCTCTCTTTCCATCCCCCCTCTCTCTTTCCCTCCCACCCTCTCTCTTTCCCTCCCCCTCTCTCTAACTCTCTCTGTTTCTCTCTCTCTCTTTCCATCCCTCTGTCTCTTCTCCCCTCTCTCTGTTTCTCTCTCTTTCCCTCCCTCCCTCTCCCTTCCTTTCCCCCTCCCTTTCCCCCTTTCCCCCTTTCCCCCCTTCTCCCTCTCCCCCCCCCATGTCAGGGTTCCAAATAGCATCCAAAATTAAATCAGAGTCCGAGTCAAAGTATTCCTCAAAGTCCCAATTTATTATTAGAGCCATGTTGGTACATCTGCGTGAAACCCGAATCTGAAGTCCTCTGGGTTTCACCACCCAGTTGAAACTTCAAGTCCCATGTCCCCACACCCACAACTCCATCACGTTGTCCAATCCTCATTTACCATGCTGTCAGAGTCCACCCAACTCCTTCCATGCAGGTGCAGAGACAAAGACATTGACTAGCTACATACTAACAACTTCATACAATCCCCCTCCCATTTTCCCACAGTAGAAAATGCATAGTAGAATCGTATAAAGTGTGGCAGAACAAAGTTCCCAATAAAGATGGCTTCGGCCTGACAGGCGGCCTCCTTCAAGAAAAGACCGCATCCTAAAGGAAAAGAAAGAAAATAACATAGTGGGTTAACACAGCATCATTAACCACCCCTCCCCCCAGGGGGACCCTTTGGCTTATCCAGATATTTATCATGGAATTGCTTCACCAATCGTTCAGCTTTTACATTCCAACTTTTAACCTAGGTAGCTTCAGAAAAAGGGTATCTCTTCCAATGTACTAAATATTGTAATTGACCCCTATACATTCTAGAGTCTAAAATCTTCTTTACTTCATAGTGAGTTTCCCCTTGTATTACAACTGGAGGAGGGATGATTTGTGGCCCAATCACAGGCTACAATGGAGAGGGCAGAGCCAATGTCAGGACGGGACAGGACGGTCGCCTCCTGCATCGCGCTGCGGGAAGCGCCAAAAGTCTGCTGATCGGAGACCCGATAACAGGTCGGAACCGCTCAGGTGGAGCAGAGAAGAAGGAAGCACACTGAGGCGAGCCACAGGGGTTGTTGCAAACCCCCTAGGTAGACACTTTTTTGCTTCCTGGCCATCGGCAGTTCGGAGGTGTCATGGAAGTTGCCATTTAATCCTGACGGCATTTGTTTCAAGCAAGGAAAGCGAAGATTGGAGTCATCTGGGTGAGAGAATTCTTCTTCTTCTTCTTCTTCTTCTTCTTCTTCTTCTTCTTCTTCTTCTTCTTCTTCTTCTTCTTCTTCTTCTTCTTCTTCTTCTTCTTCTTCTTCTTCTTCTTCTTATTATTATTATTATTATTATTATTATTATTATTATTATTATTATTATTATTATTATTATTATTATTAATATTAATATTAATATTAATTATTATTATTAATTATTATTATTATTTATTATTATTATTATTATTATTATTATTATTATTATTATTATTATTATTATTATTATTATTATTATTGATTTGGACTCAAATAAGTAAAGAATGGAAATAGCTTTATTTTAATTTTTTAAAAGCAAAAGGACTATACTTTAAAAGGGTCATGGAAAAGGGAAAGTGACAATTGAAGCCACTTCCGGATTTCAGCGGTGGAAAAAGCTCCAACAGAGAAAGTTTTTTTATTTGGATTACTTTTGATGTGGAATTTTGAGTGCCTTTTGAATTTTTTGGAACTTTAGAAGGATACTAAATTTGTTTTTTAAGTGGACGGTGGTATTATATTAAAGTATCCTTTCTTTCTCTATTTCAATACTGTGTTGGAACATTGTAATTCAAATAGACACAGTGCCACCTAATGTTTAATTTGGATACAAATGTGGACACATTTTAACTTTAAACACAGCTGCAGAATGTTTTTACTTTATTTTATCTCAGTCCTTGAGATGTTTGAAAATGAGAAATTGTTTTGGCTGGAACTAACTTTATTTGCTGTTTAGAAACTTTTTTATCTCTCTGAATTTTTGAGTTTTGCTTTGAAGTTCTGCTTCTTTTTTCTCTTGGCGGATAAGTGGATTAAGGCACGAAAAGCCTGAAGAGAGAGTTTGTGAGACATCATATTTGTTTTTTGTGATTTACTATATACTTTTTTTCTTTTTTCTTTTCTCTTCCTTTCTAGATTTGGCTTTAAATTTTTATCTTCTTGGAATTTTTTTTTTGACAACTTAAAGGATTTTATTTTTTATATATCTTCTTTTTTCTGTTATTTTTCTTTAAGAGTGGCTTATGTTGGATCTTAAATAATATTTGTGGGTGGAATATCAGAATCTAATGCACTAATATGATATAGCCTACACCTAACTAGGCAATGTGGGTGGACTATTAGACATGATATAGTCTACGTGCTTAACCAGACAACCCACTCCTTTGATTAGTTTAAAGAAATAATTATTAGTTCAAGCTTCTGTTTACCTAAGGAAATTAAAACCCTCCTGTTTGTCTAAGGTAAAAAACTAATTAGATACTCTTCTGTTTATTTAGCAATCATACCTTGATAGGATTTTGTCTGTATACTATGTGCCACATATTAACCAATTTATTCATTGTAATTAAATTAGTAAAGTTAATCTTTTATACTTGTACACACAAGAAACTTGTTATAAATAATAAACCAAGTTCTGGACAAGACAGATCTGAACAAGCATGCCCAGAGAGATAGATCTGATCAGAACAAGCATACCCAGAGAGAAGTCAGATCTCAGAACAGCATACCCAGAGAGAGAACAGGTCTCTGAACAGCAGAGGCTTTGCACCCCAGAGAGAAGGTCTTCTTAGCCCGGAACTGCTTTTCTCAAGAAACCATGTGTCCGTGTCTGTGATTACTACATCTGGCGCCTGAACAGGGACATCTTCAGAAGCCTCCACCCTGCTTATCATTCATCTGGAACAGACCCCAAAGGTGCACCTACGTCCTCTAAGGACCCCTCTTCGTGGTAAGTATGGGCAGTAGTTTATCTCATGTGCAGGAAAAGCACGTTCAGGAACTTAGGTACTTAGTACAGAAAACAGGCAGATCTGTTTCTGATACTCAGCTTAGAAACCTAGTTTAGTTTAGTTTAGCTTAGTTTAATTAAATTTATATACCGCCCTTCTCCAGGGGACTCAGGGCGGTGAACAGCCAAGTAAAAACACAATATAAACATTAAAATACATTTAAAAGAAAATATTCAATATGGCCCTGATTTAATACAATTAAAATTTAGTAAAATCTTAAAATTTTAAAAAACCCAAAAACTTTTTCACGCCAGCCCGGCTTGATAAAAATAATACGTCTTGAGGGCACAGCGGAAGGTGGACAGGTCGTGAATGGTTCTTAAGTCTGGAGGGAGCTGATTCCAGAGGGTGGGTGCTCCCACAGAGAAGGCCCTCCCCCTGGGCGTCACCAGCCTACACTGCTTGGCTGATGGCACCCCGAGGAGGCCCTCTCTGTGGGAGCGCACTGGTCGATGGGAGGCAGTTTGTGGCAGCAGGCGGTCTCGGAGATACCTAGGTCCAATGCCATGGAGTGCTTTAAAGGTAGTAACAAGCACCTTGAAGCGCACCCGGTAGACCACCGGAAGCCAGTGCAGCTCGCGCAGGAGGGGTGTTATATGGGAGCGCCAATTAGCCCCCTAGTAAATGAGATAGGGAAACAATGTCCTTGGTATCCTGAAAGTGGATCTCTAAAGCTCAGAGATTGGGAAAGGATAGGCAAGACATTTCATTCAGAGCCTCGTGCAGCAATAGAAATACTCCAATGCTGGCACCAATGTCGTTATGCTGTTGAAAAGAATAGTTCATTAAATCTGGTGACAGCAGAACTAACTATAGATCTCCTTCCTTCATATAGTACTTTGCAAATTGTCCTTCCTAAATCTTCTCTAGTAGTAAAAAATACTGGTCTGATTCAAAAAATGCAAGAGGAAGAATTAGAAAAAATCAAGGTGATTCTCATGAAATTGTTCAAATGCTTGCTTGTCCAGTTAATGTAGATGTTAAAATGAGACGTTGTACTTACCTGAGATGTCCATTCTCGTAGGGTGGAGCTAGCCGCCAAGAATTGGGTTTGGCACAGCCTTCTAGCCAATCAGGACTGAGTCTGGAAAAAGTATAAATAGTGGCTCTAGGGCCTAGTTCCCCCTCTTTTGACGAGGGACGAATGCCAGACTTGATGTGCCAATCAAAATCCATCAACTTATTGAAAACCAACAGTCTAACACAACACAAAAGAGTAACCTTGCTAAATACCTAGAAAGCTAACTACCTATTAACAGAGACAATCCTATGGTACTAATTCCTATATACCTAATCACATTGAAAAGTACTGCCCAGCCAGGTAATGGAAGGGAGGGACTTGGTGGCTAGCTCCACCCTACGAGAATGGACATCTCAGGTAAGTACAACATCTCATTCTCCATAGTGGGTGGAGCTAGCTGCCAAGAATTGGGACATACCAAAGTAATACAGTCCCTAGGGTGGGCCTCCTGATCCTGGCTGGGACCCCCACTGTCCAGAATACCTGTTTTAATACTCTGCGCCCAAAGTCAGCCTCCTGAGAGGCGAAAGCGTCCAGTCTATAGTGCCGAACAAACGGCGTTGGGGATGACCAAGTGGCCACGCGGCAGACCTCTTCAATGGTAGCCCTGGTATTCCACGCTGCAGTGGTGTCCGCACTGCATGTGGAATGGGCAGTGATCCTGGTGGGTCATGGCAAGGACATCTGTTCATAAGCAAGAGCAATGACAGTACGAATCCAATGACCCACCATGGAAGAAGAGGCTTTCCGGCCCATAGGAGCTGTGTGAAAGGAGACAAACAATGCCTCCGTCCTACGGAAGGTAGATGTTTGTTATATGTAAATGTCCAGGGCGCGCCTTACGTCCAGGAGTTACCACTGTCTCTCAATGTCAGAGGAGGGAGAAGGGTAAAAGGAAGGTAACACAACCTCCTGAGCCCGGTGAAAGTAAGAGTTTACCTTTGGTAGAAAGGTAGGGTCCAATCTTAATACTACTCTGTCCTAGTGGAAAACACAGAGGTCACTCCTCACCGATAGGGCTGCTAGTTCAGATACACGGCGGGTGGATGTAACAGCCACCAGGAAAACCACCTTGTACATTAGGTGAGCCAGGGAGACAGATTGTAATGGCTCAAAGGGAGCCCCCGTGAGTGCAAGAAGTACCTTGGACAAGTCCCAGGTGTGGTACCTGTGCACCACAGGTGGGCAACGATTGACTGCACCCTTAAGGAACCTGGAGATCAAGACAGGACAGTGGACAAGGCTGCTACCTGGCGACGGAGGGTACTTGGGGAAAGACTCTTGGCTAGCCCCTGGTGGAGGAATTGGAGCACATTGATCACTGACAGATCCACCGGGGAATACCCCTCCCTGACACACCAAGAGCAGAAAGCTTCCAGGAGGCTGCATAGATGCGCTGCATGGATGGCCTACGAGAGTCAGGCAAGACCTCCATGAAGTCCTCAGGGACCTGGCGGCTCCTCAGTGAGCCACTCAAGTGCCAGGCGGTCAGTTGCAACCAGTGAGGCTCTGGATGCTGCACTGGCCCCTGGACAAGCGACCACTCTATCGGAGGGATCCTCCATGGGAGGGGGAAACCGACAGAGAGACCAGGTCGGCATACTAGGCTCTCCTGGGCCAGTGAGGGGCCAGGAGGATCAGTTTGGCTCTCTCCTCCAGCAGCTTCTGAATGACCTGAGGGATGATGGGAATGGGGGGAAATGCGTAAGGCAACCCCTGAGGCCAAGCGCAGCAAAGGGCGTCCGTCCCCTCTGCCCCCTGAGTCTGGTACCTGGATAGAAACCTGGGCAGTTGAGCATTCCCCGGGGTGGCGAAGAGGTCTATGAGTGGCAGACCGAAGTGACCTACTAATTGCTGAAATAGGTCTGGGTAGAGACTCCACTCTGCCGGGTAGATCTGGTGCTGGCTGAGCCAGTCTGCCCTGGTATTGCTCACCCCGGAGATGTGCTCTGCAGAGAGCAATATCAGGTTCCGTTCTGCCCACAGTCCTAACTGCATGGCCTCTGTCATCAGTTGTCCGGACATGATCCCCCCTTGTCTGTTTATATGGGCCTTGGTGGCCACATTGTCCATGAGGACCAATACATGGTTGTTCACCAGCTGAGGCCTGAAGTGCTGTAGGGCAAGAAAGACAGCCCGTAATTCAAGGATATTTATGCTTATAGTCATCTCTGTCTGAGACCAGGTGCCCTGTGCTACCTTAGACCCTGCATGGGCCCCCCAACCAAGTAAACTGGTGTCTGTGGTGACGGTGAGCTGTCATGGAGGCAGAAAGCAAGTGCCTTGTGGACCGCTGCCGTTGTCCACCATCGCATGGACTCTCTCACCGGACGCGGGAGCATCACCTTGACTGGGGAGGTGGCGCGTCCTAGACGCTGAAAGGGGAGGAGAAACCATTGAAGGTCCCTGGAGGGTAAGTGAGCCCAGGGGGTTCAGTGGAACCGAAGTTGTTGCAGAACTAGCTGCGCTAATTCCAATAGGCTGTCTCTCAGTTCCTGGGACAGGAACACCTTACACTCCAGGGAATCAATAATGGCCCCCAGATGAACTATTCTGGTGGAAGGGGTCAGTTGGCTCTTGGATCGATTGACCAAGAAACCATGGTGGGTGAGGGTGTGAAGCACTAACTGGACATCTCTCTCAGCCTGAGAAGGAGAGGCAGAGGAGATGAGGATGTCATCCAGGTAGCACTGGACCTGGATAGGTATAGACCGAAGGAGGGCGGTCAAGGCAGCCAGGACCTTGGTAAAGGCCCTTGGCGCCGAGGAAAGGCCGAATGGAAGGACCCCGTATTCATAATGCACCCCTGCATAGCAAAACAGTAAGTATTGGCGGTGAGATGGCCGAATTGGGATGTGGAGGTAAGCCTCCGAGAGATCTATGGATGATAGTAGATCTCCCTTCCTAATACTTGCCAGAATTGATTGCAGGGTGTGCATTTTGAATTTTTTATGGACATACCTGTTGAGGCGCTTGAGGTCCAAGATGGTTCTCCACCCTCCCGAGGATTTGGGCACTACAAACAAAATGGAGTAGAAGCCCTGCCCCTGTTAGTCCTCAGGCACCTGGTGGATGGCTTGAATGTCCAGGAGGTGCTGGATGGCCTGATTCATGAGGACCCGTTTTGCAGAATTTGATGACAAGGGGCAGCGGAGAAAGAACCTCGGAGGTGTGTGGAATGAATTTAATTTAATTTAATTTAATTTAATTTAATTTAATTTAATTTAATTTAATTTAATGGATTTGTATGCCGCCCAACTCCCTAGGGACTCTGGGCAGCTATTCAGGTAAGAGCGCTGAAGCCAGGGTCTTACAAACCCATGCGTCGTTGGTGATTTCCTCCCATCGACTGGCATAGGAAGCCAGGCTACCCACTATGGGAGGATCGGCTGGAGGCTTACTTGTTCTGGCAGAAAAGGCGACTGCTGGCCCCTCTAAATTGGTTACCCCTGAAGGGTTGGCCCGAAGAGAATCTCTGACGGGAACTGTATTGCCCTTGGCTATGCCCCTGATACAGTCCCTGGTAGTTACCCTGATGTCTATTGGAAGACTGGAAGGCCCCTCTGGAAGCCCTCCTGGGGAAGGGGGTGGCACGGAAAGGGGCTATCCGGGTGGCCAAGGGACGGGCCTTGCGCTTGTCCTTAGTCTCAATCAGGATGGGATTCAGGGCCTCACCAAACAAGGACTACCCGATGATCGGGGCAGAGGCTAAATTCCACTTGTACCGCATGCCAGTTGGCCAGCTGCGAAACCAGGCCATCCGGCGCGTCACCACCATGGACCCCATTGACCTGGCTTAGACAGCCACTTGAGCTGCTGATGATTGAGCAGCAGGTTGATTTTGGCTTGTGGATGGAGCTGTCTGGTTCCAAATGCCAGAGTGAGCTAATGAGAATTCCCTGGCATCCAGGGAACTCCCGTCCCCTAGGTCCCCCTCCCTGGGGGATGCTAGGTAGGGATGAGTAGGGTAGAGTACTCTGGATAGGATAATTTCCTTTGTAAAAGGCATCATTTTGTCTTAAAGTTCAGTTCATGAGAGACTGATATTTTCAAATACTGGGGAAAAAATTGATAGTTTGTATATAGTTCCAGTTATGCTGGGCTCATAGACTCCAGAAAAAGGCTTGGTTTTAAACTGCTACTGGAGTGAGTGCTCACTAGGCTCATTTGTTCCTTTTATGTGAGATCTGCAACTTACTACTTCTAAATTCTGCTGAAAGCTTTTGTTCAAGCCATTTTTAAAATATAGATAGAATCTTCATTCTAAGTTGATACGTTTAGCTTGTTATTGTCATAAATGAATATCTGAACATGCTTTAACAGCTACTACTGAGGGAGACCTACAGACATCTAGTCTGATTTTTTGTCAGCTCAATTCGAATAACAGTATCCATATTTATTTAAGGCTTCTGCCAACAAGGTAGGCCTCAGAAAGGCCTGGTAAATTAGTAGGTCCAAACAGTCACTTAAAATGGCCACCGCCCTTAAATGAGGCCAACAAGATGGCAGTTGCCCTTAGTTTGTCTGTCAACATGGCCGCTGCCCTTATTAGGCCTTAAAAATGGCCACCCACAAGAAAGGGCATCCAAAATGGCCACCGCCCTTGATGTGGCTTCAAATGGTCTCTGCCCACTTTTGGTATTTGAAACAAAATGGCCACGCCCTTAGTGCCTTCAATTCTGAGGGCAATCAAAATGGCCACCACCCTGTGGGAGGCTTTAAGATGGCCACCGGCACTCTCAAAGGCTGCCTCACTTACCAGGCTGAAGACAAGCAGAGCAATGCAGAGAAGCTCAAATGGAAGCAGACGGCCCAGGCAGTAGAGACAGGTACAGACAGGGCCTTGGATCAAAGAAGCCTTGCCAGATTGCAGGCTCTTGTCAGCCATTGCACAGAAGGCAAGTTAAATAAAGGAAGCCTCAAAAGAAAAAAAAATTGAAGTGGGCGGTCCTGTATAATTCAAAATGGTGGCCACCCATGAGACACTCCTAACATGGCTGACTGTCTCCTGAGGAGAAAGGGGTCTGCTAAGGCCTAGCCACTAACTGTCAGTTTCTGGGTCTCCTGGAGCAGACTGACTGATTTCTGAAGTTTCAAGCAAAAAGAGGGAACAAGCCCTCAGGAAGCAGCACCCAGATTGCCAGCTTCCTCTGCGAGCAGGCACAAGACAGGGAGCAAAAAACAGTAAAAATATTGCTTTCGGCTCAGCTTGGCTCGACATTGCTTGACAGGCAATGGGTAATTCAGCAAGGAGAGGGAATGGCCCCCTTTAAGATTAGCAAGCTCGCCCTGCAGCTCTCAGATTGCAATGTATTTCGGCCCAGTCTCAATAAGCACGTTGCGATCAGCTACTAGATAAGCCAGGCGTTCTGCATTCAGAAATAGCGTGCGGCTCTGATAGGCTGGGAAGCTCAATAAACGCTATTTTAGTGCAGGCTGCAGGCACACTTCGGCTGGAAATTGTAAATGATGAGGCCCTCAGACTGTCGCCGGCCCGCCCAGTCCGAACTGGCCCGTCAGCTGGGGAGCGCTGGAGATGGGCTCAGTCTTTAAATCAGTAAGTGGTCCGATCGGAGGGGCTGAGGACAATATACAGATGGCAAATTACTTGCCAGCCTCGCCCAGGGCCTGTAGACTGACAGAAGACAGTGAGGTTTATTTTTTCCTCAAGCAGCCACAGTAAGTCAAAAACGGCAAATTTCTTGCCAGCTTCTGTCAGAGCCCAATAAGGGCGGTGTGATGGCACCATCCGTCCCTTATTTAGGATTAGGGACAGGTCCCACTCCCTCCACAGCCGGAATTAATAAGCCGGATTTAGGATGATATTGGGCCTTCGGCTGGAGGGGCGAGCAGCAGCCGGCAGGACCTGGCTGTCTTCTCCCAATGCAGATGTTATAGCACTTAGGGGGCTCAATCAGGGACACTCACGTTTATTTCTAGATGTTATTAGTAGATAGAAAATATTAGTTGGTCTTTTGAATCGATGAGAGGCACTAGTCCTTGGCTCGGACTGAGTCAAAAGAGGGGGAACTAGGCTAAGGTGACCAGACGTCCCGCTTTTGGTGGGACAGACACGCTTTTCAAGCGTGTGTCCCGCGTCCCGCATTGTTTCCAAAAAGTCACGCTTTTTTGGAAAGAATGCCGAAACAGTGGGACGTCTGGTCACCTTATCATTCTGGCCGTGCAGGGCCAAAAGTTGGGCGTGGGAGCTACCCTACTGGCTGGGTGCCGAGCATCGTGGTCGAGGGCTGGCGGGAGGGTCCCCGCAGGGGCTGCGTTGCTTTCTGGGGGGGGAAACTCTGCCGTTGCTGGCTGCTTCCAACAGCTCCTCCCCCCCCTTTCCACCAGCGCGCGCACACCTCCCCCATTGAGAGAAAAGGGAGCGAGAGCCAGGAAACATAGGAGGATTGGAGGAGCACGGCAGAGTCGCGTGACCCGGCAGCCAATGGGAGGCCACGCAGAGGCTGCTTGTGTTGTTTCGGATGGCCGAGAGTTGCCAGTTGCGCGGCGGCGGCAGCGGCGTCTCCTTCTGGCAGGGTGAGTGGCAGCAGAGAAGCTTCGGGGCCGGGAGGCGACGAGATCCACGAACGAGCCAGCCGCCCCTCGCCGGGCATGAGGTGATTTGCAGTAGCTCAATGCGTCTTGGCTCTCCTGCTCCCCCTTCGCCAGCGCTGGGCTGCTGGAGTGACAGGGGGAGAAAGGAGATCAGGAGGCGGTGGCAGATCACAACAACCCCAGTGGCAGCTCCAGGCAGAGAGAGAGAGAGAGAAGCGAGCTCTCTCTCTCTCTCTGCCTGGAGCTGCCGCTGGGGTTGTTGTGATCAGCCACCGCCTCCTGGTCTCCTTTCTCCCCCTGTCACTCCAGCAGCCCAGCGCTGGTGGAGGGGGAGCAGGAGAGCCAAGAGACACTGGGTTGGAGCACCATCTCCGGGCTGCTCCCCTTCCCAAGCCAGCCCTGCTCGCTCGCTTGCCCGCCAGCCAGCCCAAGCCATTGCCGGCTCCCGAAGGGGAGGCGGGAGGCGAGGAAAGGCCTCCCGCCTCCCCCCCCACCTGGACGCCGACATTTGCGTTCTTTTGCCCTCTGCGCATGCGCACAGCGTTCTGCGCATGCGCAGAGGGCAAAACTCAAATGGCGGCTCCCCTAGAAACCCACCCCCCGTCAATGGTGTCCCGCTTAAAAAAAACATCTGGTCACCTTAAACTAGGCCCTAGAGCAGTGATGGCGAACCTTTTTTTCCTCGGGTGCCAAAAGTGCATGCGCGTCCGCTATTGCACATGCATGAGTGCCCACACCCATAATTCAATGCCTGGGGAGGGCGAAAACAGCTCCCCACTCCCCCACAGAGGCCCTCTGGAGGCCGGAAATGGCCCATTTCCCAACTTCTAGTGGGCCCGGTAGGCCCTTTTTTCGTCTTCCCCAGGCTCCAGAGGCTTCCCTGGAGCCTGGGGAAGGCAAAAAATGCCCTCCCCTGTCCCCCGAAGGCTCTCTGGAAGCCGAAAACACCATCCCAGAGCCTCCGTGCGAGCCAAAAATCAGCTGGCTGGCACGCACATGCGCACTGGAGCTGAGCTAGGCAATGGCTCGCGTGCCGGCAGATATGGGTCCGCGTGCCACCTGTGGCACACGTGCCATAGGTTCGCCATCACTGCCCTAGAGCCACTATTTATACTTTTTCCAGACTCAGTCCTGATTGGCTAGAAGGCTGTGCCAAACCCAATTCTTGGCAGCTAGCTCCACCCACTATGGAGAATTGTTCTTCCTGCACCAACTTTGCAAGTTTCTTCTGAATGTGACTTTAAGGATTTTCAGAAAGTTTCTTCTGCTGGTAATCCAGCACAGGTTTTTTCAAGTATTCAACAGAAACCTAATGAAGCATACACTGATTTCATTAAAGAAAAAGCTACTTCTGAATGCAGGAAAACTATCATAGGAAAGGATCTTGAATTGGCTGAAATGATTAAAATTTGGCAAGATATAGGTTCTCCTAGTCATCAAAATAATTTGTTAGCTGCAGCCATGAGGCAAAATAACAAACCCCAAGGAAATTGTTAAAACTGTGGTAAGCAGGAAATTTTTAAGGAAAAATGCAAAGCTTCTGGCAGAGGTAATAATTCTCAGAAAAGTTCCATGTCTGGAGTAACTTAAATTGAATGTCTTATCTGGAACAGTCTTCTCCCCTATGGATTAAATGTTGCACCAGAGAGAAAACATTCAGCTACAAGCTAAAAACATTTTTGTACCTAGGACATAAGATATCTCAATCTTATGCTGCATCAGTTATCCCACAATTATTATTTTAATTCAGTTACAACAATTGCTGGGAACTATTAATTGGGTATGTCATTTCTTTAAATTACCTACTTCTCTATTAAATTCATTATTTACATTACGGACTAAAGTTAAACATCCTAGTAATCTTATCTCAATCCCTCAGAAAGCTAATCAAACAGTTCAAGTGATAATGCAGTTGTTTAGGATTGCAATCAAAAATACCTAACACTATTGGTAATTATCTTTGCTTCCTTTTGCCACAGTAATTTTACTTCTGTTTGCAGATCTTAATATTTTGTGATTTTTTCATGAAATTCTGTTCCTTTATTTTTTCTCATAAATATTTTCATAGATATTTTACAAAATGCAAGTTTTAGTTTATTTGCTTTTGCCAGCACCTACTGGAAGTATTGGCTGTGTTATCCTTGCAACAAATTTATATTGTAGAATGGTTATATTTATCCCATGCTTTTCATCAAAATATTTATCATTATATTTATGCTTTTGCTGAGCTCTGCAACTGGTCATAGATGAGCACTTGCTAGAGTTTGTCAGGATATTTTTAAAATCATTTTTCCTATTTCTAAATTTGAATTTGAATTTGCATTTCAGACAGTTTTGTCTTTTCAAATAGCCTTAGAGTAGAATAGAACAACAGAGTTGGAAGGGACCTTGGAGGTCTTCTAGTCCAACCCCCTGCCTAGACAGGAAAGCCTACATCGCTTCAGACAAATGGTTATCCAACACCTTCTTAAAAATTTTCAGTGTTGGAGCATTCACAACTTCTGAAGACAAGCTGTTTCATTGATTAATTGTTTTAACTGTCAGGAAATTTATCCTTACTTCCAAATTGCTTCTCTCCTTGATTAGTTTCCACCCATTGCTTCTCGTTTTACCTTCAGATGCTTTGGAGAATAATTTGACTCCCTCTTTTTTGTGGCAACTCCTGAGATACTGGAAAACTGCTATCATGTCTCCCCTAGTCCTTCTTTTCATTAAACTAAGACATACTCAGTTCCTGCAACTGTTCTTCACATGTTTTAGCCTCCAGTCCCCTAATTATCTTTGTTGCTCTTCTCTGCACTCTTTCTAGAGTCTCAACATTCTTTTTGCATCGTGGCAACCAAAACTGAATGCAGGATTCCAAGTGTGGCCTTACCAATGCATTATAAAGTGGTATTATACTTTATAATACTTCATGTGATCTTGATTCTATCCCTCTGTTAATGCAGCCTAGAACTGTGTTAATTTTTTGGCAGCTGCTACACACAGCTGGCTCATATTTAAATGGTTGTCCAAAATCCCTCTCACAGTTACTACTGTTGAGCAAGGTACCACATATACTATACCTGTGCGTTTTGTTTTTCTTGCCTAAATGTAGAATCTTACTTTTTTTCACCATTGAATTTTATTTTGTCAGAAAGCCTTAGCAGATTTTGTAGGAAAAATTACTTTTAATCTTCCCAAAGATCCTTGTCTTACTTTAACTATTTCTGCACCTTTACAATTGATTAATTTACAATTATTTATATCTTTGAAAAATGCTCCTACCATTTTCACAGATGAAGGAAAGAATCGAGGAGTGATTGCTTTTCAGGATGATTTTCCCTGGAATGGAGAATTTAGTACACTCTTCCTCAAACTCTGTCATTTTAGCTTTTCAGTGCTGTTAACATTATTTCTGATTCTCATTATGTCTGTAAATTAGTTCATAATCTCCCTAGTTTACTTAGCACCTAGGATTGATACTAATCTTATGGCTCTTTTCCTCACTCTTCAACAACTTATTCAGGAAGTCATTCTGTCTTACCAGGATTTCTATCAGAAGGCAATCATTATGTTGATAGTGCTGTAAATTCCTCTATCTTGTGTTCTTTTACTCTTTACTGATTCATTTTAAAGCAATCAATCCCCCCCCCCCCCAAATGCTAAAAGTCTGACTCAATCTTGTGGCATTTCTCTATCACAAACACAATAAATTGTTGCTGCTTGTCCTCATTGTGCTGGGATTTTCTAATATTCCTCATTCTGGTGTTAAACCTTGAGATTTTTTTTAACAATCCAATAATTTATGGTAAATGGATGTGACTCATGTCCCTCAATTATCTCATTGGAAATATGTTCATATTTCTGTGGATACTTATTCTAGTGTTCTTTGAGCAACTCCTCAGCATGGAGAAACCTCATCTCATGTCATCTTATATTTATTTTCTGCCATTATTGCTCTTAGAAGACCACGTTGTCTTAAAACTGATAATGCTTCTGCTTACACTTCTATTTTATTTCTTTTCTTAATTTTTGTTCCACATGAAACGTTGTTCTTACTCATGGTATTCCCTATAATTCCATTGGTCAAGCAATTGTGGAACTATCTAATCGCACTTTCTAAAAATATTTAGAAAAACAATTAAAAGGAGTGAAATTCCATGCCTTGCAAATATTCTACAACAAGTAAGTAAAGTTTTATTTACTCTTAATCAAATTAATATTTCTTTTCATAATTTAACTGCTTATGAGCATTATTTTAGGCACAAAGAACCATTGCCTAGACCATTGATTTATTATCAAGCTCTACTGGATAAAACCTGGTTAGGGCCTGTATCATTAATAACCTGGGGAAAGGGTTTTTTGCAGCTGTGCTTACTCCTACAGGTCCAGTGTGGATCTCAGCTAAGTGTGTGTGTCTAGCACATGATGATGTGGCATCAGAGTTCCAGCAATCCAATACCAGAACTACAGAAGGTGATGCTTCGTCTAGTACGATGCTCTCAAGCACACAATATGACATGGGGAGCAGTGAAGAAGACAACATCAAAAGCTCAGCAGATCTTATCGGAACAGAACAAACCAGAAACTCCCAAGAATCTATACTGTGTCATCTTCGCAATTATCACTGACAATTCACGTCTCATTGTTTGTATTTTCACTCTTTTCCTTCCTTCACTAACATTGGAGCCTCCCATTGTAACCCATGATTTACACCAACATCTTACATACAATTTGTGGACACATCTAGCAAAACAAGCCAACATGTCTAACTTTTGTTTAAGTGAAACTGTAGATATGCATATGCTGCTTGGTAATTGTTTGATTCCTCGCTTCTCCTCTTCTCCTACTCTTTCTGTGATTCTTAAGGAAACTTCACTAAATATGTTTTTAAATTCAATCCTGTTACTACAACTCTTCCTATTCATGCTGCCTTTTTCTTTACACCTTTTGTTACTAGTGGAAAAAATATTACATGTGCTCAGATTAAGAATTGTACTTTTTCTGCTAAGCATATCTGTATATCCACTCGAATTTCTTCATGGAATTGCTCTCAATATCAAAATGTATCTTTTAATTATGCACATATTATACTTCCTGCTGGTTGGTTTTTTTTACATGTGACCAACAGACTTTTAATTATATTCCTGCTAATTTATCTGAAACCCAATGTTGTTTAAGTCATCTTACTGCTGTTTTACCTACAAAGGAAGATATCATTCATCGTTCCAGAAGATCTTCTATAGCCCTTGATGAAACATGTGACAGCAAAGTCTTTCTTCTCAATAAGGCTGAATACGTTTCCATTGCTGTATCCATAGTTGGTGTGCCTGCCTTAGCAATTCTCAATCAACGAATTGCTCATCGCCTTGCCTGCTCTTTATCAAAAACTATCAACACTACATCTTTTGCTATTGCAGCATTAAATCAAGAACAGATTGAACTTTAACATGCAATCTTGGACAATAGAGCTGCTATAGATTTTTTTATTGTTAGTACATCACTTGGGTTGTAAATCTGTAAAAAATATGTGTTGTTTTAATATTTCTGATAAATCTCAAATTGTAAAGCATCAATTAGATACCTTGAAAGAATTGGTTTCTCAGATTCGAGAGGATATATTGTTTGCTGTTTTATGCAATGTCTACCTTCTATTATTTCTTACTGTATTCCTAAACAACAGAACTACACTTTACATAAAACTCAGGCTCATGTATTATATAAACAATTACAACAATATGAGCAAATTGATGAACAATCTGAGTATGAAGATATTTCTTTAAATGAAATAAAAGAGAGTGGAATGTGGGTGGAATATCAGAATCTAATGCACTAATATGATATAGCCTACACCTAACTAGGCAATGTGGGTGGACTATTAGACATGATATAGTCTACGTGCTTAACCAGACAACCCACTCCTTTGATTAGTTTAAAGAAATAATTATTAGTTCAAGCTTCTGTTTACCTAAGGTAATTAAAACCCTCCTGTTTGTCTAAGGTAAAAAACTAATTAGATACTCTTCTGTTTATTTAGCAATCATACCTTGATAGGATTTTGTCTGTATACTATGTGTCACATATTAACCAATTTATTCATTGTAACTAAATTAGTGAAGTTAATCTTTTATACTTGTACACACAAGAAACTTGTTATAAATAATAAACCAAGTTCTGGGCAAGATAGATCTGAACAAGCATACCCAGAGAGAGAGAGATCTGATCAGAACAAGCATACCCAGAGAGAAGTCAGATCTCAGAACAGCATACCCAGAGAGAGAACAGGTCTCTGAACAGCAGAAGCTTTGCAGCCCAGAGAGAAGGTCTTCTTAGCCTGGAACTGCTTTGCTCAAGAAACCATGTGTCCGTGTCTGTGATTATTACAGATATTTTTTCTTCCTTTTTTTACTATTGTTGCTGTGGGCCTGTATTTGTTGGATTATCCCTTTTCTTTTTCTTTTTTGGATTTTTTGGATTTGGCTTCTTATTTTTATTCTTCACTTTTTTTGTTTGTTTATTTGTTGGATTTTTTTTTTTTTGGCTTTTTTCCACTACAATTATTTTTATTGGATTAACATACCATTTTTGTATCGGATCAAAACATTACAAATTGGTTTACAAATTTTTGTTAAGATGATGACAAGAAAGATTCCATCATATCTTACATCGTCATCTACTTCATCACAAAGTCCAGGGCAGAAAACAACTGATACCACAACACAAGGAGATAAAGCTAATTTGGAACTAAAAAATATGATGCAAGCACTATTTAAAGACTTCAAAACGGATATTGCTACCAAGATGGAAGAGAGCATGGGTAAAGCAGAGGGAGAACTAAAGGAAATGAAAGGTTTAATGGAAGAAAATGAACAACGTTTGCAAAAAGCAGAAGAAGAAATCCAAGACAATAAAAAGAAGATACAAGAAGTGGATGCTCATCAGACAGAATTTGACAAAAGACAGGAAAAGATAAATATAATTACAGAAATGGATCGTTCTGAATATTATTTACGATTTCAGAATGTGATAGAAGAAAAAGATGAGAATTTGGCGGAAATAATGATGGAAATGTTAGCAGAGGCAATGGAAGAAAACAAAGAAAAACTATTGAATGATGTTGATGAAATTTACAGAGTTAATACTAGATATTTGATTAGAAACAAATTACCGAGAGATTCACATAAGATTTACAAAAAAGACACGAAGAACAGAAATCTCACAGAAATTGAGAAATGCGACTCTTAAATACAAAGAAAAAGAAATTGTAGTTCCCAGAAGTGTTAGAGATTTAAGAAGAGATTACCAATTTTTGGCCAAAAAACTGACCGAAAGAGGTCTTACCTTTAGATGGCTGATACCGGAAGGAATAATGATGACATGGCATGGACAGAGAGTAAGATTGGATACAGTTGATAAAGCTGAAACCTTTTACAGACAACATTTTGTTTATAATGAAGAGGAAAAAAGAGAGAGAGAAGCAAGAGAAAAGAGAGTACAAAAAGAGATGATAGATGCAAAAACTAAATTACAAACAATCCAACAAGAAGAAGAGATACAAGAGAAAGAATTGGAAGGAGCAACTACTATGGACATGAAAGACCAAAGAGAAATGAGAATGAAAAGATCGACTAAGGCAGTGATGGCGAACCTTTTTTCCCTTGGGTGCCGAAAGCATGTGTGCGCGCGCTATCACGCGCATGCGAGTGCCCACACCCATAATTCAATGCCTGGGGAGGGTGAAAAGGCCTCCCCTGCCCCAGCAGCGGTCCTCTGGAGGCCGGAAATGGCCCATTTCCCGACTTCCGGTGGGCCCGGTAGGCCCGTTTTTCACCCTCCCCAGGCTCCAGAGGCTTCCTTGGAGCCTGGGGAGGGCAAAAATGCCCCCAGGAGGCCCTCTGGAAGCCTAAAATGTCTCCCAGAGACTCCACGTGAGCCAAAAATCAGCTGGCCAGTGAGCACATGCATGCTGGAGCTTAGCTAGGGCAACAGCTCGCGTGCCGGCAGATATGGCTCCACGTGCCACAGGTGGCACGTGTGCCATAGGTTCGCCATCACTGGACTAAGGCATTAAAATAAAAAATAAAAATCATGGATGACGAGATTCAATGAACATAAATGGACTAAATTCAGCTATAAAAAGGAAAAGAATATTTAATATACTGAAGAAATTGAAAATGGATATCATTTGTTTACAAGAAGTACACATTAAAAACCAACACAAGAAATTATTAGAAAATGCGGGATTGGGAGAATTATATTTGACAGTTGTAGATCAAAGCAAAAAATGAGTTGTATTATATATACAGAAAAAAATAACTTAGAAGTGTATGTATACTGATGAAGATGGAAGGATTCTAATGGTAGAAATAACTATGTACAATAAAAAATACTGTGAGTTGCAATTTATGCACTGAATGAAAATCAACATAAGTTTTATGACAAGTCACATCAGAAAATAATTGAACTAGACTATGAAAATATATGTATGCTGGGAGATTTTAATGCTATTGTAAAGGCAGATTTGGACTACAAAGCATCCAAAAGGAATAAGATACAAAGGAAAAAATTACCAAGATCTTTCTTTAATATGGTGGATGAATTGAATATATTTGATGTATGGAGACAGAGATTTCCAGAAGAAAAACAATATACTTTTTATTCCTCTAGACCAGTGGTTCTCAACCTTCCTAATGCCGCGACCCTTTAATACAGTTCCTAATGTTGTGATGACCCCCAACCATAAAATTATTTTCATTGCTACTTCATAAATGTAATTTTGCTGCTGTTATGAATTGTAATATAAATACTATATCTGATATGCAGGATATATTTTCATTGTTACAAATTTATTTATTTATTTATTGGTGAGACTTATATACTGCCTCATAGTGCAAGCACTCTCTAAGCGGTTTACACCATTAAACAATGTATTGCCCCCAACAATCTGGGTCCTCATTTTACCTCCCTCGGAAGGATGGACGGCTGAGTCAACCTTGAGCCGGTGAGATTTGAACAGCTGAACTACTGAACTGCAGTGCTGCATTTTAACCACTGCGCCACCTCGGCTCTTTAGTCAGTTCAGTCAGTGGCAGCGCCACCTCTGCAAATGCTGGGATGAACTGCCTATAGAAGTTTGCAAATCCCAAGAAACTCTGTAGTTGCTTGCGAATGCGAGGGGGTTGCCAATCTAGCACCGCTTTCATTTTCCTGGGTCCATCTCTATCCCTTCGTTAGAAATGCGATACCCCAGGTAGTCCAATGCCCTTTGGGTTGCTTCCAGTTCAGAGTGCTCCCATTCGGATTACAAGGGGTGCCTGCTGTGTTCATGCAATTAATCAATGAGGTGCTGCATGAACATTTGTACAAAGGGGTCTTAGTTTACTTAGATGCCATTCTCATATACACTGAGATTATGGAGGAGCATGTGAAGCTAGTGTATGCAGTTCTGAATAAACTCAGAGCTGCTGAACTGTATGCCAAATTGTCCAAGTGTGAGTTTCCAAAGGACAAGATTGACTACTTGGGCTTTCACATATTACATGAGGGGATAGAGATGGACCGTGAAACAGTCTTGGAATGGGCGACTCCTCACACTAGAAAGCAATTACAGAGTTTCCTCAGTTTTGCTAATTTGTATAGACTATTCATCCCTTCATTTGCAAATATTGCATTACCCATCACTAACCATTTGAAAACTAAGGGAGAATTCAAGCTTAGGCCTAGCCAATCCCTTGAGTGGACCATGGAATGCCAAGCAGGCTTTGAAAAGCTCAAGTGGCTGCTTGTGGCCAAACCCATACTTAAACACCCTGACACTGATGTCCCATTTGTGGTCCAGGTTGATGCTAGTGATGTGGCTGTGGGAGCTAGTCTGTTGCAGGCAAATGCCAAGGGGGCCTTACAACCCTGTGCTTACACCTCCAGGAAATTAACTGAGATTGAGACGAGGTGGGCAATTTGGGAGAAGGAAGATTTTGCTGTGTGATAGGCACCATTAACTTGGAGACATTTCTTAGAAGGGCAAAACAGACCTCATAGTCTACTATAATAATTTTAAAAAGCAACATAGTAAAAAATGGTTCCATTCCTCAAAAAAAAAGCAGAAAGTTATTTTCCTCTCTAAGTTTTTTGGCGGCAATAGATAAGACTATTGCTTGTTCCACTGCTTGGCTCTTCCAATGCTAGTTTTGTTATCTCCTCATTGAAAGTTTGGTTTAGTGATTAAGGTACTTAAGACATTAGAACTGTGGAGATGGTGAGTTCTAGTCCCATCAGAGGTAAGAAAACCAGCTCTGTGATTTCAAGCCATTGTCTCTCAGCTCTAGGGGGGGGGGGGAATCTAGGCAAAGCCACTGCTGAAATGTTGCCAGAAAAACTGGCATCTCTATATTCACCAGGAGTCAGGGCTGACTTGATGAGCCATAAAAATAGCAATCTTCTCAATAGTCCCTGTGCCTTTCCTTTGTTTTTGAGATCTTTGCATACATGGATGCCTTCACATCACATTTCCACATTCTCATATTTGTTTCTTTTCGCAAACTGTTTCTTTTCTCTCCCCCCTGCCCCCTACTATCATTGCTTTGATGCTACAAGAATCAAGCAAAATAGGAACTGGTTGTCTTTTCTTTGCATGTTTCAATGAAGGTCCATAAAAAATTTGTAAGAGAGAATGATGACTCAACTTCATAGAAACAAAAAAGTATTTACTGAAACTTGTAACTTTATTTTAACCTTTCAATTGGGCATTTAATTAAAATGAGTGTTGGGCCCTATCCAAAAAGGTACAGTTCAGTCATGAGAAAAGTAAGGTCTGCACTGAAGCAGGGAAAACAAAATGCACAGGTATAGAATAGGCAGTACCTGGCCTAACAGTAATTCTTGTGAGATGATCTAGGTATCCTGATAGATCACTGCTTAAATATGAGCCAGCAGTGTGCAAAAAAAGCCAATGCAGTTCTAGGCAATATCAACAAAGGGGTAGCATAAAAGTGATAGTTATACTGCACTAAGGCCAAGTTAAAATATTGCATCCAGTTCTGCTCATCACAATACAAAAAAATATGCTGAGGTCCTAGAAAAAGTACAGAGAAGAGCAACAAAGATCATAAGGGGTACAGACGCTAAACTTTATAATGAATGATTAAGATGAGTAAGTATTTTAGCCTAATAAAGAGAAAGCTTAGGGGTGACATGATAACCCAGATTGTTGGGGGCAATATAAATATACATTGCTTACTGGTGTAAACCACTTAGAGAGTGCTTGCACTGTGAGGCAGTATATAAATCTCACAAATAAATAAATACATAAATAAATCATCTTCCAATATTTAAAAGGTTGTCACAGGGAAGAGAGTCAATTTATTCTCCAATGGACCTGACAGCATGACAAGAAGCAACGGGTGGAAGCTAGCTAGAGGAAGATCCAACCTGGAACTGATGAGAAATTTCACAAAGTTAAGGTTCTTTAATAAATCTACATTTTAATTTACAATTTAGGTAGATCTGGGAATGCTGCAATAGTAGATATGACACTTGAGCTTTACTTTATTCTAGAACAGTTTTTTTTCAACCAACTTATTCCACTGGGTTTTCCCCCCATGAGTACATTTTGCAGAACTGGAGAAAATTATGGGGGGAAATGTGCCATAATGGAAACATTTGTCACTGATTAAAGTACCAGTCAGATATTCCACGCTAAGTTATCATGATTGCCAATCACTGGAAAGAGCTGGTCTGTTTCCCATTATTTAATCAATTCTGCCCTGCTGTGATTCCTATCACTTTTCTGTATAATCCAGTTTGGCACTTATTGTGTACCCAACAATTAGCCTTTGCAGACATTCCAGATTTATAGCGGTGAGTCTTTCCCACTCTCTCCCTACTGCTCTGTTGTAAGGAATATCCTTCTGGGTTCGGTTCCAAGTGGGGAAAAAGACACTGGAAGCATGGTGACTGCTTGGAAAGATGGTTTAATGGTGGACAGCAGGACCACATGGTTTGAGGTCCTGGGGAAAAGGGGAATCACATGCCTCAGAGATGTTGAAGAAGAAGAGAAGGGCTGAGATGCTGAGAGTGCCTAAGTTTTATACCCACTGTTGGGCCCCACCTTAAGAGTTTCCTGTTCCTGTGTAAGAAATGTATCCCATTGTCTGTCAGACTCCCAGGGGGCGGGGGTCTTAGCTAACTTTGTAGGTTTTTGTCTGTGTCCCACCATGCTTGGCTGATGCAATCTTCCCAGGTATCATGTGGTGAGTTTCTGTTTGCTAGATGGGTCTGCCTGAAGGGGGTAGATCTTTGTTATGTTGAATAGACTGGCCCAGGCTATTAACAAAGGTGGGGGTAATGAGTGGGCTGGGACCATTCCTTGATGGCCCATTGACAAAGGTGGGGGCTACTAGGAGTGAGTCTTTTTACTGCCTAAAACATGTTTCTCCATTTTCTCATCCAGGGAAATATAATATTCTGCCTTTTTAAATATTTCCTAAAATATTTCATTCCTTTAGGAGGGGGGTAGGTGCTAAATTCCTACAGCTCAATGTACACTTTTAAAGGAAACCACAATAATTTAATCTGTATATATTTTTTTAAAAAATAATTTTTATTTGGTATATATACATTAAAAATGACAAACATACATTAAACACAACACTACATGTACTTACGTGTACATGTATACATATAAACTTTTACGGTGAACGTCTTGACCTTGCCCTTTTATTTATATATTTCTATACAACTATATCTATCTATATAATATTTCTTTTCTCATTTTTATCTACTTATAAGTTATTTATAATTTCATAAATACATACATATATTTACAATGCTTATATTTATCTATTATTCTATCAGTCAATAGGTTATCAATTCTAACTTATCTATCTGTCTAAACATTTCTATGTTTCTTTTTTCCGTTTCTTTTTTCTAGCCAATTATAAAAGAGGTTCCAAGTTTCAAAGAATTCTGATTTTTTTTCTGTTTCAATTCTAGTGTTAATTTGTCCAATTCTGCACATTCTAATTTTTTTTGATTATTATACTTTCTGCTGGTACATCACCTTGTTTCCAATGCTGCGCTAGTGCTATTCTTGCTGCTGTTAGTATATGTGTTATGATATACCAATGCTTTTTTTCTATGTTTTGCTCCAACATCCCTAATAAGAAGGTTTCCGGTGTGAGATTTATTTTTAATTTAGTTATTTCTTGGAGCCAGGTGTGTATTGTTTGCCAGAAGTTTTTAATTTTGGGGCATGTCCACCACATGTGATAATAGGTTCCATTTTTGTGCGGGCATTTCCAACATTTGGGGTTCATGTTTGGGTACATTCTGGCCAATCTCGCTGGTGGAAGATGCCATCTGTAATACATTTTATAGGTATTTTCCTTGTATGATGTTGCTTTAGTCATTTTCAAATTCTTAGTCCATGTTTCTTCCCACTGCTCCTGATTTATTTCGTATCCGAAATTTTTAATCCAGCTCGTCATATTTCCCTTTCCCTTTTCTTTTTTCATTTTATAATTTATTAAAAATTTATATATTTTTGTTATCATCTTTTTTTCTGGTCCCAATAGAATTTTGTCCAATTCTGATTTCTTTTTTGCTATTCCGAATTTTTTCTTGTCTTCCTGTAATCTAGTTTTAATTTGATAATATGGCCACCAATCTATTCCAATTCCTTGATCTCTTAGAGTCTGGATCTCTTTTAAATTTCCTTGTTCATCTAATATTTGTTCATATTTAACCATTTTATGTATGTCTGTTGTGGTTGGATAGGTGGTCGCCTCCATAGTTGAAAACCATATCGGAATTTCTTTGTATTGTTGGTGTTTTATTTTACTCCAAATGTTATATAATGACTCTCTAATTTTGTGTTTTTGAAAATAGGAGTGTGTTTTGTTTTTTCCATCCCATATGAAGCTATGCCATCCTACCTGTAGGTCATGTCCCTCGAGGGTTAATATTCTTTTATTAGTTAATATTCTTTTATTTTTTAATCCAATCTGTTATCCACTGTAGTGATGCTGCTTGATAGTAAGTTTCCCATTCTGGGAGTCCAAAGCCCCCTTGCTCTTTATTCTGCTGTAAATATTTTAATTTAATTCTTGCCTTTTTTCCTGCCCAAATGAATTTAGATACCATTTTATTTAGGTTGTCGAAATATTTTCTGTCTAATTTAATTGGTATTGTTTGGAACAAATATAGTAATTTTGGTAGCACTGACATTTTAATCGTCGATATCCTCCCTGTTAGTGAAATAGGTAATTTTGTCCATTTTTCTAAGTCCTTTTCTATTTGTTTATTCAACTCTATATATTTATCATTCTTAATTGTTGTGCATTTAGCCGTTAATATTATTCCTAAATATTTAATTTTTTTGACGGTTTGAATGCCCAATTTCTCTTCCAGCTCCTGAATTTGTTTATTTGGCAAATTTTTTGTTATTATTTTGGTTTTGTTTTTATTAATTTTTAGACCTGCTACCTTCCCGAATTTGTTAATTTCCTCTATTAATTTTGGTCCTACCTCAATCGGATTTTCCATATTAAAGACCATATCATCTGCAAAGGCTTGGAGTTTATACTCTTGTCCTCTAATTCTAAGTCCTTCAATACTTGAATTTTGCCTAATTTGTTGTAGCAGCGTTTCTAGTGTAAATATAAATAGCAAGGGGGACAGTGGGCATCCCTGTCGTACTCCTTTTTGAATATCAAATTTATCTGTTGTATCTTGGTTTATGATTATTTTGGCTGTTTGTTTTGAGTATATGGCTCTAATCATCCTGATATATTTGGGGCCGAAATTTGTAATCTCTAACTTTTTTATGAGAAAGTCCCAATTTAAATTATCAAATGCTTTTTGAGCATCGAGGAACATGAGAGCTACAGGTTTTCCTGGGTTTGCCTCATAGTATTCTAATATATTCATAATTGTCCTCGTGTTATTTCTAATGTTTCTATGTGGGAGGAAGCCATTTTGGTCAGGGTGTATGTTTTTATTAATTACGTTTTTTAGTCTTTCTGCCATTATGGTCATGAAGATCTTATAATCCACGTTTAACAGCGAGATTGGCCTGAAGTTTTGTATCTTCTGTTTTTCTACTTTATCTTTTGGAATTAATGATATCGTTGATTCTGCCCATGTTTTAGGGATTTCCCCTTTATTTAGTACCTCATTATATGTTACTAGCAATAGTTGTTTAATGGAGTTTTGTAGCTCTTTGTAATATTCCGCTGGTATACCATCCGGTCCAGGTGTTTTATTGTTTTTTTTGTTTTTTTATGGCTTTTTCTAGTTCTAAGGTGTTATTTCTTCATCTAGCATGTTTTTATCCGATTCTATTATTGGTATATCTTTAACTTGTTGCAGGTAAATTTGTATATCCTCTTCCCTTATTTCCTCTTTTTTGTATAATTCTTTAAAGTATTTAAGTATTATATCTTTTTTGTCCTCTAACTTTGTCTTTACTTCACCCTTCTCATCTTCTAATTGTTGTATATGTCTTTCTTCCCTTTCCTTTCGTAATTTGTAGGCTAGCCACCTGCCTGGCTTATTGGCATTTTCAAAATAGTTTTGTTTTGCCATTTTGATTTTCTGAGCCACCTCCTCTTGTGTCAGTAAATTTATTCTATGTTTAATTAGAGCCTTTTCTTTAATTTTTTCATTTAGTTGTTCCTTTTGTTGTCTATGTTCTAATTCTCCCATTTTCTTTTGCAATTCATTAATTTGTTTATTTTTGTTTTTATTTCTCCTTATGGTGTATGTTGTGGTTAATCCTCTTATGTATGCTTTTGTGGTATCCCATAGGTTCTGGATCGTAGTATCGTTATTCCAGTTTTCCTTCATAAAAAAGGCTAGCTCTTTTTCCATGTATTTGATATAGTTCCTTTCTTTTAATATAGCCTGATTCATAAACCATCTCTTATTTGTCCTTTTCCTCTCTTTTATTGTGAAAACTATAGGGTTATGGTCCGTCCATATATTTGGTTTTATTTCAATTTCTTGGATTTTATTCAGTATTTCTCTGTCGGCCCAAACCATATCTAATCTCGACCAGGAGTTTTGTGGGGTGGAATAGTATGTGTATTGATTTTCATATGGATGGTTTTCTCTCCATGCATCTCTGAGATTAAATTCCCTGGCCAAATCAAAAAATTCACGTGGTAGCGTCTTCCTTTCATGGTGTTTTTTATTTGCGGATTTATAATCAAATTTGTTATCTGATACAGCATTAAAATCTCCCACTATACATATGTTTTCTTTCTCTAGTTTGACTATTTGTTCATATAATTCTTTAAAGTACTCTTTTTGTTTATTGTTGGGTGCATAAATTGTTATGAGTAGCATTTTTTTATTATTTATTAAGGTCTCTATCATCAGTACTCTGCCTTCATTATCCTGGAATACCTGTTTTGGTTGCAGCCAATCCTTAACATATACTGCAATTCCTCTCTTTTTTGAATCATCCAGTGATGTAAACAGTTTCCCTAGTTTTTGTGCCTCTAAAAGTTTGATATGTTCCTTTTTGACGTGTACCTCTTGTAGACAAATTATATCTAAGTTCTGTTTTTGTAATTTATTGAAAGTTTGTCGTCTTTTAATCGGCGAATTGATTCCATTTATATTAACTGATAGTATTTTGACTAAATTTTCCATTCTATTATTTTGCTGCTGCCTTGGCTGTTCTTACACTTCGTGTTTCTATTTGGGTCTTGGTGTATACTTTCTCTAACTTCTCTCTTTCTTCTGTACTTTGTTCCTCTTGGCTCTGTGTTTCTAGTTCTGTGCTGCTCTCTCCTTCTAGTTCTAAGTAGTGTTCGATGAAATGGTCTGCTTTCTCAAATGTGTCTATTCTAATTTTTTTATCTCTCCATGTGACCAGAAGTCCTTCTGGCACTAGCCATCTAAATGGCACTCCTTTTCTTATTAGTTTTACTGAGAGATATTGGAAGTCCCTCCTTTTATCTCTTATTCTTTTTGGTATCTGTTTCAAAACTGTAATATCCTTTCCTTTATAGTTTATTTGTCCTGTTCGTGTAATTTTATAAATCTCGTCTCTTATATGTTTTTTTGTGAATTTAACGTGGATTTCTCTTGATAGCTTGTGTTTCCTTATGTAATTGTTCTGAACTCTATATATCTCATCAATATTAGTTTTTATTTCTTCCTTGTCTACTTGGAGAACTTCCGCCAAAATTTCTGACATTAAATTTCTAGTGTCCTCTTCCTTTTCTTCTAATACGTTTTGGAATCTTAAGTAGTAGCTAGCTTTCTCGAGTTCCAACTGTGAGATTGCCCCCTCTAACTCTCTGTTTATCGTTCTCAATCTTTCTTCTGTTGCATCCTGCCTTTTTTCTGCCTTCTCTGTTTTTTCCGCTATTATTTGTATTTGTTGTTCATGATTGGCTACTATTTCTTGTATATTTTTCATTCTACTATCTAGCTTCTTAATATCTCCTTTAACTACCTCAAAATTCCCTTTCATTTCCTCATGATTATTTTCTATTGTTTCTTGCGTTTTTGTCATTTTTTCCTGTGATGCAAACATAAACTCCGTAATTCTGTCTAGTGAGGCCTGCATAGATTGTAGGGAAGGAGCTTGTCCCTGTTTTTCTACAGTCGTCATTTCTGTTAATAGCCTTTGTCCTGCCGGTGATGCTACGGCTGAAGTTGCTTTCTTTACAGTTTTTGTCACCGTAGTCGAGGACATTTGTACTTTTGTGAAAAAGTTATAATTTTTAAAGAAGTTACTTCAAACTTTCATATAACCTCTTCGTATATTCCCCTTTCTCCCCCTTCTCCAACAAGCAATCAATATCAATGTTCTAAATCCACTCTTATCGAAATTTTATACTTAATTCTTAATTCCTAGATCTTAATTTCAATTTTCTGTATATGTATAGACAATCAATTTCTATTATTATCAATATATTAATATAACAGTGTTAACAGTATTAATCAGTATAGCAATCAATCTATCAATCAATTTATCAATCAATCAATCAATCTATCTATCTATATAACTATTTGTACAGTTACTTATCACTATATATTAAATTCAGTATTAAATTTAGCCTTTTATAAATACTCCAATATTTCTTTTAAACCAATTAGAATTAATTCTGTTGTTATAATTATTTTTGATTTCAGTTAAGTATTAAGTTTTAAGTACCAATCAGCTTTCTATTTTCAGTTCCAAAGGTGTTTTTTTTTATTTTATTTACCAGAAGAAGCACTCAATATGTCATCTTTTGGAGTTCCAAGATGTCTTCTGTTTCAGAAACTGCACAGTCACTGTCTTTTTTTTTAAATTATATTCCTTATATATGTCTCTGTTATTTCCCTCCTTTTGTAACAAATCAAGCATTAAGCAGGAACCTCACCGGATCCACCACAGTTTCTGATGTAACAGTTTCCAATGTGTAGTATAAATCTCAGCCAACAGTTGTTAAAAAGTATCTCCTTCAGCTCTTCTAAGATGTCGCTGTCAGCAAAACGAAGTCTATGTCACTGTTACAGTCTCTTTCTTGCTTGCTTGCTTCCGTGAAAATAACAAAGCCAATAGTCCTGCTAGTTTCACTTTTCCTTAGTTATTCAGATGCCAAAAAGTTCCAATCTTAAATCTAGCAGCAGTTTTTCATTTAGTCCTTCTCCAAACCCTTTTCCTTTTTTTTTTAATATCCTCTCTTGTAACTCCTTACCGCTTCTGTGCCGCCCATTATTCTCAGGAGACTCTCACTTTTCCGCCTTTGCTATTCCGTCTCCAATTTCAGGCTTCCGCACTTTTAGAGCTTGTTAAGAGAATTTGGTCAAGCGTTGCCGTTTCACTCTCGCTTTTCTTCCTCTACATCAAGATCGAAACGCCATGTCTCTGGATCGTCTTCAACCGCCGATCTCTTTCGTGTCTGTTATTGGGGTTACCATCTATTTCACCGGGAGATAGCACCTTCCCCCGGTGCAGTTCAGTGTCCCCCTTCTTTCAGCGATCTCCTCCAGAGGATCGCATGCCGCATTCGGCTCCCAGAATCACGAAAAGTCGGGCGAAGTTCGCAGCTAGCTTTCTTCGCTCCGCACCAGCATAGCGCCCGCCCTGGAAGTCTAATTTAATCTGTATAATGCTTTACTGTGACCACTCGAGCTCTGCTTGTGAAAGCAGTATTCAGTCAGTTATTGGATTTAGCTTACCAGACATCATGTGGTGCATTGAAGACAGAAGTGCGATAAAAATTAAAGCCTGTAAAATGTAATGCAACCTTTCACTGTGATGTTCACAAGACATTCTGCCAAGAGAGCTCTAAACCAAAAGGAGCACCAGCCAAATAGAAATATAAACATGGCTGCAGACCAGACATATTTGACCATGAGATACAGAGCAGGCTATCACCAGTGCCAGTCTCAGCTTTTGATTAGCCTCCAATCAAGAAACTCCAATAGGACCAATTCCTTTTACAGCCGGCTTCACTGCTCCCTGGAGTGAAATGATTGGCAAGTAGTGAATAAGCAATGGCAACTGACATTTCTTTGTAATATCTTCATTCATTGTCTGAACCTAAGAAGTGTTCCAGGGGAAGATGGAGATTAGGGATTACTTGGCCATTCTAACTCATGAGATACAGTATTTTTCTCTACCTTATGGCTGAACCAAAATATTTGGCTGCCGGAGGTATCCATGATGTTTATTTTTAATTCCAAATAAATTGGAAATTGAATCATAATTCAGTACTGGTGGCAAGACATTTACTCCATTGCATCTGACTTTACAAAGTAGAACATTCATCACATAGTACATGCAATTGGATCTGAAAGCAGTAACATGCATAGAATCTTTCAGTCAAAATAATGAAATGAGCCCTTAATGGTGCAATGCAAGCTCTGCCTCTTTTATCCATGTGAAATGTGAATTATATTGAAAGAAAGGTCATTTTGTCATTTTCCCTCATCCCTCAGTTTGCCTTATAGTAGAGACAGCCATGTGTTTCCATGCAACTGTTATTCCTATCAGAAGATTAATTGTACAGCAATATTAATTCATTTTTGCTAAGCTGATCCCTATTCCATTTTAACACTGTTTATTTTCATGATAGATTAATACATCTATGCTCTTAGTTTTGTTTTTTAGACTTTACCCTCTGAATATTAATAATTGTAAAACTATTCTGATTGAAATAATTATTTAAGTTTCCAGAGTTTTCCTGTTCTCCTCCTGAATGGAGCTACTTGTCATATCCAGGATATTCTGGGGTTTGATCACAAATAAATTTTAACTAACTAAACCTATCTGACCCACAAGACAGCCCTTTTCTGGTAATACAGAATATCAATTTTTTTTCTGCTTCAAAGGTTAGTAGTAAAAAAAGGCCTGTAGAATCTGAATGTATAAACAGTATAAATGTTGCACAAATAAATATTTAAAAAATTGCTGCAGAATTCAGTGTGAAAACATTTGCAAATTATAATTGAATGTATCAAGAGAAATCTGTGTTGGGTGATTTTTCTTTATATCTGTTTTTCCATGACTGGGAACTCTGGTAAGTAAAAATACTGAAGATTTTGGGTGCATCAAAAGCCAGCAATGGCAGGATAGTAAGTCAAAATTGGCAGAATTGTATCATATATAAAGGCAGAACTTGATTTATGCTTTTTCCTGGGATGTGAGAGTGGGAGCTCTTTTATTTTACAGCTAACAATATATTTTTTCCTGTGTTTTATAGCAATAGCAATAGCAATAGCACTTAGACTTATATACCGCTTCATAGTGCTTTACAGCCCACTCTAAGCGGTTTACAGAGTTCAGCATATTGCCCCAACAATCTGGGTCCTCATTTTACCGACCTCAGAAGGATGGAAGGCTGAGTCAACCTTGAGCTGGTGAGATTTGAACAGCTGAACTGCTGAACTAGCAATCAGCTGAAGAAGGTTGCAGTGCTGCTTTTAACCACTGCGCCACCTCGGCTCCTGTATACATCCTCCTGTATGCATCAAAATGGTAAGGAACTGTTCCAATAATTTAAATCATTGTGATAAGACTGAGCTATGCAAATTCATCTTATTATGTTCATAACACTATAAAATTAATTTTTATTCCAGAGCAGCTACAGGCCTAAGTATTATCACTACTCATCTGAAGAGAATGTAATGAACCCTTTTTCTTTTTTTAACATTAAATGAGTCTTTCCATAAGGACTAAAAATTGTGTCTGCAGAATATATTTTAAAATGTCATAATGGCAGTCACAAAGTTTTTGCTGGTAGGGAGTGTTTCAATTTCATAGACATGATCACAATTTCAAGGTTTTTTTTAAAACTATGTTCTGCAGAGAGATTATAACTCCTTTGATATATGAAGTATCATATATATGACATATGACATAGTTGCTATAGAAGAAGCTGATGTGTATATACTGTAGATATAACATATACATCTCACACACCTACCAAGAGTTGTTTTATTTTAGCTCTTTCCCCCCTATCATTTCAGCATCCAATGTCTGTGAACTTATTTGAGAGAGAATGAAGGAGAGAGATCCCTTCAAATCCTGCTATGCTGCCTCATCATGTTTAAGGGATGTTCCAGTGGTGAAATCTACTTACCTTCCCTACCGGTTCGGAAGCGTGCACTTTTTCACCCTCTGCGCATGTGCAGAAGGCTTTGCGCATGCACAGAGGATTAAAAACAAGAAAATGGCGATGTACGGGTGGGTGGGCGGAGCATTACACTGCCGCCGCTACCGGTTCTCCGAACCACCGGCAGCAGCCGCTACCGGTACATCCGAACTGGGGTGTACCAGTAGTATTTCACAACTGGGATGTTCTGCTTGGGATTGGAATATATATAGATAGTCCTCACTTAATAATCAGTCACTTATGTATTTTTGGATTAATGATTGGGTTATTGGATTTGTTCAAGATTATAGAAATATTATATATTGAATTTAGAATTGGTTATGTTAAGTTTAACTTAAAGTAAGGGATTAGCTGATCACATTGTCAGGGTTCCAAATAGCAATCAAAACTAAATCAGAGTCCGAGGCAAAGTATTCCTCAAAGTTCCAATTTATTAATAGAGTTATGTTGGCACATCTGGGTGAAACCCGAATCTGAAGCTTCCCAGGTTTCACCACCCAGTTGAAAGTTCAAGACCTTGCCCCCATACCCACAAGTCCATCACATTGTCCAATCTTCTATTGCCAGGCTGGCAGAGTCCACCCATCTCTTTCCATTCAGGTGCAGAGGTGCAGAGACAAAGGATGACCTTGGCTTTCTAAAAAGAATTTGTTATGGCTACATGCTAGCAACTCCATACAATCCCCCCTCCCATTTTTCCACAATAGAAAATGCATAGTAGAATAGTATAAAGTGTGCCAGGCCTAAGAGCACAAATAAAATGGCTTCAGCCTGACAGGCGGCCTCCCCTCAGAAGAAAAACGTATCCTAAAGAAGAAGAAAGAAAAATAACATAGGGGGTTAACATAGCATCACTAGCCACCACTTCCCCCTCCCACGGGGGACCCTTTGGCTTATCTGGATATTTATCATGGAATTGCTTTACTAATCTGTCAGCTTTTACATTCCAACTTTTTACCCATGTAGCCTCAGACAAAGGGTACCCCTTCCAATGCACTAGATATTGTAAACGACCCCTATACAATCTAGAGTCTAATTTTTTTTTACCTCGTAATGAGTCTCCCCTTGTATGACTACTGGAGGAGGGCGTGGTTGGGTGTGTGGTCTTAAGTTAGACCCAATCATCGGTTTTTAATAAGCTACAATGAAAGACTGGGTGAATCTTTCCCAATATTCTAGGCAAATCAAGGTGAATTCTGACTGGGTTGATTATCTTAACTATTGGGAAAGGACTCAAAAATTTTGATCCTAGTTTCTTGCTAGGCATTCTCAACCGTATATATTTGGTAGACAAGAAAACTTTATCCCCCACACGGAAGGGGGGCTGGAGTGATCGGTGCTTATCAGCTTGCTTCTTGTATGCTTCTGCTGCTTCAGCCAGCGCTTTCTTCGTGTTCTCCCACCCCTTTTTCAGCATCTCCATCCATTCCGCTAGGGACATGGAAGTGGGGGCTTCTCTGGGTAGTTCAGGCATGGGAACAAATTCCATGCCACTGGTAACTTGAAAAGGAGTTAATCCAGTGCTGCTATGAATAGCATTGTTATATGCTACCTCTGCAAATGGTAGCAATTCTGACCAATTGTCCTGCTGCTAATCCACATAACAACGGATATATTGTTCAACCATTGCGTTCGTACATTCAACTGCCCCATTCGTGCTTAGATGAAAAGCCGAGCTGAGTCCTTGGATCCAATGGCCCTCAAGAACTCTCTCCAGAACTTGGCTGTGAACTGGACGCCACAGTCGGAGATGATTCTTTTTGGCACGCCGTGTACGCAGTAAATATGTTTGACAAATAGCTTTGCTAGCTTCCTCGCCGATGGTAGCCCCAAACAAGCAATGAAATGAGCTTGTTTGGAAAATAAATCGATGACCGTCCAAATCACTGTATTTCCATTGCAATGTTCTGGGAGTTCTACAATGAAGTCCATTGTGATTTCTTCCCAGGGTCGGCTGGGGTTAACTATCTACTGCAGTAATCCAGGAGACTTGCCTGGCCGATTTTTTCTGGTTGCACACATAGCACAGCTCTTAACGTAGTCTTCCACCTCTGTTTTCATCTTTGGCCACCAAAACTGGCATCTGGTTAGGTGGAGAGTTTTTAGGAACCCAAAGTGCCTTCCTAGTTTGGAATCATGGCTTCATTGTAGTACTTCTAGTCTTAAGCTGGCAGGTATGTATAGTTTGGATCCCTTCCAGGCTAAGCCTTCTCCCATGATTAGGACTTCTTTATTGTTGTTGAGCCAGGGGTCACTAGGTAACGCTGCTTTCAATGCTGTGGTCAGCTTGTGCTGGCCAGGAGCAACTGGCTGTTTAACTTGGTCCCAGGTGATGACTTTAGCTGCCATCTCTTCATGTTTAGTGGGAATGATGGCGTGCACCTTCTGTTCCCTTTGGCTGTCATACTGTGGCTTTCTGGATAAAGCGTCTGCCAGTAAGTTCTTCCCAGCTGGGATGTGTTTTAGCTTGAATTTAAATCTCCTGAAATATTGTGCCCAGCGGACTTGCTTTGGTCATAGCCTCCTAGGGCTTTTCAGGCTTCGAGGTTTTTATAGTCAGTCCATACTTCGAATGGCACTTTGCCTCCTTCTAGGAATTGTCTCCAGGTGAGTGATGCCCAATGGATGGTATAGGCCTCTTTCTCCCATAGGCCCTCTTTCTCTCCTTTCAGTGGTGGTGAGTTTCTTTGAAATGTAAGTGCAGGGCAAGAGTTGACGCTCTTTGTTTTTCTGCAATAGCACCACTGCTACAGCTACATCGCTGGCATCAGATTGGATTATAAACTGCTGTTCTGGGTTGGGGTGTTGCAGAATGGGCTCTTGGGCAAAGAGCCATTTCAGCTTTTCGAACACTTTTTGGCATTCCATTGACCACCCAATAGGCTAGTTCGGCTTTGGCTTTGTTGGTGATGGCCCTGTCTTTAGCAGTTCGGTCAGTGGCAGAGCAACGTCTGCAAATGCTGGGATAGCAATAGCAATAGCACTTAGACTTATATACCACTTCATAGTGCTTTACAGCCCTCTCTAAGCGGTTTACAGAGTTCAGCATACTGCCCCCAACAATCTGGGTCCTCATTTTACCCACCTTGGAAGGATGGAAGGCTGAGTCAACCTTGAGCCTGGTGAGATTTGAACAGCTGAACTGCTGAACTAGCAATCAGCTGAAGGTTGCAGTGAAGGTTGCAGTGCTGCAGTTCGGGATGAATTACTAATAATAATAACAACAACAACAACAACAACAACAACAACAACAACAACAACAGAGTTGGAAGGGACCTTGGAGGTCTTCTAGTCCAACCCCCTGCTTAGGCAGGAAACCCTCAGTCCCTTTCTTTGATGGATGCAAACCATCTCTTTTGTACAGTTTTTCATTGGACCAGCTGCAGACATCATGACTAATATAACCAAAGCCTTCCGTTTTACACCGCTCCTTTAGCCACACATTAAACTCTGCTACACGTTGGCCTTTCCCTTTTTGTTCCTTATATACTGGTAAAACCTCTGAGAATATAAGCCTACAACCTATACTACTAAGTTCATACCCCAAGCTCTGGAAGTCATTCTGCACAGAAAGTACATCTTTTTGGGACAGATCATTTGCGCCAAGATGTATAATAGCATCAACATCATAGTCCTTACTGGCATTCTCAACTATCTTAAGAATCCGCCTCTTGTCTCTGCTGGCAATAGCACCTGGCAGACACCTGACCTCTTTCAAAACCTCCATATCCTTTCCTAAATTTACATCCCTTATAATTGAATCACCAACCAGAAGGTGGCTTCTCTTTTTGGATACCTTGCTGCTCCTGTGTGGCTGTTGTGTAATACCTGATTCACACTTTCCCCTTTCCAATGTAAGTTCTTCATCTCGGACCACGATCCCCTTTGAGTTATCATTATCACAACTATCTTGACCTGTCACTTTAGTGTCCCTATTAAGGTCAGCAAGAGTACTATATCTGTTATGCTGGGACACAGCAAAAGCTTTGTGTTTATGGCTCACAGCTCTCACCCTGCCAGATCCCACGGTTTTCCATACTGCCCTTCTCCTGCAAGATCTTTGTGGTAGAGGGGGCTGATAGCGGGGCAGCTCAATAGAGTGGAACGGCTGAATTGGGCACCTAATTTCTGCTTGGAGAGCACAGATTAGAGATTGTAGATAGGTGATCTGTCCACGTAGGCTAGTAATTTGTTTACAAAGAGGACAGTATCCAAATTTGAAGAGAGTACTTCGAAACACAACTGAAAAACAAGTATTACACTGAACTAAGCCAGTCATTTTGAAATAAAAGAAAGTCACAGTCTCAAGTGCACTAACCCTGAATGTATTATTGCTTTCTTTGGTTTGTAGTTATATGATTCACGCGCCGTTAGGCGTGCGGGTTGCTACCTTTATCCTCTGTACTCCCTCTTAGTCTCTTCCTCTCACAGGCAGCAGCTCCACCCACAAGCCTCTGGGAAGTTAAAATGTAATGGGGGCAGTTTGAATCTACCTTCCTCTCAGTCTCTTCCACTCACAGGCAGCAGCTCCACCCACCAGCCTCTGGGAAGTTAAAATGTAATCGGGGCAGTTTGAATCTACCTTCCTCTCTGTTAATGTATTAGCAGAGTATTCCTTGTGTTACCAAGGTTGTGCATACAGAAACATTTAGATTGAGATCAGTTGTGAATAAGTACTCAGCCACACACAGACACATTAACTTGAGTTAAAGTTTACTTTAAGAAATAACATTTTCCTATAAACAGTCCAAAGTCATACACTTAATAGTCATAATAACAATCCAAGTATTATCAAGTACAAATACATTTTAGCTATAATACATAACTACAACACAGAGAGAAATGCAGAGCATACATACACAATGTCTTGCTCTAGTGAGTAGTAGAGAACACACTGAGTAGCAGAGACCAAAGACAAACAGAGAGGGACTCCCAGAGAAATAAGCTGTGAACTCTAGCTCCCTCTTGTGGCAGTCTGCAACACCTCAGCTAAACAGACATAGCTCTATTAAAATCTAAACATATATTGTCTTACCCAATCAGTTATGGACAAAGACCTAACATTCTCCCCTTTGGGTAGATCAATATATAATACCTTACATCTTTAAACCATAGTTTTCACAACACTCTTTGTGTTTAATTGCACCTTGCGCTTTAGTGAAATGATCTGCAATATTCTGTTCAGTCACACAGTATTCCAACTTAACCATTTTATTTTGAACACATTGTCTAACATTCAGATATCTCAAATCAGTATGTTTTGACCTTGTTTTCACAGCTAAACTATTAGCCATACTAATGGCAGATTGATTGTCTTCATACACAATAAATGGCTCCTGTACAGTAATTCCTATATCCTTTAACAATTGTTTATAATACACCAATTCTGTACACATTAATGATAAACTCGAGAATTCTGCTTCCATAGTGGATAAACTAATATGTTGTTGCCTAATAGATTTCCACCCTATTAAAGCATTTCCCAATATTACCACTATACCTGATGTTGATTTGCGAGTCATTGCATCAGTAGCAAAACTTGCATCAGCATATGCAGTTAACACTAATTCATTTCTCGGTTCTAAATATAAAGAATAATGTATTGTGTGCTTTAGGTATCTAAGTATTCGTTTAGCTGCTTGCCAATGTCTTTCATTTGGTTCAGCATTATATCTAGCCAGTTGATTTACGCTGTAAGATATATCTGGTCTAGACCAATTACTCAAATATGAGAGACTACCAATTAGAGACTGATATATCTCCTTATGAAACACAGGACATTTACTATCACTATTTGTAAATCCCTGATCCATTGGTGTCTTAGCAGTTTTACAATTCTCCAGGTTATATCTTTTTAACAGTTGGCTAATCTTCTTAGCTTGCAAAATTTTGAATCCTCTATTTGTCTTCATTATATCAAGACCCAAATAATGTTTAATTTCTCCTAAATTTCTAATCTTGAACTTTCTTTGTAATTCAGAAACAATATCATTTGCTTCTTGTTCAGTCTTTGTTATAATCGCTATATCATCTGTAAATAATAGCAACAGAGAAATCAAACCATCTTTCTCTCTCCTAAATAAACAAGGATCAGCTATACCAGCTTTAAAATCCATGGAAACTAATTCTTTTACAATGCATTTATTCCATTCATAACCTGATTGCTTTAAACCATAAAGACTTTTCTTTAATTTCCAATAATCATTTTTTCCATCATCTTTTAAACCTAATGGCTTTCTCATATAAATGGTATGTTATAAAGGTGCATGTAGATATGCAGTTTCAACATCTACATGATTAATTATGCATTTATTTTTAGCTGCCCAGACTAATGCTTCTCTCAATGTATTTGCTCTCAGACTAGGTGCAAATACCTCATCATAATCCTTATCTGATTGAGCAAATCCCTGAGCAACTAATCTTGCTTTATGGGTAACAGTGCCATCCACACCAGTCTTTAATTTATACACCCATCTGCAACCTATTGCATGCTCACCTGGTGGTAACTTTACATCTTCATATACTTCAAGATCCTTTAAAGATTTTAATTCCTTATTCATAGCTTCCTGCCAAGCTACCTGTTCCTTTGTTGGATACAGCTTAATTTCGTTATAATTAGACGGTTCCACATTAATCTGGCATACAATACTTGCCTGATATCTATCAGGTGGACGTCTCTCCCTAGTTGACCTCCTAGGCAATTTAGTACAAGTTGTTGGAATTTCCTCTTCCTTTCGAAGAGGAAGTATCTCCCCTATCGAAGTATCTTCTACATCATTCATAGATGGTTCTTCCATAGATGATTCCTCTATTGAGGATTCTTTCACTATCCTATCATCAGTACTATTCTTATCAGAATCATCAGGAAACAATGGATCCTCAACAGCAATACTATCTTGTTCCTTGTATTCCTGTTCCAGTTTACTCCATCCAACATGCTCAAGGAATTTAGCACTTGCACTACAATATACTCTAGTAGTACCTGGCTCCCAGAATCTAAATGATCTATGATTAGATTCATACCCTACAAAACATAATTTCCGTGCTCTATGTTGTCCCTTTCGCCTTACTTGTGTGGGAACATGCACCCATGCTGGTGCACCAAATGTATGCAAATAACTAAGATTTGGTTTCCTACCATACCAATGAGTAAATGGCAATTCACCAGTTGTTGCATTCACTACATTGTTCAAAACATGGTTAGCACACATTATAGCTTCACCCCAGAGTCTCTCTGGTAAACCAGAATCTGAAATCATGGTTCTAGACATAGCCTGTAATGTCTGACCTCTACATTCAATATACGCATTATAAGGAGCAGAACACTTATGTTCAATACCAGCTCTCTTTAGCATATCTTCAAATCTCTTATTGGTAAACTCAGTACCGTTATCTGTTACTAAACTAACCAGTTTCTTATTAATTTTTCGTTCAACAAACCTTAACCAGTTTACAAAATGCTGATATGTTTCTGTTTTTGTTTTCATCAGATAACAGAAACCATATCTAGAAAAATGATCAACTATGCTCAATATATAACAGGCTCCACCTAAACTGGGTTTCTTAGGGCCAATGAGATCAGCAAATACAACCTCTAATGGTTCCTTGGTTTTAAATGTAACCTGTTTGCAGGAATTACCTTGCTCTTTTCCTGATTGCAAGCATTACAATTTAAATATCTTGCACAAGGTTTTAATTTTATACCATTAGATAACTCAACAGTTTTCTTTAAAATTTTGAAATTCAAATGTCCCATACGTCTATGGAGCAAATGAATACATTCGTCATGAGGCTTTCTATTTTCATAAACTGAATTAGCCTTATTTAATGGATTATCATGGATAATGTATAAGCCATCATGCAATCTTGCAGTAACTCTTTTACCTTGTTTTTCAATTAAACATTTATCTCCCTGAAAAGTTACCACAAACCCTGCTTTTACCAATTCTCTCACAGATAGTAAGTTATATATAAGGTTAGGTACATATAATATTGGTAAACTTTCATTAATACATGAACAATATGCATTACCTTCTCCAGATACTCTCAATTTCCAGCCATTTGCTAATGATACATGCTGGTTACTTTTAGTCATATTAACAAATCTCTCTTTACTTTTAGTTATACACTGAGATGCCCCACTGTCTATTATCCAGATATCATGGCTTACAGTTTTATTTGTACTTGATATAGCTACACTAACATCATTATAAGCTCTCTGCATATTACTAGCATTCTGCTTTTTACCCTTTTTACAGAATCTGGCTATATGACCCTTAGCCCCACAAGAATAACATTTCCTAACAATATAGGCAGTTGAAGACAGTTTTTCTTCCTGTGGTTGTTTCTCTCTCAGTTGTTTTCTATCTTGCCTTCTTCTAGACTCTTCTAACAGTCTTCCTATTATGCCAGTCAATGTCAGTTCATCTCTGGTCAAAACTTCCAGTGAAGACACATAATCATCATAAGAGTCATCCAAAGAAGAAAGAATAATATAAACTTGATGCAACTCTGAGAAAATCAGTTCTTTTTCATGTAGCTCTTGTAATGTTCTCTTCATAAACTCCAAATGAGCTAACATGTCACCACCTTTTAACAAACGTGCTCTGAACAGTTTACGTGTAAGATGTATGTGCGCACCAACACTATCACGAACATAAAGTCTCTTTAAGGTACTCCAACACTTGGCAGCAGAATCTTCACCATGAATATGGACCAGTTGCCGATCACTCAGTGTCAGTCCAATAATACTAAGAGCCTTTTCATTATCCCGATTAAAGTCAGCTATTTTCTTCTTATCTTATTTATTTATTTATTTATTTTGGAATTCTTATATGCCGCCCAACTCCCTAAGGACTCAGGGCGGCGTACAACAGTGAAAAATACAAGAATAACCAAAATCTAAAATGTTAATTAAAAACAATATAAAAATTAAAACACAATATAAGAAATCATCAACAACCATTCAACATCATACATACTTGGGGGGTGAGCTCGAGTGAGTTAAGCTCTACCCCCCGCCTGCAGGAAAAGCCATGTCTTAACGACTTTTTGGAAGGCCAGCAGAGTGGGGATAGTTCAGGTCTCTGGTGGAAGTTGGTTCCAGAGTGCGGGGCCAGCCACAGAGAAGGCTCTCCCCCTTGGGCCCACCAGCCGGCATTGCTTGGCCGACGGGACCTGGAGGAGGCCAACTCTGTGGGCCCTAACCGGTCGGAGGGAAGTTTGAGGCAGAATGCGGTCCCGTAGATAACCTGGTCCTAAGCCATGAAGGGCTTTAAAGATGGTGATCAACACCTTGAATTGGACCCGGAGACCGATGGGCAACCAATGCAGCTGGCGGAGTATCGATGTCACGTGGGTGTATCTTGGCACACCCACCACAGCACGCGCAGCCGCATTTTGCACCAGCTGAAGTCTCCGGATACTCTTCAAGGGTAGCCCCATGTAGAGCGCATTGCAGTAGTCCAAACGAGAGGTGACAAGGGCATGAGTGACCGTGAGTAGAGCCTCCTTCTCCAAATATGGCCGCAACTGGTGCACCAGGTGAACCTGTGCAAAGGCCCCCCTAGCCACAGCAGAAAGATGATGGTCCAATTTTAGCTGTGGATCTAGGAGGACCCCCAAGTTGCGGACCCGGTCCGAGGGAGTCAGTTTCGCTCCCTCAAGGACCAAGGAGGGACAGTTGTCATGGTCCTTAGGAGGCAATATCCACAGCCACTCAGTCTTGTCGGGATTAAGTCTGAGTCTGTTCCTCCCCATCCAGATCCTAATGTCGTCCAGGCACCGGCACATTACATCAACTGCCTCACTGAAGTCAGACGGGGTGGTGATGTACAGCTGGGTGTCATCAGCGTACTGATGGAAACACACCCCATGTCTGCGAATGATCTCACCCAGCGGTTTCATGTAGATGTTGAACAGGATGGGCGAGAGAACCGACCCCTGGGGCACCCCACATGATAGGGGCCTAGGGGACGACCTCTGCCCCCCTGCCAGCACCGACTGCATCCTATCAGCGAGATAAGAGGAGAACCACCGCAAAACGGTGCCTCCCACTCCCAACTCGCTGAGACGATGCAGAAGGATACCATGGTCGATGGTATCGAAAGCCACTGAGAGGTCAAGTAGCACCAGGATGGAGGAGTTCCCCCCATCCCGGGCCTGCCAGAGATCATCCATCAGAGCGACCAAGGCAGTTTCTGTACTGTAGCCGCGCCTGAAGCCCGACTGGTAAGGATCTAGATGATCTGTTTCATCCAGGAGCTGCAGAAGCTAAGTAACCACCACCTTCTCCACAACTTTCCCTAAAAAAGGTAAGTTGGAGACCGGACGATAGTTCTTCAAGTCAGCTGGATCCAGGGAAGGCTTCTTCAGGAGGGGTCGCACCACCGCAGCTTTTAACAACTGCGGTACGGATCCCTCTCTCAAAGAAGCGGTGACCACCGCCTGGATCCAGCCGCGTGCCACCTCCCTGCTGGCCGAGACCAGCCAGGAGGGGCACGGGTCCAATAAACAGGTGGAGGTACCCATCGCTCCCACAGCCCTGTCCACATCCTCAGGAGAAACAGGCCCAAACTCTTCCCATAATGATGGACTAGGACTAGCCCCTGTCAACTCAATCTTCATCATTTGTTGGATCCCAAGATGTTATATCAGGTGGCTTATTAACCACAGTCCATAATCCTTCTTTACGCAAAAGTAAGCTGCACTTCATAGACCAGGAAACATAGTTAGTTCCATCTAACCTGGTTATCAGGGATAAGCTAGTTAACTGTTCTTGTGCCATTGTTAAGTTAACAGTAAACCACAAGTTAGCTGTCTGAGTATGAAACTGAATATTCACACTAACTCTCAATATCTCTCTTGGCCCATAACCAGTGTTAATGTATTAGCAGAGTATTCCTTGTGTTACCAAGGTTGTGCATACAGAAACGTTTAGATTGAGATCAGTTGTGAATAAGTACTCAGCCACACACAGACACACTAACTTGAGTTAAAGTTTACTTTAAGAAATAACATTTTCCTATAAACAGTCCAAAGTCATACACTTAATAGTCATAATAACAATCCAAGTATTATCAAGTACAAATACATTTTAGCTATAATACATAACTACAACACAGAGAGAAATGCAGAGCATACATACACAATGTCTTGCTCTAGTGAGTAGCAGAGAACACACTGAGTAGCAGAGACCAAAGACAAACAGAGAGGGACTCCCAGAGAAATAAGCTGTGAACTCTAGCTCCCTCTTGTGGCAGTCTGCAACACCTCAGCTAAACAGACATAGCTCTATTAAAATCTAAACATATATTGTCTTACCCAATCAGTTATGGACAAAGACCTAACACTCTCAGTCTCTTCCACTCACAGGCAGCAGCTCCACCCACCAGTCTCTGGGAAGTTAAAATGTAATGGGGGCAGTTTGAATCTACCTTCCTCTCAGTCTCTTCCACTCACAGGCAGCAGCTCCACCCACCAGCCTCTGGGAAGTTAAAATGTAATGGGGGCAGTTTGAATCTACCTTCCTCTCAGTCTCTTCCACTCACAGGCAGCAGCTCCACCCACCAGTCTCTGGGAAGTTAAAATGTAATGGGGGCAGTTTGAATCTACTTTCCTCTCAGTCTCTTCCACTCACAGGCAGCGGCTCCACCCACCAGCCTCTGGAAAGTTAAAAAGTTTGCAAAGCCCAGGAAACTTTGTAGTTGTTTGCGGGTGCGTGGGGGTTGCCAATCTAGCACCGCTTTCACTTTTCCTGGATCCATCTCTATCCCTTCGCTGGAAATGCGATATCCCAGATAGTCTAGTGAGGTTTTGTGGAATTCGCACTTGGACAGCTTTGCATATAGCTTGGCGGCCAAAAGTTTTCCAGGACTTGCTGAACTAACTTTACGTGTTCCTCTAGGGTCTCACTGAAGATGAGAATGTCATCCAAATAAATGAGTGCTCCCTTGTACAGGTGTGGGTGGATTACCTCATTTATAAATTGCATAAAGACCGTGGGGGGGGGGCTTGTAGTGCAAATGGCATGACTTTGAATTGGAAGCTCCCAAGAGGGCAGTTAAAAGCTGTTTTCCACTCATCCCTCTCCCTAATGCGTATTTTATAATACGCCTCTCTTGTCCAATTTGGTGAACACCTTGCCTTTGGCCAAATGGTTCAACAGGTCCTTCATGAGGGGGAGGGGGTATGTGTTTTCGACGCAGACAGCATTGATCCCCGGAAGTCCATGCAGAGTCTAACCCCCATCTTTCTTCTCTTTGAAGAGTACTGGGGCTGCTACTTGTGATTTGGCTGGTTGGATGAATTCCCATTCCAAATTGACATTGATGTATTTCCTTAGCTCCTCCATCTCTTTAGGGGTCATGGAGTACATCTTTGGTTTTGGGAGCTTTGCCCCCGGCACAAATTCTATTGCGCTATCAGTGGGTCGGTGAGAGGGAAGATAATTGCAATCTTCTTTGCTGAAAACCCCTTCTAGGTCCCGGTATTCTTTCGGCACCTGTTGGATGCCTGGGAGTTTGGCCTTGACTGCAGGAGCCGCCGGCTTGGGATAGTCTGTTCTGAGGGGTTTGGCTTCCTTCAGTTGGTCCTCAGGGCTCTTGGGGGGTAGCGTCCCAATGCCTATGGTTGCTTTTGATAACTGTCTTCCCACTTTATGGTGGGGGTTCCACTTGTCTAGCCATGCAAGTCCCAATATGATCGTCTCAGGCATTTTTGGGCCTATGAGGAACCTGAGGAACTCATGGTGGCACCCTCTTTGCAATTTCACCAGTTCTATGATTTGCGTGGCGGGGACCCCCCAATTAGCGTTCCATCTATTTGTTGAAATCGGATGGGGTTGGCCAAGGGCTTTGTGTGTATCTCCAACTGTTCTACAATGGACTTGCTAATTAAGCATCGCATGCAGCCCGTGTCCACAACTGCATTTATTTCTCCCTCTTCCCCCATCTCGGGCACTAAAAGTTTAGCTTTGATGGCAAAGGGGCAGATGACTGCTATTACCATTGGGTTATCTTCACCGCCGCTTTCTCTCTCGGAGCGTGGAGTGGGTTCATCGTCTGATGGAGTCTCGGTTTCCTCAGACTGGGGAGGAGGGTCTTCCATTTGTTGGGAAGATGACTTCTTTTGGGGGGTTTGTGGGGGTCCTTCTTGGTCAGGGTGGCTGCCTGGGTCCTTGCTTTTGGGACTGGGGCTGGTGCCAAACACTCCGAGGCTCAGTGACTAGACTGGCTTCACCAATAGCCCTTTATGGCTCTTATCGTCCTTGGGGGAAAAGGTGCGGCTTGCTTTGTTTGGGATCAGCAGCCCAAAGGTCTTTTGACCGGTTTTTCAGTTGGGGGCTTTCAAATGGGGTGAAGTTCATCATCCAGGATGATTGCAATAGTATACTAGTCCTGGATCTGGTCTGGAACCCCTTGAATGCTGCAGGCTTTCCTCAGCTCTGCATCTAAAGCAGCTTTGAACATGTGCACCAAGAGCTGCTCAGGCCAGTCTCTTAGCCTCCCAGCCGCCCTTCTGAACTCCCAAACTAACTCTTTTGCTGGGCAGCCTGCTTGCCTCAGCCTTTGGATTTGCTCCTCAGCATCTACTTGTTGGGCTACATTGTTGAACCGAACCCTCATCAGCCAAATGAACCCATCAGCGTCTTTGAGTTCTGGAGCCGCTTCATCGTGGAGCTCTGCCATCCATTTGGATGCTTCCCCCTCATTTATTCCTTCAGTTATTGCCGTGATTAATTCTCAGTCAGAAGGGTATTGGTTCCCAAACTGATCAATGTGCACCCAGACTTGGTTTAGGAAGTAGGCTAGCTTCCCGGGGGTCCCATCAAACATTGCTTGAAATTGGGGAGGCGGCCCAGGAGCTGGTAGGGCAGTCACTGGGATTTGTGCGGCCGGTTGGGTGAGTGCTTGCAGTTGGGGACCCCCCTGTTGCACCCCTCCTTGTGGTGGCAGCTGGGCAGGACCTGGCTGGGCCCCGGCGGCTTGTGGCTGCCCTTGAGGAAGCGGTTGGGCAAATATGGCTTGGCCGGGCATCACAGGGGGCTGGACCTGGCCAAATGCCTGCATGGGGTACAGCTGCTGTGGGGGCCAGGTGCCCATTGACATTCCATTCCTCATTGCTTTCTTCCTTCTCCTGCCGCTGTCCCTCTCCGGGCCAGACGCAGCAGAGGCGAGCCCCGTCCATGGCAGTGGTAAGGGCTGCGATGAAGGGGGTGTTTGGGGGGTTGCACAAACCTGCAGGATAAGAGAGATGGACCCCTCCCGTCTTGCTCCCCTAGAAACCCACCCCCGTCAATGGTGTCCCGCTTTACAAATATTAAAATCTGGTCACCTTAAGTCTAACCCCCCCATCCAAGCAGACCCTACACCATTTTTCACAGATGGCAGTCCAGTCTCTTCTTTAAAGCTTCCAGTGATGAAGCTCCCACAACTTCTGAAGTCAAGCTGTTCCATTGGTTGATTGCTCTCACTGTCAGAAAATGTCTCCTTATTTCCAGGTTGAACCTCTCCTTGTTCAGTTTCCATCCATTATTCCTTGTCTGGCCTTCAGGTGCTTTGGAGAATAGCTTGACCTCTTCCTCTCTGTGGCAGCCCCTCAAATATTGGAAGACTACTATCATGTCTCCTCTGTCCTTCTTTTCACTAGACTAGCCATGCCCAGTTCCTGTAACCGTTCATCATATGTTTTAGCCTCCAGTCCCCTAATCATCTTTGTTGCTCTTCTCTGCACTCTTTCTAGAGTCTCAACATCTTTTTTATAGTGTGGTGACCAAAACTGGATGCATTACTCTAGGTGTAGTCTTACTAAGGCTTTATAGAGTGGTATTAGTATCTCACTTGATCTTGACTGTATCCCTCTGTTGATGCAATTTAGGATTGCATTGGCTTTTTTGGCTGCTGCCACACACTGTAGGCTCATATTTAATTGGTTGTCCACTAAGACTCCAAGATCCCTCTCATGGTTACTGCTATTAAGCTTGCTTTCACCCAGTGTATATGTGTACTTTTGGTTTTTCTTGCCAAATTGTAAGACTTTACTTTTCTCTACATTGACTTTCATTTCGTTAGATAGCGCCCAGTGTTCGTGTTTGTCAAGATCCTTCTGGATCTTGAGCCTATTATTTGTAATTTAGGTTGAAATGAGGGGTCCTTGGTGCTCTCTGAGGTTGGTTGTTTTCTTGCAGATGTTTCATTCTCCAAACTGGATTGGGATTAGCCAAGGAGTAAGACAAGACTGAATAATTTCCATTATTTATTTATTTGTCTGTTTGTTTGTTAAATATATATTAAAGGAAGTTGAACTGGGGAAAAGATTAACATGGTTTTAAAATTGGAGAAAAAAACTTCAATAATCTGTGCTACACTGATGACACTACCCTCAGAGTTCAAAATGCAAAAATATCTACAAGCCTACCAGTAATAATAAAAGTCAAGGAACACAGTGAAAAAAGGGACTAAAATTAAATATAAGGTAGACCAAACTAATGACAACAAATAGAAAAACACCCTTAGAATTAACAATAATGGTATCTAAGTGGTAGATCACTTTTGCCTTTTAGGATCAATGGTATCAGCAATAAAGGAACAAGTAGTCAAGAAATCTGCAACAGACTAGCACTCATGTAGGCCTTGGAAAAGTTACTCAAATGTTGTGATATATTTATACATACAAAGATTAAAATTTCCTTCTTCTGTGGAAGTAAAAGTTGGACTAAAAAAACCAGGATAGAAGAGTATGAACACTTTCCATCTTTGGTGGTGGAGAAGATTCCTGAAATACTATGAAAGCCAAGTAAACAAACACATGGATCATCAAACAAATCAAACCAGAGTTCTCATTCAAGTTACAGATAACCAGGCTCAAAATTATCTTACTTCAGACTCATTATACAATTAACTCCCTCCTTATGCTATTGCTGTTAGCTGATCTGCAGTTGGAAAGGAAGGGGGCAGAAAAATGGGGAGTTGACTTCCTCTTTCTCTTGCCACCTTTCCCAGACTATATGTTCATCTTGCACAAAGATAGAGTGAGTTTTGGCAGATGGTTAAATTCATTGGTCTAGCCATTTGTCAATATATACCTAGGCTAGTTCCCTTCTGTTTGTCCAATTAGGTAGACCAACTCAGGAAATCAACTCCACAGGAATGCTAAAACAGCTTTTACTGAGATTTGTTATAAAAACAGAATTTTGCAAATGTGATTGTGCTTCTTTCTTTTTTATACTCTACTGAGAGAGAGATGTCTGCTTGAGTCACTGCTAAATATTACCTCTTTGCCATTGGCTCTAAAAAACTGTTTCAGCCCCTTTTGCCTAGCTAATGATTCTTGCATAACTCCATCACTCTCTATACACATCCTGTGTGTTACTAAGGGCTACCACTCAAAGGATATGTGAGTTGTAGAAGATTAATTATAGATTCTAGCTGAGACCTCTTTGTAATAGACTTCTGCAAGGTATTGAAGGAAGTTAGCACCAACCCCTCTCCTAGAAAAATGAAATATCCTAGGAAATATTAAAAAGGCAGAATATTATATAGAATATCCCTAGAGAAATGGAGAAACGTGTTTTTAGGCAGGAAACAGACCCACTCTTAGTAGTACATTTGTCAATGTGCCATCAAGGAATGGCCCAGCTCACTCATTCCCCCCCCCTTTGTTAATAGCCTGGACCAGTCTATTCTACATAACAAAGATCTACCTCCTTCAGACAGGGCCATATTAGGAATTGCCCAAAGCCCTTTCATTACACCACATGGAACCTGGGAAGATTGCATCAGCCAGCAGGGCTCAAGCAAGCTTGGACTCAAGACAGCCTACAGAGTTGCCCCTGCATGGCCCCATGGGAGTCTGACAACCAATTGGAGTGCATTACATTCACAGGAACAGGAAACTAAGAGGTGGGGGCTAACAGAGGTCATAAAACCAAGGGACTCAGCATGTTTTCTGCCCTTTTTCTCTTCACCCAACATCTGGAAGCATGTGATCCACCTTTTGTGTTCAGGAGCTCATGCCATGTGATCCTGTCCTCTATTAAACCTTCTTTCCAAGCAACTTCCATGAATCCAGTGTCTTTTCCCCACTTGGAACTGAACCCAGAAGGTTATTCCTTCCAACATTATCAATGTGGGTCAATCATTTCATTGACTGTAAATTAGAATTTGTTTAATCCCTTAGTTACAAAGGCCTGGCTGATGAATCTGAGTAGGTGTGAGTTTGGCTGTAACCAGTAGTTTACATATTATACACACCATACACATGTCTTTATATGTATTGCTCAATTCATGTTCCATAAAAAGTGTTACTGATCTATTCAATATGTAATTTCAAACCAGTGTCAGAAATAGAACCCATTCTGTAGAAAGAGGAATTAAAAACTATTTCAAGTTCTGATGAAACTCTGCTGGAATATCAAGATTATGAGTCTAGGTAATGGGGAAATTGCCATCAATGTGTCTCAATTATGGAAGAGGATTTTCTTCTATAATTAAGGAATTATTATTCTAGGTTTGCCATGTACTCATGAACCAACAAATTGGAGGGCTATGCAAATGTCCATAAGTCTCAACTGATATTTAACATGTGCAAAATGTGCTAAAACTAGAAGGATAATGTTGCCCTGAATCCCAACTTTGAGAGGTTATTGGTGTTGGTGTAGAAAGCCTTGGTTCTTTTTGTCTCAACGTATATAGAGAGGAAGTAAGACTTTCAAATCACATCTCTTACTTTTTCTTATATATTAGAAGGGAATTAGAATGTCTGAGAAAGGGAGTAAAATCTCATTTCCTTTATTGTCCTCAAAGCAAAATTAACTTATCCTGGTTTACCATTAGTACATGAATTAAGTTTAGAAAAAATGCTCAAGATTATGAACTACAATGAAGTAAAAGAAATGAGCTTTTATTTCCAATTGCAGAGAGAGGAGGGGTTGGGGGAGTGGGGTTGGGGTCAAAGCTGGAGAAACAGCACATACAAATGTCTACTCCCTCATATCTAGTTTGGTATTCAGCCATGGAATGTAGTTTATGTTCTGGAGAAATAAGCAATTAAGCAATGTAGCAAAGAATCCTTATTTCCAATTTATTTTCCCAAAGTTATAAGACATGCTTGCCAAACAGTGTGTCCCACACAAATTCCTTGCCACTGTTAAGAGTATCATTGGATATGTTCTTTCTTCTTTCCTTCCTTTTCTCTTCCTCAACTTCAGTATTACTGACTCTTGAATGCAAAAGATTTGTTACAATAGGACTTTTAGAAGTTTAATATCACATCATCATTTTCAGTGCCAGATCAGTTTGTGATTAATTTTACATGGTAATTTACATTATTTGAGGTGAGGACATGTATCATTTTAGAAAGTTGGCTTTCCATATAGGACTTGTAGGGCCTATTTGTCACATATAGACGCCTCAGGGATCCACCCCACTACATCAAAGGTTACAGCAATCAAGCAAGCACCACCACCCACAAATAAAACAGAACTACAGGCCTTCCTAGGCCTCCTAAATTTTTATAGTGTGTTCCTGCCACACAAAGCAACTGTAGCAGAGCCCCTGCATCGCTTCCTCGATGCTAACCATCCTTGGCACTGGGGCCTTAAGGAACAATCTGCTTTTTCCAAAGTCAAGCAATTACTCATGTCTGACGCTGTCTTAGTGCAATACAACCCAACCTTGCCCCTTGTCGTAGCGGCAGATGCCTCCCCATATGGCATTGGGGCAGTCCTCAGCCATAGCTTGACCAATGGCTCCGAAGCCCCTATTGCATACTTTTCACGCACTCTCTCCACAACAGAAAGGAACTACAGCCAAACAGACAAGGAGGCCCTTGCCCTGGTAGCAGCGGTGAAGAAATTTCACGACTACTTAAATGGCCGTCCTTTCACCCTTGTAACTGACCAGAAACCACTTCTAGGCATTCTGGCAGGGGACCGCCAGACCCCTCAATTCATATCCCCTAGATTATCAAGGTGGGCAGAATTCCTAGCGGGCTACTCATACTCCCTGACATATCGCCCTGGCAGGTTGATTTTAAACGCAGATGGCCTCAGCCGCTGCCCCCTGCCAATCGCTGTACAAGACCCAGCCCCAACCTCCAACGTGCTCCTCATTGAAGACATGGGCCTACCACTATCGGCTTCTGACATTGCCTCTCACTCAGCCAGAGATCCAGTCATTAGCCAAGTCTTGGACTGGGTAAGGAGGGGCTGGCCCAATTCCACCCTAGGCCCCACATTCACCCCTTTCAAAACACGCCAAATGGAGCTATCTACCCAAAAGGGATGCCTCCTATGGGGTAGCAGGGTGGTGGCACCACCCACTCTGTATGAGGCCATACTTCGCCAGCTGCATGAGAGCCACCCTGGGGTGGTCAGGATGAAGGCCTTAGGGAGGAGTTACGTATGGTGGCCAGGGATGGATCAGGCCATCGAAATGTGGGTCTCCCAGTGTCAGACCTGCCAGGCCACACGAGCAGCACCCCCAGTGGTGCCACCCAGGTCATGGGACACTCCCAGGGGACCATGGTCAAGAGTACACTTGGATTTTGCCACCCCAAAATTTGGACACCAATTTCTGCTATTAGTAGATGCTTTTTCAGGGTGGGTAGAGTTAGAATCGATGCCTACAACCACAGCAGAAGCTCTCATTCGCACATTGCTCAAATGGTTTGTTACCCATGGCCTGCCTGACCTCATTGTGTCTGATAATGGGCCTCAGTTCACGTCCAGCCGGTTCCAACAGTTCTTGGCTGCCAACGGGATCCGCCAGGCCCTGACTGCCCCCTGGCATCCCGCCAGAAATGGCCAGGCCGAAAGGGCCGTCCGGGAAGCTAAAGAGGCTTTAGGTCACCTTCACACCCCTAACTGGCAGGACAAGGTGTCCCAATACTTGCTGGCACAGCATGCAACAACTTGTCCTCTGACTAATTGCAGCCCAGCCAAAATGCTAATGGGCCGTCGCCTCAGAACTGTAATGGACCGCTTGCACCCCCATTTTGCCCCAGAGGGGCTGTGTCCCCAGATAGACCATGCCAGGGGGTTCTCTGAGGGCGACCTGGTGTATGCAAGGGACTATGGGGGAATACAGAAATGGCTACCAGCTAAAGTCCTATTAGTGACAGGCCCCTGCTCTTACAGGGTGGAACTAGAGGATGGCCGCATCTGGAGGCGGCACATTGACCAACTGCGGGGCCGGCATCCGCCAGGGGCCTTGCCGACCCCTGAGCTGAATCAGCCGCCCACAACCGCACCGCCAGAGTCCAGACACTGACAACCCCATGCCCACGATGGCAGACGAACGCAGCCTACCTTCCAGTCCTGCAGCCGTCTCCAGCGAACCTTCAGACCCAACGGTACTTCCAGATCCAACAGCCGACATCCAGAAGCCGGACATCTCGAGAGAAGCCGCCCCGTCCGTTCCTGCTGAAGTCCGGCGCTCGACTAGGCTGCGCAGGCGCCCCGCATACTTGGAGGAATACATCTGCGCATGCCAGGTGGGGAGGGGTGTTAAATATTCAGAGCCGCCATCAACAACCGGCGGCTCTCCTGATTGGTTACAGCAAAGCCGGCGTCGGAGTGGGAGAACAGAGAGCTCCTATTGGCTGCCGCGCCTGACAGCTCCGTATAAATAGCTGTCAGAGCGCGGCTGAGGTGATTCCGATGACTATTTGTTCCTTGCAAGTTCTCTGTGTTAGTTAGTTAAATAAAAGGGTTATCCTAAACATTGGCTTGGTGTCTATATGTGACATTTTTGATTGGTCTTTTCCTTCTTCCTGGCCCATTTTGATTTCCCAGTGTTAATAGAACTGATGAGAGAGCCAGGATGAAGTATGACCTTCTGGCAGCATCTCCAACAACATTATATTTTCAACAAAAGAAGCCTAATTGTTGTCTCCCATCTTGCCTGCCTTTTTTTAAATAGAGTTTTGAAGCAATAATTCCTCCTCCTCCTCCACTTCATCCTCACATTAGCACTTTCTGCTCAGGTTGATGCAAGCTTTACTCAGTATCGATGTTGCTTTCAAATGAACAAGGGGATGAAAGAGAAGGGGAGCATGGTTTTGCATACGGCCTGGATCCCACGCATGTGTGAATGGGACTTCACTTACTTGCGCGACTTAGTTCCAGGGCTTTGGGACCCCTGGATTAAAAGAAATATAAAAATAGTTTCATGGCAATTTAAACTTTTAGTACTTTCAAAACTGTTATAGTGCACTATTGTTTAATGAAAGCTTAGATCAGTAAACAAATGCTTGTAATAAAATAAACAATCATAAAAATTTAGAACCATTATTTGAAGGAATTCCAAACTCAGATGTAGCAGCAAACTGTGTATAGATTTCTATTCAGAAATGGTGTCTAGGTTGTTTTTTACATATGAAGCAGTAGTGGGTTCCTACCGGTGCGGTACACTCTACCGCACTGGTAGCGGCCCGCTGGTGACGTCACAGGCCCGGTGCAGTCGGTTGCCGGTGCCTGGGCGCCGCCATGTTTTTTGTTTTGAATATTTTTTGAATTTTTCGGGGGGTTTTCTTCTGCGCATGCGCAGAAGCCGAATTTCCGGCACTGCACATGTGCCTACATCTTGTTTCCGCCCACTCACTCACTCCTCACCGCCTAAGCTGCCTTCCCAGTTCCCATGTGGTGCCTGCCCTGCGCCGTAACTGAGCTGCCTTCTCCTGCCTACAGGTAAGTCGCGGTCGTGCTAGGGCCCCCCCACCCCATCCCTGGAGCTTGCTGGAGCCCACCCCCACCCCCCGCCTCTCCTTGCCGCTCCGCCTTGAGTAGGGGCCAAGACTCCGGTAGAAGGTTTTATTTCTCTCCCTTCTGGCTGGCTAGCTTCTCTCCGCCATCCAGCTAAGGACTCCCGACCTGCCATCCCATGTGAGCGGTTCCACGCCCTCCGCAAAACTCCCCCGTGGGATTTTGCACCGGCGGGCAAACTCTAAGTCATGGGGGGGCAGACGGCATGGACGCGCCCTTCGAAGATGGAAGCTGGGACTGTTTTCTGCTGCCAGCCAGCGGCCAGTTTATAAAGCACCGCAACCGCCCCTTTCCGATCCATCTATGCCCCAACCTGAAATTTAGGCAGCTTTTCGGCCTGAAAAGAGGGCAAAAAGCATTGCGACTGGCCCGGGCGCCGCCTCTCTTGGCAGCGGCAGCAGCAGGAGGAGGAGCCGGCAAGCCAGGTCGCTTTGCATGAGGAGGAGGACGCTGGCTTTGGAAGGGGTCCCTTCAGGGGTGAAATCCTCCCGGTTTGCCCGGGCCAGTCCTTCGGCGTATAGCCGATGGAACTGGCGGCGGTCGTGGCGCGGAGCTTCTCCCGCCCGCTTTCCCGGCCCGGCTGAACACCGCCATTCCAGTTATTTTTCCCTCTGTACATGCGCGCACATGCACAGAGAGAAAAATAACCCGAATGATTGTGGTCAGCCAGGCCGGGAAAGCGGGCGGGAGAAGCTCCGCGACCGCCGCCAGTTCCATCGGCTATACGCCGAAGGACTGGCCCGGGCGAACCGGGAGGATTTCACCCCTGGGTCCCTTCCACGCTGGTGCTCGGGGGGCGCAGGTTCCCTGGCGGCTTTGCGCTTCCAAAAGCAGCAGCCGCAGTGTCTTTAAATCACCCAGGGCGCTCAGTGCCGCCCCCGCCCCCGCCCCCGCCCCAGAGCAGTAGCGGGCAGTCCTTGATTTAAAGAGGCCAGGAATGAGGGGGAATGGCTCATCTGGAGCAGCTCTCTCGTACCTGGGGGCAGCAGGGACAAGCCACTGCCTCAGCTGCAGGGGAGCAGCTCCAGATGAGCCATTCTCCCCCTCACCCTGCCCGAACATACAGCTGCCTCTCGCCCGCCCTGCTCCCTCGCACCCGGGGGCAGCAGGGATAAACAGCAGGGGAGCAGCTCCAGACGAAGCCGTATTCTTCCAAAGACGCTGTAGGTGCTGGGGCGAAGGGCTGGGGGTGGAGAGGAAGCCAGAGACGCTCGCTTATCTTGCCGCCGCTTGTGCTTTTCTGGCGTGGGAGGTGTGGGGGGGATGTGACTGGGGATATGGAACTACCCCGGCGGCAGGGAAGGCAAGGAAAGGATTATTTAGGAAAGGGGGAAGGGAAGGGAGGCCCCAACTCTGGAGCTTTCCTGCCCCAGCAGTCCAGAGCGAACGAGCGATCCGGCAGGAGCTCCCCCTGTGCCGCTGGGGCTCCCGTGGCTGCCGCAGCTGCTGGCCCACCTGGCTGGGGTGGTGCTGGCTGCAGGCGAGGGGCTTGGAGGGCGGGGGGAACGCCTGCAGGCGAAGAGGGGTCCCCGGGCGCCTCTGGGCTCCACTTGCCTTGCGGGGAGAGTGCGCAGTTCCCATCATCACCCGTTCTGCCTTCCCTGAATTGGAGTCCAGCTCAGCCTTGCGATTCTCTCCCCCTCTCCTGGATAAACCTGGGGGGGGCTCCTCTCCCCTTCTTGCTTCGTTTGGAGCAGGGGTCTCCAACTTTGGCAGCTTTAAGACTTGTGGACTTCAACTCCCAGAATTCCACAGCCAGCAAAGCTGGCTGAGGAATTCTGGGAGTTGAAGTCCACAAGTCTTAAAGTGGCCAAGGTTGGAGACCCCTGGTTTGGAGGGAAGATCCTGCAAATATTGGCTGTCAAAATTACCTAATGATTGGGGGAAGGAAAAAGGAAGGAGTTGAAAAGAAAAGGAAGGTGGGAGAAAGGGAAAGAAGGAAAAAGAAAGATGAAGGAGGGAGGAAGCAGATGAAAAGAAGGAAGGTGGGAGAAAGGAAAAGAAGGAAAAAGAGGAAGGAAGGAAGGAGATGAAAAGAAAAGGAAGGTGGGAGAAAGGAAAATAAGGAAAAAGGAAGGAGGTGAAAAGAAAAGGAGGTGGGAGAAAGGGAAAGAAGGAAAAAGAAAGAGGAAGGAAGGAAGGAGGGAGGGAGCAGATGAAAAGAAGGAAGGTGGGAGAAAGGAAAAGAAGGAAAAAGAGGAAGGAAGGAAGGAGATGAAAAGAAAAGGAAGGTGGGAGAAAGGAAAAGAAGGAAAAAGGAAGGAGGTGAAAAGAAAAGGAAGGTGGGAGAAAGGGAAAGAAGGAAAAAGAGGAAGGAAGGAAGGAGATGAAAAGAAAAGGAAGGTGGGAGAAAGGAAAAGAAGGAAAAAGAGGAAGGAAGGAAAGGAAGGAAGGCTGGCAATGGGGGTGCAATTGTTTCTTTTAGGGAGCACAACTGGCTGGAAGTTGTAGTAAGATATCAGTTTAATGGACTAATGGGGAGAAGACTTGTCTGTTAAAACAAAATGTCTGTTAAATTCAAATGGTAAGTGGGATTTTTCTTAAGTTAATTTTTCATTTTAGCCAATGGTATAAGGGATTTTTATGCAGAAGCATAAATTCCATAGGCAGATTTTGTCTGCTGCATCTGAAGTCACTAAACTAAGGGTCTGTTAAACCAATACTCTAGAGGCATACTTGTTATTGTTATAGCTTTATTTTTTTGTAAATAATGCATCTTGCAAAAAGAAGCATATAATTCCTATTCCTATATCTTTGGTCTCAAAGATCCCCATCCAACATACAAGTGAAACAATACTTCCTGGACATCGGAACAAGAGATCTGCAGGGCAGAGAAATACTAACTTGTTTTCTGATACTTCATTATGATCTCTGCTCTCACTGCAAAAAGCAGCACATTTGCTAGCAGGAAAGTTCTCTAAAATCCTGTCATATCCATACCATCCGTAGAGAATGGGAGGGTGATACCTCCTCTCCAAGAATCTATCAACATTGTGTAGCATAAGTTACACTTTTCCACAGAGATAAACATTTGATGAAAATCTGGATTTTTAAATAAAAGAATTCCAGGAAATGGTACAGAAAATGCAACAAAAATATCCAGATCCTTCATAAATCAAAGTGTAGCAAAACTTTGAAAGAAATTTCCTTGATTTTTAAAAAGTTAAAGTGGACTCTGGGTGCGTTTTTCCAAATGCAGTAGGTAAGGTTGAATGTGTATAGTTTTAGAAGAGGCGTGTGTGTGTGTGTGTGTGTGTGTGTGTGTGTGTGTACATACACATACAGTATATATAGTAGATAATGTATATTTTTGTGTGCCTGTGTGTAATATGTATGTACACATTGCATAGGATTAAATAGTATATTTTGGATGTTCAGTAGTAGTAAATAGATAGGGAAATTGTATCTCATTGAGGCCTTTGAGGCGAGGAGAGGCCAGGCACCCTAACCCTAACCCTTGACGTGAGTGACGTCAAGTTGGCCATGCCCACCCAGTCACATGACCCCCCAGTCACATGATCACCAAGCAACCCCAACCCAGTCACATGACTGCAAAGCCACTCCCACCCGGTCACATGGCCGGCAAGCCACTCCCACCCGGTCACATGGCTGGCAAGCCACACCCACAAAATAAGCCACGCCCACAGAGTGGTAGTAAAAATTTTGAGAACCCTCCACTGATATGAAGTCATTTCGGATATTGATGGTTAGTGCCCTTGTTAAACTGCTATTTTTCTAAGGAAGGGAAGCCATTATAAAGCACAAAGTATCCTGATGGGAGTTATGATCTATGAAATCAGCCAGTGAATTTTGTAGGTATAAAGGCTGAGTGAGCATTGATGCTTCTAGGCCATAATTTTAGTTCAATTTGAGTCAGGTTGGTGACAGCCTAAACACCATGCAGTTTTCTTGGCAACATTCTTCGGAAGTAGTTTGCTATTGCCACTTTCTTCCTATGGCTAAGAGAGAGAGAGAGAATGATTGGCCCAAAGTCACTTCATGCCAAGTGCAAGACTAGAATTCATACTTTCTAACTTACATGCCTTAACCATAATGATAAACTGGCTATTTTACTTTAAATATAAATATTTTAATAAATGAAACAGAAGAATAATCCTTAAAATGAGCACTTTCTCCATTTAAGTGCCACCATCCACTACACACTTCAACCAACAATGGACAAACTTCTCAAAGCCATAAAACAATCCATAATCTGTTGTTTCAACTTAGTCCTGTAAGAGATGTATTTCTTTAATTTCTCCAACTTTTGAGAAAATAGAAGTTGCATGGTGCCAAATCTAGACTTCATGCAGATGAGCTTTACAATTGCCTCTTGGGTGGTTTGTGGAATCTATATACCGTATTTTTCAGAGTATAAGACGCACCGAAGTATAAGACGCACTTTAGTTTGGGGGGAGGAAAACAAGGAAAAAAAGGCCTCTGCCTCCAAGCAATTTGCCAAACAGCAAACAGCAAACAGCACAGATGATATACACTGCTTGCTGTGTATTTCTGTGCATGTGTGTCTGACCCATAGAAATAGCAAAGAATTGGAGAAATGTACATTATGCAAGAAAGTTTTCTTAAATGTAGTCACACTAACTCTTCCCAATTATTTAAATAGATCTACTCCAAGGTAACTAAACTCTAATACTAAACAGAACACTGTTACATTTCATACTATACTTGTACAGAGCTGTTAAAATTAATTAAAATTTCTGGAAGTATACATTATTCTCTATTATTTAAAAGAAGATACAATAGCATTGGGCCTCTTCAGAGCAAGCATTTATTTTAAAAAGCTTCTTTATTTTGTTAAGTTGTCTAGATTTACAGGGATCTCCAACCTTGGCAACTTTAAGACTTGTGGACTTCAACTCCCAGAATTCCACAGCCAGCAAAGCTAACAAAGCTGGCTGTTGAATTCTGGGAGTTGAAGTCCACAAGTCTTAAAGTTGCCAAGGTTGGAGATCCCTGGCTCTAGAACAATAATAAAGCAGTCTTTAAAAAATAAGTCTAATAATTTGAACATTCTACAGACATTTATAGTTATTCACTTAACCCTTTGCAGCCAGTTCAGCAAAAATAAAAACCTGCGTGTCTAATCTCTCCCAGCCTCTTTGCAGTTAGTTTCTCTTTCATTTTTCCATGTGGCAAACCTAATCAACTGTTCGTCGGGAAACTGCTACTGACTTGCTTGGCTTTAAAGGCTCTTCCCTCTTTCCTGCAAGCAGGTAAATTGCTGGAAGACAGAGGCCAAAGGGTGGGGGTGGCTGGGTGGGTGGGGCTACATTCGGTGTATAAGACGCACCCAAGTTTTCACCCTCTTTTGGGGGGGTGAAAAGGTGCGTCTTATACTCCGAAAAATACGGTATATAAAAGCGAAAACCACTCACGCATTAATCATGAAATATCCAGAACCGTAAAGCCTACAAACTTGAAATTTGCCACTTATGTTCCTTTTGGTTTCTAGGTGCTCACTAAGAAAGGATTTTTCAAAATGACCATTGGAGCATGAGTATTTCTTATATTATTATTAACAAGCTCTGATGCTAAGGAGTTCTACTCCCCGCTCCCAACCTGAAAAGAAATCTGATCCAAATGCAAAACACAAGCAGAGGAGTTTCAGTTTTGCTTTTGCTTTCACAGCAGCAATCAGCTTTACTACAGAACAGTTGAGCTAACCCATGCACAGACTCCTTCCTATCTCCTTCTTGCTCACACAGCAAATACTGTTTGAGTTTCCAAACACCCCTCAATTCTCTCACACACTAACAGGATGCTAGCCAGATGAATACCAATGGATGCTGGTAGACAGATCCCCCCCTATTTTCCTCCTCAGTTCAGACGAATCAGTTAATTCTACTGTAACACCAGTTAAAGGGAAAAGAGGCAAAAAACACAGGAAAAGATTTACAGATGGGATTAGGAAAACACAAGTAAGGGAAGCTGCCTGTTTCTCCCATGGCCAGTTCTATGTGGCATGCTCCAGAGTCAGTTCACCTGACAGCCTGGTCATCCTCCAGCCAGACAGCAAAACAAGGAATGCTGTTTACATGGAGGTCCTGAGCAATTCATCTGAGGGACAAATTGAAAGTCTATGCTATGCATAATGTCTGCTGAGGTGGTGCAGTGGTTAGAGTGCAGCACTGCAAGCTACTTCAGCTGACTGCTAGCTGCAGTTCGGCGGTTCAAATCTTACCGGCTCGAGGTTGACTCAGCCTTCCATCCTTCCAAGGTGGGTAAAATGAGCACCCAGATTGTTGGGGGCAATATGCTGACTCTGTAAACCGCTTAGAGAGGGCTGTAAAGCACTATGAAGCGGTATATAAGTCTAAGTGCTATTGCTATTGCTATCTTCATCTGTAACAGAAACGTAGTTTACCATCTCTAACGAAATAATACAGTCCCATTTTAAACTACTCATTAACTTTCAAGCTTTAAGTGTCAATTTATCAAGCCCCATCACATAGTTTCCTAGTGAAGCATGGGTATCAGCTAGTGTATTATATTACAACATTTCTTCTTGTGCTTCTGCACTCTGTTTTTGAAGTTTTGAATGTTACTAAGTAGTGCTCTGAGTAGATGCAGATTCAAGAAAATCCATGTAAATAAAACCATCTGCATCCCCTAAAACCATAACCATGAACTGATGCTTTGTTTCTCAATCTTTGAGACCACCTGCTACCACACACCTCCCAGCAACTGATGAGATCCCACAGAGTTGGTCTCCTCCAGGTCCCGTCAGCTAAAAAATGCCGGCTGGTGGGGCCGTGGGGGAGAGCCTTCTCTGTGGCTGCCCTGGCTCTCTGGAATCAGCTTCCTCCCGAGATCCGTACTACCCCCACCTTACTGGCCTTCCGGAAAGCCATTAAGACCTGGCTTTTCCATCAGGCTTGGGGCCATTGACCTTGGCGACAACTAGCAAGGTCGGCCAGGAGTGCATGGATGATTAAAATTATTTAAAATTTTTAAAATGTGTTTTTTAACTTGTTTTTTTAACTTTTTTATAATTGATATTGATTTGTATTTCTTCCTGCTGTGAGCCGCCCTGAGTCCTTCGGGAGTTGGGTGGCATAGAAATATAAATAAATAAATAAATAAATAAATAAATAAATAAATAAATAAATAAATAAATAAATAAATAAATAAATGAATGAATGAATGAATGAATGAATGAATGAATGAATGCATGCATGCATGCATGCATGCATGCATGCATGAATGAATGAATGAATGAATGAATGAATGAATGAATAAATGATCCCACATTTTATCAGCTGTCACAAGGCTGTGAAATGCTGTCTCACATTCATTCTCATTGCATGACATTAAGCAAAATTCAACACTTGACATTTTTATCTCTTTTCTTATACATGTAAGGAATCTATCCTGCATAAACTTCCCAATAACAGAAACAAACAAACAAACAAAAAACCAACAATAATGTGACTCACATCTTTGGTAGCAAATTCACGTTGCCTGATCTGTCACTTGTCCTTAATCAGTTCATCAAACTTTCTCATGTGAAACTCTGGCCACTGTCACAGATAATACACTTTACTGTAGATTGCATGAATCACGATCTTAACTTTTTTGGGTCCCAAAAAAGAAAATCCATATCAACACAATCAACATAAATAGAAAATACAAGTGCTTTGTCTGTTGGCAAATTATAACATTGGAGATCATATATAATATTAATAATACTTACAAAAAAAATAACTGGTAGAAAAGGAAAGTCTTCATTTAGGACCTGTTTTGTGCTATATTAAATCATCTTCCAGAACAGTTGCCACCAGATGTGGTAGAATATTCAAATTTAATTTATATATTTGTAACAATGTTCTGAATATATATTGTTCATATTAACAATCAACATTGGACTGATGTACCGGTGGAAGAAGATCTTATATTGATTTTCTTTTATTATATTGTTTAGAGTAAATTTTATGCTTGTCTTCTTTTTTTTTAAATTCAAAAAGTTTTATTAGTACAAAGTACAAACATTTTTCTCTTTTCTCCCCCCCTTCCCCCCTAACCCCAACCCACCCCCCTCCCCCTCCCCTCCTCCCCTCCTCCCCATCCCTTCCCCTCCCTGGAATTCCCAGAACGTACACAGGGTATAATATAGTTTACACAAATGCAAAACTAAAATATGCTAACAAATTATTAACTTCCAAATATCAAAAACTCTTAACTCCTTATACAGTAAATTGAACAAAAAATTAAATTGAAATATGTCCTTCGTCGTCTATTTTAGTCCATCCATCTTCTCCTTTATCAGGTATATCATTTAAATAGTCTTTAACATGTTCTAAAAATTTTGCCCTTTACAGTATTAATTTTGAATAAGTCTTCCTTTTGCAATTTTATGCCACCAACACCTGGCAGCAATTATTAAATTCCAAACCAACTTAAACCAAATCTAAAAATATTTAACAACATCACATTCATTTGATCTCTATTACATTAGATTACAACCTATACTTATTTCCACCTCTAATATAATTTTAATCTTATTCTCTGCCAATTTAATCTCTATTACATTAACTATCTTCTATTCTTATTCCCCAAACTGTAAAATTAATTTAATCTTATTATTTAAACCAGTTTAATCTCTATTACATTACTTTACCTTCTATAATTATTCCCCATAAGTAATCTTGTAATCTAATTTCTGTAAACTTAAACAGCCTCATATATACATTTAAACTTTATTCTTATTTCTTTTACATTATCCTACTATTAGTAAAACGTCAATTCTCAATTCTTCTCCCCTTAAATATTTCTTTAAGTTGGCATCTGAAGATATGTTTATCCATTCTTGCTTCATTTGGAGGAGTTGAGGACTGAAGTCGGTAATTTAAATCTTCTTCGCTTTCAACCTTTACTTCACTAATCTGTTTTAAATCCTTTGTATCTTCTTGACTTTTCAGAGTTCCTTTCTGTTGTGAAAACCACCAATATTCCTCTCCTTCTTCTTTAATTTCCTCATATCTTTTGTCTTCTTCACTTTCAATCTTTACCTCTTTAATTTGTCTTGGGTCCTTTGGTTCTTCTTGACTTTTCAGGATTTCTTTCTGTTCCTCATTTCTTTTGTCTTCTGGTTACTTTGGTCTCTCAACCTTTAACACGTTGGCAAAAAAATCTTTTGCTTCGCAGATCGTAATAAGTCTGTATCTTTTCCCCCTAAAGGTAACAGATAGTCCAGCCGGGATTTCCCATTTATATCGTATCTGTTGCTTTTTTAATTCTGCCACCAGAAAAGTATAACCTTTACGTGCTTTTAATATTTTTGGAGGAATTTCCTTAAACGTCAGAACCTCTTGTTCTTCCACCTTAAGATTGTTTTTATAAGTCGCCTGTAAGATTCGATTTCGCAGTGTCCTTGTGGTAAAATATACTACAATGTCTCTTGGTAAATGATTTTTTCTGGCAAACCAAGAATTAGCCCGGAATACTTTTTCAATCTGCCATTGCAATTCAACTTTTGTTTCCCCCAAGATCTTCACCAATGCATCCAGGATCTTTTCTTTTAAATTTTCTTGATTATTTTCTTTTGCCCCCCGTAGCCTTAAGACAAATTCCATGTCTTTATATTGAAACATTGTTAATTCTGCCTCAGTTCCATGAATTTTATTCTGGATCTCAGTTACTTTTTCAACCAAAGTCCCAGTAGACTGTTTAATTTCAGCCACGTCTTGTCCCAATAAGTCCATATTAACTGCCAAAGCTTTAAATACAGATTCCACATTGTCTCTGGTTTGTTGAGTCTGAGAAACAAACTCCTCTGAGACAGCTTGTATTTTTTCATCAATTTCAGTAATTTTTCCATTAATTTCTTTAATTTTTTATTAACTACTAAAGCAATTTCTTTCTGCATATCTTTCATAATTTGCTGCCACTTTTCCAATGTAAGAGGCTGTGTTGGGGGGGAATTTTATGCTTGTCTTCTATTGATGCTCCCATTTTTGTTGCTTATCAATTGCCTTGTAGAGATTCTGCATCCATTTGATCATGCAATCTTTAAATTTGGTCTTTGAATTATATTTCAGTACTGCTGCTATATAAGCCTAGAAAATACTCTTTATTTTGTGACATGTAGTATATATCAAATCAAATCAAGTCTTTATTATGATTTTGAGCTAGAAAGCACAATGAAATATATAGATTTGTATTTATTAATAAAACATTTTAAAAATGCAATGAATTATATAAAATATATTATTATAGTGACTGTAGTACAGATAACAATGGCAATCACCAAAATTTGTACTAAATTTCAACCATGGATAGCATAGATACAACAAATGATAGTAACCTGGAAAGATATGGCAGCTTTCTAATTAGATAAAACAGTGAAAGATAAACATTGTGCTGAAGAGTCGTTGGTGCTCTGTGATCTTGATTGTTTTCTTGCAGACATTTCATTAAACTAAGTAACATCATCAGGAGTACTCTCCTCTGTTTGTAAACATTGTTCTCTCTACCAGGCTGGTTCTTTAAAATGGAATATATATGATTCAGTGGTGGTATTCAAATTTTCCCCCTACCGTTTCTGTGGGCATGGCTTGGTGGGCGGGTCATGTGACTGAGGGGTGGCACTTTGCTGTGAGTGACATCTAGATGGCCACACCCACTCAATCACATGACCCCCCCCCACCAAGTCACACCCACAGAACCCGGTAGGAAAAAATTTGATACTATATTACTATAGTATACTATATTTTTCCTTAACATCACCCATTCCCTGAGGCCCTGGAGACTCCACCCACTTGCTGCCAGCTCTCCCTTAAGCATGACACATCACCCCATTTCTGCTCCTTCAGAGGCCCCAGCCCTTAATCTCTCTGCTTCCTCCCCCACGACTGCCTCTTTTTTTGTCCTGCAGCCGCGACCTTACCTTCCTCCCAGGCTGCAGCTGCAGGCATCTTGTGACAAAGGGGGTGAGATGCGGGATGGCAGGGAGCCCAGTGGCAATGCCTCAGCCCTGGCTTGCCTTCCCTAGCAGCCAGCCATGGAAGGAAGGTAAGGGTGCGGCCACGGGACGAAGAGAGAGGCGGTCATGGGGAGATTAAGGGCTGGGGCCTCTGAAGGAGAGGAAATGAGGCAACACATCACACTTAAGGGAGAGTGGGTGGCGAGCGGGCAGTGGCTTCGGGGCAAGGTCGGAGCTGGGCAATGGGGTGCGCATGTGCGGCCAGCACATAGAACAAGGCTGTGACAGCAGCAGTGTGTTCGAGAAGCAAAGCAGAGTGGAGCTGGAGGCTGGTAATTTTTGCTGCAAGAAGCCTGCAGCCACCGCCTCTTTTTTGGGTGCACTGAAAAAAAGAGGTGGAGGCTACAGGCATTTTGCGACAAGGGGGCGAGATGTGGGCTGGTATGGAGCCCGGCGGCAATGGCTCAGCCCTGGCTTGCCTTCCCTGGCAGCCAGCCATGGAAGGAAGGTAAGGTCACAGCCACAGGATGAAGAAAGAGGCGATTGTGGGGGAGGAAGCGGAGAGATTAATGGCCAGGGCATCTGAAGGAGGGGAAATGGGGCTACGTGACATGCTTAAGGGAGAACAGACAGCAAGCAGCAGTGGCTCTGGGGCAAGGCTGGAGCCGAGGAATGGTACATTCCCTGACCTGGCCATGGATGGCAGCGGCTCCGGGGCCTTGGGGAATGGTGCATCCCTGGGCCCCGGCCCCTGGCCCAGGGCAAACGGTGAGTGGGAGGCATGCATTGCTTACTTTTGGTGAGCTGAGCAGAGTGGGTGAGGCAACTGGCGAGGCAATTAGCTGGGCCACGTGGTGATGGTAACATATATAGGGCAGGAGTGGGTGGGCGGGGCGAGTGGCAAGCAGCCGGAAGGGGTGAGCGGCCGGAAGGGGTGAATGGCGACCGGGCAACCAGGCAGGCATGGGTGGGGCCAGCCAGAGGTAGTATTTACCGGTTCGGCAAACCAGGTCAAATTGCCGCTAGTGGTTTGCCTGAACTGGTCTGAATACCACCTCTGATATGATTCCTTATAGAGAGAGCAACAGAGAAGCATATAGTTTAGATATTCTACAAAGTCATCTCTTCTTCCCCTTCTCTCCCCTCTCCCCATGAAACGGCAGAGGGTAATACTGTACATCCAATCTGGTCAAGGTGAAAGCTTGATGAAATGTCAGAATTAGAATTTGAGACAAATAAGATGATGGCACATGTCCATTTGAGAAGAATCCATAACCTGTAAGTTTGGTTACTAAGCTTCAACTAGTTTAAAAATCAGTATCACAGATATGTTGGTTAAGATTACTCCTTTTGACATTTTCAAACGCTAATGGACAAAGCTGTTCAAGAAAGTTCTGAGGACTGTATTTTGCTATTAGCTTTTGAGGGGCCAACAGTGGTTGTTGATTTAAAATGGTCTCTGAGAACCAGTGGGAGCCCAGACCCATGTGGAAAAAAAAATCAACCAGAAATTAAGGAATCAGGGTCTGGCTAGCTAGGTGACTATAGTTTGTTTTTAAAATATAGTTAATGGTATTCATTCATTCATTCATTCATTCATTCATTCATTCATTCATTCATTCATTCAATGTCTATAGCGGCCCATCTCAGTCATGAATGAATTTGTGTGATATGTGAATGCAACCTGCTGATTAGTAATTCTCTTGGCTACAAGCAAAGATCTTTTGGGCTAGCAATGCCAAAAGCACAAAGATATTTTGGGTTAACCAATCTTTCTAATTGGATTGAATGTGATCTTCTATATGGAAAGTAGGTGTTCTTAATAAAGGGGCCATCCCAATGTTGACCCTCAACCTGCAAAAAGACTGATGCTTTTATGTTCCCCAAAGATACTCTTCCCCACTCATCAGCATATTCCTTTGGATCCATTGTAACTCACAGAATTACAATACTGCACTTGGCCATTTTGGGAGTGGCAAGGTAGCTAGTTGAGAAAGGGTGCTCATTTCATTTTCTAAAATTTAAACCAACTTCTTATCTGGTGGAAGAGACCCAGATCCATGTCATCAGCTCATCAGACTGATAATCAGAATCGTCCAAGAATGATCCTATACTAAGCCAATGTTTATTACAGTAGAGGTGTGGGTGTAGGAATTATGTACTGTTCAGCCAAAATCTGAAAATTATCTAATTTTGATGTATGTCTCTTTTGTATGATGATCTTTGTCTCACAAAAGTGTTGTTGCCAATGTTTTAACATTATGTAAAGCTTTTTGTGCAAATGTAAGCTGCTTCTGTACTGAAATGTTTCTCACTATAAGAACAAGATCCACATTTAATGTTTTGGGTTGAGATTGAACAGCTGGCCGATATCAATCTGACTCAAAGTTCTCAGTTCTGTTTATTTTAGTTTATAGGCAGCTGGTTGTTGTTGTTGATTTGTCTCTTATAGTTTACTGTCAACCCTGACAGAATACACAGCTGTAATAAATCAAACTCATCAGCAAAGGGAAGGATTTGGATTCAGAATTCAGAATTATCCCAAATGTTCTTCTGACTTTGACACATGGTCTTGAGCAGCATCACAATAAGGAAGTTCTCTCACAATTTAAATCTTTCCACTATGTAAAATGCTGAGAAAACTCATGCCACGAGGAGGCTCTTATGGAACTCTTCGTAGGTTTTTTCATCCAAGAGTTCATATGGAACATCACATATTAAATAGCCTTTTTGTCAGTGGCAAATGGTTCCTGCCTGAAGAAGAATGTCTTTGGATCAGAAAATGGAAACTATATCTTTCAAAATTCAAGACTTTTCAGATGATCATAATGTTACAGGCAGTTTCTAGGCATTTGATGCCACTAACTAGTAGAGACAAACAACATTTTGGTGGTTAAGAGCATACATGTACCATTTCCTGCTCACGAAAAGTTGTAGTGAAGTGAAGAAATGTCACAAAATTGTCATAACTATATGATGTGTGTTGATAGAAGCAGGATTCTCTATTTTCATTTTGACTAATAAAGGATTTTGAAGAAATAGTGACCCTTTTATATTTAAAAAAATGTTAATCCTGTTACTCATGGATGGATGGACGCATGGAAACACTGCCAATAATTTCTCACAATTGTAATCATACAGGCCTATCCAATATGAAGTGTAGAATCAATTCTTTTGCCTGAGTAACTCTCCCTTCTTTTCTTCAGTCATACTTGTATACCACACAAACTGCACACTTATAATCCATTCATTTTAGCTATTGTCTATCCACTGCAGGATGAAGGCCTCTTCCACATGTTTCCAACCAATAGAGTCCTGAGCTTTCTTTTGCCATTTGGGCCTGCAATACTTGCTGATACCATCAATCCATTTTGTTTTAGGTCTCTTTTGTGAATGCTTTTTATCAAGTGGTATCCATTCTATGACTGCCTTGGTCCACCTGCTATCAGTTCTTCTTGCTATGTGACCAGACTATTTCCATTTCAATTCTTTTACTCTCTTGATGATATTGTATACTTTTGTTTGTTCTCTAATTCATGTGCAGGTGTTTCTATCTTGTCTTGTAATACTGAGCATGTGTTTTTCCATGGCTCTTTGCACTACACGTAGCTTTTGTATTGATTGTGAGGTTAGTGTCCATGTTTCACTGACATATGTTGGAGCAGGCAGCACACACTGATCAAAAACTCTTCTCTTGAGGCATAGGAGGGAGGTTGTTCTTGAAAATTATGCTTAGCTTGCCATGTGCTTGCCAACCATATTTAACACACGGTTCAATTTCCTTTATTGTATCACCTTCCATTGAGATCCATTGGCCAAGATATATGTAGTGGTTTACTATGTCTAGTTCTTCTCTAGATATATTTTTTTCCCCTTTGGTAAATTTATTAAACATAACCTGGCTCTTCTCCATAGTGGGTGGAGCTAACCTCCAAGAATGGGATGATCCAATCCATCAGTCAATCAGGACTGAGTGACTCTATAAAAACTGTCCTCCTGATGAGCTCCCCCTCTTTCGACTCAGTCCTTGGTCAAAAGGATTTGTGTCAACCCAACCTTGCAGTTTACCTCACCTACATCTGTACGTCGCTCCCTCCAGTGGTAGTGTTCCCCGGCGATCTCCAAGGGCTCCAGTTTCATCGAGCCAAGCCGGATGATGGTGACGACCAACGCCAGTCTGCACGGATGGGGGGCCCATGCCCTTTCGCACGTGGCCCAGGGAATGTGGTCTCAGTTGGAGACTTTACTGAACATCAACCTACTGGAACTCTGAGCATCGTTCCTGGCGCTACAGGAATTCCACCACATACTTGCTGGCCAACATGTGCTATTGATGACTGACAACATCACCACCAAGTTGCACATCAACCGCCAGGGTGGAACATCAACCTACTGGAACTCCGAGCATCGTTCCTGGTGCTACAGGAATTCCACCACATACTCGCTGGCCAACATGTGCTATTGATGACTGACAACGTCACCACCAAGGCGCACATCAACCGCCAGGGTGGCACAGTCTCCCGGAGCCTGATGACGGAGGCCAAGGCATTGGGACTCTGGGCGAAGCATCATCTTCTTTCGCTCAGGTCAGAGCACATCTCGGGGGTGTCAAACAAAACTGCGGACTGGCTCTGCAACGCAGTGGACCCAGCAGAGTGGAGACTTCACCAGGACCTCTTTCAGGAACTGGTGAGTCAGTTTGGACTACTAATAGTCGATCTGTTCGCCACTCCGCAGAACACGTGACTTCCCAGGTTCTTCTCTCGCTACCGGTCCCAGGGGGCAGAAGACATGGATGCCCTTCACTGCCCATGGCCCAGGGGCCTTCTGTATGCCTTCCCCCCGCTGGCTCTGATCCCACAGGTCATCCGCAAAGTTATCTCCGAGAGGGCGGAGGTAATTATCCTGGCACCCCACTGGCCCAGGAGAGCTTGGTTTGCAGACCTCAAGGCTCTATCTATCAGCCCACCCTGGAGGATCCCACCGACCGAGTCATCACTTTCCCAGGGGTCAATGCAACATCCGGACCCCCACTGGCTTCAGTTGACCGCGTGGCACTTGACGGGCGCGCTTTGAGTCATCGTGGGGTGCCAGACTTCATTATACACACGTTCCTCTCATCCCGGCGGGCGTCGATGGAGCGCATCTACTCATCCATGTGGCGGACCTTTTGCACTTGGTGTTCCACGTCTTCCCTGTGCCCAGTGGATCTCACAATTGTGTTACCTTATACATGCTTGAATAAATAAATAAATAAATAAATAAATAAATAAATAAATAAATAAATAAATAAATAAATAAATAAATAAATAAATATAACAAAATGGGCTCCCTCTTTAAACTAAAAAGATTTGAAGGAGTATGTGACATGAATTTCCTCTACTTTTTCCTTACTGTAAAAAAGTTTTTCCTTTTTTTCTTCCTTCATTTCTTTTTTCAGTGTCATCAGCTTAGATCTCAGCCTAACTTTTCCAATGATCTTGAATATTAAAAAAAGTTAAAAGATTTATGAAGTCAACAAGAAAAGAAGAATATTTGTAGCTCAAGATTGAAATGAGAGGTCTTTGGTGCTTCTAAGATTTTTTTGCAGATGTTTCATTACCCAAACTAGGTAAGATCATCAGTGCTCAGAGAGCCCCCAAAACCCCTCATTGTCAACAACTGTTGAATAATATACCTAACAAGCTGTGAATAGGCATTGTTGGCTATGTAGACTGATAAGGTCATTTTCCCTCCTAAGTAGTTTCCTGACTAAGATTTATTATATGTTTCTTCTTCGGCATAATCCCAACTAAAAGATCCTCCATACCAGTCTGCTACTCAGCACAGGCAAAATCAGAAGTAAATATATTAAATATAAACAGGTGAATTGACTCACCTGTCTCAATCTTGCTTGTTAATTTTTATTTATTATATCTGGGGAGACGTCTTCAGTTTTGCACTCATTCTGTTACATTTTTAAATTTTAGACTCATATTTAAAGTTTGATCTAATTGTGTTAACCATTGTATATAAACATTTTCAATGTTGTCATTATGCCTTTCTTGTGCATTGTAAAAACATAGCTATATTTCAAGTTGTCATCAATCTGAAATTAAAAGTAACCTCTCAACAGGTAAAAAATACACTACTGACTCTTTAAAGAAATAACCAGAACAAGAAATTAAAGAATAACAAGGAGAGTTAATATAGAAACTAATACCTATTGAGAGCTCTTTATTATAAAAATAAAGGAGAATACATTTATTTCCAAATTGGACATTCAGAAACATAGCAGAGGAAGCAGAATAAAATAAATCAGTTGTGTTGCTGAAAACAGGTTGAAAAAGATAGACAAAATGTGAAAGGGGAAAAGAAGTAACGAAAATCAAAATGTAACATTTTGCTGAATGCATTGCCAGAATGCATAATGTGGAATGCCTGTCATAATTGTAATAGGAAACATGTCATAATTGTATTAGGAAACTTAATACAGTATATTGTTATGAGTATTGCTCATTATAACATTTCAAGTATAGAATGCAAATATTATCTAAACTTACTATTACACTGGAAAAGCCACTGAATGTCTTGCTGTAATAGAAAGGTCATTGAGCATCCAAAACTTTTCTTAAATAATGGCTATTTCTTCAAGATATTCCTGGATTAACAATGCTACTTCTCCAGAAATTATTTTACTTATAAAATGATTTGAAGTCCATTAATGAGAATTACTTCCAATGGTAATCAAGAAGTGATAACTAACTTGTCCTACATTTAAGTGTGACTGAAAAGTCTGGCAATGCTTGCTTGATCATAGTTTCTAGTGAGTGAATCCCAAAATATATTTTTGAATAAGGTCTAAAAATTCATTTCTTTAATTGTTACAGTAAACCATTTTAATGTATTTTGTCAGATGTAATATTATTATACTAGTTGTGGTGCACACATATTCCATTCACATGTTCAAAAGAAAGGCTAAAATAGCATATGAATGGACATTGATCTATTCAACTCTATCTCTGAACAATGAAGGTAAGAGCAATGTCCACAAGACATGGCTATATTAATCTTGGAAAAGAAAGTTTTTCTTTCAAAAAGTGACAAGAATCACAATCATTCCATAGATTTTATATATTACATCTTGTTTTTTCTATGCATCATCAAAAAAGACAAGTTGACACTATTATAAACATATTATAAACATTCATATTTCCTTCCACCAATTTACAGAAGAAAAAGCTGTGTTTTATTGCTTCTATGGATGTGCAGGTTCATATCATTTTCTGTCAATCATCTGAAAAATATTAAAGCACTTTTGAGTGCATTCAGAAGACTAATAAAAATAATCCTACAAACTTTCCATACACTCAAAAACAAAGTCCAAGCTAGCCATGACAATAACAGATTAATGATTGAAGTGTCCTTCAGCAGATTCAGTAGAATATATGAGGTCATAATTGTATAATGCTTAGCTCTTTTAAATAAATGTACATTTTATTTGTTTACAAATCGCTGTGTTTGTGATTTGTATATGTTCTCTTTTGTTCCCTTGGTTGATTTCAAAGTGATAATCAGAATGCTCTTAAGAAGATTAAGTTAAATTATTTTTATGAATATAAGTAAGTGAATTGAGCAGAAAATAGTTCAGATCTAAAATGAATGGTTGAACATATAAACATTAAGGGCAACTAATTTATAATGAATAAGTAGCTTGACTTACTTATGACTGTGACACTTCAAAACATGTCTTGATTTTTTAGTGCTGATCTTGTGACATTTCGTGCTAAGTTCAGATGGTGGATAGCTGTTGAATCCATCTATTTTGACCCCAAAAAACCACAAATGTAAACATTTAGAATATTATAAATAGTATTCTTCTTTTCAGCATTAAATTTATAAACACAGAAAACATTTATACATGAACTGGGTCACTTTTTTATAGTTATGGTGCAATAATTGTTTAAAATTCCAATTTTGTTATTTTGGAAAGAATTTTGGCCTTTCTTGAAAATTCTGCTTGAGTCAATAAATGAGCAAGCGGGAAGATAAGAATTAACTCCCTTTATTAATTTTGATGTATCCATTCCCTCTAATATGAAAAATATTAAATATTAATATTTGATATTAATAATATCAATCTGAGGTGATCTTTCATCAATAGGTGGGAGAATTTGACAGAATTCCCATTCCAACCTTTGAAAAATTATACACAGCAACTATTCATGAACAGAAGTGTTCTGTATTCCAAGGGAGGACAATTCATGACCAGTTGGTTGTATGTCTCCCTCCAGATTGTCTTTGCCGTATGCAATGATTCAAAAGGCCAATTTTGGAAAGTTTGGCTTAAGTACTTTTTTAAAAAAAACCAAGTTTACACATTCCTCTCTGTATAAAATGAAGACATGAAGATGATGATTTGAAAAAGATTAATGCTATTAATTTGAGGACCATTACATATTAAAACAACAACGAAGGAAAAAAACATTTGTGATGGGGAAGGCTTTGCATAGATTAAAAACAAAAACCACACTCATTACAAACACTTACTCTGAAGAAAATATAGAAAAGGTTTCAGGAACATAATGGCATAGTTTAGTTCAGGCTTGTGAATTCTGCCAAGCTGAATCAGGTGCTGCTCCAGGGGGTAACTTGCTAGCTCTTGAAGTTCTGTACTATTATAGTTCTGTCCCACAGAAACTACCAGCAAGACATAGCCTTGGCACTTGGCTCTCAGAGACACTTTCTTTAACACTGCTTTATCCCATTGACTTGTTCTGCCCACAGATATAATAATGATAACCTTGTGTTTCCTTGGGTTTGGAGTATGTGAGAAAATGTGGTTAATTGTCCACTGTATAGCATGGCCAACAGCAGTTTGACCATCCAATTGTTGAATGTATTCCTGGATATATTTTTTCATGAGCTGTGTTGTATTGAAAGCCACTAAATCAAATTCTTTCTTTACAGATATCACCTTGGTTTGTGGTTTCAATGCTGGTACAGCATGGCTCACCAAAGCTATTCTGTCACCAACAGAAGAAGTGGCAGGTTGAGAGGAAATATCAAAATGGTTCAGAGCTCTGCTTAGAAATTCCTTTAGTTTCTCAAAGTCATCGGGATTTATCTTGCTTGAGCTATCCAAAATGAAAGCAGCATCCACATATTCCCATGACGGTCTGGGTCTTCTGTTACGTTCACAGGCAACATCTGGTTTGCATTTATCTGGAGAAAGACAGAAAGTTAGTTTTCTCTTTAAAAAGAACAAAATAATGCTCCAGGGGCTGGTTTTATTGCATACTTAGGAACCGTAGTTTCAAAAGAATTGTTTTCTACCAGATGATTTGCACATATTTCCAGAATTGTGCTTGTTTTATTTTTTTACCATGATATTTTAACAAAGGAACTAATTGAAGAGTTCATGTGAGCCTTTTTTTCTATTTTCTATTCAAATGAAAGTTGACAAAAGGAATTTTCTCCAGTTCTGGCAGAAGAACTACATAGAGAATTAATGTGATTATTTATTAAGATGTTGAACTGGAATTATGTAAACCTGGCTAAACCACTCCTATGGAGCTCAGTTGGTGAGTCTCCCATATATATATACTGCCTTGAATATATATATATATATATATATATATATATATATATATATATATATATATATATATATATATATATATATATATATATATATATATATATATATATATATATATATATATATATATATATATATATATATATATATTATATATATATATATATATATATATATATATATATATATATATATATATATAAATGTGTGTGTGTGTGTGTGTGTGTGTGTGTGTGTGTGTGTGTGTGTGTGCGTGTAACATTTTTGCTGATAAATGAAAATAAAGGGAGACTATTATAGATCTATTTCGAGCTATTTTGCTCTCGTCAGATAGCCATACCCGTAGTGGGAATTGAACCTGGGCAGTCTGCTTGAAAGTCAGAAGATTAACCTCTAGGCCACAAGGTTCTATTCCCAATCAGCTCTTCACCAGGAAAGGGTTATATATGTTTTTTCTGTCGAGTCATCCTGGTGTATGGAAGGAAACATCACAGCTTCCTTTTGCCTTTCAGCCCCTCCTGGGACCATCCAGGCAGTTTTCTATAGTCGACAAACTATATTGTCTATGTGTGTAACATTTTTGCTGATAAATGAAAATAAAGGGAGACTATTATAGATCTATTTCGAGCTATTTTGCTCTCGTCAGATAGCCATACCCGTAGTGGGAATTGAACCTGGGCAGTCTGCTTGAAAGTCAGAAGATTAACCTCTAGGCCAATACCTAATGATATATATATCAGGGGCTTATATTTTTTTGACCCCCCAAAAATGCCCCTGGCCTTATTTTCAGGGGGTGGCTTATAATTTTCGGGGTGCAGGCGGGGCGGGGCACGAGATGCACCACTTACTGGAGTTTGCCAGCTCCATGGTCTCTCGGCTAGTCTCTTTAGGGGAAAAAACTTGCAAACCGACAAGCCGAGAGACCACGGAGCTGCAAAACTCCAGTAAGTGGTGCGTCTCTCTAGGCGGGGCGAGGCGGGGCGGGCGTCCTACCTGCGGCTTGTCCCGGGACCTCCATTGCCTTCTCACTGTCTTCTCTCCACAGCAGCCCATTCTGAAAGAGAATGTCTCACGAGTTCAAACTTCTCGAACTCGCGAGACGTTCTTTTTCAGGACGGGCTGCTGTGGAGAGAAGACAGTGAGAATGCCACGGAGGTCCTGGAACAAGCCGCAGGTAGGATGCCCGCCTAACCCTGCCAAACCCTAGCGCGAGACGCCCCTCCTTCCTCCGTCGCGTTCTTCGGTCTTCTCTCCACGGCGGCCCTTTCTGAAAGAGAACACCTCACGAGGCTTTCAAAGTTCTCCAACTCGCGAGGCGTTCTCTTTCAGAAAGGGCTGCTGTGGAGAGAAGACTAAGAACGCGATCGAGGTAGGAGGGGTGTTTCGCGCTGGGGTTTGGCAGGGCTGGAGGGCGTCCCTTCAAAATGCTTCAAAGTCCTTCAAAGCATTTTAAAAGGATCCGTTTTGCTGCCATGAAGGGAACGGATCCTTTTAAAATGCTTTGAAGGACTTTGACCACCGGGCGGGGGATGGGGCGGGGCGCGACGTGAGTGAGGAAGGCGGTGACAGGGAAGCGGCGAACTTCCAGACACTGGTAAAGTGAGCGCCTCGCAGCCTGGCCCTCCCCTGCATTCCCCCCCAAATTGTGCCTGATGATCTTACCAGCGTCTGGAAGTTCGCGGCTTCTCTTTTCAGCAGGTCTTTGAGGGAAATTCCTTCAATGTAAAGGAGAAGTTATCAAGAGTGCGGAAAGTTGTTAATTGGCCGCACTCGCGATAACTTCTCCTTTACATTGAAGGAGTTTCCCTGCAAAGACCTGCTGAAAAGAGAAGCCGCAAACTTCCAGACGCTGGTAAGATCATCAGGCACAATTTGGAGGTGGCGGGGAATGCAGGGGAGGGCCGGGCTGCGAGGCGCTCATCTTACCAGCGTCTGGAAGTTCGCGGCTTCTCTTTTCAGCAGGTCTTTGCAGGGAAACTTCTTGAGGAATCTCTCTCTCTCTCTTTCCGGGCCAAAAGAGTGCCGCCACAAAAAGAGCGGCTCCCAGCATGTCCCCCCCTTTCCCCCAGAAGTAGTTGGGGGGGCTTATTTTCGGGGGGTGGCTTATTTCAAGGCATGTCCCGAAAAAGCCCTGTGGGGCTTATTTTCGGGACATGTCTTATTATATATATATATATATATATATATATATATATATATATATATATATATATATATATATATATATATATATATATATATATATATATATATATATATATATATATATATATATGCCGTATTTTTTGGAGTATAAGACGCACCCTTTTACCCTCAAAAAGAGGGTGAAAACTTGGGTGCATCTTATACACCGAATGCAGCCCCACCCAGCCAACCCCCACCCTTTGGCCTCTGCCTGCCAGCAATTTACCTCTTTGCAGCAAACAGGGCAAAGCACAAGAAGAGCACAAGAAGAGATAAACTGCCTCCTGACCTACAGCTGACGGAGGCTTGCAAGCCACGTGGTAAAATGAAACTGAAACTACGGTGGCTGTGTTGAGACATATTGCTGGGAGATAAACTGCTGGCAATATTAGACTGCTGAAATTGCAAGAAGGCAAGCTATAGCTGCGATAGAGCTCTTGCCTCACAATCAGGAGGTTGTGAGTTCTATCCTAGGTACAGGCAGATTCTGTTAATACGTTATTTTGTTAAATGTTTGTAGAGTGTTCAAATTATTAGACTTATTTTTTAAAGACTGCTTTATTATTGTTCTAGACAACTTAACAAAATGAAGAAGCTTTTTAAAATAAATGCTTGCTCTGAAGAGGCCCAGTGCTATTGTATCTTCTTTTAAATAGCAGAGAATACTTCCAGAAAGCCACACAATTTTAAAGATCTGTAAAAGTATAATCTGAAATGTCCTGTTTTAGTATTAAGTATTAGTATTAAGTATTAGTATTAAAATAAGCCAGCTAAGAAACCCTGACTTAGTCATGTTTGGAGTAGATCTATTTAAATAATTAGGAGGAGTTAGTGTGATTACATTTAAGAAAACTTTCTGGGATTAATATACTGCCATAATGTACATTTCTCCAATTCTTTGCCATTTCTATGGGTCAGGCACATATGCACAGAAATACACAGCAAACAGTGTATATCATCTGTGCTGTTTACTGTTTGGCAAATTGCTGGGAGGCAGAGGCTTTTTTTCCTTGTTTTCCTCCCCCAAAACTAAGGTGCGTCTTATACTGCGGTGCGTCTTATACTCCGAAAAATACGGTATATAAAAAGAAACTGAGTATATAATTTGGTACAAAAATAGACCTCATTTAAGTGCATTTAATTGGTATTTTAAAAAATAAAACAAGCTGGACATATTCAAGTAACTGCTCCTCAGAAACCCAGGGATGCTAAACTCTTTCGGGCTTCTGGCTCAATAAAAATAATAATAACCATCATCTATTTCAAATATATGTGTAATATTACCATTCTTCATACCATAGCAAAGTGTGCACAGTTGGAATCTTTTCACAAATGGTGAGTAATCTCCCCCAGTGGGAATGGTGATGACTTGAAATTGTCCAGAATCATCCACCTAAAATTTTAAAAAAGTTAAGTTTGCTAGATAATTCGTTATTTAATTATTAAAATTAAATCCTTTTGCATCAGGAGCTCCACATAATTTGCATGATAGTCTCTTCTCTTAAGATAGACCTAAGATTTAAAGGGTTACTTCTATTTTTCACCAGCATACCTGTATATATTTTCAGCAATTAAAAAAAGTTTTAGATAAATGTATATTTCAATTTGAAAATTTTCTTGATATGAGAATTGTATCAACAAAGCAACAACAGTCTTTCAGAAAGCCACAAGGTTAAAAAAGATGAATTGAAGTTTTGTGGAACTGGGCTGTCTTTATTCCACCAGAGAAATGTGGACCTAATCCCATTACAATGTGATGCAATGTGTCATGCAAGCAAAACAAACTACAATGTTAATCTTTGTACGTATTTATTTATTTATAGCCCACCTTTATAATTTTTAATAAATAACTGAAGGCAGAAAACAAATCTATTACACCTTCCTCCAATTTTACACAAAATTCTGTGAAATGGGTTTGGCTGAAAGAGTTATATTGGCCTAAACCCATCTGTTTTCCATGCATAAGGAGAACTAGGACTAGTTCTAGTTTCTAGCCTAGTGCCTTAACCTAGTGCCAGAGACCAAACCGGTTCTCTGGTGTTATACTAAGTAGTACTAAATCAGACTGATTTCTGTTCCTACCATCCTGTATGCAGGTTATAAAGATGATTTTGTAGAGGCATATAGGCAGAGACATTAGCATGGTGCTAACTGAAAAATCACAGACGGCATGCAGTCTTTCTGGATATTTATGCTTCAATTAAAGTCCAGAGACAGATATCCAATAGGTTGGTTGCCTTTTGTTTTTAACAAGAGGAAGCTTGAAAGGATGCTTGAAAACTAAGCACTGGAAAGGATCAAATTGAATAGTAAGCATAGACAAAAAATATAGACAAGAAAATTTTAAATATTTGGAGAATAAAGAAGTTGTTTGGCAAGCAAGAAATGGTCTGAGTGCTGGTAGTGATTGGACAGCAGCTATTTGATAGCTGTAAAATGAGATAAAGAAACAATGACTCACAATCAAGGTTGACTCAGCCTTCCATCCTTCTGAGGTTGGTAAAATGAGGACCCAGATTGTTGGGGGCAATTTGCTGTAAACCGCTTAGAGAGGGTTGTAAAGCACTATGGAGCAGTATATAAGTCTAAGTGCTATTACTATTGCTATAATTCTAATATTATATATTCTGTAACTTGTTTTATTGAGCGCACAGATATAATCCTTTCACACATTTTTTATTATGCTTAATCTTTGTGCTCTCTTTATGATTCAAAACTAAAATTAATAGAACAAAAGAATTTTATCTTCTCATAACTTATTTCCTTATTTATTTAACTTATTTATATTAGAAAACATCCACATGTGCAAAGTTATAGCTGTCAGTAAGACAGAACACACTTAATTACTGGATGCAAAGGGAGTGAAATATTATAATTTTAATCTCACCAGAAAAGCACGATTGATCTCAGGTACATTATTAAAAGCTAAGATGACTGGGACAATCTCTAATGCACTGTATTCAAGGAGTGCTGTGTTGACAGAACTTGGATGGTCAGACTCTCCATTGCTGAAGAAGACAGCAACTTTCCTCACATTAGCACCTTGGAGAGTTCGCTTGAAGAGATGCCTGGCAACAAACCTCATGGATCCACCAATGTCCCGTCTGTTGGTTGTTCTCTGCAAAGAAAGCCTATTGAGCTCCTGCAACAACTTCTTCTTATTCTGGAAATCTATAAAACGGATCAGATAGTTGGTATTGGAGCTGTAGGACACAACAGCCACTCTGGCTCCCACAGGACAATTGCTTTCTCTGATGTTTGTTTGGTTCACAGTCTCTGTGATAATCTTTTTCATCTGTTCAAACATCTGGAGTGTGGTATCCTGGGATATATCCAAAGCAAACACTAGTTCCGTAGCATATGCTGGGCATTCTGCTGTTCCTACAACAATACCACAGATTGGTCATTGAACCAGACTTTTTTTGTTTTAATTTTATTTATACTTTTTTATTTATCTTTATCTTTAACATAGATAGGTGCTTAGTGAACAATGTATTGTTTTGGGTCAATCTACTTTTTACATGATAATAATACTAATAATACTTTTTATGTGTACATAATAATAATAATCTTTCAACTTCTAATACTTATGTATATATAGTAATAATAAATTATATTATATAGCAGTATATCTAATAATATTTTCCCAATTTCTAACTTCTACCTCTATTCTTTATCCACTAATAGAACAAGTCACATATCAAAAGGTATTCTGTATCTAACCATCATCTCTTGCTCTTTTTAATATTTCAACTCTTGTTGATTTTTTGACAAATCTCACACGCTCCTCTCTTGAGACCTTATATCTCCTTACATCACTCATACTTAATCTAAGTATTTCATCTGCCTCTACTTCTACCTCTCGCTTTCCAGTCTCTAAAGTACCCACCAATAACTCTTTCACTTCTGGGAGAGGAGATCTCTTCTATATTTTGACCTCTTAAATAGTAAATTGCCTTCTCCATTTCAAGAGTTATTACCATCTCTATCTGTTTGTGTCAGTTGTTGATTTGCCTCTTCTGTTCTTTCCTCCGCGCTTTCTAATTTCTCCTCTATTTTCTGGATTTTTTGTTCATTTTCCTGTCATTTGCTGATAATTTTCTAATCTTATATCTATCTCATGCATCTGTTTCTTCATCTTCTTATGATTCTTTGTCATAGTTTCCTGAATATATTGAAACATCATTACAAAACAACATTAGTAACTCAGCTGATTTGGCCTAGTGGTGAAGCTCTTGCCTCACAATCAGGAGGTTGTGAGTTTGATCCTAGGTAGAGGCAGATGTAAGGCTCTCCTGCTTGGGCAGGGGGTTGGATTAGATGACCCGAAAGGTACCTTCCAACTCTGTTAATTTGTAATCAATTTTATTTCTTTTTGAAATGTATTTGTTTTTCCCTGTTGAAACTTCTTGCTTTTATTTAATGGGCTGAAAGTTGCTCAATAATCAAATCCCAATGTCCCAATTATCCAGAACACCAAAAAAGCCAACAAGCGAAGAGTTTGCTCAATCCTGGAACTGTTTTTCAGAGTCAACTATATTTGTCTTCCTCAGAGTCAGTCAATTTACTTCCTCTAAATTATCCAAATTTGTAGATCTTGTTTAACTTTTCTTCTTTCGCTTCATAGGAGCAAAACAGTGTTTATAATCCAGAATGGCCCATCAAATTCCCAATCGTTCAGATTCAAGAGCAATTCAAAGCAATTCCAAAAAAGAGCATGTTGTTTACCATCCGCACTACTTTAAAAGTCTTCAAAAGGCTCACCATTTACTCCCAAACTGCCAAAAAGCAAATCTTATAGCTACCATTGTCAGCCAGTAGATATCCTTCCTGCTCTTTCTCTTTCCACTTGTACTAAGTTCTATTTAAAATAATCCATTGTTCCAGGTGTTATTTGCCTTTCTTCACTTTGTTTCCCTTCTTTTTATCAATCCTGGCCTTTTACAACTATGTAGTAGTGTAGTGTCTTTTTTTCATCAGTAAGTGTCATCCCAGCTCTAGCTTCCAGTATTGAAATGAAGCAAAAGATATACCAGCTGATTGTCAAATAGTCAAAAAGATAGTTTTTCTTTATAAAATTTCTTCCAGTAGTCAAAAAATATCTGCAAGTTGAAATCACTTTTCACAATACTATAAATTCCAGTTCAGTCTTTGTTATAGTTTAAAACTTACTAGTCTCCCATTACAGTTCCATTTCTCTTTTGGGTCTGTGATCTATCTCCGCATATTAACTCGCTGCTTTCTCTACATTTTGGAGAATGTTTATTTCAGTAATTCTTTTATTTAGGGATAGGTCTCTAAAATAGAAGTTGAAAGTTGTCTCACCCAGTTCTAATACTCCATTCATGAACAGCTCATTAGTGCTTCTTTCTTCAGTTGCCCCAGCTTCGGTCTGACCACAATGGCCATCTCTCTTTTTCATTGGTCAGGAGGGTGCCTTGGATCAAGCGGGTGAGCCGCTGCTTACCCGTAATCAGCAATAAAGGGTCCCTCCTTTCTTCATCACCCCTCCAGGGGGACTTTAGCCCCTTGGTGTCTCCTAAACGAAGAAGAATCAACCGGGATTCGCAGAGACCTGCTATCCTTGACTGTCTCGCTGCACTGCGAAACTGGAAATCCAATTTTTTAAAAGGTTTTTTTTCAAAACATAACTAATTATCTTCAGGCTCCCTATCCTATTTTCTTTACAGCCTGCCACCTAAGTGACCACAAGCAATGCTAGATGGTACTTCTCTTGCAAACTGTTCACAATGCAATGCCACATGATAAATCAATACTTGAATACATTTAAATGGAGAATGAAGCTTACCTTGGTAGCAAGCTAAAGAAAAGAGAGAAAATAATATGGTATTATTGTTTGGCAAGTGGCTAAATATTTCTACTATATAAATTATTAAATATAATTTTGATCTCTTACTTTACAGTCACACTTGGATATCAATGGTCTGAGGACTGTTCATACATATAGAGCAAAAAATTTGTTTGATATGAATGAATCTGATAATGACTATAATTTTTCCCTTCCTAATGCTGTCTTATTAAAAATGATTCTATTATATTTCTTTTTTGTTTCATTATGCATATTGCTAACCATGAGCACTATTCAAATTATTGCTATGTTATTCAATGTATTTGGCTTTATTTTTCATTGTATTGTTCCTAATGTGCTTATTTTTAGGTTGTGCAGCAATTTTTCCATTGGATGTGAGGGTTGCTTTGAGATTTATTAAACAAACACAGGACAACTTTTTAAAAATAATATTAAAAATAAGCCAAAAGTAAAGGAAATGGATGAATAAAAAGATGATATGGTTTTAAGGAAAAATCTGAATATTTTAAAATATCTATAATATTTATCTACTGAAATTTTGTGCTGACAAGTCTGATTCACTAGAAAAAAAATATAGTTGATGGAAGTTCAGAATGAATAAATGTATTATTTGTCAAGTGTCTAAGTCTGATTAATGTAATTTTAAATCTGATTATATTTACATTTTATTACTAAATAAATTTCATAGGATTATTTCACATGCATTTATTAATTTCTCTCTTCTTTTCCAATTATAATTTGGTAGCAACTTTAAGACCAGATAGGAAGTTCTTACTCAAAGCTTTACTTGGGCTAATTTGGTTTTGAGGCCATAGTTAGTGCATTTCTAATACAGGACAAAGAGAACCAAATTATCCATATTGTCTAGCAAAATTCAACCAGAAAAAGGCATCAGTAGCTCTGATACTGACTTTGAAACAAATCTGATATGAGTAAATGGAAGCAATTTTATCTGTAAATTTGGCAGAATTGTCATAATGTGCTATCAAAGATTTAGCTTTTCTGTTTGTGTGGGAACATTTAACAACATAGAAAAAAATTGTGTAGAAACAACAGTAGCAGAAAAAAGGGATGGGTGGGTTGTTTTTTGTGTTTTGATTTTTGTTTTTGCTCCTATTATTTCATCATACTGGAATAATCCACAACAACATAAACTTCTGAAGTCACACTATCTTAATAGCCCCTTTGAGTGTGAATGTCTGTAGCATTGAGAAACTCTAACTTCTTTCAGTTTAAAGCTGTTCACTCATATGGAACTCAACTGAATGGAAAACACTCCAGCTAATTGAATGTCTGCCCAAGACAATTATTATGTTACAAACTGATACTTACAACTATGCTTCCGAATATAAGCAATGAGCTCACACGGCTGTAAAATGAAAAAAGGAGAAATTAAAGACTATGGGTGATCTGAATAAATGTTTCCGTAAATAGTTTTTAATATATAAATTAGCTATAGTAAATGTATACTAAATGCTTACTGAAAAGGAAGCCATGCCTTTGAATCCTTTGTTACCCTGAAGGGATAGACAGAAACATAATATATTTTAATAAAATATTTAAAAATGTCTTTGCATGCATAAGAACAATGGATAATGAAGATGATAGGGGTACAATAATCAGAGATAACTACAGCAAAATTCTCATTCAGCCTGGCTATTTGTTACTGTTTCTATATTTTGGAATTATGAAATGTCCCATTTAGGAACTATAAACACAATATACTTCAAAGCCAAGCAATTATATTAAACTAGCACATAACAAACATGCCCTCAGCTTTCTAGCATTCACATTCACTGTATTAATAACAGCAAGATCCAAAAACATAATGCATATGTTCAGAAGCACCAGCCAAATGTACTAAATATGCCGTTTCTGCTTGTTTTTGCTTCTTCTTGTGACTGATACCCTGCGGAGACGGCCGCCCATTTTGGGAACGGCAGGGACGTCTTGAGGGCCGATTTTTTTCGACCTGACGAAAGGTTTGGAGGATTATTGATCGAACTGAAGACGGGGCGGAGGTGTCATAAATTTAAGGGGGAGACGGCAAGCGGCTTGGGGGAGACGGTAAACTCGGACAGTGGGCCAATTATTGGCGGCTTGAATTTCGTGGTGCCGCACTTGGAGGAAATCAGCTGCTGGGCGTGTGAGACCTGGCTCGGCTTCCCACCTGCTCGGCCTCCCAACTGCGGCGAGAGAGATCGATTACAATCTCAGGAGAAAGACCTTGCCCAGCTAATGCCCAGCCTATGCCTCTGCGGCAAGCCAATGATGAATCGGTGAACGGATCGCTGGGAGCTGGGCTTGTACCTGTGATTCAGAGCTGCAACCGCTGCCCCCCCCCAAGACTGACTACAGAGAACGCCGCTATTATTATCCTTACAGCGGCGGCATATTTGGGGAATTAGCTTTAACCTGTGGTTACCGGAAGATGACTCATGGAGTGCTACTGTTTTCGCCGCCATTAACACTAGTCATCATGGTTTCTGGCTGGAGGAGCCCCCCTGCTGGTAGAGCTTGTCTGCATACTGAGGGGAGGGGGATTCCAGACTCTCAAAGAACTTCAAGCAGGGGATACTTTCTCCGACCCCTGTTCTATGGACTCCCCGAAAAATTGTTATTATGCTAGGAGAAATGGGAAATGTGTATGTATTTTAAGAACTACTCTAAGGAGGCTTCCGGTTTGGTGCTGCTGCTTCGAGGGCGCTCTTTGCAGAGCGCTTGTTCCTGATTTTCGTTCGCTGCCAGTTCAGCAGTCAAACAGCTGTCTGGCGGCTTGATTGTCTCCTCCCTGGGCAAAGGGGAGTGAGGAGAGCCGGCGGGGCGAGGTAGAGCCCCTCTAGTGCCCCTGGTGAGATCCTGGGGCACGAAGGGTGAGGGCCCCCTAGGAACCTTGCCATAGCTCCGGAATTGGGAAGTCTCCGTTTTTACGGAGCAAGAAGCTGCACCCAATCCCTGCAATCAACATATTTGATTAAAAGAAGATACTGTAGCAGGCGGAAAGACCCAGGAGGCAGAGATGTTAAATGGCAAGTAGTAAAGCTTTTTTTGTGGATTGGAAGTGAAGAAGGAAGTAATTAATTAACAAAGGGACAAAAGAAATGGCGCTGGAGGCTTCTGGGTGTGGAAACGAAAGTTAAAAGTGGAGGGCTGTTTTTACTATCAGCTCCCTCTTTGAAAACTTTGAACTTTAAATTGCTTTTTGACTTTGCCGGGGAAGAAAAGAAAAAGGACTTGATAAAATTTCTCCTGGCAGTTTGGCTACTTGTTTCTGGCTTTTTCTTCTTAACTATAAAGACTGAAGTGATCGGCAATGGCCTCAAAAAAAAACCACCTCTGTTAGAGCACCAGCGAGTGCAGACAGCTCTCCTATCCATACTTCTAAAATACCAGCCCCCTCCCCTCAGCCACTAACGCTCCCAATGCTACAAGACGCACTTAAATCAATGCAAACAGAATTAGCAGCTGGATTTAATTTTAAAATTAATGAAACTAATGAGAAGATTTCTGCAATTAATGAAAGAATTAATGAGACCAATGAGAAAATACAGGAAGTCTCTGATGATATTGCAATTCGCAATAAAGAGATTAGAGAAGATATAATTAATGCCTTTTCTGGTCTGGCCACCAATTATGAGATTATGGAAGAAGAAATGCAAGAAATTAAGCAAACTACAACAGTGTTGGGAGCCAGGGTTGTCGAAGTAGAAAATAAAATTGAGAGGGAGGAGGCAGAAATGATAATTATGCAATACAGATGTATGGAATTTGCAATAAGAATTCGTGGAGTTAAGGAAAACAAGCAGGAGAACTTGAAGGAAATTATGTTGGAAGCATTTGAATTAGCACTTGGAGTGAAGAAGGAGGAGCTGGCATGGCAAATAGAAAAAATTTATCGCGTCAACTCATGGGTGGCCAGAAATAGAAATTTACCAAGAGATATTGTCATCTATTTCACTACTAGAACACTACGTAATGATATTTTACAAGCGACTTTTGTAAACAAACTCCAAGTCGAAGGACAAGAAGTGATGACAATGAAGGAAATTCCCTCCAAGATGTTGAAAGCCAGGAAGGAATACACCTTCCTGGTGGAAGAACTGAGAAGACAACAAGTCCAGTACAGGTGGGAAATACCAAGTGGATTGGTGGTTACGTTTATGGGAGTGAGATATCAACTTAATACAGTTCAGAAGGCCAGAGATTTTTATGAAGATGTTTTACTGCCTGGTTCACCTAAACCCCCAGAAGGGAAACAACAACAAGAAAGAGAAGAATTGCTGAAAGTGGTACAAGAAGGAGCTGTGTCATTGGCTATTGAAATGGAACAAAATTTAGAACTCAATAGACAGGAAATGATTAAAGAACAAAGACAGACTAGAGCTGCCAAACGGAGACAAGAAATGAGACAACAAAGACAACAGGTGGCAACTCAAGATACTCCTAAATCGGAAGCGGTGGGAGGAGCGAGACCAAAAGAAAAATCTAAGGTAGATCTTCAAGGGGTGCTCCATACGCTTCGGAAGCCTAGAGATGGGAAATAAATTTCTTACCTGGAATGTCAATGGTTTGAATTCTCCACAGAAAAGGAGGAAAATATTTCACTACTTAAAACAATTTAATAATGACTTGATATGTTTACAGGAAACTCATATAAGGACTCAAGATAAAAAATACTTGATGAATACAAGACTAGGTACAAATTTTGTTGCTACAGCTCCAGAAAAGAAAAACGGTATTGTTATTTACGTGAAAAAAGATTTGATTGCAAAGTTAATAGAAGCAGATGATCAAGGAAGATTTTTAGCAATTGAACTTTTAATAAAGGGACAGAAAATATTAGTGATTGGATTATATGCCCCGAATCAACAACAAGAAAAATTCTACGACCTTTTGCATTCAAAGCTCATATATTGGGATTACAAAACTTGCATTCTCTTAGGGGACTGGAATGGCGTTTTGGATGTTAAGAAAGACAAGAAGGGTCCTAAGCAAAACATCTTTGCAAGAGCAAAATTGCCTAAATCCTTTTTTGAGATGATGGAAGACTGGGATTTGAGAGATATATGGCGTGAAAGAAACCCTACAAAAAAGGATTTTACTTTCTATTCAGACAGACATCAATCTTTTTCCAGGATTGATTTTATTTTAATTACTAACGATCTTTTTTCCAGGGTGAAGAGAACAAAAATATACACGAGGGTATTGTCCGACCATAGCCCTGTCTGGCTGGAAATGGAATTTGGTTACGGACTAAGAAAATCTTGGAGGTTAAATGATAATTTGTTTAGATATGAAGAGAATGTAAGAGAATGTAAAAAATTTATGAATGAATTTTTTGTTATGAATATGCAGAAAGGCACATCAATTCAGATGGTATGGGATGCAAGTAAGGCTTATATGAGAGGTGTTTTAATATATTTGAATAATAAATATAGAAGAAAGAAGGAATTTAAAAGAAAAGGACTGGAGGAAGAAATTAAGAAACAAGAGAGGGCTTTGATTTCTAAACCAACAGATAAGAAAATTAAGGAAACAATTAATTTACTAAAAGCTCAATTTAATATGTTAATGGCAGACCAAACTGCAACTAATTTACAATATGCCAAACATAATACTTTTTGTAATGCAAATAAGCCGGGCAGGTGGTTGGCTTATATGTTAAGGAAAAAACAGAAATCAAGAGTAGTAGAAAAAGTTAAGTATAAAGGGAAAGAAGTTTTTGATTGTGAAATGATTAAAAAGTCTTTCTTAGAATTCTATTCAGGGTTGTATAAGGGGGAGAAGATTAAAGAGGAAGATATAGATGGATATTTACGAAATGGTCATATACATATAGCTTCCACGGAGCAGATTGAAACTTTAAATCAACTTATAACCTCAGAGGAAATATTGGCGGTTATTAAACAGCTAAAAGTGGGAAAGGCTCCAGGTACAGATGGTTTAACAGCTGTTTATTATAAAAACTTACAGAATGAAATGGTGGAGCCTCTGAAGGTGTTATTTAATAATATACAGCAAGGAGGAGAAGTACCCCCAACTTGGAAAACTGCTTTTATCTCTTTGATCCCGAAAGAGAATCAAGATCACACAGACCCTAAAAATTATAGGCCAATTTCATTGTTAAACATGGATTATAAAATTTTTGCCAAAATATTAGCTAACAGATTAATGATACTTATGCAACAATTGATCCACCAAGATCAAACTGGTTTTATAGAAGGTAGACAAATGAAGAGTAATGTACGACACATAATTAATTTATTAGAGTATTTGGGGAGGAATAACCAGATACCCGCTGCACTGGTATTCCTGGATGCTGAAAAAGCTTTTGATAGATTGAATTGGAAATTTTTATTAAAATTAATAGAAAAGATGCAGCTTGGAGAACACTTTACACAATCTATTAAGGCAATATATCAAAAACAGACTGCTCAAATAATAATCAATGGTGAACTAACAAATAATTTTAATATAGAGAAAGGAACCAGACAAGGATGTCCCCTATCACCTCTTTTGTTTATTTTGTCTATAGAGATTTTACTTAGTAAAATAAGGGAATCTGAGATAGTTAAAGATATTAAAATAAGAGGAGAAGAATATAAACTACGAGCGTTTGCGGATGATTTAGTAGTTACTGTAACTCAGCCATATCAGTCAATTACAGGCCTGATGGATATTATCAATTCCTATGGACAAGTAGCTGGTCTTAAAATAAATGTAGATAAAACTAAAATAATAGCTAAAAACATGACCAGAAATCAAGAGGAAAAAGTAGAAAGGGTTACGGGATATGAAATAGTCAAAAAGGTCAAATACTTGGGGGTTAACATTACGTCAATAAACACGAAACTTTATCAACATAATTATGAAATATTATGGCAAAAAATACAGAAAGACTTGGAAAATTGGAAAAAGCTACAGTTGTCCTTGCTGGGCAGGATAGCTGTAGTAAAAATGAATGTCTTACCTAGGTTTTTATTTTTCAAACAATTCCCATACTTAAAAAGGATGACCACTTGAAAGAGTGGCAAAAGGGTATTAATAAATTTATTTGGGCTGGGAAAAAACCGAGAGTAAATCAGAAAATAATACAAGACTCACGTGAAAGGGGAGGATTAAAAATGCCTAACTTAAGATTGTATTATGAAGCAGCTACCCTCTCAGCAATTGCGGATTGGATTAACTTGATGGAAGAGAGGTCATTAAATATAGAAGGGTATGGCTTATTTTATGGATGGCATGCTTATTTAGTGTATAATAAAAAAGTAGATAAAACCTTTAAGAGTCATATATTAAGAAATGCTCTATTACGTGTCTGGAAGAAATATCAATGTAAATTAAATGATAAATTACCTATATGGACAGTGCCGAGGCATGCGATAGAGAATATAAATACAGAGCAAAAACTAGATAAGATTACATATAAAGAGTTTCTTTATGTAGAGGGAATGAGGTTACAATTAAAATCAATGGAGCAACTAAAAGAAGAAGGAATAATTAAGTCTTGGTTTCAATATGGGCAATTGCAGGCCAGATGGAAAGAGGATTCAAAAGCAGGTATTTCGCAGCAAGATGACAACTTGATAAATCAAATAAAGAATAAAGGACCAATGCATATAAAGAGATTATATAATGTATTAGTGGAATTAGATTCTGAAACAGAGCTAGTTAAGGACTGTATGATTAAATGGGCTCAAAATATTGGTGAACCTATAATGATGGAAACATGGGAGAATATATGGGTTAGAAATGTGAAATTTACACAAGCCCAAAATTTAAGAGAAAACTTTTATAAAATGTTTTATAGATGGCATTTTGACCCAAAGAAACTAGCTTGTATGTATCCAAATTTACAACCTAAATGTTGGAGATGTGAATGTGAAGATGCAACTTATTTTCATGTTTGGTGGTCTTGTAGGAAAATTAAGGCTTTTTGGATTAAAATATGGTGGATTATACAGAATATTTTGAAGAAAAAAATTAAGTTTACACCACAGTTTTTCTTGCTGGGAATAATTATGGACTGTACTGTAATAGAGACTAAACTGATTTTGAACTTGATAACGGCTGCCAGATTGTTGGTAGCACAATATTGGAAGAAAGAAGATATACCTACTATTGAGGAATGGACAATAAAAGTTACACACCTGGCAGAAATGGCAAGAATTTCATCATACTTAAAAGATCATTCAAATGAAAGATATATATTGGAATGGAGTAGATGGACTGATTATATTCAAAAAAAGTATCAGATTAAGAAGATATATATAGTTTAATAATGATATATGGTTAGAATTTTAGAATGGTTTTTATAATAGAATTTATGTTTTGTTAGTATATGTTAGTTTATGGTTATTTGAAGATTATATCCTGTGTTCTTTCTGGGAAGTCGGGGTAGGGGAGGGAGGGGGCTGGGGGGAAGGGGGGGAGAAAAATTTAAAAAATTTTGTACTTTGTACTAATAAAACTTTTTCAATAAAAAAAAAGAACTACTCTAAGAACTTGCCTCCCCAGCACACCCTTTCCTTGATGAACCTGCCTTCTTTTTAGAACTTTTTAGAATTTTTTAAAATTGTATCCTCCTCCTCCGAGGTGCATGATGGGTATGACTGTATATGGGAAAGAGTGAGATGGGTGCTTGTGTATTAGAATGAGTGTAAAAATGGAAAAGCTGGCGACTGAGATTCCGTCCCCCCCGCTGAGTGTAGAAACAGAAGTGGGGTGGGGTGGGGCTCGGCTACCCTGTCTTGTGAGAATGACATGTATGGCCTGCAGGGAGGGAGGGGGACCAGCGGGGGAGGGGAGGGGGTCTCTGGAGGGGACGAGAGCCGGAACATCTCAGTCATAATGGGAAGAGGCAGATATGGCGGGAGCAGAGGGGCGGGTTCTCCTATTATCTCGCCGATAGGATGCAGTCGGTGTTAACAGGAGGGCAGAGATTGTCCCCTAGGCCCCTGTTATGCGGGGTGCCCCAGGGGTCGGTTCTCTTGCCCATCCTGTTCAACATTTACATGAAACCACTGTGGAAGATCATCCGCAGACATGGGGTGTGTTTTCACCAGTACACTGATGACACCCAGCTGTACATCACCACCCCGTCTGACTTCAGTGAGGCAGTTGATGTAATGTGCCGATGCCTGGACGACGTTAGGATCTGGATGGGGAGGAACAGACTCAGACTTAATCCCGACAAGACTGAGTGGCTTTGGATATTGCCTCCTAAGGACTATGACAACTGTCCCTCCTTGGCTTTCGAGGGAATGAAACTGACCCCCTCAGACCAGGCCCGCAACTTGGGGGTCCTCCTAGATCCACAGCTAAAATTGGATCATCATCTTTCTGCTGTGGCTAGGGGGGCCTTTGCACAGGTTCGCCTGGTGCACCAGTTGCGGCCATACTTGGAGAAGGAGGCTCTACTCACGGTCACTCATGCCCTTGTCACCTCCCGTTGGGACTACTACAATGCGCTCTACATGGGGCTACCCTTGAAGAGTATCCGGAGACTTCAGTTGGTGCAAAATGTGGCTGCGCGTGCTGTGGTGGGTGTGCCTAGGTACACCCACGTGACACCCATACTCCGCCAGCTGCATTGGTTGCCCATCGGTCTCTGGGTCCAATTCAAGGTGTTGATCACCATCTTTAAAGCCCTTCATGGCTTAGGACCAGGTTATCTCCGGGACCGCATTCTGCCTCACACTTCCCTTCGACCGGTTAGGGCCCACAGAGTTGGCCTCCTCCAGGTCCCATCGGCCAAGCAATGTCGGCTGGCGGGCCCTAGGGGGAGAGCCTTCTCTGTGGCAGGCCCCGTGCTCTGGAACCAACTCCCCCCAGAGACCCGAACCATCCCCACCCTGCTGGCCTTCCGAAAAGTCGTTAAGACATGGCTTTTCCTGCAGGCTGGGGGTAGAGCCTAATTCCACCTGAGCTCACCCCCAAGTATGTATTGTTGTTGTATGGTTTTTGGATGGTTTTAATATTGTGTTTTTTAATTTTTATATTTGATTTTAATTAATATTTATAGTTGGTTATTCTTGTATTTCTTTCTGTTGTACGCCGCCCTGAGTCCTTCGGGAGTTGGGCGGCATATAAGAAAACCAAATAAATAAATAAATAAATAAATAAATAAATGAATGAATGAATGAATGAATGAATGAATGAATGAATGAATGAATGAATGAATGAATAAATAAATAAATAAATAGGAACTAAAACAACCATGAATATAGAATTGCAATCAATGTAAGAGTCATTTATAACAGTTCTTGTGAGTGAGACCTTGATATGCTTTTAATGTAATTTTTAATTAATGATTAATATTCATGTTTAATTTTCTGATTTTGAGGGAAGTATGAATTGCCAATTGAGTTCAATAGTCAGTGCTCCATTAAATGTTAAATAATGTTAAATAAATCAATGTATCTATCTCCTTAATCTATCTCAGGCTCTTTAATGTGATGCTCTTATATAGGACTTCAGGTCCTATCATCCAAAGCCAACATGCTTCCAATTATTCCTTTTCTTCTGATAATAGAAATCACATCATAGATTCAAAGCATAATAAAAAGAATGATACATGCAAGGATAAAAATATTTCATTAAACCCACCACTCTCCCATTATGTTGTATAAGACTACAAGATAAGGGTAATCAACAAATAAATCTTTGTGATTTAAACCAACCTAAGATATACAGAAGAAAAATTAATTTTAAGACAGCAGTGAGTGATATTTGAAAGGGCAGATTAATAGAAATAAAAGTAGTAACAATGACAATAAGAAACTATGGACGTTTTGTTTTTGTTATTTTTATTTTGCAGGGAAATTAGGATTGGTTTTAATGTAATAAAATTTAAAAACCTATTCTAAAGCGTAAAGAACTATTCTTGTTTATTCCTCACTAAAACATTAGGGAAATTGCTTCATTGGTTTTCAGCAGAAAACTGTACAGTGTGACTGGAGGAGCTCAGCTACCCAGATCAAATAGCTCCAGTGATACATATCACCAGGGTATTATCCATCCTAGGCCTAAGAAAAAGTCCATCTACATGAGCACAAACAATCAGAAAAGAATACATGCACTTGCCATAAAAAAGGAAATTTACAGAGGTCACTTACTTTACAAATTTCTATTGCATCTTTCTGAAATGCATATTTCCCTGAAAATAAAGCTAACTACAGAAAATTGTATAAATTTGCATACCCGCCGACCTGGAGGACCATGATTTCCTAATGCTCCTTTTTGGCCGATGGCACCTGCAGGACCCTGAAACAATGACATTGGAGAATCTACCATTAAAAGAAAAAAACTTTCAGCCATCCATTCTGGAAATTACAAGTGAGTGATGCTAATGAAAGCCAGTAAGTGATCTGAAGTGATAAGTTAAAGTTACTATATAACATCAACAAATAATTTTGATTCTTTGTGGTTATCATTTGAAGAGATATACAATTAATTCTATGAATCCAAGGGAATTTAGATTTGTATCTAATATTTACCAAATTCTCTCCATTTTCTAAGTCATTTCTGCAATCAAGGGGCAACTTAAATAGTAGTTTTCAGAAAATTTCTACAAAGTGTATGGAAGCCCTAAATCCTTTAATTATTATTTTTCACCTGCTTGTTTAACAGTTTTATATGTCATACTGCAACAGACCTTCCTTTGAAAGTAGCATTTATAGATACAGTTGGATTTATTATTAATCATACTATCTTTTTGACTATGAATTACTTTTATATAATTTAGATTATATATTAATTACAATATTAATTACTTGCCTTTTGCCCTTGCATCCCTCTTAATCCAATTTCTCCTGGAATTCCAGGATTGCCAATATCACCCTAAATTAAATAAGTTTAAAAAAACAAAATATAAATTTGAAAATGAAATTATTATTAGACACTTCTGATTGTTACAAGATTCATAAAGATACCTTAACAGAGCAACCATATTTTAATTTATCTGGAAACTTATTAAGCTCAGTGAAATATATTTCTAAATAGACATAAGTTGTAAGAATTTTTAAAAATACAAAATATTTATCAAAATGTTAAATTCAAAACTAGCACAAAACCTATGCCACTACCAGAATCAAATTGCTGTCATGCTACAACTGCACTACCAGGATATCTCTTCCCCTCCCCCCACCCCAAAAAGAACACTCATGCTGCTTTGCTCAAATATGGTGGAAAATGTCCTCTGTAATGCAAAGATTCATCAACAGAGGTGATATTCAGCAGGTTCTGACCAGTTCTGGAGAACCGGTAACGGAAATTTTGAGTAGTTCGGAGAACCGGTAAATACCACCTCTGACTGGCCCCACCCCCATCTATTCTCTGCCTCCTGAGTCCCAGCTGATTGGGAGGAAATGGGGATTAGCCGCCCAGAGTCCTTTGGGAGTTGGGCGGCATATAAATACAATAAATAAATAAAATAAATTTTGCAATAACTTTCCCCTGGAGTGGGGAGGGAATGGGGATTTTGCAGTAACCTTCCCCTGGAGTGGGGTGGGAATGGAGATTTTACAGTATTCTTCCCCTGCTACCCCACCAAGCCATACCACGCCCAAGCCACGCCCACAGAACTGGTAGTAAAAAAATGGAATCCCACCACTGTAATCATCAACCAGTCCATCTGGGGGCTGCTTGGTCTGGCGCCTGGTATAAAAAGTACTTTTGTTTTTAGTATTTTTAGTTTTAATGGATTATTATGAACTATCTAGAATCAATGTATAAATAGGTAGCCATGTAAACTCTGTAAATAAATAAAAATGCATTAAAAATGCGGATCAAGGCTAGGTAGGACCAGGAAAAGAAGCTACATTCAGGGATTGATGAGCTGATAGTACAGGTCATAGATCTGAATAAGATGACCACCAAAGCTGAACCACTGAATTACTTTGTTAAGATGTGTCTATTCTTCTTAACAAGGTTTAGCCTGTGGGACTAAATAACTTATTTTCCACCACAAAGAGACTCTTCATTGTTGTCCGATTTTATTTGTATTCTATGCAGTTACACCGTCTTTTTTTATTTTCATTTTTGGAACATCCATTACCTCCTGCCCTACATCTCCAGGAAATCCTTTTTGCCCCTATAACACACAAATGGAAGACGAAAATGTATTCTTGAATAAAGGATGCAACAAACATTAAAAAAAACCCAAGCATCTCAATGGAAAAGTGCTTATCAGATATTTCTGGTCTCTGAATTCAATTCATCTAAATATCCCTTCATTTGAATGTATAAACTTTTTCCTTATTGTGCCAGACAATCCTATTGCTTATTTTCTTTTCCACAAACTCCTGCTAATTCTGAGACAAATCATACTACAATTGATTATGGGATTTTCCCTTAAAATAAGTAAATAAATAATAATAATTTCTTTCTGTCTCTTCTTTTAAAGTTTTCTACAACCTAATTCTGAAAGTCTATGGTTTCTTATCTGATTAAAAATGATTCTTCAATTTATTTTAACATTATATTATTTTTTTAACTTAAACAATTGAAACTATTATGTAGCTCCACAATTTCTTGGTTTAAAAATTGCCACAAATCCTGATACAGTTTCCCAGTAATCTGAGACAAAAAAAACATCCCAAATGGATTTTGAGTCCTAAGATAAAAATTGTTTGAAAACTGCAACATTTTCTCTCCCCAAAACAAATCTAAACATCTCATCATATCTGGATGAATGAACACAGTTGTGTCCAAATTGCATTATTTGCTTTGGCCCTCAACACTTCCCCAAACCCTACATTTGGTTTGAACCATTGAAACATTTTTCACTATGCTGGAATGCTTGACAATGAAGCATGCAAACATACCAAAATTACTACACAATTTCTTGCCCAGTTTTTCAAAGTGAAAAGATGATAAAGGATCACAATTGGTGTACAAAAATATATTATATTTTGTTCTTATCTCTAAAATAAAACATTTTATTTCTATTCAATCCAATGATAATTGAAAGTCTAGTTTTTATTTAAGAGTCCTTACTGCACTTACCTTTATTCCTTTATTTCCCAGCTTACCATATCCAATTGCACCACTATCCCCCTAAAATTAAAATTTAACTTATATTATTTAGGATTTTTGTGCTCACCACAACTACACATTAATAAAAGGTGGATTTGACTGCTTAACTTTATCAAGTTTTCTCATTGCATTTGGATGTCACAAGATTGGGGAAGATTCCCCAACATGAATGGGAAAAGAAATTCTCTTGCATGTTTTTCTTACCAGCTTTGCAGATTCTTTTAAAGAAGAGAAAAGCAGTGATATTCAGATGGATGATGAGTGGTATTATTGCACTTTATAAAATAAAATTTTATTAACAATAGGCAATCGGTAGTGTGAATATCCCACCTTTCATAGTCATCATCCAACAGCTGCAGGTTCTTGAACTTTTCACTCCTCAATTACATTTATTTATTTTTATTTAATTATTAAATTTATATGTCATTCATCTCATTTTGCAAAGTAACTCTGGGAGGATTGTATTGCATGTAAAGATAATATAAGGAAAACCATGGTTATTCCTGGGGGCACAGTAAAAAAATGAAGAATGTGGTCTACAACCGCATGTGCAATAAATATCTGTTGTTATATGCCATCTTGACTTTTCACACAGACACACACACTACATACACACACTACACAAACACACACACACACACACACACACACACACACACACACACACACACACTGGTGATACTGCATAGGAATTTTTATGAGTGTTGTTTATATCACCATTATAGGGAGGATTCTATCCCTGAGAAAATATTGAAGAGTTTATCCTGGAAAAATTTGGAGAAGCCACTTAATTTCTCTGTCCATGAATCTAATGGAGACTTTCAAAAAATATTTTATGCCCAAATCTAATGCTACTGCAACCCAGTCTTGCTTTTAACTGAGAATTATGAAAACAGCAGATCAGCAAGAATATAAGTAGCAGGGATGGACATTGGAGGTAAATAGATTAATACAAACCCTTAGCCCCCGTAGTCCAGATAATCCTCTCTCACCCTTCATTCCAGCATCACCAAACTCTCCCTATGAAAGGACATAAAACTGGTATACTTAAGTTGAATCTAATTTCAATGCTATAATATACCATGAAAGTACTGTAGCAGTATATTTAATTATAGCTGCACACTAAACAGCAAAGCTATCCAGAAGATCATGTAAGTTACATAAGAAATAAGATCTGTAGAGCAACCCTGTAGAGCAGCGGTATCCAACCTTTCCACCTTGGTAGCTCAGCCCAATGTGGGGCGTATATCTCTGTGTGTGAGAGTGGCAGCACACATGTGGGCACACAGCTCCATTAGTGTGAGTGGAGGGTGTGTGCACCCTCTGTTTGCACTAATGGAGCTTCATGTGTGAGTGGAGGATGCTTGTGCTCAAGCATGAAGCTCCACTCATGAGAGTGGCCAGTGCTTATGCTCGCACGCTAAACTCCATTCGCACAAGTGGATAGTACTCATGCATGAAGCTCCATTCACACAAATGGAGCTTCACATGTGAGCACATCAGAGGTGGGTTCCTCCCAGTTCGCACCATTTCTATAGAACCGGTAGTAAACCGGTGGTGATGTCACGGAGCCGGTTCTGTCGCCGCCATCTCTTTTTTGGATTTTTTGGGGGGGAATTTTTTTGGGGGGGAATTTTTTTGCAAAGCGCATGCACAGAGGGTAAAAGAACCCAATGACGGTGTCCAGGCAGACAGGGGAAGCGGGTGGGAGAAGGCTCGCGCTGCGATCGCTATAATCTCTATCGGCTCTACGACGACCGACTGGCCCGCACGAACCGGGAGCATTTCACCACTGAATTCCCAGCCCAGGGTTTGGGGACCCCTGCTGTAGAGCAACTGCTTGTAAAAAGAAGGAATTTTTCCCTCCACAATTGGTCAAGGAAGAGAGCACTTACTCCAATGTGAGAAGATATTTAATTATTTATGCCCTGCAAGAATCTTTGTAGCAATTCAACTTTCTATTTTGTGGATTCAGATTTCTTAGGAGTATATTGTATATTATATAAATTAGCAATGGATTTTGAGTGAATTGTTTTAACATTGATGAATGATGATGTAGAATGGAGAGAATATATATATATATATATATATATATATATATATATATATATATATATATATATATATATATATATATATATATATATATATATATATATATATATATATATATATATATATATATATATATATGATTTTTTGCTGATAAATGAAAATAAAGGGAGACTATTATAGATCTATTTCGAGCTTATTTTGCTCTCGTCAGATAGCCATACCCGTAGTGGGAATTGAATTGAATTGAATTGAATATATATACATATCTCCCTTTATTTTCATTTATCAGCAAAAAAAATCCTACATATATATATATATATATATATATATATATATATATATATATATATATATATATATATATATATATATATATATATATATATATATATATATATATATATATATATATATATAAGTTTTGCTTTTGGATGACATTTAAGGAAGCAGACTTCAATTAAGAATGGTGTGGCGTGGCGTGGCGTGGCGTGGCATAGCATAGAATATAATATTTTATTCTAGGTACACAAGGAATTTGTGTCCAGATATAAGCTCACAGTGTACATACAAACAATAAAGTAATATAATCATAAGATACCTGACAAGTTCCAGATATTTCTACAGGGACGCTGGCATTTTGATGGGAGGAAGGGGGGAGGAATGGAGTGATCTGTATATGAAGTTTCTGTTTCTGTTTCCTGCATTACTGTGTTAATCTCTATATGAAATTTCTGTTTCCCTGCAATGATGTAGTGTGGGAGGGGTTTGGTTCAGCAGTGGCTTGCTCCCGGTTCGGACCCATTCTTAGAACTGGTAGCGGTGGCAGTGGGAGGCTCTGCCCACCCATCCGGGATGCTTCTGCACATGCACAGAAGTGTTGCAGAAGTGTTGCGCGCGCACGCAAGCATGCATGCAAACCGGTGGTGATCTAATTTAGAACCCACCACTGGTTTGGTTAGCATTGCTTTAAATAGTTGGTTTTAAGTGAGAAGCTTCAGTTCATGTCTAGATCTCTTATTATCACAAACCTTTCAATAAAAACTCCTTTTGGAACAACTGCAGTTTCAAGAGTCCTGCTTTCTTGGGAAGATTGGAGAGGCAAGACCTTACAATACCCATAGAAGAATATAATAGAAAAGATGAGAAGGATAATAGTAATACAGCCATATTATAATAGTAATGCAGCCATATTACATGGGTAAATATCTTTAGACATAAAGTATTGTAGTATTGTGGTAATTAGGTGTTTAGCAGAGTGATGGCACAAGGGGAAAAAACTTTCTTTGTGTCTAGTTGTTTTGGTATGCAATGTCCTATAGCAGCATCCTGAGGAGAGGAAATGAAACAGTTTATGTCCAGGATGTGAGGGATTTATAGATTTTTTTCTCAGTCCTCTTTCTAACCCATGCAGTATACAGGTCCTCAATGGAAGGCAGACTGGTTGCAATTGTTTTTTCTACAGTCCTAACTATTTGTTGAAGTCTGTACCTGTCCTGTTTGGTTGCTATGCCAAACCAGTCAGTTCTATAAGTACAAATGACAGACTCAATAATTCCTCTGTAGAACTCTATTAGCAGCTCCTTGGGCAGTCAGAGCTTTGTTAGTTAACACAGGAACAATATTCTTTGTTGTGCCTTTTTAATGATAGTTCTAATGTTAGGTGTCTATTTCAAATCCTCGGAGATTATAGAACCCAGAAACTTGAAGATCTCCACTGTCTTCACTATGATTAATAAAAAATAAATTGGTAAAGTTAAAGCTAAATCTAACTTAAATTTAATAGTTACCTAATCAATCACTACCTAATCAATCTTGGCAAATTTAGATGCTAAACAAGGTCAGCCATGAACATACCCGTATTTTTCGGAGTATAAGACGCACCTTAGTTTTGGGGGAGGAAAACAAGAAAAAAAGGCCTCTGCCTCCCAGCAATTTGCCAAACAGCAAACAGCACAGATGATATACACTGTTTGCTGTGTATTTCTGTGCATGTGTGCCTGACCCATAGAAATGGCAAAGAATTGGAGAAATGTACATTTATGGCAGTATATTAATCCCAGAAAGTTTTCTTACATGTAATCACACTAACTCCTCCCAATTATTTAAATAGATCTACTCCAAACATGACTAAGTCAGGGTTTCTCAGCTGCCTTCTTTTAATACTAATACTTAATACTAATTCTTAATACTAAAACAGGACATTTCAGATTATACTTTTACAGATCTTTAAAATTGATGTGGCTTTCTGGAAGTATTCTCTGCTACTTAAAAGAAGATACAATAGCACTGGGCCTCTTCAGAGCAAGCATTTATTTTAAAAAGCTTCTTCATTTTGTTAAGTTGTCTAGAACAATAATAAAGCAGTCTTTAAAAAATAAGTCTAATAATTTGAACTCTCTACAAACATTTAACAAAATAACGTATTAACAGAATCTGCCTCTACCTAGGATAGAACTCACAACCTCCTGATTGTGAAGCAAGAACTCTAGCTTTGAGCCATAGCAGCTATAGCTTGCCTCTTTTCAATTTCAGCAATCTAATATTGCCAGCAGTTTATCTCCCAGCAATTTGTCACATTACAGCCACCGTAGTTAGTTTCATTTTACCACGTGGCTTGCAAGCCTGTCAGCTGTAGATTGGGAGGCAGTTTATCTCTTCTTGTGCTCTTCTTGTGCTTTGCCCTGTTTGTTGCAAAGAGGTAAATTGCTGGCAGGCAGAGGCCAAAGGGTGGGGGTGGCTGGGTGGGGCTGCATTCGGTGTATAAGACGCACCCAAGTTTTCACCCTCTTTTTGAGGGTAAAAAGGTGCGTCTTATACTCCGAAAAATACGGTACTTGTATGGACGACAACCTAAGAATTCCAGAGCTGGGAAGTTAAACTTGATTCTTAGAAAAAAGCAATGGCAATCAACATCCATACCATTCCCCAATGGCCAAGAAAACTGTATATAATATTATTTTTCCACTTATCATATTTTATTACATTTCCCTTCTGTCCCATTAAACTGCACAGTTTAAGAACAATTTCTACATGTGTCCAAGCGTTTGGAAGGCAATGATGTTTGGAAACAATCTTCTGTTGACAACCTTCTTTTTAGGCAGAGGACAATATCAAAGTAAATATGAACATATCCTAAAAGTATACTGAGAAGAAATATAGAGATACTCTGTTGTTTCTAAAGACAAGTAAGATTTGATACCTTATTCCCTCTGGGTCCCAATTTCCCAGGAACACCTACTGGACCTATTCTTCCTGGAACACCCTAAAATGAAATAAGGAGACAAACTCATCTGGGGTTGATTAAATAAGACAGTGCTTCACATAAAATTCTTCCAAAATCTGCTGCCATTATAAGAATTACAAGCTTAAAATCATTCAGTGGAATTTAATAAACTATTCCTCCATGCTGGGGCAAGATCCAAATGTCAAATGGGGGGGGGGCTGTTCGGCAAAATAGTTTCCCTTGTTTTTCCCTTCCACTTCCCATTCCACTTGAAGAAAGAGGCTTTGCTTTGAAAATTTCTTTCCAAGGGAATAATAATTTCATTGAAATTATCCTGGATGGAGAGACGTGATCTTCTCTAATTTCTGAATGGCCAAAAACTATGTATGGAGAGAGGGGAAATGTTCCTCCATGGATGCAAGAACTTCTCCAGAGATCTGCAGCCTTCCTGACTTTACCTGATGAGGTCAGTCCTAAGAGAAGACCTCATCAGAAATGTTGTGTCTTGACAGTTACAATGGTTCCACTCAGGTCCAGTGTTTGAGCGGGAGGAATCATCAAACGCTATTGGTTAAAGTGTCTGACAGCTCTCTATAAAAGGGCTAGCTGTCAGACAGGGTTTTGCTGGTTGTTGAGAGAGTTGCCAAATAAACAGTATTCAAGAAGTCGGTCTCCAGAATCGTTATTCCCACGACTTAACAGTGGTGATGAAGGCTTTGGGAACTGGAGAACTAGGACAAGCGAACTGAAGGCAGAACAACCCAGCTGGGTGGCTCAGTAGACAAACATCTACGAGCGCACCCAACATGTCTGCATTCCATCCGCCAGTGCCATTCAACCAGGTGAAGGAGAAATGGGAGACATACATTATGTGTTTTGACTGCTTTTTGGAAGCAAACGACCTTTTGGGTCTGGCAGATAATAGAAAAAGAGCTCTTTTTCTGAGTCACTGTGGCCACGATGTGTTTGACACAGCGGAGGCACTGTAAGACCCAACCCCGTACAGTGGCAGGTGTTGCAAGGTATGCTCAAGACCCATTACGCTCCCACACTGTCTAAAATCATTCAACATTATGAATTCAGACAGCAGCTGCAGCTAGAAGGCGAATCAATCAACCAATACATTGCCATCTTTCACAAAAGCCACAGGTCATTGCGAATTCAGGGACCTGAATGACATTTTTCTTGATCAATTGATCTGCAGCATCAGAGACATACCGCTACAATGAAAACTCTTGGCCAGAAAAAATCTGACCTTGGCAGTAGCATTGGACAAAGCCTGAGCAGCTGAATCATCCACCAAGCTGCCAAATTTGCTGCCGCTGCTACAAAGTCTAAACCTCCAGCCACAGTGCACAAAGGTGCCTATGAGGACTCTGACAGCAGCGAGGACGAAGTCTGCCGCACTGACAAGAAGCGACCCTCTGAACAAGGGGACAAGCATTTGGACTGTGCTAGCTGCGGTGGTCAACACCACAAATTTCCCCGCCGTTTCCGGGAAGCTGTTTGTAAACGGTGTGACAGGAAAGGACACCTGGAAAAAGTTTGCCAAGCCATGATGCTTACAAATCGGGTGCCAGTTTCAGATGCCATGCACAGCGTGGCACCAAAGCAAAAAAGGCGGGACTTTTGGAAACCGCGTCAGGAAGCCGCCGCTACTGGAGCACTGGACGCCAATCAAACTCACATCAGGCGAGCTAGCACTTCTTGCAAGAAGAAGCTGATCATGACAGTGACCATCGAGGGGGCTTCTTGCGAGATGGAGGTGGACACTAGCTGTGACAATCATCTTCTGGCAAGCCCTGAAGCTCGCCATTCCAGGCATCCAGAAGCGCCATCTACAGTACCAACCGCCTCAGACTCAGTGACTATCAGGGAAATCATATTCCCATCATCAGTCGCGGAGAGTTCCATGTGAAGTTCAACAAATTCAAGGGGCTTTTACAGCTAACGGTGGTCAGCAGAAACCTTCCTAGCCTCCTGGGCTTGGATTGGTTCAATGTCCTCGGTCTGGGGGTTACCGGCAATGTTCCCTCTAATTTTTTTTCGATGTGTGCGAAAACTATAATGTCTGAGCGGCACATTTTCATGCCTGAGCACCTGAATTTTTTTCATAGATGTCACCCAAGACAACAACGAAATCAGTGTTATTTGAAATGTTATTTGAAATCAGTGTTATTTCAGATGCAAGCTCTGAAGAAAACAATCAAGTGGATAGTAATTCCATAATTATTTTCATAAATATGTCATATCTATTTGGCAGGCAGGTTTCAAGAGAATGAAGTCCAGGAATGGCCTGCTTCTGACTGCACAAATACTATTATAGTCAATCAGTACAATAACTTCACAATTTAAGTATGTGGGAAAAAATCAGAATATTAGTTTCACAATTCATGTAAACATAATGATCTCTGTGCACATCTGTTTCAGGATCTGGCAAACACTGGAGGTACAAACTTAGCTAGCACAGAGAGGGAATGTGATGTATGTTAATGAATTATCAGTTTCATAGAGAATTAATAGACTTGTACATTCTGCATGGGAACATTCCAAAGATCACAGAAAAAAATAAGGAATGTTATACTTTCCTCTCTCTATGACCCATTAAATAGGCTGTATAAAATGTTGTAAAGTTATGTTAACCACATATTAAGAAAAAAATGTTTTAAATTCCATATATTGTTTACATTTGCCACACAGAGCATATATTTGAACTCCATGTAAAAAAAAAAAATTCTTATTTTAGAGATGAGTCCTCCCTTCTACTCTGAAATTCCTCCCTACTACTCTGCATGGAGTTAACAACAGTGTTACCTTGTTGCAAATGCTTAAGGATTACCCTTTTAAGAAACAGAAATCAGCCAAGTAAACCAAAATAATACCGTTGGCAATTCGATCAACTCATGTGTTGAGCTCAGCTTTTAATACAGTGTGCATTTGTGAAGCCTAAAGACGATTCACTGCTGCAAACACTTCACTGACGCATTAAAAAGAGAACCACGACCATCCAAGAATATCAGAGCTTCAACCCTCCCCCCCTCAAAACCTTCTCAATGACTGTGAAGTCAATTAAAGGAACCGGATGGAGATTTACAAACAGAAGTTTGCGTAAAACCTCTTTCCCATCCGCGAAGGCGAGGAATGCACGAAGGGAGGTCGAATATAACACTAATGCAGAAGCCCTTCCAGCTTGCCTTAAAAAGCACGGAAGGCAGCTTCTCGCTTTAAAAGAAGCCCCTGGGGTGGAAGGGGGGGGTCAACCTTTGTTACCTTGGAAAGGGATCATCAGCTAACGAGGCGGGAGGGGGGAGAGAAAAGGGCTGCCTGAGCCTGCCTCCCCTTGCTTTTCTAGGCTGCTCGCTCGCCTCCTTACAACTTAGCAGACCGTCCCAACAGCCATCGCGAGAGCCCACTACCCACCCTTTTACGGCAGCCGAGAAAGAGCAAAATTAGCAAAGAAACAAAGGGAGGCATGTGTTCCCCATCACAATTGCGCCGCACTTGAAAAGTGCTGCGCTAAGATTTGTTGTTGCCTGCGCTACCGTGCAGCAGCGCAGCTTAAAGGGAACAGTGGTTACCGGCATCAATGCCATCGCCAGCTCCGGGTTCAATGACCTTTTCCGAGAATTCCAGGATGTATTTAGCCAGGACCTGGGCAAGTATGTGGGCACCACCATTTCTTTCAATTTGGACTCTAACGTTGCCCCTATCCGTTTGAAACCTTGGCGGGTTCCCTTAGTCCCTCAAGCCAAAAATTAATATTGAACTAGACAAATTGATTCGGCAAGGCATTTTAGAACCAGTCAACCATGCAAAGTGGGAGACCCCAATTGCGATGCCCATCAAGGGGGATGGCACCGTGCATACTTGTGTGGACTACAAATGCATGCTTAATAGGGCTCTGCAGCAGAGTGCCTATCCAGTGCAAATTGTCCACCAGGTATTACATTCTCTCGGCCCAGGCAAAATTTTTGCCAAACTTGATTTGGCACAGGCATATCAGCAGCTGCCAGTAGATGGCGCTACTGCTGAGGCACAGACCACTCCTTTCAGAAGGCTTTTTCAGATTGGGATGAATGGATAGGCATCAAGTCTTCAGAGTGACGGGAGACATATAAGAGAAATACATAATACCATGATTAGCACTACTAGCACTCTACTATTTCCAATAAATAAATAAGCTCAAAAATATTCACAAGCTCCCCAAAAACAGAGTAAAAGACCAACAAATTCTGCAGGGATAATTTCTGAAAAACTATTCAGTGGATTTTGGCACAGCATTACCTGAACCAGATAAAAACAAAAACCTTGTGAGGGGATAACCCACTCCTCTATGAAAGAATCTTAAAAAAATTATATTGTATTGAGACATACTGGGAATCCTTCCCTTCCTGGATTTCCTTTCATTCCTTTCACTCCCTGAAGTCCCTTTTCACCCCTAGAAACGTTTAAAAAAAAAACCAGTATTAACTTCAAGCAGTACACACAAAGGATGCAGACTTAAGTCTTATTTCTACTTATTCATTAAAACAATTCAGCTCCTAAGCAACAGTTTCTTGGAAATCCATTACTGTTATAATTTCGGCAATTGTTGATAAAAACAATGACTGAAAATAAGTCAATGAAATCATTATAAAGAAATGTTGACTCAATTAATTGGGGATATTTTGTTTCTTCCTGTTTACATTTTATTTATTTTATTTTATTTATTTATTTGGAGGTTCTTCTATGCCGCCCTACTCCCTAAGGACTCAGGGCGGCGTACAACATTTTAGGGAACACCAAACAAATCATTAAAAACAATTTAAAAACAATTAAAAGGGAACATATAACACCATACATACATGGGGGAGACATCAGATGTAAGGTTGTCTCAAAATCACCCCACCTACAGGAAGAGCCATGTCTTAATGGCTTTTCGGAAGGCCAGGAAGGTGGGGATGATTCGGATCTCTGGGGGAAGTTGGTTCCAGAGAGCAGGGGCCCCTACAGAAAAGGCCCTCCCCCTAGGGCCCCCGCCAGTCGGCATTGTTTGGCTGATGGGACCTGGAGGAGACCCACTTTGTGGGACCTGACCGGTCGAAGGGAAGTATGAGGTAGAATGCGGTCCCCGGAGATAGCCCGGTCCCTAAGCCATGTAGGACTTTAAAAGATGATGATCAACACCTCGAATTGTACCCCAGAGACCAATGGGCAGCCAATGCAGCTGGCGGAGTATGGGTGTTACATGGGTGTATCTTGTGACAACCCACCACAGCACGCGCAGCTGCATTTTGCACCAGTTGTAGTCTCTGAATACTCTTCCAGGGTAGCCCCATGTAGAGCGCATTGCAGTAATCCAGTCGGGAGGTGACAAGGGCATGAGTGACCGTGAGTAGAGAGCCTCCTTCTCCAAATATGGCCGCAATTGGTACACCAGGCGAACTTGTGCAAAAGCCCTCCTAGCCACAGCTGTAAGGCGTTGGTCTAATTTTAGCCTGTGGATCTAGGAGGACTCCCAAATTGCGGACCACCGTTCTGAGGGAGTTAATTGTCCTCCCTCAAGAACCAAGGAGGGGACAATCAACATCGTCTTTCAGAGGCAATATCTAGAGCCACTCAGTCTTGTTGGGTTGAGTTTGAGTCTGTTTCTCCCCATCCAGGTCCTAACATCGTCCAGGCATCGGCTCATTACATCAACTGCCTCCTTGAATTGAGACGGGGTGGTGATGTACAGCTGGGTGTCATCAGCGTACTGTTGAAAACTCACCCCGTGTCTACGGATGATCTCCCCCAGCGGTTTCATGTAAATGTTAAACAGAATGGGCGAGAGGGCAATTGGATGTAAGACCACCAGAAAATCTCAGGGTTATAAACTGAATTGAGAACATGAAAAAACATCATCAAAGAACCAAATGACAAGTTATTACTAAAAAAATTAGATTTAGTTCAGATGATTTAACCTCAACTTCAACTCAGCTACATCAATCATTGTTCAGTCAAGAAGTTGTATTTTTTCTTTAGAAGACATGCTCTGTGCATTTGAAGAGGATTAGATGTTAGAGATTTAGAAGAAATCCAGCATCTTCCAATTTCTTTACTTTGGAAAAAGTAACAAGTCATGAACAGAGGTGGGCTCCTGCCAGTTCGGACCAGTTCTATAGAACCCGGTAGTGGGAATTTCCTCCCCGTTCGCCAAACCAGCAGCGGTGGCCGGCTGGACACCCCCCCGAACCAGCTCTCTCGGTGGCGCCATATGTGCCGTCATCTTGTTTTTTGCTTCTGCACATGCGCAGAAGCTGGGTTTTAGCATTGCGCATGCGTGCCCATGTGGCGTGCAACATGCCCCCCCCCGTGCGGTGCATGAGGAAGAGAACCGGCAGAGAGGTAAGTCAGAACCCACCCCTGGTCATGAAGGTAGATCAAGTCCTTTTTGGGACAGTTGCACTTCATTTTTGCACTTTGAATTTTTGTTTACAAATTTTAAAAAAGTAAGCAATTCAAAAGTTCACCTGTGGGCCCTTAAATCCTTGATCTCCAGGAAAAACCCCTTGGCCCCTGGGGCTCCATTTCTTCCCTGTAATAACAGAAATGATTGCTTAAAAATTGAATCCATTAAAAGAAAGTCTAACTCAAAGTCAAGCTAAACAAAATAATATAGAATATTCAAATATTTTGCTACCTGGACCACCAGGAGGGCCATACTTTGCCAGCTTTGTCCTTATTGGACTTGTCAAATACAGGTAGTCCTTGAGTTATGACCACAATTGAGCCCAAAATTTATGTTGCTAAGTGAAACATTTTGTTAAGTGAGTTTGCCCAAATATACGACTTTTCTTGGCACAGTTGTTAAGTGAATTATTGCATTTCTTAAGTTATAGCATGGTTGTTAAGTGGATCTGGATTCCCCATTGACTTTGCTGGTCGGATGGTCACAAAAGGAAATCATGTGACCACGGGACACTGCAACCCATCATAAATATGGGTCAGATTGCCAAGCGCCTGGATTTGGATCACATAACCATGGGGATGCACACTGGTGGTTAGTGTGAAAAACAGTCATAAGTCACTTTTTTCAGTGCCATTGTAACTTTGAACGATCACTAAATGAACTGTTGTAAGTCAAGGACTACTTGTACAAGTAGACTATGGGGTTCAAAGTCTCTACTGGGAATTGAACTCACAAATCTTTGCACTTTAAATGACTGTGTGTAGAGCATTAGCTTTAACAGCCATCCACATCCTAGTGCTTGGAATTGCACAAAGAAGTATCTTCTGTACTTTTGCATTTTTGAAGAGTAGATAGATTAATTGATAAATATGAGGATAAGTAGATAGGTGAGTAGAATTTAAAACCATACAATCCTGGATTC